>JASFXZ010000016.1:9295809-10504520 GCA_032209605.1 Mactromeris polynyma
TTAGTTCTTTCACAAAATTGCTTTAACAATCAAAGTCTCTGCAAGCACTTTATTGTTTCTGTGTCACAATGCTTTTATTGTTTTATATGGTAATATGAAAATATTTGTTTGTTGTAATACAATAAATATCAAATCCCATGGATGGTAAGAGCATAATGTTTACCCACGAAATGTTATTGTCAAGCTCGGCTTACCCTCGGTTCACATTAACTTTCTCGGGTTAGCATTATATGCTATCACCCTCCATGGGATCTGATATTTATATAAGATACTCATTTGTTTTAGTCACATCGTATATGTACTTCTTGCATTAATATATTTTATATATTTAACATTGGATGAAGGTTCGAATAAACAGATTAGTGTTCGTCAATGTAACATGTTTTCTTAAAAATGTAAAAACACAATTCTTAGGAAATTTTATCTTCAATATTCTTGTGTTTAATATTGTTTCCCCATCACTTTATTATACATACTTATAATACTTATAACATCCAACTAATAAAATAATTCTAATCATTTTAATATGGTAATTTCATTCATTTAATTTATTGACTGCAGATAAACATTAATAACCATTTGTTAATGAAGTCTTGTCGGTGTTTCGTTTTTATAATGTCAAAATATGTTTTGTATATGTGCAGTATTTGAACACTGTTTGTTGATTTGATCATATCGAAGATAATTGTCACCAAAAAGTCAGGGATATTAACATGATCTAATGAAATATCATTTTTCTTAATATTTACATGGATGAAAATATATCACTGTTAGATCTTCTTATTCAAACACATAATTGTTCACTTTATAATTGTAATATTGTTTTTGTGAGATTGAAAGACATTGACTTTTTATTATTATTGGTATTAATGATAATATTACATCGATTTCATTGTCATTCTGTTACATATTTTTATGCCCCCTTCGAATAAGAGAGGGCATATTGCTTTGCACATGTCGGTCGATACGTAACCTATTCGTTTATGATCAATAACTCATGAACCCCTTGACCTATCATCATCAAAATCAGTCAACACATTCATCGTTGGTAGCAAATGAACCATAATGTGTTTGTGGTCACTGGGTGAAAGGGTCACTACACCTCCCAATAATTGGAATGTTCAGTTTGACAAAACTATGGACTCAAGCAATTGTATAAAATATATAAATTTGACAAAAAACCCTGAGAGTGCATAAACTTTTACTAACATTTCTTGTTATTATGTGCATTTGTATTTCATATGTTTGTATATACATATAAAATTGCATGAAAATAAAAATTAGAACAGAATTTGAAATTATTTATAAATTTTCTACTTGTATATGTCTACATGTAAATGACACTGTATTACTTATGAGTGTGGTTATTCTTTCATGTTTGAATATATCAATCCAACTTCATTGTTTATTATTATCAAAAAAGGCATCGAAATTACTTGTGGACAATCTTGCTATTACAAGTTGCACGTGTTCATACATGACGAGCCCATAATATTTCACTGTGATGTATGTAAGGATTCACCAATGTATCAGTAACTATATGCACAAGGTCAACATGTCGAGCTCGTCATTTGTCTAGAGATCAATAGAATAAGTGTATATAATGCTATACAGCGGTACCTTGCTATAAAGACCATGTCAGTGGCTCAAAGGTCAATTATAGTGGCCAAATGTCAAAAATTGATTCAAATCTTTTGCATAATATCACAGTCAGTTATTGTGGGATTTTCACATTTAGAGGTTGAACATCATATGAATGTTATTCAATGCACCAGTTCACAGTCTGTTATACAATCTTAGACCATTAATGTCAGCTTAGTGTTTTCTGTATGATATGTTTTACATTTGTAAATGATTGCAGTACTTGACCATATTATTACCATTACAACAATCAATTGCATACTTCATTTTAACCGTTCATAGCATGTTACATGTACTGAAAAATGTTCTATAAATATCAATAATAATTAAATTTGTTACAGATAATGCAAAGGAGAAATTTTCGAGAGCGCCTTGATATAGATGATCTATCTAATTTAGATATCATCGAGAGGTACCGTTTTGATAGGGATGGCTTGCTTTACCTGGAACGTGAATTGGGACATGTGTTGCACCCTAAGACAAACAGAAACCACAGTTTGACAGTTATGCAAAAACTGCTGATTACCCTCAGATACTTGGCGACCGGTTCAATACAATTGAATTATGGTGACTTACATGGTGTGTCACAACCGAGTGTATCTCGAGTTATTGCCGAAGTGACAGAAGCAATTAGTAGGCCGCAATTTTCTGGATTGTACATCCATTTTCCTACTACTATTGGAGAGATAACAGCTAACAACAGGGAATTTTTTGGGGTGGCACAATTCCCAAATGTATTGGGAGTTGTAGATGGTACGCATATACAAATACAGGCACCTACTGTCGATGAGGAATCGTATGTGAACAGAATGAGCTACCATTCCATTAATGCTCAAGTAAGTAAATATAACTTATAATTATAAAATGAGATACATCTTTCACTACTATGTTCAACTGAAACAGGATTATTGCATTATATAAAAGCCACCGGTTCTGTTGGAATACATTTAATAGTTTGCTTCATTTCAGTAGAAATTGAGTATAGGTTAAATAGCACTAAATGTTATTTTCAAATAGACGTGGAATGATCGCACAGCAGAAAAATTAAAACTAAAGTTATGAATAAACACTCTGGCCTAACTTGTGTGTGAATCAGCTTATTTAATTTGTAATATCATAACACCGTTATCGTATGTTCATTTATATTCAGATCGTGTTTGATGCCAACTACACAATTTTAGATTTAGTTGCAAGATGGCCTGGGTCAACACACGATAGCAGAATATTAAGAGAGAGTGGCCTATGGACCTTACTAGATGGTGGACATCTGAACGCCGGAACCCAGTACTTACTGGGTGATAGTGGCTATCCCTGCAAACGATGGTTACTAACACCATATCTTCATCCGCAGCCAGGATCACAAACGGATTACAATAAGTAATACTATTGTTTCACAACTTAAGTATCTTTAAAATCATTCTAAAATTGATGTTAGTGTACATATCAAAATTAGATAAAAAAATCTTTGAAATGTAAGCAATACATCGCTATTTATTTATTTAAACAGCGATTTACGATATTGCTATGTTTATCATTAATTACATTTCCAGCTCAAATACTGGATTTATATAAGCAGAATATATTTAATGCTGCTTAAATTAAATTAAGTAGTAATAAATAATGGACTGAACAGTGCTTTTTCCTGGAAAGTTGCTTAAAATCACCCTTAATAAGAACGTCCAAATATGTCAACAAAAATTGACATTATTTTTATTGTCCTTCATTTGTTCAGAGCCCACAAACATACAAGGTCCATTGTGGAGAGAGGCATTGGCCAATTGAAAAGAAGATGGGGTGTACTCCAGGGTCAAATACGTCTAAAACCTGAGAAAGCATGCAAGTAAGCACAGAGTTGTATGTTTACTGAAATTAATATATTGCTTAGTGTGTTAAATAATATTGTAATTGTTATAGAGTAATGCAAGCATACAACAATACCCATGTGAGTCCAATGCATAGCTTATTATTCACAAAATGCATATTCAATTCATATATATCACTTTGTGGTTTCAGAGTGATTATTGCCTGCGGTGTTCTGCATAATATTTGCAAAAGAAGAAATATTCCTTTAATACAAGACATAGATGGTGCCAATGCACCAAATATACCACCAGCTGGATTTCATGGACCTCAAGAAGGACTGCGATTCAGAGACTATATCGCCAATACACATTTCTGATTCATATATAAATTACAAACATCATGTACTTTACGTTATTATTTTTAATGTTCTATTTCCAAGGTTCTCTGTAACACCTTAATTTGTAATTTGATTTTCTTTTTCTTCAATTGAAGCAACTCTTCATCACAGTGACAACAATTACTGAAAAAACAACACATGTTATTCCATATGAAAATGTTAGATTTTGTGTTAAATTTTTTAGTTACTCATTCAGCTTTACATCAAAATATCCAGTTACTCTGCATGCAATTTTATTGAACTCAATTGAATTATTGGAAATGAACAAATTAGAATTATGTTTCATGTACTCTATCTTTCATGTAATGCCCTTAGTAATTGTGTTTACATTAAACAAAGTCCATGCCATACATATGGTTTGAATGAATAGACATGCACAAATAAAGATGTTCACATTTTTAATCAACAACTTTTTATCACGTTTATTAGAAATTAACAGGTAATGATTAATAAAGTTGTACCATTTAGTTTTTTTGGTTGTGACACTGCCAGTGTCAGTTGCTGATCCACTGCACTCATCAAATGTTGAAAGAGCAGCTGATCTGAAATTGAGTCGCTTACATTGCATATAAAAACATTTTCAGTTGTTTCACAATAAATACTGTGTGATTATGCCACAACAAAATCATTTTGACAATGCTTATTTCAAAAGATACTGTAGTTTACATTGTTAAATTCATTCTGAATGAAAATAGATAAAATGCAATAGAAAATTTCCTGAATTATTTTGCCAAATAACAAATGATAATTAAATTTATATTGATAATGATGTATGACATGAATACGATTCATTTACCTTTCAACAGTGTTTTCTTTATCTTGCTGTCTGAAAATGCACCATGGAAATAATAAAATTCAAACACAGTGAACCCAACAGATTTATTTCTCATACATGTAAAAATCGCTTGGCAATTACAATGCAAAAAAACATACTAATATGTCATATACATAATACAAAAAGGATGACACAAAAAAGGGATATTTAATCCCTTATTTCCATTGTGGTCCTTAACAATAAATATGTATATCTAGGAAGACATCAAACATTAATTAACAATATCATACTGGTAAAACCAGTATTCACATGTAGATTTATCAAATACTTACTGTCTCAACTGGTTAAACGTTGTGTCAAGTGAAACAGCACCAGTACCAACTACACTGACATTGTCCACCCCTATAACGTCCATCACTGCCTCAGTTAATAGGGAATACCTGCATGTTGTAGGCCCACTACCTTTAAAATGGAGGTTATTGTATTTTTTAATATATTGGTAAAACCACATGTAAGTCAATTCATGTATGGGAAAAACTTGGGTAAAAGGCTTAGTAATAAAATTGAAATGTTAATAAGTTCAGATAAACACTCATAAAGAAATATCACTTATTTCATGCTCTAAAAAAATAATGCTATATGATGAGAAATATGAATTTTCATAACATTTAGTACAGAATTAAGAAAGTTTAGACAATTTAATTATGATGCGTTAGAGCTTAGGGCGAGTGTATATATATATAATATGTTCTTATTTAAAAATTGAAACAAACATTTATTTCAATGCTATCAATCAAACCTGTCATATTCATTTCCCTCCGGTAATCAGCATAAATTGCCCGGTGTTTCGAAACGAGGTTTTCCCATTTTTTTTGCAAATCAATGCCTTTTCTTGGCCCAGACGTTTGGCTTGAATTATACTGTTCCTCAACATCAACCCACACCAATTTCTTGGTTGCACTTGTTATACCTATATATTTCAAAGGAATATCAATTAATAACTACTGCAACGTTTGTTTATAAATGTTTTTTTGCTAATTAAAGCGGACATATTATCACATTTTTGTCTGACAATAAATATTTGACATGTCAATTAATTTGATATATACTGGCAACCGTATTATATGTGATATTTATCCTTTTTTTAAAACCGATAATTAGCAAAAGCAGTAAATGTCAAATATTAACTTTTTAGTAATGTGTAAATATCCCTATATGCTCACATTACGGTATGATACATGTCGTATACTTGTGACTTGTGATATTTGTTTTTGAAGATACAGCCAATATCATTTATAACATTTAAATATTAGAGACAATTTATGATTATATAGTGTTTCAACAGCCCTATGATGTAAGTATGCTGAATTCAAAGTAGCACATAATTCATAACAGTATTCCATGAAATATAAACAATCGCTTACCTGTCTATCGACTTCCAAAAAATACGGCACTTTTAAAAATAGATACTTACGTTCGTTAAATCTGTGCTTGTCTACTTTATGCCTAGACATGCTCATATTTTTGAAGGGTTCACCCATCAAATGAGCTATCAACAGGCATTCCTGCGTTGTAAAATTCGGTGAACGCGTTTTTTGTTTCGGCTCCATTACTGAAATTGACGTCTGCTTCAATGTTATGACAGATCTATTTTTAAATCTCGGAAAATCCGATGAATCGCAAGGTCAACAGAACCGACATGAAAATGAAACTGATACATTGTTAAATATCAATCTCAATCCATATCACTAGTGTTAAACCCCCGTCAAGTGATCATGTTTCCTTCCATACGTAAATTTCGTGAATAGAACTTTCCGCTAGGCGAAAAATCGAAGGAATATTCACAAGCTCCACGCATTCAATTGCTTGACCGCCATTTTGAATCCTGACGTGGTGTTACTATTTTTAGTAACACCAATTCCCGGAATCCAATATTTACGAAAATAACGATTGTTATTGAACGAAATTATCGACTAAGGAATATATTTTCCTTAAGTAAATACTTACCTAAGGAAATTCCTTAGGTGTTTTTTAAGTGAAAATTTAAGGAATTTTCTGCCCTAAGGAGATTTTATAGAGATAAGGTATTTCCTTAATTTTCTCCTTAGGAGCTTTATGAATACGGGCCCTGGTTCATAACTGATCAAATATAAAGTCTGCAAGAGGTCGAACATAACTGAGTTTTGTTCAGCCTTTTGGCTGACATTATGAAATTGTGCAGTCATTTCAAATCCCTTAGTGTAGATGATAGACTGTCTAGAACTCAATTACCAGCATGCCCAGTAGACACGACAGGTTGGAACTTTTGTACAAATAAGTTTGTGAAGATGTCTCCAAGACATGGCTGGGACACAGGAGTTTTTTGGACAGTACAATTATACCTTATAGATAAAACCCTCCTAGAACATGTGGCAGATGAATAATACTTACAAGAAGGGCATCACAGACAGACAAATCTATATCTTACCATTACATAACTGTTTATACTTGAATACGGCAGAAAATTCTGTCCACAAAAGTACAAATTAAACACTGGGCAGATGACAGTTACATCCAATTATATGTAGAGTTTATTACCAAATATGCAATGAGCTGTCAGTGAGTTAATATAACAACGTAATAAAGAATGATCATTCTTGTTACCCAAAATAGAACCATATTTAGAATAAATTAACCGATTACTGGTTCACACAACAACATATCCGTAGCTTAAATTCTACATGTTTCATGCCTGTAGTTGCATAAAAGTATATATAAGATCCAAATTAGGAACTATACAAATTTTGCTAGCAAATTTAAGGTTAAAAAATCAGCCAGACATTTGAACATTGAAGCATTTTCTTCTTTTTAATGAAATGTCAAATCGTTATGTTTATCATACAAAATGAAAACTTATTACTATCCGCAAGCTTATTACTGATAACGCTGCAGCGAATCTCTACCAAGTTTGCCCGACATGGCAGAGTAGATCTACACGTAACGCTGCAGCGAATCTCTACCAAGTTTGCCCGACATGGCAGAGTAGATCTACATGATAGACAGCGTCATTAGCAGGGTTCCAGGTTGTTTACCGTAAAGTATAATCGGGCAGGTATTCAGCTAAAAAAATCTGAAATCAAAGATGGCTGCCTCCGTAACATTCGGTTAACTTTGGCAAGTACTGTGAGTTCTTTCTCTCAGCGAAGAGGATTACATAACCAGTACCGGAACTTGTACCAACTGCAGTGCTTCCTTCCCAAGGAAGTTTGAGCAAGCATTGAAGAAGACATGAGGGTTATAATAAGTCTGTTTCCTGTAACATGCTGGACAACTGGGTCGGTCAGTAGGGATTGATATCTCTGTAGCCGACTTTAAAAGTGTTTTTGGCAGAAAAACTTGAACTAGGGTAATGTATTAGTGTCACTCGGGTTGCATGAAACAGACATTTTTAGGACTAAAATTACCTAACAGTATATAAGTTATGAATGACTGAAGATGCAGACTACATTTAGTATTTTGTCTTCTCAACGTAGCATTTGAACAATTACAAATAATACACAAGACAGATTCTGTTATAAAACAAAAGTTACTTCAATAAAGGACATACCATTTCTAGCTGGTGACAACACAGTCAACAAAAACTTGATAGCATCACTTACCTGAAAATAGAAAAGAAACAATAAAAAACATTGTGTTTAAAATATACAAGACAAATAATAGATAAAAAAATTAAACAGGAAGACACAGGAATAAATGTTTGTTCAATCTGTGACAAAAGGTAAGCAGAGTGCAGAGTCATCCCAAACGCACAAAGAGACATGTAAATACGAACATAAGCAATTAAAGGCAAATGGGACACTTACAAGACACAACTGTTGGGTGAGAATAGGTGTACTACCTTTTAATCATCATATGCAAAAAACATTTGGGACCACAAGATAACACACAAGTGATACCAGACCACAAGATCACACTTTCAGCAAAGGAGTCTGTCAACATCCTATTGTTTCATCAGCAAGAAAATCTCCAAGATCACGCACAAGTGATACCAGATCACAAGATCACGCACAAGTGATACCAGACCACAAGATAACGCACAAGTGATACCAGACCACAAGATCACGCACAAGTGATACCAGATCACAAGATCACGCACAAGTGATACCAGACCACAAGAGCACGCACAAGTGATACCAGACCACAAGATAACGCACAAGTGATACCAGACCACAAGATCACGCACAAGTGATACCAGATCACAAGATCACGCACAAGTGATACCAGACCACAAGATCACGCACAAGTGATACCAGACCACAAGATCACGCACAAGTGATACCAGATCACAAGATAACGCACAAGTGATACCAGACCACAAGATCACGCACAAGTGATACCAGATCACAAGATCACGCACAAGTGATACCAGACCACAAGATCACGCACAAGTGATACCAGACCACAAGAGCACGCACAAGTGATACCAGACCACATGAGCACGCACAAGTGATACCAGACCACAAGATAACGCACAAGTGATACCAGACCACAAGATAACGCACAAGTGATACCAGACCACAAGATAACGCACAAGTGATACCAGACCACAAGATCACGCACAGGTGATACCAGACCACAAGATCACGCACAGGTGATACCAGACCACAAGATCACACACAAGTGATACCAGACCACAAGATCACACACAGGTGATACCAGACCACAAGATAACGCACAAGTGATACCAGACCACAAGATCACACTTTCAGCAAAGGAGTCTGTCAACATCCTATTGTTTCATCAGCAAGAAAATCTCCAAAATCATGTTTAAAAACTTCTAAACCTTATCTAACATACTACACTGCTGATGAAAAAGTAGGAATACTAGGAGCTTTTTTGGAAGACTAGGAAAAAATAGGAGCACTTTCAAAAAAAATAGGAAACACTAGGAAAGACTTATAAGCAACACTGGAAAGCGGCTGCACACATGAACCAACTTCTGATAAGATGGTCAGATGGGCAGTAAAAAAATGAAGGGTACTAAAACAAAATGCCATCAGCTTGTTCAGAAAAGAATGCAATTCAAGTTATATTTCTCACAACTTTTATACAGCAATAGATGGAGAATTATCAATCACATTAAAATACAAACGATTCATTTTTTAAAGAAATAACATAGAAAATGACAGAACTTTTTGCAATTTCACCATCAACTACTTTCATCTTACTAATACAGGATATTGATCCACATGTACTTTCATAATTTGGTCATAGTTTTAACAGCCATCTCTCAAGAGAGCCAAGCCAGTTAGTAAGATGCCCACCAGATTAATTGCAAAGGGGATTTCATCAAACAGTTCGTGAGAAGACGACATTTAAAGTTTTATTCTCCCTTTTTTAGCTGTGAGTGAATATCTATCAAATGGTTTGTGAGAAGAAGTTGTAGAAAGGTTGACTGTTTTAGCCATTAGGTGATTACGTCAGCAGTAGAGAAGAATTGTATCGGGACCCAATAGAGAGGTGCATGGCAGGATGATGCATACCAAGTTTGATGAACACCTGTCAAACAGTTCAAGAGAAGAAAGTTATTGAAGTGACTTCATATCTTTAGCTCTAGTTACAGCCCCTGTGTACAGTCTGACAAGAACGATATACAGTCGGACAAGAACCATATACAGTCGGACAAGAACCATATCATCAAACTAGCTAAAAGTCTGTATGATATAATGTAGACAAAATTTGATAAAAACCTGAGAAGTTGTTCGTATGAAAGTCCGTAGACAGATGACAAACATGCAGAGATCAGAATATAAGCCCCTCTTTCTTCACCATTATTATGCAAATGTGAATTCTTCATTGATGATGCTATACACATTACGTTTGAACAAATCTGCCAAATTATTGATTTTTTTATCATGTTTAATTGATGCAAGTGTATTTAGTTATATAATCATCCCAGTCTATTGATTAGGGTATTAAAAGATTGATAAACTATCAATCATGCTAACAGATGTGATTTTAAGTCTATATTATTACTTTCAATAATATTTAATTGGATTATAATTTTTGGAGTCTAAATTTCCATAAATCTTTTAAAGTTGATTACATAAATTAAATGATGTCCTACCAGTATAATGTATCCAATACAATTTCATTTGCATATTTTACAAAATAATGGAACAGTGGATTACCTGGAGCCAGTATACAGAATTTCACAGAACATGAAGTTTAAAATTTATTCAGAGATAATCATACCAGTCATCCTTTCTTAATTCAAATTCAATGGTTTTCATGGCATATGAATCATTGCAGCCTGGAGACCATGTCGAAAAAGGTTATTAGTGATAAATTGAACCTACTTTCACTGAATGAATCATGTTACCCTAACTTTGTGGACCCCTATTTAGGGTAGACACATTTCAACCAAGAAACCACAAATATGGAAAACATGGATATATTTACACACAATGAAAAGCTGTTTTTGTCAGCAAACACAATATTCAGTAAACAGAGTATGACTAAGTACTACAGACATGTAGTAAGTGGGTTACAAAATCACAAAATTACAAAAACATCATATAATTTGAAGGTACAGAAATCACATACATATTTCCCAATCAATCAATCAATCAAAAACCAATCAATCAATCAATCAATCAATTTTCCACATAATTTTTTTAGATTTACCACAAGTACGGTAGATTTGAAACTGAAACATACAGACACCGGATGATAAGAAAAAAAGTGGATTTAAAGCAACCATAAGGCCTAAAACAACATTGCTGTTTCCTTTATTCATGTAGATTTAATCATTTTATTCCTGATAGCAATTTTTATACCCATTAATTTTGACAGTCTGGCTAGGATCTCTGTCCACATAAAAATGTATCACAAAATACATACAGCCTGTTGACCTATCATTTTGACCCTCTTAATGACTTTTAGGCACATAATTATATTAGTATCAGGCCTTTCTTGACAGCTTTAAACAACAAATGGAGAAAAAAACACCCATAAGCAAACATCAAACTGGGCATGTGCACTCTAGATCATACAGAAGCTTTCTTGTCTATGTGATCCTCTGATTGGTTCCTTACATAATCTCAATTTCATTTAAACACTGTCTTAATTTAGTCAATTTTGTATATTGTGTCCAGTCTCTCTCATAAACACGCCTTTATTTCTCCGTCATTTCCTGAAACACTTCCATACCCATGCAGATGCAGAGCTTCATCATTCCAAGTTCAGTTTGGAATTTATGATGGTCGTAAACCAACAACAATCAAAGCGCTGAAAGCGCAGAAAGACTGGGGTAGTCGAAGTTTCTTGTGACCCGTAAAGACTTCTCAGGCAGAGATTGTAGAAGCATTGCACTGTCTCGCTCGGGGATGGAAAGAGGGACTGGTTCACTTACAAGCAATTTCAATTTCAAAGGGTGCATGTATGACTATACACTCCACACAGCCCTCTGATTCCTCTACCGTTACATTCACCCACTGCTGTATTACCCAGTACACTGCAACTCCGTTATACCGCGATCGGTGGGGTCCAAGGACTCGCGATCGCGTTATATCCGACCGCGGTATAGAGACAGAATATCAACTTAACCCACCCACACAATATAGCGTTGTGCATACTATGTTTTCATATATTTCGTATTTGTTTCGTATTTGTTTTAATAAATAGGTAGAGGATAATATATAAAATGTATTTATGGGTTATTATTTGAAACTATTTCAAAACAAAACTCATTAATTATTTAAAACAAAGCTAAAATATGATCATTTCTCTTTCGGAACCGCGATATTTTGGCGGCGTTTGTAAATTACCCACTGTGACACTCTCGCAAAATACATGTGAACATTGCAGATTTAGAGAGAAAATTAATTCAATAATTATATCTAATTGTATTTTCATACCTATCTATATTTATCCGTTATTCACCAGAACAAAAGAATAATCCATCGCGTATAAATGTTGATTCGACCAACAATCACGCGTGAAAAATGCGATGGCCTACAGTTTTTGCAGGTCGTTTCTATATTAAATACGTCTAATAAAGCATTTCACGTCAATCAAAATGAACATTTGACAAAATCACCACCCACGACGGTTGACTTCTGAAACTAGAAGACGACGAGGCGCCTTTGAAGTCTGCCAGTAGAACATTTTCCACGTGCGTCGCATCAAACATTGGGCCGACTACTTGATCTAACAAGTCAAGACGCGGCGCCTTTGTAGTCTGCGAGAACATTGTTTTTGACTAGCAGCACTTCAAACATTCCGTGCAGATCGATTGTCTGCTTTTGCCTTGATTTAACTACTTTTTGTGACAGATTGAGAAATAATCGACCGACACATCTAGTAGATATGTGTGAACAACAAGTGCTGTATTAATCGTAATTAGCGCATCCGGATACCATTTAGTTTATTGAGGATTAACAATGCTTTGTTCCATGATTGACATCCCCTACTGTCATTCATTCAATTAAAAGAAATCTCGCCGGTTCGCGATCACCTAATTGGTTAAGGTAAGGAGAATAATCGGGGAGTGTTAGACTCAACATCAGCTAGTCCAGTGACGTCATAGATTCAGCACAATCCAAGGTCAAATTACGTTGATGTTTATGAAATGTGTTGAAAAACAATAGAAGGTGATATTTGTGTAAATATTGATGGTTATCATAATTGGACATATATCTTTTATGGTGCGTATATTCAGTTTAAGTAATCTTGTTGATTCGCGATCGCTTAGTAAAGTAAACTTAACAGCACGTGATTTCGCGAAAGAGCAGACAGCAAATCGTGAAAAAATACGATTTTGATCAATTTTTCTTCTTTTTTTTACCAATTTATAGGATTTTTCATGAAAATAATCGGGAGCCACGACAACATCGCGTTATAATGGATATCGCGCTATATCCGACCGCGGTGTAACAGAGTTGCAGTATATATTTTGATATTTGACCTTACGAAATCGCCGTTCGTTCCTGATACTAAATGCCATTGGTTGACACGATCACGTGACTACTGAGTTTATAATAGATGGGTATTTTCCAGTGTTAAACCAATAAAATGTGTACGCAGTGTATAGCCTTTCACGTCGAAGGAAATTTTGACTATGTAGCTAATCGGTTTTAGTTCATGTCATTAAAAGTGTATAAGCACTTACAGAAGGCAGTGTTTCGTTCATTTGTCGAGGTTTGTACTGATACGTTTTAAAAAAAGCGTGGCAAATCTGATTAACAAGATGCCAAGTAACAATATGACGCATTTCAAAATATACACAGATTCCGCCTGTACAGTTGTTTAAATGACCTTAAATCACTACACATTTACAGGCATCGGAATAATTTTGGCATGCCGATGAAACGATAGTCACTTACGTTTGATTTATTTAGTTTTTCCAGCAATTTCCATAGTCTCAGCGGCATTTCTATGACAGTGAAAGCTTATTCAATGCACACTTGCATAAAGTTTATTTACACGTTTACTGTCCTACATTTCGGACATTAGCGAGTCGTTGTAAGCGGCCTGTTGAATTGCTCTAAACACATGTCGACTCGCCTGTCTTAATATAGACTAGGATGTGTATTCGCACTGGCTGTGGGGATTGTAAAACCGATCAAATGTGTCTAACTCTGATACTAGGATGTGTATTCGCACTGGCTGTGGGGATTGTGAAACCGATCAAATGTGTCTAACTCTGATACTAGGATGTGTATATGCACTGGCTGTGGGGATTGTGAAACCGATCAAATGTGTCTAACTCTGATACTAGGATGTGTATTTGCACTGGCTGTGGGGATTGTGAAACCGATCAAATGTGTCTAACTCTGATACTAGGATGTGTATATGCACTGGCTGTGGGGATTGTGAAACCGATCAAATGTGTCTAACTCTGATACTAGGATGTGTATATGCACTGGCTGTGGGGATTGTGAAACCGATCAAATGTGTCTTAACTCTGATACTAGGATGTGTATATGCACTGGCTGTGGGGATTGTGAAACTATCAAATGTGTCCAACTCTGATACTAGGATGTGTATATGCACTGGCTGTGGGGATTGTGAAACTATCAAATGTGTCCAACTCTGATACTAGGATGTGTATTCGCACTGGCTGTGGGGATTGTGAAACCGATCAAATGTGTCTAACTCTGATACTAGGATGTGCATATGCACTGGCTGTGGGGATTGTGAAACCGATCAAATGTGTCCAACTCTGATACAGCTGTTTCCAAAATTACAGTTACTAAAGACATGGGGCTAACGCCCCAGTCTAAAAATGAAAATGATTTGACACAAATGTGAATTTACGGAATTTGACTCATTTTTTGTTTTCATGCATGGAAAGTATTCCTTTATCGAAATAAACCAATGGTCGAATAGTTCCATTCACATCGTATGCATGGTTTGGGAAAAATCACCGGGATCAAAACGACAAGAAAGATCGAATTGACAAGATGTAAGGATCTCACATCAGGATGGATGGACAAACATTTAAATATCCCTGACCATTTTACGAAGGTGGTCTACGATCATTTTCAATGGCTAACCCTATTCAGCTTTAATGCAGGGAAGATCCAAATCAAATTAAATCCAATACCAAACAAGTCAGACACTTACATCTCAAAACTTGGAGACATATATTCAAATCAAATGCTGTTCTTTTGTATGAATCTGTGAAAGTTTCAAACAATGTTTTAAAAGACATGACTTTGACAATAATGTGATTTTAGACTTTTGCTGGCAATAAGACATAATATATACAGATGAAGCGAGGTGAATCCTGCATATGGTATTGTCTGGGCAGAAACAACATTATATGAGAAGATAATATGAAGTTACTGCAGTATTTAGTACTAGATTGTTCCTGAATGTGTTTCTGACAGCTCCCTCTGGAGGCAAATATTCACAATATGTTTCCCATGACCTCAACAAAATTGTCGTAAATGCCAGCCAATATTCTGCAGAAAGTAAGAAATATTTCCAACAATGTCTGCAAGTGAGATTTTGAAGCTTACTCACGAATATCCTACGAAATCACTCTTAACTGATATGTTACACAGTTTGGTTCAAGAGAAATACGTTGTAAGCTGTCGCGAGGCACGTAAATGGATATATTACAGGAAAATACAGACATATCGTTAATAATCAGAGAAAATCCTTACGTTGACATCTGTATTCGATCAATACAATTTTATATTCAATGCAAAAAACTGAGGTATATGAAGATGGACAAAATGATTTTTTCTCAGATGATAAAAGATGAAGGATGGAAATTTATTAACTGTAATACTAGAATAAATATGCCCCAGAGAGGATAATGTATATATCAGTAGGGAGATTTTATATGGCTTGAATTACTTGTTTAGAATTGTAAAAAGGTTGTGTTAAATGTATTGAAATCAAGCACCTTACCAGTCAATTAAGAATTCCACACAGGAATTTTACACTTAAGAAATAAAACTAAAACAAAAATGATTATTCATACATGATATAAAGTACCTCGCTATTTCCAATACAATAATTAAAGGAGTTATCCGATAAATCAGAACTTGAAAGTGAAAACAATTAAGCCAGAAGATATTTAATTGGAAATTGTTGAAGTTTAACACTTAAGATATTTTACGTGAATATTTTGGATCCAGAAAACAGAAGACATTTGTTGTTTTTGCACTGGTAATTAACTTGGCCTAAGGAAAATATGAGAATATGAGATCATTGATACATACTTGGCTTTATTTTTGAATGTAAAAGACCCTTCTTGCAAAGTAAGGAGTGCTGATTCTAAACTAATTAGACAGCATTAACAGCAATAGTTTGAGAAAGCCTCTTTCAATGTAACATTAATACAGTCTCAGCTTTCATCTGTACTTTTGGAAAATCAAATCCCACAATGACTTTAAAGTTATTGTAAGGATTGCTGATTCTCAACTATTTGCTGACAAGTTATTGTATGGATTGCTGATTCTCAACTATTTGCTGACAAGTTATTGTAAGGATTGCTGATTCTCAACTATTTGCTGACAAGTTATTGTAAGGATTGCTGATTCTCAACTATTTGCTGACAAGTTATTGTAAGGATTGCTGATTCTCAACTATTTGCTGACAAGTTATTGTAAGGATTGCTGATTCTCAACTATTTGCTGACAAGTTATTGTAAGGATTGCTGATTTTCAACTATTTGCTGACAAGTTATTGTAAGGATTGCTGATTCTCAACTATTTGCTGACAAGTTATTGTAAGGATTGCTGATTCTCAACTATTTGCTGACAAGTTATTGTAAGGATTGCTGATTCTCAACTATTTGCTGACAAGTATGTTGACTCATTCAAACATCTTTAACCCCAATTGTTCTTGTATCCACTATTAAGTCCTCCTTGAATTCTTCCACATAATGATCACAGTTATAATCAATGTTCCTGTTTAGAAGTCATGGATGATCTGTAAATATCATTAATGATACAAGTGGCCGCTTATTTCTATTTTGTTTCCAGAAAGAACAGATCAATGTCTTCAATGACAATCAGATTTTTCTTAACAAATCTTTCAGATGTAAAAATCCAGTTATTCAAGATTCCACGAACAACCAAGGAAGGCAAATTGTTCAGTCCATTAGTACTATTGTATCAGTGCCAAGCGGATTTCTATTCATGACCAGAATCAAGTGATTTGTCATAAAAAAGCCTACTGAATTATTTATATTACATGTACATTTAAGTCGACCACAGAAAAGCAAAATATCTCGAGAATGGTCCAATATTACAATTAAATTCACGGAAACAGTTAGTATATATCTATATATAGAGGATATTGAATGAGTGTTGTTTAGTATTGAATTTAATGAACGAGTTGAATAAAATGATATAAATGAGCCTCTGGCGAGCTTCATATTCTTTTTTATTGAACTCGTTCAATAAATTCAATACTAAACAACACAAATTTAATATTCTATTTATCACATATCCGACAAATAAAGAGAAAATCCACATCAAAACTTGACCTCAATTATAAAGACAGCAGCGTCGCTAAAGTAATTAGGCTATTGAATTTATGAGCCGAAAAAGTAGCCCGATTAAAATCATCATTTCTAAAATTATCTAAAATGAAGATCTATCAATATTTGATTATTTTCCAGTTTATTAATTAATGTATTTAAGAATTTGCTTACATCAAATGTTACTGAAAAACAAAAATTAAGTTAAACCTTTCCTCTCAAAATGTCATCGATAAATATGTTTAATGACGTCATCACATAAACAAGTCTCTGACGTCATTCAGTATACACGCATTCAGTGAGTCCGTTCCATCTCTCTGACTTGAATCGCTATGAAGTGTGCGGAATCTAGTCAATTTTAATTTAATATAGGACTGAGCTCTTCGAACAAAGATAAGATATGTTGATTCAAATTCCTGTGTACACTGATGACGTGTTGAATGTTGTCTGAAAGACGAATCGTTTGAGATGGAATAAACTTACTGAACTGGATATGTAGGTTGGGAGAATTTTGCTGGACATGCTAAGTAGATTCGTCATAACTTGCATGTTAACGGTAAATATTATCATATTTCTTTTTGTGTTGGCTGCAGTGTTCATGAGCATCCCTATTTAATGCATCAAACGTAGGCGATATGGATATTTTTTATTATTACTCGTTTTGTTAATTGTAAAACAAGCAGCGTATGGATTTCATTTAGGTTTTTCCGCTCATTTGCATATTATATGCACACTGTGCAATATGATATTTATTGCATAGTAGAAAAATGCACTGGTATGTGATTAATGAGATTACAACACCAAAAATATCACCATAGCAACTAATTCATACTGACTTCTAAGTCAAGGGAGGCTATTCTTACATTAAGTAAAGGGAAGCTATTCTAACATAACTTGCAAATCATCTCTGTTGATCTCCAATGACATAAAAACACCAAAATATTCAAATATTCATTTCTTCAAGGAAACTTTAATCAAATTTTCAAATATAGCATGTTTCTGTAATCTTTTTTTCTCTTCCATTGAATCCAGGAATACAAATAACTTGCCATTTTCTTCTGAAATAACCAGATAGGAATATTATCTGACAGCTACTGTAGTGCTCTTGTTACTGATCAATATGCCATTTGTTGCTGATTTCCCCCTGTTGAATTCAATTATAATCCAACACAATAAAAATGAATGACATTTTCAAAATTAGAAATATTCCTGCTGTTTACAGGAAGGTTACAATTTTCTTAATACTCAAAACTAAGATTTAGAAAAAAATATACATTGAAATATTTGTACTAATAAGACATATCCCTTTGTACAAGGTCAGGTTTGTACACCCTCTCCCCCTGCTGTACCACAAAGCAAGTGGGCCACAGTTCATCTATCAGTTCTGAAGTGACAACTGCTGCTTGAATGCATTTTTTTGAATACAAAGTATTTCTCCACCGCTGGGCTGATGGCTGATAAACAGGTCACCACATTGCACCAGTTTGACTATACATAATTCTTTGGGTTAATGGTCCAAGTTGGATGAAAAACATTTCTTGTCTTATTATCATACAATACAATTCATAAATGGATGTTTAAGTAAGATAAGCAAGTTAGATGTCAGCATGTTTTCAATATAACCTATATATTATCACTAATGCCAATTGTCTATAACTTAGAACAATACTGCCAGAAAACAAACATAGCTGAACTAAAATGTAACAAAGATGTGTTCAGATATTCATCCAATGCTGTAAAGTGAAGCCAGCTGTGATGTTAGCTGTAAAGTGAAGCCAGCTGTGATGTTAGCTGTAAAGTGAAGCCAGCTGTGGTGTTAGCTGTAAAGTGAAGCCAGCTGTGATGTTAGCTGTAAAGTGAAGCCAGCTGTGATGTTAGCTGTAAAGTGAAGCCAGCTGTGATGTTAGCTGTTTTTAACACATAATATATCAGTTTTGAATAGCCACCATTTTAAACTGTATTTAATGGCCATCATTTTAATGATTACCATTTTAAACAGAATTTAATGATCATTATTTTAGATAGTGGGTCTAATTACAAGTATCATTGTACCAGTAGTATAACAATCTTAAACAGCATTTAATAATCATTATTCAATAAGTACTTTAATGTCATCATTTTACCAGCATTTTAATGGTCATTATTTTTAAACAGTAGTTAATAACTACTATTCTTAACAGATTTAATTATTTCCTTTCCAAACAGAAATTATTGGGCATAATTTAACAGATTTCATGGCAATCATGTTACCAGTATTTAATGGAGCCTACACCATTTAAATATTACGTAGTGTAAACAGTTTAATGGCTAGCATTTAAACAGTTTTCAATGGCAATCACTCAACACATCTTTTAATGACTTTTTTTGCCAGTATTCAAATAGTTTTAAATGGATATCATTCTAAACATTATTTAATGGCTATCATTTAAACAGTATTTAATGGCTATCATTTAAACAGTATTTAATGGCTATCATTTAAAGAGCATTTAATGGATATCATTTAAACAGTATTTTATGGCTATCATTTAAAGAGAATTCCATGGATATCATTTCAACATGATTCCATGGATATCATTTCAACATGATTCCATGGCTATCATTTTAACATTATTCCATGGATATCGTTCAAACGTTATTCCATGGCTATCATTTAAACAGTATTTAATGGCTATCAATTAAAGAGTATTTTATGGCTATCATTTAAACAGTATTCAATGGCTACCATTTAAACAGTATTTAATGGCTATCATTTAAACAGTATTCAATGGCTATCATTTTAACAGTATTCAATGGCTATCATTTTAACAGTATTCAATGGCTATCATTTTAACAGTATTTAATGGTTATCATTTAAACAGTATTTAATGGCCATCATTTTAACAGTATTTAATGGCTATCATTTAAACAGTATTTAATGGCTATCATTTAAACAGTATTTAATGGCTATCATTTAAAGAGCATTTAATGGATATCATTTAAACAGTATTTTATGGCTATCATTTAAAGAGAATTCCATGGATATCATTTCAACATGATTCCATGGATATCATTTCAACATGATTCCATGGCTATCATTTTAACATTATTCCATGGATATCGTTCAAACGTTATTCCATGGCTATCATTTAAACAGTATTTAATGGCTATCAATTAAAGAGTATTTTATGGCTATCATTTAAACAGTATTCAATGGCTACCATTTAAACAGTATTTAATGGCTATCATTTAAACAGTATTCAATGGCTATCATTTTAACAGTATTCAATGGCTATCATTTTAACAGTATTCAATGGCTATCATTTTAACAGTATTTAATGGCTATCATTTAAACAGTATTTAATGGCCATCATTTTAACAGTATTTAATGGCTATCATTTAAACAGTATTTAATGGCTATCATTTAATCAGTATTTAATGGCTATCATTTTAACAGTATTGGATGGCTGTCATTCAAATGTTATTCTATGGCTATCAATTAAGGAGTATTTTATGGCTATCATTTAAACAGTATTTAATGGCTATCATTTAAACAGTATTTAATGGCTATCATGTAAACATTATTTAATGGCTATTATTTTAATAGTATTTAATGGCTATTATTTTAATAGTATTTAATGGCTATCATTTAAACAGTATCTAATGGCTATCATTTAAACATTATTTAATGGCAATCATTTTAACAGTATTTAATGGCTATCATTTAAACAGTATTTCATGGCTATCATTTTAACAGTATTTAATGGCAATCATTTTAACAGTATTTAATGGATATCATTTAAACAGTATTTCATGGCTATCATTTTAACAGTATTTAATGGTTATTTTTGAAATTCGAGTATTAATTTGCTATAAGATTAAGATACTTAAATAACAAGGAGTTTAAATAGTTTTAATGACATCATTTAATTTTAATGACCACCAATCAAACAGTATTGACTTTTATTTTAAACAGTATTCAATGAGTATCATTTTAGACAGTATTTCACTGTAAACAGAATTTAATGGGTATCAATTCAAACAAAAAGTATCATTCCAAGAATCATTTACATTATAGATATAAATCTGTAAGCCTGCTTTTAGTTACTTTATATAAAAAGAGGTATTCACTGTATGCACGGAGGTGATTTCAGGTACAATTTGTGAATATACTTGATCAACTCAATTGGATATAAGACTACAAGTACATGTACTTGGCAGCAGTGGCCAATCACATATAGCAACAATATGTTCAAAATAATCTTGGGGACAAATCAAGATTGATAATTTATCTGAGACGTTCAATAACTTTGTAGAAATGGTAATCTCTCTGAATGAGCTTATGTTTCCTATGTATGTTGATGTAATTCAGATGTATTTTGAGAGACTCTTGGATTTCTATGCAGATTTTCCGACCAGTGATGTTTTACCACTCCACAGACAGAATGTATCTGTAACATTATTCTTACTAAGAAAACATTCAGTTGTAAAATTACACCAAGATGGTTGAATAAGCAATCTGGAATAAAACAAGAATGCCATTCAGTTTATCATTAATTCTATTACTCACATCTTAAGGTAACCTGGACATTGTGAGTGTCCTCATTGTTTGTTGGTCACACCTACAAATCTCAAGGGACTTCAACAGGAGAAAAAAAAAAAACTTACAGTATTTTTTATCCCACATTGTTCAGGGGTGTCAATATGAGCCAGTAAAATTACCCAGTAACTTAAACATCATCACCCAGCTACTTTACTTGTATGAGTGACCATACCCCCCCCCCCCCCACCTATTTTTGATAATTTATCTGTTAATTCAAACATTAGTGACAATCCTGATTGTTATAATGGCCATTACACCCCAAGACAATATCTATTTTAAGTACCGAAGTTTATATATATCAAACCAAGTATCAATGTTTATATATATATATCAAACCAAGTATCAATGTATATATATCAAACCAAGTATCAATGTATATATATCAAACCAAGTATCAATGTATATATATCAAACCAAGTATCAATGTATATATATCAAACCAAGTATCAATGTATATATATCAAACCAAGCAGCAATGTTTATATATATCAAACCAAGCAGCAATGTTTATATATATCAAACCAAGCAGCAATGTATATATATATCAAACCAAGTATCAATGTTTATATATATCAAACCAAGCAGCAATGTTTATATATATCAAACCAAGCAGCAATGTTTATATATATCAAACCAAGCAGCAATGTTTATATATATCAAACCAAGCAGCAATGTTTATATATATCAAACCAAGCAGCAATGTTTATATATATCAAACCAAGCAGCAATGTTTATATATATCAAACCAAGCAGCAATGTTTATATATATCAAACCAAGCAGCAATGTTTATATATATCAAACCAAGTATCAATGTTTATATATATCAAACCAAGCAGCAATGTTTATATATATCAAACCAAGTATCAATGTTTATATATATCAAACCAAGTATCAATGTTTATATATATCAAACCAAGCAGCAATGTTTATATATATCAAACCAAGCAGCAATGTTTATATATATCAAACCAAGTATCAATGTTTATATATATCAAACCAAGCAGCAATGTTTATATATATCAAACCAAGCAGCAATGTTTATATATATCAAACCAAGCAGCAATGTTTATATATATCAAACCAAGCAGCAATGTTTATATATATCAAACCAAGCAGCAATGTTTATATATATCAAACCAAGCAGCAATGTTTATATATATCAAACCAAGTATCAATGTTTATATATATCAAACCAAGCAGCAATGTTAATATATCAAACAAAGCAGCAATGTATATATACAGTCGACTCTCGTTAAGACGAATTTTTCGGGACCGTCGGAAATAGTTCGTCTTAACGAAAATTCGTCTTAACGAAAATTCGACGTAAACGTCGGGAGGCCATTTTGGTGGAGTTACGTGAGAAAGTCTAGTTCGTGACGACTGCTTTGTGTTTGATCGCCATTTGCTTAAAACAAATGTTAAATATGACGTGTTTTAATTAAAGTACACGCTTAATTAAATCACTCATTTTGGCATGTTTTACAAACTATCGGTTTGATCACAGTGTTCAACAATTCGACATGTTTGCATTAACACAATGTAGTCTAACATGTACAAATCCTTGAATTATGTAAACAATCGATAATTAAATGTGCGAAAATACAGGTAAATCATCTCAGTGACGTGTGAAAACATTCGTCGTCAGCAGGATACGATCTGACTTCGTGTTAAACAATAGATTTAAGGTGCGAACTTGTTAAGCGGGACTTCGAAAAAACTTCGACGTAACAAAAAACTTCGAGACAAAAATTCGTCTTAACCGACAGAAATTCATATAGACAAAGAAGGATAAAATCGGGACTTTTGAAAAACTTCGACGTAACGGAAAATTCATTTTAAGCGAGTTCGTCCTAACGAGAGTCGACTTTATATCAAACCAAGCAGCAGCTTCAGATAAATTGTTCCTCATATCAGTCAAACTAATCAATTATTGCATTTCAATTATGCATGTTTTAATATCACGCTGCTTCACAGCTGCGCTCACCAGATTTGATGTCGACCAACCAAGTATCAACCCCGTACCAGGTAACTAGATGACTATGTAACAATGATAGCAATGCATCACGCTGCTTCACAGCTGCGCTCACCAGGTTTGATCTCGACCGACCAAGTATCAACCCCGTACCAGGAAACTAGATGACTATGTAACAATGATAGCAATGCATCACGCTGCTTCACAGCTGCGCTCACCAGGTTTGATCTTGACTGACCAAGTATCAACCCCGTACAAAGTAACTATATGACTATGTAACAATGATAGCAATTCATCACGCTGCTTCACAGCTGCGCTCACCAGGTTTGATCTCGACCGACCAAGTATCAACCCCGTACCAGGTAACTAGATGACTATGTAACAATGATAGCAATGCATCACGCTGCTTCACAGCTGCGCTCACCAGGTTTGATCTCGACCGACCAAGTATCAACCCTGTACCAGGTAACTAGATGACTATGTAACAATGATAGCAATGCATCACGCTGCTTCACAGCTGCGCTCACCAGGTTTGATCTCGACCGACCAAGTATCAACCCTGTACCAGGTAACTAGATGACTATGTAACAATGATAGCAATGCATCACGCTGCTTCACAGCTGCGCTCACCAGGTTTGATCTCGACTGACCAAGTATCAACCCTGTACCAGGTAACTAGATGACTATGTAACAATGATAGCAATGCATCACGCTGCTTCACAGCTGCGCTCACCAGGTTTGATCTCGACCGACCAAGTATCAACCCTGTACCAGGTAACTAGATGACTATGTAACAATGATAGTGATAAGACAATGTATCATGATGGAAGCACTCCCTATACAGGTATTGTATCGATGTATCATGATGCAAGCACTCCCTATACAGGTATTGTATTGATGTATCATGATGGAAGCACTCCCTATACAGGTATTGTATCGATATATCATGATGGAAGCACTCCCTATACAGGTATTGTATTGATGTATCATGATGGAAGCACTCCCTATACAGGTATTGTATCGATGTATCATGATGCAAGCACTCCCTATACAGGTATTGTATCGATGTATCATGATGGAAGCACTCCCTATACAGGTATTGTATCGATGTATCATGATGCAAGCACTCCCTATACAGGTATTGTATTGATGTATCATGATGGAAGCACTCCCTATACAGGTATTGTATCGATGTATCATGATGGAAGCACTCCCTATACAGGTATTGTATCGATGTATCATGATGCAAGCACTCCCTATACAGGTATTGTATTGATGTATCATGATGGAAGCACTCCCTATACAGGTATTTTATCAAAGTATCATGATGCAAGCACTCCCTATACAGGTATTGTATTGATGTATCATGATGGAAGCACTCCCTATACAGGTATTTTATCAAAGTATCATGATGCCCTATACAGGTATTGTAAATATTGTGAAAAATCAAATGTATCCCGCCATTTTATGAAGAAAACATCAATATATCCAAAATGTGTTCAGTCCAAAAACAATGCAAGTTTTGAGACATCATTGTCAATGGTTTCAGTTTGTTTCTACTTTACACAATATTTGAAGGTGTTTTTAAATGCTATTGTTGTCTGACATTGTTTGAAGTCTCTTTGTGGATATGAGAATTTACCAAAGGAACTGTTTTGTAAATTGTATTTTCTAACACATACATGATCCGATTAAATTAGAGTGCTCCTTGCTGGTCACTTTTTTAAACACAACATGATATGTCTTCAACTCCTCTTTCGTTCCTGAGCATTTCTCTTTTTCCCTTTATAGCATAGCGCAATCTTAGAACTTTCAGTTCTTTGATTATACTTAATCTTAGTTACATTATGTCTCCCTACAGGACATACATATGAATTTGCATTTTAATGGTTTCAGTATTTTAACAAACCTTTTATTTTTGTAAAACTTGAAATGTGACCTTAGGATACAGGCACCCACACTTGACTCAATTGAGGAGCACAACTCTGCTCTTACTAGATTAATCCAATGGAAAAATCCAGGTACAAAATTTCTTGTAATATATATTCCTATGAAGTTTCCTACAAATACTTCTTGAGATATGAATGACACAAACTGAAGTCAGACTGATGGATGGACAATGGTAAATCTAAGTCCCCCCCCCTCCCTGGTGGGAGAACAAAAATAGAAAAAAGAACATTGTTATAATTAAAGTTCAAAATCATGAATGTCAACAACTAAAGCAATAAGAAAAGAACCAGGTGCCCTTCAAGTTACTCAACTGTATCCAATAAAATACTGGCACATGGTTTTTCTTTTGCTGTAACTGTGTGAATAACCATTTGAATAAATAGGCAGGTTGATGAAAAGCAGCTACAATCCATGTACAGAGAGCATACAAGAAGATTTATATGAGATGTTTGAAGGTTATTTTATATTTGCTCTTGCCATCTATACATGCATACAACAACACAATTGAACAAACTTGCCCAATTATGATGCCAGAATGTTACATACCGACTTTACTGAGCATCCATCTGGCAATTCATTAGTCTGTTCACAGTGTCTATGTTTTACTTTGTCTAATAGGAGATAACTCCTGTAGCTACTATTTCTTTATGATATAATATCTCTTTGCTTCTCAAACATGTATAATCAGAGCCAAATAAGTGTTAAATAAGATCTAGTTAAAAATCTATGTATGTACAGTTGGACATTGTTAATTCAACAACCTTCTATACCAATGCTTGGTGAAATAAAGATCACATCGCGATGTTACTTCTTAGGTGCTTTGAACTGAAATGGACTATACGTAACTGTCTATTATTCAAAATAAATTCCTGACCCAATGAATTCCATTGAACTAGGTCTGACTGTATTTAGTTGCTTAAATTTATCATCAGGTCAATATCAACACTAGAATGAGAAGTTGGAGTGTTTTTGCTTCTTTAACACCTCCTCAATCCTGAATGTTTTGTAAGCTGATGTTTTCCTGGGATCTGTGTGGGACGACATTGTCTTGTGTATGTGGCGTTGGCTGTAACAACTTGAATCTTGCCAACAAAGAAACAATCTCGCCCTATTCAGCTATATATATGATAATGTACCATCTATCCCTCAATCATTTTGTATTCATAGATATTGTTATCCCCTCATATCTCATATCAGAAATTTAATCATATAGTCATTCCCTTATGACCTAACAATACCATACAGCTCTGTTACCATGGTAATATGAATGTATATTTTATATTGACTTCTCACGGAAACCCATTCTAAAATAAACGTAATGTCGAATTATTCATCTAGAAAGTCCTTGCAATCACACAGTAATGCATATTCATCAGGAGTTATCCCCCCTTTCTTCCACACTGTCATGAAGAAAGTGATGTAGGGTTTAAGGCCTACATTCAGAGAGGGTGAATAAACATATTCAACTGTGTAAATGCTATCAACCATTTGTCGTAAGCTAAATGTGTAAATTTTGTACATGACAGGCCTATAATTGTAAGATTGCCGAAAACATTAAGCTCCATTTTACCAAATTTTTTAGTCGGATCTATGAGACAAAGGCACACACACAGAGAGTCCAAGGCACACACGCAGAGAGTCCAAGGCACACAGAGTCCAAGGCACACACGCAGAGAGTCCAAGGCACACACGCAGAGAGTCCAAGGCACACACGCAGAGAGTCCAAGGCACTCACGCAGAGAGTCCAAGGCACACACACAGAGTCCAAGGCACACACACAGAGAGTCCAAGGCACACACGCAGAGAGTCCAAGGCACACACGCAGAGAGTCCAAGGCACTCACGCAGAGAGTCCAAGGCACACACACAGAGTCCAAGGCACACACACAGAGAGTCCAAGGCACTCACGCAGAGAGTCCAAGGCACACACGCAGAGAGTCCAAGGCACACACGCAGTGAGTCCAAGGCACACACGCAGAAGGCACACTCCACGACAACAGTAATTGTGAAGGCACACTTCACGACAACAGTAATTGTGAAGGCACACTCCACGACAACAGTAAATGTGAAGGCACACTCCACGACAACAGTAATTGTGAAGGCACACTTCACAACAACAGTAAATGTGAAGGCACACTCCACGACAACAGTAAATGTGAAGGCACACTCCACGACAACAGTAATTGTGAAGGCACACTCCACGACAACAGTAAATGTGAAGGCACACTTCAAGACAACAGTAATTGTGAAGGCACACTCCACGACAACAGTAAATGTGAAGGCACACTCCAAGACAACAGTAATTGTGAAGGCACACTTCACGACAACAGTAATTGTGAAGGCACACTTCACGACAACAGTAATTGTGAAGGCAAACTTCACGACAACAGTAATTGTGAAGGCACACTTCACGACAACAGTAATTGTGAAGGCACACTTCACGACAACAGTAATTGTGAAGGCACACTTCACGACAACAGTAAATGTGAAGGCACACTCCACGACAACAGTAAATGTGAAGGCACACTCCACGACAACAGTAATTGTGAAGGCACACTCCACGACAACAGTAAATGTGAAGGCACACTTCACGACAACAGTAATTGTGAAGTAAAAAGTGAAGACCGCTAAATTCTGTCCAATATAAATCAACATTTCCTAAACAATGGGTGCAAAATTTTACGAAGCAATATCTTGCCACAGTTTTCATTCAACACAGAAAACAAGACAATGTGTCTCTGAAGCGCCACAGGCTAAAGTGTATACAATTATATATCACTAATAATTGCTTTCTATTTTAGTAAGTCATGAATAATCGAACAGTAATAATCAAAATGTTTCATTCTTATGAGATTGAAGACAGATAAATGGTATATTTTAGGGACACACATAGTATCAGCCCTAGAGGGCAATGCTGTTTTGACCAATCATGAGTTGTCAGAGGGTCAACCAAGGAGCATTTCCAAGAAATTGTTTTGAAATCCAGCCGATGGTTTCTAAAAAGCACATTTTCAAAGTTTCTTCCATTATTGCCATAGCAACAATTATACATGCAACTGAATTTTTCTACCACATTTGGATCAGAACGCCCGAAGGAAAATTAGAGCTGAAATTAGCCAAGTGGTTTATGTAGGAGATATCATTTAAGCACAAAATTGATGATGATGCCAGATGACAGACACTGGTTGATCACAATTAACTCCCCTTGAATACCAGTGCATTGAAGTGAGCTAAAAACGAAAACAAGACAAGTAGTCATTTTTAGCAAGGTGCTCGTCAGAGCCAATTGTAGTAGGCGAATCCACGGACACGTATCTGATGAGTCATCCAAAGTCTGTAATTCAGAACTGCCAAAGTCTACATACTCCTGAAGAAAGTAGCCCTTGTCTAACAAACAATAGCATAAGCATTTGCGATATCAGCCAGAAAACAGATTTGAGCTGACATCACTTACACAGAAGAAAGAACCCCAAAGAAACTTGTCTGCCTACCCCGCAGTATCACGCGTGAAGTGCACTGAAAACAAGCTAGCAGACGATAGTGTACATTAGGCAGCGGACAATAACAGTAGGCAGAGATACGGATACAAGAAAATGGTGCAACATATAATATATCCAGCGAACAATTATACGTATATTGAAATCATGGGAAATGCAATTTTCCGTCATCGTTCAGTTGAATATCAAATGAAACATACTTTTTGTTTTATTGTCATCCTGTCTGTAGGTCGGTTGATTTGGTTGTTCTGTCCAATATCCAACATATGTAGTTTGCGTGGCTATGCTGTTTGATAATACAAGTACCATGATACATGATTTGTAGATGTGGAAGACATGAAATATGCTTTGCATCCATCAAATGTTTTAGAATTCTGTCCCTTTGAACTGAAGTCTCCTGTTAGAACACATGTAGCAAAATACTTTAGTTTTCAATGGATTGCATTGAAACTTGGCATATAATCAACATTAAGGTACTGTTTACTTGTCCATCCATCCATCTGAATGTCTATACCAATTCTTTGTATACTATCTTGTGTGTTTGACTCCTATATTATTTAATACACTGACATAACAAGGTGTTCTTGGTAGACTATTGTGATAGGTAAAATATATATCAAAGTGACGTCTGTGATCTGCAGTGAGCCCCTTGCCCTCAGCATTTTCAGTGCATTGATTATAATTCCAATTCACAAAGGGTTTCCTTTTAGAAAGTTAATATAGAAGAACTTGGAATTATAGTGCACCCCTATTGCAGCAGTATATTATTGTACTTCAGGAAATGTTCACATTTTAGCTAGGCTGAAAGATACCAAAGTGATTTAATAGTATAAGAATCATTCACTTCTAGCTTCTAGTATGGATACAAATATCGGGCACGAGGGTAACGCACCCTGCTTACAGTTACCCAACAGCTGGATATTTCCATCTGCACATGAAGCCTCAAGTGATAGATTGTTTTTCTGCATACCTTTTATATAGTAACGTGTGATTTTACAAATTTATTCAAGTTATTAATCACTGTTTTAAGACGTCATTATGTGACCAGCACAAGACTAATCCTACACAGGGAAGCTACACAGGGAAGCTACACAGGGAAGCTACGTTGTTAATGCGGGATATTCCAGTCTGGTATGCAAGAAATTCAAGTCTGTAAATATATGAAAAGTTCTGCTTCTGTCACACAGAGAACTCAGCAGAGATATTTCTTGAAGAAATGTTTTGAATTTGGTTGGCATTTTGGTTTTTTCTTCATCATACATGCATTAACCTATATTTCAACATCCAATACCAAAGATATCAACATCCAATACCAAAGATATCAACACAAGACAGATTTAGAAGAATCCAAGTAATTTCCTGTAATTTAATACTTATTGAAAATGCATCGCAGATTCCCGATCTCTTAAATAAAATGCTGTACATTACGTTGTATAAAACAGCGTGCACATATAAAAAATAACAAAATGGCGTAATTAAGAGTTTGATTTCAAAGTCAGGGACGTTATCCTTCTCTTAAATCATCTCAAACCACTTTGTAGGTATAAATGATGAGATAACAAAGTACAGCATGAAAGTTTGTACAGCATGGAACAATGTACAGCATGGAGGTTTGTACAGCATGGAACAATGTACAGCATGGAGGTTTGTACAGCATGGAACAATGTACAGCATGGAGGTTTGTACAGCATGGAAGTTTGTACAGCATGGAGGTTTGTACAGCATGGAAGTTTGTACAGCATGGAGGTTTGTACAGCATGGAACAATGTACAGCATGGAGGTTTGTACAGCATGGAAGTTTGTACAGCATGGAGGTTTGTACAGCATGGAAGTTTGTACAGCATGGAGGTTTGTACAGCATGGAAGTTTGTACAGCATGGAGGTTTGTACAGCATGGAAGTTTGTACAGCATGGAGGTTTGTACAGCATGGAAGTTTGTATAGCATGGAACAATGTACAGCATGGAGGTTTGTACAGCATGGAAGTTTGTACAGCATGGAGGTTTGTACAGCATGGAAGTTTGTACAGCATGGAGGTTTGTACAGCATGGAACAATGTACAGCATGGAAGTTTGTACAGCATGGAAGTTTGTACAGCATGGAGGTTTGTACAGCATGGAAGTTTGTACAGCATGGAGGTTTGTACAGCATGGAAGTTTGTACAGCATAAAGGTTTGTACAGCATGGAACAATGTACAGCATGGAAGTTTGTACAGCATGGAGGTTTGTACAGCATGGAAGTTTGTACAGCATGGAGGTTTGTACAGCATGGAAGTTTGTACAGCATGGAGGTTTGTACAGCATGGAAGTTTGTACAGCATAAAGGTTTGTACAGCATGGAACAATGTACAGCATGGAAGTTTGTACAGCATGGAACAATGTACAGCATGGAAGTTTGTACAGCATAAAGGTTTGTACAGCATGGAGGTTTGTACAGCATAAAGGTTTGTACAGCATGGAAGTTTGTACAGCATGGAACAATGTACAGCATGGAAGTTTGTACTGCATGGAACAATGTACAGCATGGAAGTTTGTACAGCATGGAACAATGTACAGCATGGAAGTTTGTACAGCATGGAACAATGTACAGCATGGAGGTTTGTACAGCATGGAACAATGTACAGCATGGAAGTTTGTACAGCATGGAGGTTTGTACAGCATGGAACAATGTACAGTGTGGAGGTTTGTACAGCCTGTGTTTGACAATTGCGAGTTCAGCTTTAAGGGACTTATTCATGGAATTAAGGTTATCACAAAATAAAAAATCCTGATCATTTAAGTTTTTGCAAACATCGCTTGTAAAATGTTTTGAGAAGGATCTAAAAGCACAATAACATCCCTGACTTTGAAATCAAACAAAAATGTGATATCCTGCATAAACTGTGGGACATGTTCATTTTGTGTGAACAAACAAGCATGCCCTTACCAATATTGCCTTGGACCTGCATTATACATCATGGGAAAACAGATATATTTTGAGGGGACATAGCTTATAATTCTACAGATGCCTTTACGAATGAAAAGGATCACATGTTTTTGGTTAAAATTGAAGTACAGTCAAATCTTTCCTTCCGACCATTTTTTCCCCTCCTTTTAAGCGTTATATTATTTTACATAATACTGTAAAATGCGACTATCAACCTTTTATTTTTATACACAGTATCGTTACTAAGCAACTGCTAAAGGTGAAACGATTTTATGTTTTTATTGATTTCTATAGATTTTATCAGATACATGTACATGTGATTAAACTATTTTACCTGACTTTGGCTTTTTTGTGTTGTTAATAAAATATCTTCATAGCTGTAATAAACATTCATGTTTTTGTCAACTTCACTGTTCTCTTACTTAAGAGACCACCTGTCTTAAGAGACCATCTTTATATGTTCCCCTGAGTGGTCTCTTAATACAGGTTAGACTGTTTATCCATTTTAAACAAACCTTTCACATTCCAAATTTTACATACATTTTCTTTGTAAAAAGCTGATGATTTACTTAATACATACAATCCATGTGTCTCTTAGCTGAACATTCCAGAGTCAAAATCAAACCATATACCATACTAACTTCCTGGTTGTCATGGTCATGGGTTCTGTACCACCCTCAATGTAAGACATACAACCGTTTGTCTCCAGAAAATGAGCAAAGAAATGATGAAATAAAACAGTAAAGGCTTGAATGAATACAGCCACAAACAGGATAAATGTTAATACAAAATATATACATCACAGTATTAATACGGGCAATTATTCTATATTTTTTAAGCCAAGACAAAGGTTAATCTCATTTATTTTTCCCAAGAATGGGGAACCATCCCATACTGCCCTTAGACTATATATACAATTGTATGCACTGTACATTCAGATACAAAGTACACTGTCTAAATTCATTATACAAGGAGTAGTTACATATACAGTAAAAACCTCAATAAAACCTTAATAATAAGACCCCCCTTGAGACCCTTGAAAACTGGTCATCTTATTGAGGTGGTCTTAATCCTGAGGTTGCATAAGGACCAATACAGTGAAACTGAACTCTAAAATTGATTTCTTAATTTTGAAGTGGTCTTATCATTGAGTGGATCTTTAAGTGTGGTTTTACTGTAGTCGTATAACCTTTTAGGAACCTTCTTTTTACCTTTTAGGAACCTTCTTTTTACCTTTTAGGAACCTTCTTTTCACCTTTTAGGAACCTTCTTTTTATCATTTTTTATCATATCTAGCTTCTCAAAGTTAATTCTAGAAGAAGAAAATCTCATCAATTATCTATGTTCTTAATGTTCCCGATTTGTCAGCTACCACACACATGTATATACTCAGTCTGTCCACAGAATCTTGTTCTGTCTTAGATTTCTGATATAAATGTATTCACAGACAAGAGGACTGGCTTTCCTAGAGTCAACTGATTTATATTGATTTTCATGTAGAAATTTTATACCACAAGACTATTTAGTTAGACAGGAAAATGTATCCTATTTCCTACAAGAAGGATTATTTACACAATTGTAGTTTATTTTATAAGTCTGCCTGCCATCAGCTCATAAAATTTGCATGTTAGTCCATAAAATTTTCTACCATAATGTGTTAGAATATAGCATCACATTTCAAGATGCCAAGGTACTGCAATGATTCTGTGCCACTAGGAGTTATTATTAACATTTTACATTTGATATGACCAGAGATATCATCAGCTCCTATATTTTACAAACTATCCAACAAGTCCAAACGAGTTCAAGCCAAAGTGAATCCACTGTACACGCTACTTTTACTAACAAGAGTAGTAAATGGTCAATTCACAAAACATAAGTTTGTGAACTTGAAATATCAGAATATTACTTGGCTCTTTTATGTTTGATTATTGGCACTCTGTATGGCCTTCCCTCCTACGTGTCTGCATGGAAGGCATTGTCTGGTGAATGTGGCCTTCCCTCCTTGGTGTCTGCATGGAAGGCATTGTCTGGTGAATGTGGCCTTCCCTCCTTGGTGTCTGCATGGAAGGCATTGTCTGGTGAATGTGGCCTTCCCTCCTACGTGTCTGCATGGAAGGCATTGTCTGGTGAATGTGGCCTTCCCTCCTTGGTGTCTGCATGGAAGGCATTGTCTGGTGAATGTGGCCTTCCCTCCTACGTGTCTGCATGGAAGGCATTGTCTGGTGAATGTGGCCTTCCCTCCTTAGTGTCTGCATGGAAAGGCATTGTCTGGTGAATGTGGCCTTCCCTCCTACGTGTCTGCATGGAAGGCATTGTCTGGTGAATGTGGCCTTCCCTCCTACATGTCTGCATGGAAAGACATTGTCTGGTGAATGTGGCCTTCCCTCCTACGTGTCTGCATGGAAGGCATTGTCTGGTGAATGTGGCCTTCCCTCCTACGTGTCTGCATGGAAGGCATTGTCTGGTGAATGTGGCCTTCCCTCCTACGTGTCTGCATGGAAGGCATTGTCTGGTGAATGTGGCCTTCCCTCCTACGTGTCTGCATGGAAGGCATTGTCTGGTGAATGTGGCCTTCCCTCCTACGTGTCTGCATGGAAGGCATTGTCTGGTGAGTGTGGCCTTCCCTCCTACGTGTCTGCATGGAAGGCATTGTCTGGTGAGTGTGGCCTTCCCTCCTACGTGTCTGCATGGAAGGCATTGTCTGGTGAATGTGGCCTTCCCTCCTACGTGTCTGCATGGAAAGACATTGTCTGGTGAGTGTGGCACTCCCTCCTATGTGTCTGCATGGAAGGCATTGTCTGGTGAATGTGGCCTTCCCTCCTACGTGTCTGCATGGAAAGACATTGTCTGGTGAGTGTGGCACTCCCTCCTATGTGTCTGCATGGAAGGCATTGTCTGGTGAATGTGGCCTTCCCTCCTACGTGTCTGCATGGAAAGACATTGTCTGGTGAGTGTGGCACTCCCTCCTATGTGTCTGCATGGAAGGCATTGTCTGGTGAATGTGGCCTTCCCTCCTTGGTGTATGCATGGAAAGACATTGTCTGGTGAGTGTGGCACTCCCTCCTATGTGTCTGCATGGAAAGGCATTGTCTGGTGAATGTGGCCTTCCCTCCTACGTGTCTGCATGGAAGGCATTGTCTGGTGAATGTGGCCTTCCCTCCTACGTGTCTGCATGGAAGGCATTGTCTGGTGAATGTGGCCTTCCCTCCTACGTGTCTGCATGGAAGGCATTGTCTGGTGAATGTGGCCTTCCCTCCTACGTGTCTGCATGGAAGGCATTGTCTGGTGAATGTGGCCTTCCCTCCTACGTGTCTGCATGGAAGGCATTGTCTGGTGAATGTGGCCTTCCCTCCTACGTGTCTGCATGGAAGGCATTGTCTGGTGAATGTGGCCTTCCCTCCTACGTGTCTGCATGGAAGGCATTGTCTGGTGAATGTGGCCTTCCCTCCTACGTGTCTGCATGGAAGGCATTGTCTGGTGAATGTGGCCTTCCCTCCTTGGTGTATGCATGGAAAGGCATTGTCTGGTGAATGTGGCCTTCCCTCCTTAGTGTCTGCATGGAAGGCATTGTCTGGTGAATGTGGCCTTCCCTCCTACGTGTCTGCATGGAAGGCATTGTCTGGTGAATGTGGCCTTCCCTCCTTGGTGTATGCATGGAAAGACATTGTCTGGTGAGTGTGGCACTCCCTTCTTAGTGTCTGCATGGAAAGGCAATGTCTGGTGAATGTGGCATTCCCTCCTTGGTGTCTGCATGGAAAGGCATTGTCTGGTGAATGTGGCCTTCCCTCCTTGGTGTCTGCGTGAAAACCCATTGTCTGGTGAATGTGGCCTTCCCTCCTTAGTGTCTGCATGGAAAGGCATTGTCTGGTGAATGTGGCATTCCCTCCTTAGTGTCTGCATGGAAAGGCATTGTCTGGTGAATGTGGCCTTCCCTCCTTGGTGTCTGCATGGAAAGGCATTGTCTGGTGAATGTGGCCTTCCCTCCTTGGTGTCTGCATGGAAAGGCATTGTCTGGTGAATGTGGCCTTCCCTCCTTAGTGTCTGCATGGAAAGGCATTGTTTGGTGAATGTGGCCTTCCCTCCTTAGTGTCTGCATAGAAAGGCATTGTTTGGTGAATGTGGCGTTCCCTCCTTAGTGTCTGCATGGAAAGGCGTTGTCTGGTGAATGTGGCATTCCCTCCTTAGTGTCTGCATGGAAAGGCATTGTCTGGTGAATGTGGCCTTCCCTCCTTAGTGTCTGCATGGAAAGGCATTGTCTGGTGAATGTGGCATTCCCTCCTTAGTGCCTGCATGTAAAGGCATTGTCTGGTGAATGTGGCCAACTTAATTCTTCCTAATTCAGCAAACAGACAACAAAACCATCCAATAGAACATAAAATCAATTAAATATTGAAAAACAAATTAAGGCATGTCTTCATTTTATATTGATAATTAATGAACTTGGTAATAACATGTAAAAAACTCTTGCTATGCTAACCCATAATTATTAATCAGAATATGAGAATGTTTTCATGTTGTGTTTGCCTCAACCTGATGCCTGCCATGTTCCCCTAATTAAAGCACCTGCCAATATGAACAATACCATACTGATGCAACAGGCATTTTGCAGCATACTAGGTGCACACATGACAACAATTAGGATTTACATTTGGCCTTAACACAAAAAAATATAAACCGAGTATGGATTCCTAGCTGATGTTTTCAGGATTTTTTTTAGTTGGCCTTAATGTAAGTTAATTGAAAGTGATGATTTCCAGACAAAATAATGTAATGAAGGTGGGGGGAAGCAATTATAATAAAGAATCCAGACCATGTCTAAGCCTTGAAGTCTTAAAATATCTTCAAACATTTATTAAAGGTGATTATTCACACCTACATAATTAGCTGTAAACTAATTCTTGTTTATAACCTGAGCCATCATCTGGAGTCTTGTAAAATTTACAGTGAAACAGCAAATCTGTTGGGCTGAAATATGTAACAATCATACTGGAATAATGCTGGTCTGCAGGAAAAAATACGGTTGCTACAATGACAAGTAATGTCCCTAACTATGTTGTAGTGTAGTCTATATTACATCAAAGATTTTTTACTGAAATGTGGTCTATAAAACATATAGGGTATTTTTTCTTGCGGTGTTGTCTATATTACATGAAAAGTAATTTTTAATATAGTGTGGTCTAGAATACATCTAGGGTTCTATTTCTGTGTTGTCGTCTGTAACGCATTTAGGGCGTTTTATCTTGTAGAGTGGTTTAGGACACACCTAGGGTTCTATTTCTGTATTGTCGTCTGTAACGCATTTAGGGCGTTTTATCTTGTAGAGTGGTTTAGGACACATCTAGGGTTCTATTTCTGTGTTGTCGTCTGTAACGCATTTAGGGCGTTTTATCTTGTAGAGAGGTTTAGGACACACATAGGGTTCTATTTCTGTATTGTCATCTGTAACACATTTAGGGTGTTTTATCTTGTAGAGTGGTTTAGGACACACCTAGGGTTCTATTTCTGTATTGTCGTCTGTAACGCATTTAGGGCGTTTTATCTTGTAGAGCGGTTTAGGACACACCTAGGGTTCTATTTCTGTATTGTTGTCTTTAACGCATTTAGGGTGTTTTATCTTGTAGAGTGGTTTAGGACACACCTAGGGTTCTATTTCTGTGTTGTCGTCTGTAACGCATTTAGGGCGTTTTATCTTGTAGAGAGGTTTAGGACACACCTAGGGTTCTATTTCTGTGTTGTCGTCTGTAACGCATTTAGGGCGTTTTATCTTGTAGAGAGGTTTAGGACACACCTAGGGTTCTATTTCTGTGTTGTCGTCTGTAACGCATTTAGGGTGTTTTATCTTGTAGAGAGGTTTAGGACACACCTAGGGTTCTATTTCTGTGTTGTCGTCTGTAACGCATTTAGGGTGTTTTATCTTGTAGAGAGGTTTAGGACACACCTAGGGTTCTATTTCTGTGTTGTCGTCTGTAACGCATTTAGGGCGTTTAATCTTGTAGAGAGGTTTAGGACACACCTAGGGTTCTACTTCTTATAGTGTGGTCTATAATATATCTACAGTAAATTTAGATGTCTGGTCTAGAATACACCCAGATTAGTTTTCCTGTAGTGGGATCTATAATACAGCTAGGGTACTTTTTCCTGTAGAGGGGTCTATAATACATCTAGGGTACTACCCAGTAACAAGTTCCACATAAAAACACTGTGATATATCAGAAAAAACACTTTCCCTGCTAAAGTCATAACCCTAGCCCTTCCCTTAATAAAAGACATTAATCCTCAAAGCCTCATTAGATTGAAAATTTTAACTTCACAGGACATAAATGGTGTTTATGAAATAAAAGAATTCAGCATTATTCAAGGACAGAAAATGTAAATATACTATCCAGTGTGATAAATTATGTATCTAATTAAACTTATGAACTTGGGAAGGATCTCATCTCGTAATTTGTCTCAAACATCATTGTGTTGCCTCTTTGTGACAGATATTTCCCACACATCATATGTAGTATCAAAACAATCAGGAAGTAGATTTTGAACATAATGAGCCACATATTTATTTAAGACAAATAGCAACTAATTGTGTGAATGATTAACTTGAATAACAAATAAATCATTCTTAGACTGAAGTTGCAAGAAAATACCAACTCCAAAGACTTATGGTGCAGAAAGTTGCTGGTGTGTCAGAAAGTTGCTGGTGTGTCTATCTGAAAATTTAATCTAAGGGAGCTAACTCTTCATTAAAACATAAGTGTAAGAAACGAGCAGTTATTTCCCTTTGTTAAATGAGAGATTAGTTTGCTCTCCATTAGGTTCAACTACATGAGAATTCAAAATTTCAAAAACAGCTGAAAATTCGGAATAAGGCTGCTGAAGGTCCTGACTTTTAAACATCTAAGATGCCTTAAATTGTCTCAAAATGGCCCTCAGATTTCTGTGAATCCGCAGAAAATTCTCATGCCTATACATAAACAATGAATGTTATTTTCCATATTTTTCAAAGATGGTTTATGTAAGTGGTTAAGACATTTCATGGCAGTGAAATGGTGGAAATAACAAAAGTACAACCTCTCTAGACCTACAGCCTCTGGCAGACACAAATTTCTACCAGCAGTTCACTGTATACAAAATAAAACAGGCTTCAAATGAGTGCATTTATTGTCTGTCCCAATGTTGTTCCAACTGCATAAACAATTCATAGGACTCCATTGTTTCAGATAATTACAAAACGAGATAAATGGAATAGCTTTACAAGTATATCAAATTAGAGCACCATATAGTAACACAATTCCCCATTCAATGAAATCATGTAAAGCATTACAATCATCATTATTGTATAACAATTGACTTTCCACATGAAATCTAACGCAGAAATGCTTTCACGGGAATAGTACAGCCTTCTGTTTTATGGATGAGTATCCTATATAATAGTAATAATCAATAATCATTTTTCATCGTTAATGTTTTTCATCAATTCGTAATGAGTAATGTTGATCATGTCTAGGTCATCCATAAATGTAAGTGCTAGCATGTGGTACCTTAACCCATGAACTTGGCCCTGAATCATGCTTACCTGAGGTACCTAAACCCATGAACTGGGCCCTGAATCATGCTTACCTGAGGTACCTAAACCCATGAACTTGGCCCTGAATCATGCTTACCTGAGGTACCTAAACCCATGAACTGGGCCCTGAATCATGCTTACCTGAGGTACCTAAACCCATGAACTGGGCCCTGAACCATACTTACCTGAGGTACCTAAACCCATGAACTGGGCCCTGAACCATACTTACCTGAGGTACCTAAACCCATGAACTGGGCCCTGAATCATGCTTACCTGAGGTACCTAAACCCATGAACTGGGCCCTGAACCATACTTACCAGAGGTACCTAACCCCATGAACTGGGCCCTGAATCAAGCTTAACTGAGGTACCTACCTAAACCCATGAACTGGGCCCTGAATCATGCTTACCTGAGGTACCTAAACCCATGAAATGGACCCTGAATCATGCTAGCATGTGGTACCCAAAACCATAAAATAGGCCCTGAATCATGCTAGCATGTGGTACCCAAAACCATGAAATGGACCCTGAACCATGCTTGCATGTGGTATCCAAAACCATGAAATGGACCCTGAACCATGCTTGCATGTGGTACCAAAAACCATAAAATAGGCCCTGAACCATGCTTGCATGTGGTATCCAAAACCATGAAATGGACTCTGAATCATAATAGCATGTGGTATCCAAAACCATGAAACGGACCCTGAACCATGCTAGCATGTGGTATCCAAAACCATGAAATGGACCCTGAACCATGCTAGCATGTGGTACCCAAAACCATGAAATGGACCCTGAACCATGCTAGTATGTGGTACCCAAAACCATAAAATAGGCCCTGAACCATGCTAGCATGTGGTACCCAAAACCATGAAATGGACTCTGAATCATAATAGCATGTGGTATCCAAAACCATGAAACGGACCCTGAACCATGTTAGCATGTGGTATCCAAAACCATGAAATGGACCCTGAACCATGCTAGCATGTGGTACCCAAAACCATGAAACGGACCCTGAACCATGCTAGCATGTGGTACCCAAAACCATGAAACGGACCCTGAATCATGCTAGCATGTGGTATCCAAAACCATGAAATGGACCCTGAACCATGCTAGCATGTGGTACCCAAAACCATAAAATCGACCCTGAACCATGCTAGCATGTGGTACCCAAAACCATGAAATAGGCCCTGAATCATGCTAGTGTTCATAATTCAAGAAATTTTTGGGAAAACGTGTTTCAGTAAGCATCTGAAGTAGGGCTCTTAATTCACAACACTGAGATTAACAGCCTCCAGCTTTACCGATACTGACCGAGCTATCCGGACTGCTATAACAGAGAAGAAATGAGTGTTCTCTTTCAGGGATCAATTATGTTTAGCAGAAATAGGGTTCAAATCAACAGAGCAGTCGAAAAAATAATGTTTTTAAAGTATTTTAAAACCCATTTTGATTGTTTTTATTCTGTAAATGTTCGTTGTTGTAATGTTTTACTAGCTTTAACAATAAATGATCCTCTCAGGAACAAAATGTCTGTATCAAAGCAACTAAGAAAGTTACAAAGCTTCCACACTTTCAGGGATCATTTATTTTTTGCACAAATAGGTTTTAAATCAGCAGAACAATCCTATAGAATGATATGCACAAGTATTTTGAAACCCATTTCGGTTGTCTTCATTGTGCAAAATTCACTGTTACAATGTTTTGACTTCACTTAAACAACAACAGTTACTGCTCCTTCCACAAATAAAATGAAAAAGGAATGAAAATAGAGTTGTTGGCCAGAAGAATATATCCAATATTCCAGCAGAAACTGGTAAAATACTGGTAATTCATTAGCTACTGCTCCACACCTTAGCTTGTACTTTAAATATGAGGCAAAGTCTAACAAACTGATGTATCCTATTTCATCAACTACTGTCCATGTTTACATGACTGACATTTAAAGTTTAAGTGAGAAGATCTTACATCAGAAGCAGCTTTCCTAATTAAAACAATTCATCACAATGGATAAAAAAGATAAAGTTCTATGTTAACGATAAAACAATAAAGTTCTAACCCAACACTTCACAATGATTAGTTGAAGGTTCAAAGAAGAAAGTATTGGCAAATGAATGAGCCATTCAAGTCTCATGACACTAAAATGTTAGTTTGAGGGCAACAAGCAACACTACCAGTTAACTCTATTACATACAAAATCATATTCTTTCTCACCTTGAAACACAATAAGATACATTTAAGTTCAAGTTGTTATTTAAGTCAGTCAAGAAATATAAAGAGCTTAAAATAAATAATCCTTGCAACAGTTATTGATGGAAACTTATTTACGGATCTGCCTGGTTTTTAAAGCAACCAAGCTCTCATGGATATCTTACAAATGTTAGTTGATTGAGATACAATCCAAACTGACGACTGTTATGTTCACAAGCAATTGTTTACCAACACAGGGCAAGGCATCGCATAAAACTTGGTAACCGAAATCGAACTTGACTGTACTTTATCATGCTATGCTTATATTTGTGCTCAATATAATTTGAATCCATTCATCCTTTCTAGAGTTAATGATTGGAAACCAATTTTTGCACAGACACACACTTTCTTGGAATGGCAAGGGCATAAAATAAGGCATGGAAACAGAACTTACGATGGGAAACAAAATTCTCTAAACTCACCTATGATGTACCGAGTCCCAGCTATACATGTGGTGAAAGCTCGTCTTTTCACCCTCGGCGAACAGGGTTGAGATCTTGTTTTAAATTCCTCAAAATCATTTAAAAGCACATTTTTATTCCCAGAATCTGTGATCATCACTTTGGGCAAATTGTTCAGTGACTTGCTCATTTCCCGATCACTTCCTGAACTTAACGACATCTTTCCTTGGTTAAATCCCAGTTCAAAATAAATACCCAGTCAAAGTTAGAAACTAGAATACACACATAAACATTATGTAAGGCACTGAACATCCATAAAGCATATATACATTTGCAATATTCATTTCTGGATGCTGTGGTTGACAAGTCCCAGGATTATTATAACTTATCATTGTCTCCGTGCTTTCATCATGCTAACATCCCAAACAAATAGTGCTGTAATAATTCAGCATTTTCTTGATAATGTAAAGAGGCAGTATACAATACAGTGATCCTTAAACATGCAAATGATTTTAATCTCACTTAGAAACTTTCATTCATTCAGTAATATTATGTATGCATAAATGTTTGTAGATAATTATACAGTGTATATGTTTAGATAGCATTTAGCTTGTAACTGTTACTGATTAATATTTTAACAACTTCTTTCAACAAATTATTCTTGTTCATTTACCACTGTCTCTGTGTGGATAATTACCATACCAGTATTATGGTTTTCAGGGCATTTACCATGCACTGTCTGTGTGTAGATAATTACCATACCAGTATTATGGTTTTCAGGGCATTTACCATGCACTGTCTGTGTGTAGATAATTACCATACCAGTATTATGGTTTTCAGGGCATTTACCATGCACTGTCTGTGTGTAGATAATTACCATACCAGTATTATGGTTTTCAGGGCATTTACCATGCACTGTCTGTGTGTAGATAATTACCATACCAGTATTATGGTTTTCAGGGCATTTACCATGCACTGTCTGTGTGTAGATAATTACCATACCAGTATTATGGTTTTCAGGGCATTTACCATGCACTGTCTCTGTGTAGATAATTACCATACCAGTATTATGGTTTTCAGGGCATTTACCATGCACTGTCTCTGTGTAGATAATTACCATACCAGTATTATGGTTTTCAGGGCATTTACCATGCACTGTCTCTGTGTAGATAATTACCATACCAGTATTATGGTTTTCAGGGCATTTAAAGTGTTTAAGAAAAATAAATGTCATGGTGCCACAGTGCAAGCTCAAAAGATAATCCATCAGTGATTTGAAATGACCTATGTTATTTTTACACCAGCTTATAGTTATTCTATTCCTTAATGTGATTGATTATGGTACCAAATGGTCGAATGGTAAAAATTGCATACATTCTTTATTCTTACTTTATTAATTAGTTCAATAAATTTAGAATAGAATTTGTCTTTAATTGATATGGAAAAGGGTTAAAACTCCATGCCAATTAAAGCAAAATGTACACTTAATTTCACCTTTATTTGTACTTGATATTTTGATTCAATAATTCAAATACACACATAAAGTAACTATTTATGTTTTACATTATAAAATGGTCCTTATATATCACTTGAACTTTTAGTATAAACAGGAGATTAATAATAATTGCTTATACATACAGTCCAACCTGTTTTAACCCTTTACTCCATAGACCTCTAGCCCATTTACCTACTGTATGCTGATAAGACACTGGTCACATAGCCTACTCTATCTCCATACAGGTTATTGGAAAATAATTGGTGATTGACACCTGTATACTTAAACATGAAATAACAGTGTAAAGTATTAGTTTAATCACTTTTACATGGGTGTAAGAGTTTCAGGGAATTAAATTTTCTGTATAATGATGTAAATTTTATTATTGTGGGTTAAAAATTATAGAAGATACAGAAAATTATAATTTGAGATACACATACACTTTGTGTATTTCTAAAAATAATTGTGGTGAAATTGGGTTTATAATCCCAACAGCACATATTAATTAGCAATTATAATTATTTATAAATGAACAAACAGTCACCATTTTAGTCAATATTTATATTTTGTTATAAAATGAGTTTATACAAGCCAAATTTATGTTCAAACACAAATGGAGATTTACTTATACAGTTATAGTTACATTGGCGTATGTTGGAACATGTAAATAAAACAAGAAGTCCTAAATGTTAAAATTGACTTCAGTATTCTCACAGCTAATGATAATTGACATTAATTAATATATATTTCTTATGGTTCATTTAATCTGATTGGTTGATGCTAATTGTTTTGCAATTCATAAGCCACGCCCTAGACAGAAGATTAGTCCTACTGGTCACTAAATTGTCCCATGTGTCAGCTGTAAAAACATAAGAGTCATAAAACTCCAGGAGATCTTTATCATGTGTTAATTCATATTGCTATTTCCTGTTTGATATAATTAATCCCATTGATAATTGCAATGATTATGTCATATCAATCTTGGATCTTAATTTGTAATTCACAAGGTGACTGCAACTGTCATCCAAAAATATTTACTTCAAAGACTTAGCCAGCAACTTCAAACATCTTTGATGTTTATTCTTGTTGAAAATTAAATTGTTGTCACAAGAATTGCAACACAGACAATAGGTACCTGGATTTGACCTACTTTAATATTGATTTTGTTCGGGTGAATTTTCAGAAAATAGCAGACTTGTGTACACAAAAAATGTCATGATGACGTATTTTTTCTGTGAAAATTTCTATACATGGGATTGTTTGATAGCTGTTTTTGGATTAACTTTTATTATTAACCATATTTTTTTGGTGGAATTAATATCTTACAAGATTGCTTTTTACATTAAGGTAAGATAAAGTTATGGTACTTATTGTAAAAATCCGAAAATTTATTGTAAACTTGCCGTGAGTTTGTGAAGAAAATACGCTTCCGCGTGTCCAGCGTAAAATCGTTACCTATGATGTTTTAAATGCAGTTTATGCAAAAACTTTATATAGTAACCCAATTTTTTTAAAAATGCATTAGCTTAAGGAAAGATCGATCTTTCATAAGAATAAATTAGAATGTCCGAATTTTACGAAAAAATTCGATTTAAAGTGGTTTAAAAACAAGTGAGTGAAAACGCGTGATCATGGAGATGGTATTAGGGCGTGAAATCGAGTGATCATGGAGATGGTATTAGGGCGTGAAAACGAGTGATCATGGAGTAAAGGGTTAAAAGACCTTCATTGGGAATCAGCCGATAAGGTCACATATGACAGGGAGTCTCTTAATACAGGTTAATACAGTCAGTGACTTACGACCTCTTCCAAATACAATGTCATTGTAATATATAGCTTGTAGGATGATTCACTGTAGCACTGTTATTTTATTTCTTGTTTATTTTTATTCTTGCTATTAAAGTTTAAACAAAAATGTGAATAGTCGTAGACTATAAGACATAAATCATCAGTTTATACAGGCAAAAACAATACTTATCTGAATTTACTATAATAATTTTTATTCCTTGTAAAATACGGAGCGGGCTGCAATACGGACCGTACAGTACGGATTTTATCGCATACTATACCCGAAAACGCATGGTTATTTTTTAATTTTCCTAGTTGATGTCTTGCGATGCTGGAGTAAATAGTTAAAGAATTAAACGTGGGTTGCTGAATAAATACACGTTTTCTACGATGTCGTCGGCAATTTTAATTTTTACGAGATGGCATTTTCAGCGATATTAGATTCTGTTAAATTCCTGTAGAAAAGTCGCCATTGGCTCAAGAATTTACGTTTATTAATGAACCGTAAACTTATTTCAATCGTAAGTCACCTTTCAAAGTGTAAAGAACAGTTTGCAACTTTTTCTACTGTCAATTGTTATTTCGGCATATCAAACACTGCAAACATCGAACCAATTTAGTTCTCTGGAATGTTATTATTATGCGTTTCACATGTCTATCACAAGTGTCGGGTACGCGGGACGTGATCTGATTGGGTAGAAGTGGTTTAAATGACAAGCGACAAGCTCCGCCTCCGATTGTTTTTGGCAAGTGTGTGAATAATCATGTCATTATACACGCGAGTTATACAGACATTGAGAACCGGTCTCAGCCGCTTTTAACCACATTTGGCACATGATCTAAATACGACACGATTTGTTTGTTTATTAAAGTTTTACACATTTCTATTGTCTTCAGACATGACAATTGGCAATAAATTGACCGTTTCAAAGTCGCTAAAAATAGTCTACGGGTGCGATTGGGCAACACTTTTCATGGTCGCTAGTCACGTCAGACAGGGAGTCGTTTAATTCAGTGTTATTATAGAGGAAAACTCGTCGGGGGCAAGATTTATAGTCGCATAAGACAGGGAGTCGCTTAATTCAGTGAGTCGCAAGTGCAGGTTGGACTGTATATATTTTTAGGGACACCTAAGATAAGCTGTTTCAAAATTTCAACAATTGTCCATAGTAGCAACAGGTGCCCTCATAGTTTGATTAAAATTCCCAAATAACAATGATTACATACTGGATGGTTTGATCAGATTTTAAACACATGGGATAATTGTCTCAAGAGCTTAAAGGTTCTTTTATGAATTCCAGGCATAGACAATAAAGTGTTAACTCAATATACATTATGATAATTGACATTAATTAGTTTCGTTAATCATGAAACAAGCTTAAACCTAATTCAGGGATTGTGAAGTTCTCAGTTCATTCTCGCCCCAGGCAGGATTCCAACTCATGACTGCCCAAAATGTCACATAACTGATTAAAGTTTTTTCAAGTTCACAACTAATTAAACAGTTGCCATGGTAACAAATGATGAGATGTATTAAATAATTGCTTCTTGCATTTTCTTTCATTTGTTCCACCAGAAGTATCTGTATCTAGGGTCAAATTTTGCTATGACAATAATTACACAACAGTGAATATCTAGCAGACGTAATTTATAAAATATCGTCCTCAAATGAGTCGTAACTTTACCATGTTATTCCATCATTTCAACAGTTTATTGTTCTGCGTATTGAAATAATTGCGCATAATTCATGATTTGTTTAATTGTTGCAGAACAATTCGAGCAAAGTTTATTGATCATAATACTTCAATTCTATAATAAACGACAAAACTTCTGAGGGTGAGGGATGAATAGTTATTACAATACAGAATCTTAAAATGCAAGTATTCATAAAACAATCATAATATAACAATGAAATACTTTATAACTCGCAAAAAAAATTGTTATTTTTTCACAAACATGACTTTTAAATGGGTGTAAATGTCCTAATGTTTATTCACATTGATATTCAAATGAAACAATTTTTTTAATGGACAGTGGCTCAGTGAGTATTCCTTAAAATTACCTCCCCTGATATAACAGTCAACACATTAAAAATATCTCCCCTGAATCAAACAAATAAAAACATACAGTAACATTAGATTTGTTACCTATTGATAGAATTGCTGTCACCTATTGATAGAATTGTTGTTACCTATTGATAGAAATGATGTTACCTCTTGATAGAACTGTTGTTACCTATTGATGGAATTGTTGTTACCTATTGATAGAATTGATGTTACCTATTGATAGAATTGTTGTTACCTATTGATAGAATTGATGTTACCTATTGATATAATTGTTGTTACCTCTTGATAGAATTGTTGTTACCTATTGATGGAATTGTTGTTACCTCTTGATAGAATTGTTGTTACCTATTGATGGAACTGTTGTTACCTATTGATGGAATTGTTGTTACCTATTGATAGAATTGATGTTACCTCTGGATTGAAATATTGTTACCTATTGATAGAATTGTTGTTACCTATTGATGGAATTGTTGTTACCTATTGATAGAATTGTTGTTACCTATTGACGGAATTGTTGTTACCTATTGATAGAATTGATGTTACCTATTGATAGAATTGTTGTTACCTATTGATAGAATTGATGTTACCTATTGATATAATTGTTGTTACCTCTTGATAGAATTGTTGTTACCTATTGATGGAATTGTTGTTACCTCTTGATAGAATTGTTGTTACCTATTGATGGAACTGTTGTTACCTATTGATGGAATTGTTGTTACCTATTGATGGAACTGTTGTTACCTATTGATGGAATTATTGTTACCTATTGATGGAACTGTTGTTACCTATTGATGGAATTATTGTTACCTATTGATGGAACTGTTGTTACCTATTGATGGAATTGTTGTTACCTATTGATGGAACTGTTGTTACCTATTGATGGAACTGTTGTTACCTATTGATGGAACTGTTGTTACCTATTGATGGAACTGTTGTTACCTATTGATGGAACTGTTGTAACCTATTGATGGAACTGTTGTTACCTATTGATGGAACTGTTGTTACCTATTGATGGAATTGTGGTCATGAACTGGGATGTTTGTCTTAATATGCCTTTAATTTTAACACATTAAAAAAATAACACTTGAATTTTCATTTCTGACCAAATGAATATGATGCAACAACTGGGTTTTACTTTATGGATTTAATTATTCACTTATCTGTCCTCCAGACAGCACATATAGACATATAAGTCTGCATACTGAATATTAAAGATATATCGATGTTCAAAATCACTGTTAAAATGATTAAAGACTGACTCAAGTATTGCATGTAATAAAAAATTAAAGCATAATTATCGACCCGTTACCCAAAATCACATCACTATGAGATATATATACACGGAAATAATAAAATATTCAGTAACTAAGTCTGCGTTTTAAAGATACCAGACACTTCACTCTTAAAATGTCAGTACCATTATATGGTAATGTGGAATACACATTTTTTTTTGAGACATGTTTTAAAGGTGTGTTCAATTATACTGATGCAGCATTTTATAGGTTTGCAACTACAAGGCCATCCTTAAAGGTACATAGTCTTATTTTTTACCAAACTATGGTGAGTGAAGGCATTTACCACCGATGTTCTCACATTCTGACAAATCATCAAGACTATCTATCTTAAAACATTAAAAAATTGTTTGTTTGTCATAACCCTACAGGCCTTTTTCTATAGTTCCCACGGGTCAGACTATCTGACCCATTCCCAAAGCCAAATATATGTTTTTTTCCCAATCAGAAAAATGATTCCCAATCAAAAGCACAAGCTCTTTGAATAACTCTGGCCATTATCGTTCCTCCTGTCATAAATGTTGTCGACATTTTGTGTCTTTCTGACAGTTGATATAAGAAAATGTAGATTAGAATGCTTGTTTATTTCAAATTTTGATATGAAAAGCCTGTTCTTTTAACTATGAAAATTCCCAATAATTAGAGTTGAAGCAATTAAGGTTTTCCAAATTTATCTAGGGTCTTTTTCCCAAAATAGACAGAAAAAGGCCTGCCCTACCCAGCAAAATTTAGATGTATTTTATTTATGATGGTTTATGGTCATACCAGTGTTAAACAAATCACTACTAAAAAAGAATTCCTGCTCAGAAACTTCAGAATGTTTCCGGAGTACGGATCATTTTCATGTGTAGGTAGGATTAGGACAAACAAACAATTCTTTAAGTATGCCCAAACATTTTTCTTAAAATTTCTGAACCATTATATAATTGTTTGTGACCCCAGAGCAGGAAAATAAAAATATCTGTCAAATGTTTTATAAGTACTGTCAATAATATTTCGTTGGTTCATCTTAAAAAAAAGAATTATTAAAGAAAATCCAACAATACACAGCTGCTGTCTTTGAATTCATAATAAAATGATATTAAGAATTTCCAATTGTACTCATAAGATTAGTTATCACCTATAAACAAAAATGTCTAGTCAGACTCTATAACAGAATAAAAATATTTATTTTAGTTGCCATGGAAACAAGGTTACCTAAGATTTACTTTTCAGTATATTTAAGTGCCTTATTGTTCATAGGAACTGATGTAATCAAACAAAACTTTACAATCACAAGACAATTGTAAGTTTCTGCTCGGAAATTCAAATATCAGAAAAAAACATGACGAAATTAAAATGTGACCTTCTAGGACTGGTCAATTACTAATTGGTGTAGCTTAGCGATTAGAAGATAACTGAGAAAATGTTAATAAGTTTTGTTATAGCTTAAATACATTATATTTAGGCATGACATTTGAGAGTTGGTACACTTCAGGCGTATCATGGAACGTCATAAGCCACCAGTATACTACCTGTTCGAGGAAACAGACTTAATTTAAAAGTGATATAATATTAAGCATAATGCTTTTATCACAATTGAGCTTCAATAACTTCTATAGGTTCTCAGCTTCTTGGGACAACCAAAACTGGAGTCTTTAAATGTGGAAGAGTTCAAATTCTAGGCGTATTAGTGACCCAAGTTTCGGGAGCCGTACCTGCAAGTCCACATGGTTTAAGGGTCAATACATTATTTACTACAGGACCATAGGCACCCTTTTTATTATACAGCACATCATAACTAAAATGGTAAATTACTGTAAAACTAATTTAACAGATCAATATTATTGTTTGACTGAAAGTCAGAGTACCGAATGTTCACTGTAAGGCATCAGATCTGATGCTTAGTTAACTGCAGTATTTCAAAATGCTGTAATTATATGAGCGTATCAAATTACACTGATATTAATTTTATCAGCATATTCAAATCATTACTGTATAACCCCATATAAGTGCTCCACAATGTTGCACTTTGCAAAACAGTGGACTTTTGTATAAATTTGTCCATTTTTTTAAATCAAATCAGAACCTTAACAAATAAACAAAAGTACCTTAAATCAAAGCCATATGACTGTTTGCAAATGAAAGAAAAAATAGTTTTAAGTATTTTTCTGTGAAATGGGGGGGGGGGGGTCATTGGGGGTGGAGCATTTACACAAGCATATACACTACAGTACACAAACATTAATGATTTGGAACTTAGACGACTGATCTAAGATCTAAACCTGATCAGAAATAGCATGAAGATCTAATTAATTGATTACTGATATATAATTAGCAATATGATTGCCAACTGTTTTATTTAAAGCAATTAATAACACACCCAAATCAGACATCAATGCTAAAATTTACCTGTGGTGAAAATCATGACACCTGGCATTGAATGGTTTAATTATGAATGTTAAAAGGCAGATAGCATAAACAATAGGTAATACATTTGAAATGGCATGTTAATGCCACCATACTGAAGTAGTCTAAAATACTGCATTGTACCTAAGAATGTTACCTGAAATCGCAAAACACAAGTCTGATATAGGTATTTCCTACTTGAGCACTAACTTGGCGCATAGGTCAAGACAGAAAATATCAGTATCCCACGCTTGTATTTCTTGTTTTGAGTAACTTGTCAGAAAGGGACAAAGCTGAGTGTTGTAGAATGCAAATACCACTGATTTTCTCATGTTTATGACTTTTAAAGGATATTTTATCAAATAATACTATGTACCTTTAATGTCACTTCAGAAACGTTTCTTTTCTTGTACATGTGTTTTAATTTCTAGACATTTAGTGAACAATAAGTAATGAGATTAACTTTTCATTGTTGTAGTATTTCAATTTTTCCGGCCATTATGAAGGAAAAACATTTGTTGCATGTCATAGTTTTCCTAGTACAATTTAATAAGCATCTACCTCTATATCTTATGACATTTAATTTGGAATATCCTGAATTACTTTTACATTAAACAAATGACCTATGCACATTTAATCCGTATTAATTATACATTCTATCTGCATACATTATTAATGTTACAAATCATATAAAAGTTCAAAGATTACACCAACTCGTCAGCGTGATTGTCAGTTTAAAACAATACAATGCACTTCATGAACACAATATATTTAATTACTGAAGTTACAAATAACAAAGGAGTCCTGTGTTTTATTTCTCTCCTGATCATAAGATCAGTGTGACATGTTGTTGCTGACAGCATACCGTAGGAAATGTAGACACCGATGCATACAGAAGGATAATTTAAGCGGACTTCAATCGATAACAATTAGCATGGCAGACCATTAGTAATAGAAACAATATAACTAAGAAAATAGGCTAAGTAAATGATCATTCTATACTTCATAAAACAAATGTGCACGATTTCATTACAATGCAATTAATTTCTAATTATTAAACAAATACATCAATCTCATACTCCCAACATCTTACTTGTCTGCTTTAAGGTTTTCTTCAGATACATCATCCACTCAAAAAATATTTCTTAAAATTCTAACAACAACAGGTGATGCACTGCATTATGAAGCCTATTTACCTAGAATATGTGGCTGCTAATGAGTTAATCAACGATGTGAATTAAGGCAATTATGACAAATTCAAGGGAAATAACTACAGTGTTACTCCAGCAATTTTGCCCATAAGCAACTCGAGTCTGGTTATTAATTAATTATGATTCTGTAGAAGACCAATGTTATACATTAAATGATAGAATAATTTTACTAATTCAAGGGTCGCTTTTCAGCAGCAAGTTTGGCAAATACTGAGCATGACAGAGATGGCAGAAATATGACTGCTTATAATAGTATAAATGTCAAATAAATATATGTTCACAAATTCAAGGGTACTAGCTGAATTGTTACTGGAGCAGCCTTCCCATAACTAAGGAAACTTGTCCATCATTTTGCGGCTGAAAACAAAATGGGCAAAGTTTCATGAAAATTTTCCCAGCAATAAAGTCTCCAATTTGTTGACAGTAAAACTGTTGATGGCATATGACAAAGGACACAGAGTGATTGGAATGTACTCACCCTGTGTACAATGGCACCACAACAAAATGTAACAAATTACATAACAAATAATTACCAATTAAACCAGCCAATATTATCAATTATTCATACCATAAATAAAATGTCACCTTCTATCACAAATCACTAACAATATTTCCAATCACAAATAATATCCAATATCACGATCTTCAACCTCATATGGATAAATATTTGAACATAAACACAGACACAAACTTTATGATCCAATTATATCAATCCTTAATTCATTATTAATCCAGGTATTGTCATACAACAACATCCAGTCAACTACTATTTTGTTCATGTGTACTTTCCCTTAACTTATCAACAACAATTTGACAACACTGTGGCTAGTTTCAATCTACATCATACATTCAAAGCACAGCATCTCATAGAATTAGGCAACTGTGTTGAACAATATAAGATAAGTCAAACATTTAAAGCAGGACATCTCATAAGATTAGGTTGTATTTGTTTTACCATATCAAATCTGTCAAACGCTTAAAGCAAACATTTACAGCTGGGCACCTCATACCGTTAGACTGTATTTTTTTACAATATTGATAAAAAGTCGAACAGTTAAATCAGCATATCTCATAGAATAAGACTGGATTTGTTACTTTATAAAGCCTACATGTTGCATATGAATACTCAGAATTTCTGTCAATAAACCACACATTTAAAGCTAATCACCTGAGAGAATAAGGCTTAACTGTTAGCTATAAATCTATGCCACATAAGAAATAGGCTTATATATATGCTCCCGTTGAAAGAACAGCATCTTACAGACATATTTTCAGACAGAAGTAAACACACTAGCCTATTACAGAATGAAACTATTTTAGATACTTTTCAAGCACACTCACACATGGAATAAAGTAAAAACTGACACGGTATGGGAAAGTACCACAGTAAAAATATCAAACAAAGTTCCTAATGATCGTGCAAATTAATGAAAAGAAAAACACCACAAGTTACAAATGCACTGAACAGCAATTAACATAAAAGTCAAACAACTGAAAAGGTCAAAACTGATTAAAAAGTGTAAACTTGAAAGCACCAATGGAAACAGTGTAAAACTTGGAAGTACCAATGAAAACAATGTAAAACTTGGAAGCATCAATGGAAACAGTGTAAAACTTGAAAGCACCAATGGAAACAGTGTAAAACTTGAAAGCACCAATGGAAACAGTGTAAAACTCGAAAGCACCAATGGAAACAGTGTAAAACTTGAAAGCACCAATGGAAACAGTGTAAAACTTGAAAGCACCAATGGAAACAGTGTAAAACTTGAAAGCACCAACGGAAACAGTATTAAACTTGAAAGCACCAATGGAAACAGTGTAAAACTTGAAAGCACCAATGGAAACAGTGTAAAAATTGAAAGCACCAATGGAAACAGTGTAAAACTTGAAAGCACCAATGGAAACAGTGTAAAATGGAAAGAACCAATGGGAACAATGTAAAACTTGGAAGACTCAATGGAAACAGTGTAAAACTTGAAAGCACCAATGGAAACAGTGTAAAACTGGAAAGAACCAATGGAAACAATGTAAAACTTGGAAGTACCAATGAAAACAATGTAAAACTTGGAAGCATCAATGAAAACAGTGTAAAACTTGAAAGCACCAATGGAAACAGTGTAAAACTTGAAAGCACTAATGGAAACAGTGTAAAACTGGAAAGAACCAATGGAAACAGTGTAACACTTGGAAGAACCAATGGAAACAGTGTAAAACTTGGAAGCACCAATGGAAACAATGTAAAACTTAGAAGCATCAATGAAAATAGTGTAAAACTTGGAAGCACTAATGAAAACAATGTAAAACTTGGAAGCACCAATGAAAACAATGTAAAACTTGGAAGCACCAATGGAAACAGTGTAAAACTTGGAAGCACCAATGAAAACAGTGTAAAACTTTGAAGCATCAATGAAAACAGTGTAAAACTTGGAAGTACCAATGAAAACAGTGTAAAACTTGGAAGCACCTATAGAAACAGTGTAAAACTTGGAAGCATCAATGAAAAAGGTGTAGAACCTGGAAGAACCAAATGAAAAAGATGATAAACTTTTAATGAACCAACAAGCCAAGATGTTTTAGACACATTTTTGACATTTGACCTCCAAGTGTGACCTTTACCTTTGAGATAAAGACATGGGTCTTGCTTGCCTCACTCAGACTCATCATTGTGAACATTTTTGACAAGTAATTTGAAAATCTCTGTATAAATGACAGTGTTAATGGTCCAGACAAGATGTTTTGGACCCATTTTTGACACTTGACCCCAGAGGCATAATTGGAACAATCTTGGTTGGAGACCAATTAACAATGCTACATACCAAATATCATATTAAGAAACATTCACATACCAAATATCAATATCCTCAATAGGGCTGTGTAGTTTAGGAGAAGCAGATTTTCCAAGATTTTCCTACGCCAGTCTATAGAAAACATGGGAGCCCCAGGGTGGGACCAATTTCGACTGCGAGGCATAATTTGAAAATCTTAGTAGGGGACCACTAGACAATACTACATACCAAATATCAAAACCCTGGGTCTTCTTGTTCTGGACAAGAAGATTTTCAAGATATTCCATTTAAAAGTCGATGTAAAACATGTAAACCCTCGGGCAGTGCCAATTATAATTGACCCAAGGGACCTGATATAGGACCACTAAATAATATTGCATGCTAAATATTAAAGCTCTGAGCCTTATGGTTCTGGACAAGAAGATTTTTAAAGTTTTCAGGTTTAAAATTCATTTTTACCTTCTGCGACCTACTTATGCAACTTTGAAAGAGAACCACCATAGGAACATTCCTGTGAAGTTTAGTCAAAATAGTCAAGTGGTTTCAGAGGAGATGTTGTTTGCATGAAAAGTTAACAGAATGACAAGACGTATGCACCCACACACCATGTAAGGACCCACACACCACAGACAATTCACCATGGCATAAGAATGTAGCACCTGAAAGGACAACCAATGGGAAATAGGTTTAACTGTCCAGAAACAAAACACTAGAGGACCACAAATACTACATCTATATAATGAAACAACTTCATACAAAAACTGTTTTATATAGCGTTATTCTATGATGCAACATATGTTTCCATCTTTACAAATGGATGATCAACACTTGTTTAGAGAACCACAAAACACCCACACAAAGTGAACGGAACAAATTTTTTTTTAATGGACACAATAAGAATTAATATCAACACTATCTCCAACAATCTCCATCCATACGAAAATGTAATATTAAAACGCAGAATTCATTCTCTACTGCTAAATATTGATTTGGTTTAAGCTTACAAATAACAGAACTAAGACATCAACAGGTTGTGAAGATTGAAATAAAATGTTTAAGAAGAGCAGTAATATTAATCTGATTATTCTGAACTACCAAAATACACTGCAAACTGCAGCAGCTTTCAGTTCAAATGCTTGAAACTACATAGGGCAATAAGTTCACTGACAGCTTACTTAGTAATGTTTGTGACCAAGATATGTTTAGAAGTTAAGTTCAGTCCTAAGTCGTTCAGAGCTTACAGTTTATAACATGGAAACAGTTAAACATTTCTTAGAAATTTCTCAAGAAATAAAGCTGATGGCAGTCATGAACGGTGTTTCCCAGCAACATTCAACTTTCTATAGGCTCAGCTTATTGTATGAATGGATGACAATATTTCATCTAGAACAGATGTGACTCAAAACAAATCAGGGTGTGATCAACTAAACAGCCACAATTTTATGAATAAAATGAAAAGGAAGAAATAACTTTCCTACAGGATCGATCATAATACTGAATCAGTATGACTACACTGGTATAATTGTATCTCCTCAAAACCAGGACAATCTGTACAGCTGTGAAGAACTATAGCATTATAAAATTGGTCTGTCTCAAAACTGGGTAAAGTGATTTCCTATATTTTTGAGAAACAGGCCCTTTAACAAAGCTTGTTTTAAACCTGCAGTGAACATAGGTGTATATTTTTCTATGCTTTACTAGGCTTAACTTTGGTACAAAATGCCCTTAATTTTGTAGGTGTTGTATATTCTGGCAAAACACTGATACATGAAACATTAAAATACACTCGAGGGTTTCCTTTTGGAAAACACTTTTGACATAATAAAAGTGTGAAAATGTGTTTATATTATATAACGTGACAGTTTTATCTGCTCAATTGTTTACTGATTTAAATACAAAGAGATTTTGATTTACATTCTGGAAAATGAAAATCTCTTTGTATGTAAATCAGTCTATATTTGTTTGAATTTTGTTGATATATTTGAAATTAGGAATTTCAAAAATATTTCATAAAAATGTCCTCATTTCCCTAAAAATATTCAAATTTTACTTTTTGTTTGATTTCATTGATTTGAATTTTGAATAAACATTGAAAATGGAGAATTAAACAAATTCAATATATTTTCCCATGAATATTCTGATGGAAACATTTATTTCATTACGTTGCACGACAAAACTTTGTTATAAATGATTTCATAATTAGTGACAAAAATTGGTTCCTTTGCTAAAAAACAGTATCTGGTTTTGCAGAGAGAAATATTTGCCTATTTTAGTACGTTGTATGCATAAGCTGTTGTGACCGGCTGGTTTTGCAGAGAGAAAACTTGTACACATTTTATAACGCTACAGGTGCATGAAGCATACCTGGCAATGATAATCAAGAAATAAATTTGTATTAGTTGAAATAAATTAAAAAAATCAGTTTTAATTTAGCTCTATCTGATTATAAAATCTGTTTCTGTAATCTCTTTGGGTGCCCTATTCTTGTTGATGCATGAAGTTGGATCTATACAACAACCATCTCATGCATTGATATGGTCTACTTTCTTAGGTAAAACAATTATGGCCTGTTTTCTGAAGTGTTCTAGCCATTATATCCAACGGAAGACGGATACAAGATATGTTAACTATTTCATGTAGTAAGTACAGTTATACTACAAATTAATTATAATACTGGTTATTACTTCAGTTTTATGCAAAGTCGAGTTATGAAGTTACAGTTGTCACTTAACGCGGGAGAGCAGTAGGGGGCATGTGGCCCCTTAAAATATGGCAGGGTAAAACATTGGAAACTTTTAGCATGCAAGATTTCTACTCTCCATGCTTACATAATTATATAATAATTAATCACATGTGCCCCTCCCCCTCTCACTCCAATATCACTTATTTGAATCTCAGAACTTGATGTTTTCCCACTTATATCAAATAAAAGAGCATTTAATGCCAAACTCCTGTCAATTGTCATTGAATTTTTTATTTTGCCATCTTTTACCTGTCATGTGACAATTCATTGGTCATGTAGTTCTTGGTGGTTGCAGGGATTGGATTTGACCTGTTCTTGGTGGTTAAGAAAATGTTTAACATTGTTAATTGTGATTCATTTTCAATACAAATCAACTGGTTTCAACATTATCAGTACTGGTTTCAACATTATCAGTACTGGTTCAACATTATCAGTACTGGTTTCAACATTATCAGTACTGGTTTCAACATTATCAGTACTGGTTTCAACATTATCAGTACTGGTTCCAACATTATCAGTACAGGTTTCAACATTATCAGTATCAACATTATCAGTACTGGTTTCAACATTATCAGTACTGGTTTCAACATTATCAGTGCTGGTTTCAACATTATCAGTACTGGTTTCAACATTATCAGTACTGGTTTCAACATTATCAGTACTGGTTTCAACATTATCAGTATCAACATTATCAGTGCTGGTTTCAACATTATCAGTACTGGTTTCAACATTATCAGTATCAACATTATCAGTACTGGTTTCAACATTATCAGTACTGGTTCCAACATTATCAGTACAGGTTTCAACATTATCAGTATCAACATTATCAGTACTGGTTTCAACATTATCAGTACTTGTTTCAACATTATCAGTACTGGTTTCAACATTATAAGTATCAACATTATTAGTGCTGGTTTCAACATTATCAGTACATGTATCAACATTATCAGTACAGGTATCAACATTATCAGTACTGGTTTCAACATTATCAGTGCTGGTTTCAACATTATCAGTACTGGTTTCAACATTATCAGTACTGGTTTCAACATTATCAGTACTGGTTTCAACATTATCAGTATCAACATTATCAGTGCTGGTTTCAACATTATCAGTACTGGTTTCAACATTATCAGTACAGGTTTCAACATTATCAGTACAGGTTTCAACATTATCAGTACTGGTTTCAACATTATCAGTACTGGTTTCAACATTATCAGTGCTGGTTTCAACATTATCAGTACTGGTTTCAACATTATCAGTACAGGTTTCAACATTATCAGTATCCACATTATCAGTACTGGTTTCAACATTATCAGTACAGGTTTCAACATTATCAGTATCAACATTATCAGTACTGGTTTCAACATTATCAGTGCTGGTTTCAACATTATCAGTACTGGTTTCAACATTATCAGTACAGGTTTCAACATTATCAGTATCCACATTATCAGTACTGGTTTCAACATTATCAGTACAGGTTTCAACATTATCAGTATCAACATTATCAGTACTGGTTTCAACATTATCAGTACTGGTTCCAACATTATCAGTACAGGTTTCAACATTATCAGTATCAACATTATCAGTACTGGTTTCAACATTATCAGTACTGGTTCCAACATTATCAGTACAGGTTTCAACATTATCAGTATCAACATTATCAGTACTGGTTTCAACATTATCAGTACTGGTTTCAACATTATCAGTGCTGGTTTCAACATTATCAGTACTGGTTTCAACATTATCAGTACTGGTTTCAACATTATCAGTACTGGTTTCAACATTATCAGTATCAACATTATCAGTGCTGGTTTCAACATTATCAGTACTGGTTTCAACATTATCAGTATCAACATTATCAGTACTGGTTTCAACATTATCAGTACTGGTTCCAACATTATCAGTACAGGTTTCAACATTATCAGTATCAACATTATCAGTACTGGTTTCAACATTATCAGTACTTGTTTCAACATTATCAGTACTGGTTTCAACATTATTATAAGTATCAACATTATTAGTGCTGGTTTCAACATTATCAGTACAGGTATCAACATTATCAGTACAGGTATCAACATTATCAGTACTGGTTTCAACATTATCAGTACTGGTTTCAACATTATCAGTATCAACATTATCAGTACTGGTTTCAACATTATCAGTGCTGGTTTCAACATTATCAGTGCTGGTTTCAACATTATCAGTACTGGTTTCAACATTATCAGTGCTGGTTTCAACATTATCAGTGCTGGTTTCTACATTATCAGTACTGGTTTCAACATTATCAGTACTGGTTTCAACATTATCAGTATCAACATTATCAGTATCAACATTATCAGTACTGGTTTCAACATTATCAGTACTGGTTTCAACATTATCAGTACTGGTTTCAACATTATCAGTATCAACATTATCAGTACTGGTTTCTACATTATCAGTGCTGGTTTCAACATTATCAGTACTGGTTTCAACATTATCAGTACTGGTTTCAACATTATCAGTATCAACATTATTAGTGCTGGTTTCAACATTATCAGTACTGGTTTCAACATTATCAGTACTGGTTTCAACATTATCAGTACTGACTTACCTATTGTTTCATCATCGGTTCACAGCTTCAAAGTTGTTTAAAGCATCAGATCATTCAGCAACACATTTAATAGCATTCAATATCACTTAACCTGTGATATATATTTAATGTCAAGAGACAAAACAATAAAACAATGTTTATGTGGGAAGCCATCAGACAAATAACATTGAGCAGAGATTTGTCCACACACTTTTAGTAAAGACCTAATGCTGTTGCTTATCAATTTGTTATTTTGATTAAAGCCAAGGAACAGACAGTAAAGTCCGAGCTAGAAATAAGGATGTGCCCACAATAGTTTTCCATTAACTTTTTCGTAGAATGATGACGCGGACATTGTCCTCTGGATAGAACAGACTGGTATTTATAATGGATGAAAAGTCAAACACTGCAGTGAAAGGTTATGAAGGCTTATTTCCCATGTAAATGCTAAAGATGATTCAATCTAACTCTTAAAGGCATTTTATATCAATTCATAATATCTCAATTATTTAATTCATGTACTTGAAAAAGGAGCATCTGAGGCCAAGATTTAATGCTTAAGGCTGCTGACTTGCCCCACAATCCTGTAAGATATAGCTAACCTAACATTGTTTCAATGTTGATTCAATGTTGTGTTCCTGCAGAGTCTGAGCCTTATGAACCAATGAATAGTGAACACCTCCAAGCAGCACCAATGTTGTGTTCCTGCAGAGTCTGAGCCTTATGAACCAATGAATAGTGAACACCTCCAAGCAGCACCAATGTTGTGTTCCTGCAGAGTCTGAGCCTTGTGAACCAATGAATAGTGAACACCTCCAAGCAGCACCAATGTTGTGTTCCTGCAGAGTCTGAGCCTTGTGAACCAATGAATAGTGAACACCTCCAAGCAGCACCAATGTTGTGTTCCTGCAGAGTCTGAGCCTTGTGAACCAATGAATAGTGAACACCTCCAAGCAGCACCAATGTTGTGTTCCTGCAGAGTCTTGTGAACCAATGAATAGTGAACACCTCCAAGCAGCACCAATGTTGTGTTCCTGCAGAGTCTGAGCCTTGTGAACCAATGAATAGTGAACACCTCCAAGCAGCACCAATGTTGTGTTCCTGCAGAGTCTGAGCCTTGTGAACCAATGAATAGTGAACACCTCCAAGCAGCACCAATGTTGTGTTCCTGCAGAGTCTGAGCCTTGTGAACCAATGAATAGTGAACACCTCCAAGCAGCACCAATGTTGTGTTCCTGCAGAGTCTGAGCCTTGTGAACCAATGAATAGTGAACACCTCCAAGCAGCACCAATGTTGTGTTCCTGCAGAGTCTGAGCCTTGTGAACCAATGAATAGTGAACACCTCCAAGCAGCACCAATGTTGTGTTCCTGCAGAGTCTGAGCCTTGTGAACTAATGAATAGTGAACACCTCCAAGCAGCACCAATTTTAGTCAAAGCAACCCCCATACTGACCAAACCAACACCCTTTTTGATCAAATTAATGCCCATTTTGGCCTAAACAACACCCTTTTTTATCAAATTAATGCCCATTTTGGCCAAACCAACACCCTTTTTGAACAAATTAATGCCCATTTTGGCCTAACAACACCCTTTTTGGGTGCAATAACGTCAGAGTCTTAACTTCCGGTGAAAACGAAAGTAGAATACACACAGCATGTAAGGAACTTTGGTAGAAATATTATTATTTTAATAATTTTGTCTAAGTTGAATATTCGAATATTCGTTCGAAATGAAAAACGAATATTCGAATACCTGATTTGCTATTCGTTGACATCCCTAGTTCAAAGCAATGTATTTCCTATTTTGATCAAAGCAACACATTTAGAGGCCAAAGCAATACTTTTTGTTGTCAAAGCAACACCCATTTTGGTCAATTTTAGCAATACATATCTTGCAGAAAAGCTACATGTTGCTATGCATTTCTTATATAATAAATTTTAAAGCTAAAATGCAATTAACCAGTAACTGTTGCTCTATGATTTCATAGAGGAAACTATCTGACACAAATAGAAGTGGCTAACTGAACTCCACCCCCATGTAATTGAGGTTTGCAAATTTTATAAAGGTACATTGCTCTAGAAAAGGAAGTAGCAAGCATTTGTTTGAAGAGACATGTTCAGTGATTTTCCCATAGAACTGATATAAATCTTGCTCAGACTTAATCTGATGTGAAAACACCAAGGCAGTAGATCAACTGAATTAATGACCAATTTATACAGCCTGAAACATGAAGGTTCGTTTCTCGTTACAGGCTCAAAGAATGGTAGGTAGGGAATCTTAAATTTTTTTTTTGTTCAGCTCAAGTATATAATTATACTTTGGACTTTGTCTTAAGCAGGGTATTATTCCAAGTTTAATTTCTAAAATGATTTTATTCATTAAAAATGTTTTGGCAATCTTTTTTCATATATTACCACATTTAAGGACAATTTGTCCTAAAGCAATAACAATTTGGGTTAAAATTGTGGTTCATTTGCGAACCAGAAAGAACCAATGTATTTGTTAGGCCTAAACAAGACACAGACAGTACGAGATGAAAGACGGAAGATGAAGTCTAGTGCAGCCAGATAACAAAGCCACTTTGCTGGCAAATGCTGACGTTTGCATGAACAATAAAGATATAGATCTCATTTCTATATCCTCAGCAACTCAACATAGAGGAACAAGCATTAGAACCTCTAAAACAGTTATTGATAGATACACATCTTCATGAAATATAATCCAAGTCATTCATGCATCCTTATCATATCAGAGTTGGGCATCTGATTATTTGTATGTTATATAAAATTGAATCATTTCATACATAAAATAATCATGACATTAAACGTGTCTGATAAAACAATCATGTTCGAAATTCAACCATTATAAATTGTAGGCAATATCACAAAATTCTTCACAATTTACTTGTTTATTTATTCTAGATCATTCTTTTAAAATACCAATCAATGATTTGTAAGGAACTCCCAAAATATTTTTTGCATATAATAAAATTCCGTCAGCATTCATTTACTTCAAACTATGAACAAAATTGCATCCATCCGAAACATTATGATTACAGGTATGTTTCCATGGCTTACTGAATATACAAAACATCATAATCATTCCTGAAGTATTTAGATAATTTAATTCCCAAAAGTCAATCCTAAAAATGTAACCAGCAATCTTTCTTTCATATTCTGTACATATTTCGAAAAATTCTTTGGTGCACAAGATTCAGACCACCAATACACAATCTCGGTTGATGTTCTTCCAATCCTCCAATCTACATCAATAAACAAAACAATCACAGAATGCATGAATAGGAAAATACCAAGAATTAACCACCAGAACAAAAAAACCTTCAAGGTTTCACAGCATAGCACAGCAGTGTATTTTGATGTAACAATTTGTCTATTCAGAAGCCACTTTCAGATGAATCCGCAGGCTTTACCACCTAACAATCTATCATCAAATATCTCATCAATGAGATAATGAGAGGCTGAGACTAAAAGTTGACTACACATTCATATTGTATATTCCTAAACTAATAAACAAATGGGCCCAGACTAGAAATGTAAGAAAGGACAATAAATAGAGGAGGACACTAACATACTGCTTTGTAAAACAAGTGTGTAGCTAAAAAGCGCTAACAGACTGCTTTGTAAAACAAGTGTGTAGCTAAAAAGCGCTAACAGACTGCTTTGTAAAACAAGTGTGTAGCTAAAAAGCCCTAACAGACTGCTTTGTAAAACAAGTGTGTAGCTAAAAAGCGCTAACAGACTGCTTTGTAAAACAAGTGTGTAGCTAAAAAGCCCTAACAGACTGCTTTGTAAAACAAGTGTGTAGCTAAAAAGCGCTAACAGACTGCTTTGTAAAACAAGTGTGTAGCTAAAAAGCGCAAGGGTTTCCGAAAGATTGTAGAAACATGAAGATCCTGATCATGATTTTGAAGCTTAATCTCGAGATAAAGAAATCATTATTGGAGCAGTCAAAGCTTAATGCAACATTTAATTTGGAATGAAGACACAGTGAATGACTGAGGAGGTACAACTGTCCTTACTGGAAGTGTCTGATGGCTAAATAGGATGTAAAGCACTTTAACAAAGTCACAAGTGCCAAGTAGGCAAGCAACAGCTATCAATACCAGCATGATAGAATCTTTCAAATGTGCAAAAAACTGCAGACACCTCAGCAAAAGCAAGGGTGAACGTGACAGTAGTGTAAGTCAATAAAACATTATGAACAAGATAAATGTTTACGCTCTGGTGTTCATAGTAAATTATTATGATAAGTTCTTTGGATATCTACCAAATCTTTAAATACCAGCCGTAAATCAGTTAACATCTCTCATATCGTTTTAATTACGTAAAATATTATGCACATTATTACTGTCTGCTATAAACATAATGCATTCAATTAAAGAAATTCAAAGAAAGCATCCCTGTTTATTATGTTTAGAGTTCTTTTTTTACATTGGCAGAATAATGACAGTTGCTTGACAGTTGGCAATATGTGTTAAGTTTGGCAAATGTTTATTTTTTTCCCAATCATTTTTTATTATATCATCTTCTAGGAAATCCATTTTATAGGCTTCAAGCATTCAGACTCCATGCTTAAATCCAATCACAATGTTCTAAAGTTTGACAATTTCAGGGGAGATTACTCTAGCAACAGTTGCTCTGCCTACAATGGGAACAATTCTAAGAAATTGACAAAAGCAGTTCATTTGAAAAACGGATGAAAATTCACTTCAAGTGCTGAGAACTGATCTCACAACTGTCAATTCATCTTTATCATTTACAACAAAAGATTAAGCTATTACAGTATTACAGAGCCCTCCAAGTTAAATCCTCCAGTAGAACATCAAGGGAGTTAATAAGGTGTAAACAATTGTTTCTTTCAGGTTTTCCAACCTACCCTTTTTGTTTGCCCCGAACCTAGAACATTTCTTTGCCCCGAACCTAGAACATTTCTTTGCCCCGAACATTTCTTTGCCCCGAACCTAGAACATTTCTTTGCGTGTTAACATTTTTTTCCTTTTGGTAAAATTTCTTTGTGTGAATTTTTCTTTAGGTTCATATTAAGACACTTTACAAGTATTCCAGCTATAGAGCTAAAAATTCACCTTGATCAAACATTATCCATGTTAAAGGGGAAAGGGGACTGTCTTTTAACATATATTCATATCTATGTTTAATTTGCTTTATTTGAAAAAAAATCTCTGACAAAACAATTTCCGACCTACCTACCGGTACCCTATTTTTTTGTAACAAACATTTTTTTAGACATTAAGAAGTTAACTGGAAGTAATGCAGCATGAAGTAACATACATACCATTGTAATAAACACACAATATGTTCATATATAACACAAATTGATGGACAAGTTTTGGTTACAAGTAATGAACAGAAATTACTGGTTAAAACCTTAAATTTTAGGAGATAAAATGAATGGTAATATGGACAGTATCTCAACACTAACAAATGTTTTCCATGCAGATGGTTCTTTTCAAAATTATGGATAATACACAGGAATAAATCTACGCATATTCAGAGTGCCAGACACAAACCCTTCAATTAGAAAAGCCGAGCACAGCCCAGGTTTTATCACATAATGGTATCATTAACTCAAAATCCAGAAAGATAGCTTAAGTTTGAAATTCTTCCCAACTGGGAACGTAAACTAATCACACAATTCAACATGTTCAGCTTAATTACATAAATATACATGTTTTCAACCCAGCATTTAGTAATTAACACTTAATTTGGACAATTACTCAAAAATCAATTTGTTAAGTAGTAACTTCAAGCTTTTTAACAATTTAATCATGATGTCTAATTATTTGGTAATAAATTGTATTCTTGGCAAATTGTTTCAAACTAGAATGTTACCTCCACAGGGAATAGTTTAAGCATACAGGTAATTACAGATATGAGAATGGCAAAAACGGAAAAGAACCGAAAAGCCTGGGGGGGAGGTCTACTTACTACAACAGAATACGCCATCTAAAAATAGTACTACAAAACATCCTGGTTAGTATTAAACTTCGCTTAACTCCCCTGCAGTGTCGCAGAAATAGGGTCCATGGTTCATACAGAACTTTTTATAAGGACTTTTTAAGTACTTTTCCCCATTTTCAAGGAGTACAAATTAAATATTTCGGTATAGAGAAGAAGGGATCCAGTGTATTTTTCAAGTTTATCACCCCGAGATGACCATCCCTGCAGCACGAATAAAATTACACAATGTAAGAATTACTTAAAGAGGGCCTAAAACCTGTTGACCACTGTGCCGCACTGTATTACCTTACTATCGCCTACTTGGCGGTAGGCCCCTTCTACCATACTATCGCCTACTTGGCGGTAGGCCCCTTCTACCATACTATCGCCTACTTGGCGGTAGGCCCCTTCTACCATACTATCATTTTTTCATCATGTTTGTTATTATTTATCCTTTTCTATCCGCAGCAGAAGAATTTAAGGGCAATTTAGCAAATTTTGTTCGTTTTTTCAAAATTCAAGTACTTTTCAAGGAGTTTTTGACTGTTACAAATTCAAGTATTTTTTCAAGGAGAAGGCTTCAAATTCAAGGACTTTTCAAGACTGTGCGAACCTTGGGGTCATCAAGAGGTTGCCTCCCCTCCCCCAAACGTTATCAGATTTCCATTGATCTCAAAATTTGAAAATGATGTCAGGGAGTGTCAAAATAGTGGAAATCCGCTGATCGGCAGAAAATTCTCATCCCCGTAATTACAATTACCAGCAATTGAAAGTACATGCATGTTTTTAGCCTCCATTGTGTTCTCGTGAATTAATTGACATGCTGTAGTACAAAGAAATAATTTTCAAAACCCAAGTTATGACTGAAATCAAAGTATTTGTATTTCTATTTTATCTAATACTGCATTTTCTTCAAAAATATTCTAAAATTTGTTCTGTATGTAAGTGTGTATGTGTCTATGCTACAGTATTTCTAAATTGCAGTTTATAATGGTCAAAGGCTAATTATAACCCAGTTGCCAATTAGTTTATTTATGTATATAATATATTGCACACAACTTGCATAGAATCAAAACCAGAGGAAAATTCCTCTCAGCAAAACATTAAAACTTCAAGAACAATGAAATGTTTGCAGAAAATGAAATATTTCCATCATTTATATTGTTTACTTGATTTAAGAAGAAAATTTAAGAAGAGCTAGTCTGATACAGGTAAGCTGTTTTCTATCAAAAGAAACATAAATAAATCATTCAAACGTTCCATACTACATTTCCTTTCTATAAACAAGTTCTTGTAAGTAATTATAGGAAACTCTATAACTTTGTGTTTGCTCTAATGACGATAGATACACAACATTTGAGAAATATAATACAGGCAGTTCTCATAAATAAAGTGGAAAATATGTAATAAATCCTGCATGCTCACCCTGGAGGTGGAAGTGATAAAAAAATACATATACACTATGTATAACATAAGATGTTTGTTTGAAATCAATGGCTCCACTGAATTTCTGTAACATATGTAGTGATAGTTTGACCTTAACCAACTCACAGGTGATTCCAGCATGTGCAAACTTCATTCCTTTAACACAACTGAGAAAAATCATGCAAGTCCTATAAATGCAGTCACAACAAAAGGGGGAGGGGGGAATAGGTGTCCTTGGTTTCCCAGTCTATCTGTGTCCATCACTTCTCGTAACATCTCTACATTGAAACTGAGACCTCCTCAGATCAGAAATATCCATGCCCGAGGTATGATTATCAATAAACTTTTCACAGCTAACGGTAAACTGAGGAGAATCTGGCATGAAACACACGTTTCATTCTTACCATTAGGGGAATACCTTTCAATTGTTTAAAAGTGTAACAAAGTGTTACAGACAAACTAACATACAGAAAGATATGTATGCAGCCTCCAACCTGAGGAAAAAAACATGCAATCACACATTATTTCAGTAATTTACAGCTCATTTCAAGGTCCAAAAAACTTCATCTAGACAACATCAAAAATATAAACAAACTTCATCCGAAGTGTTGAAGATCAAATAAATATTTTATCCAGATGTTTCTCTGTTTCTATTCTCTGTTTCTATGATGAATAAAGTAAGCAGACACCATCCAGCAAAAATAATAACCGCAGTTCAAAACATCAAGGAAACTTAAGTAAGTAAAAGATATCTTATAAAGTGTAATACAACATCAAGGATGTTAAACTGTCATTCATATTGTTATTGTTGCTATGTTACTGTCTGTTGCATAGTGTCTAGTGTTATTGTTGCTATGTTACTGTCTGATGCATAGTGCCTGGTGTTATTGTTGCTATGTTACTGTCTGATGCATAGTGCCTGGTGTTATTGTTGCTATGTTACTGTCTGATGCATAGTGCCTGGTGTTATTGTTCCTATGTTACTGTCTGATGCATAGTGCCTGGTGTTATTGTTGCTATGTTACTGTCTGATGCAGAGTGCCTGGTGTTATTGTTCCTATGTTACTGTCTGATGCATAGTGTCTGGTGTTATTGATGCTATGTTACTGTCTGATGCATAGTGCCTGGTGTTATTGTTGCTATGTTACTGTCTGATGCATAGTGCCTGGTGTTATTGTTGCTATATTACTGTCTGATGCATAGTGCCTGGTGTTATTGTTCCTATGTTACTGTCTGATGCATAGTGTCTGGTGTAATTGTTGCTATGTTACTGTCTGATGCATAGTGCCTGGTGTTATTGTTGCTATGTTACTGTCTGATGCAGAGTGCCTGGTGTTATTGTTGCTATGTTACTGTCTGATGCATAGTGTCTGGTGTTATTGATGCTATGTTACTGTCTGATGCAGAGTGCCTGGTGTTATTGTTGCTATGTTACTGTCTGATGCAGAGTGCCTGGTGTTATTGTTGCTATGTTACTGTCTGATGCAGAGTGCCTGGTGTTATTGTTGCTATGTTACTGTCTGATGCATAGTGTCTGGTGTTATTGTTGCTATGTTACTGTCTGATGCAGAGTGCCTGGTGTTATTGTTGCTATGTTACTGTCTGATGCAGAGTGCCTGGTGTTATTGTTGCTATGTTACTGTCTGATGCATAGTGTCTGGTGTTATTGATGCTATGTTACTGTCTGATGCAGAGTGCCTGGTGTTATTGTTGCTATGTTACTGTCTGATGCAGAGTGTCTGGTGTTATTGTTGACTGCTGATATTTCAATGTTCTTGCAGTCAAAAAGAAACAGTTGTGTTCAATCATTGTTGCTGCATGTCACCAAACCTAATAATTCAGATTTTGTATATTTCCACGATTTCCATGTAGTTGCAATGGCTTTATAATCACTTCCAGAAGACAACAAATTTATCATTTTCAACAGCAACTGTCTAGTTCAATTATAATCTCCATGGCAATAGTAAGGCAAGAAAGACATGATAACCATCTTCAGCAGAGAGAAAATTAAATGATTATCACCATAAACAACATTATCTGCTTTAATACTATCACAGTCATCATCAACAGTAGCAGCAACATCAATATGATAACCAACAACAATTTATAAAACATGAATTATAGCAACATTTTCCCCATCATCATCATCATCATCATCATTCACTTTGAACGGTACTTACCACCATTCATTAATTGTCATTATTTACAGCATTACAATCCTCACGAACAAAGGCAGCCACAATAAATTACTCAGCAATAATACAATAAATGAAAAATTCAACAATACTTAAGCATACTAATCATCATCATCTTCATTAACATAATCATCATCATCTTCATCACTAACATCAGCATAATCATTGACACTAGCATCAACATCATTACTATCATTGATGTCAACATCATCGTCTTTTTTGTAGCAGCCATTATACCACTGACAAATATTACAGTGTCAAGAACAACAGATGAGTCATATTGGAAAAGAACTATCAATAATTTATCCAAGTTAAACATCTACAAGACAAATTTCATCCGCTTATTGCTTATTGATATTTATATCACGAGTTAGGCTACAAATAAGTTGACAAGAAATACAAATTATATCTTCTAGAAATCCCTTAAGACAGGTCATATTTAAGAATTTAAACGTGCCAAAACCGTCCCTTAAGGGTGTTCAGTTTCAACACAGTAGATTTAATGCATCATTTTATGGAACTAAGTCCAGGTCTTTCCGTCGGGAGTCTGAGACAAATTTTTATCAAATAAATACAAACAAAAAAACAAACAGAATATCTCATCCAAGATAACAGAACAATAAATTTAAGTCCCTTACTTAAACTACAATTACAGTCACATATGTAAAATTTCATGACAATGCAAATTCAAGATAGGTACAGTAGACATTGCTCGAGCGACCACCTGTAATAAGCGACTTTTTTATTAAACGACCACTTAAATTCCCGCCCGAGCGTTTTTACTATATAAATTGTATCTATTAAACGACTTTTCTCTAACGCGACCAGCGACCGCATTAAACCAGTCCCGACAGGTAAAAAAGATAGTTAAATAATCCATTAAACGACCGCATGCACTTAATCTCATTGTGCATTTCACACCTTATTCACAACTGCATTCGCGCATTGTCCTTTAAACAATTGAATAAACAATAAGCCGTGATAAATTCGACCAGGTAATTACTCGACGACAAAGTTATAAAACGTCATTTAAAAATCGTTGCATATATGTGTCCGTTTGAGCGCGAGTCTCAAATGTAAATGGATTACACAGCATAATTTCTACAAGAACCAAGTTCATGTAACGTCGTTTGCTAAGCGACTTACATTGCTTGATGTCACCGAGGTTTTACATTACGATGTCCCGAGAAGAAATATGCGAGATGTTATTTGTGTGCCGACTCGCCCGCTTTTATCTTTACTTGAAAGATCGTCGTGCCAACAAACTTCTTTATACTCACTGAGAGAATGAAAATGTCAGACAAAAACACATCACATAATTTAACTTTCAAAGTACATGAACCTTGTCGCATTGGATAACTTACGTGGAATTTAAGAATTAGGCACTTGTAAAGTGTTCTATTGCCTAGTGAGCTGATAGAGTGGTTTAAATTTACGAGCTTTGATTCACACCATAGATACATATAAATGAAAGAGGATGGTATTTATATGTTTTGATTGTTCAGTACGACATTCATTTGTACTTAACTTTCGTTAAATTTGTTGATATCTATTAAGAGACCACTTTATTAAGCGACCACTTTTTGGCCGTCCCTTGGGTGGTCTCTTAATACAATGTCTACTGTACATTGAATTTTAAAGTCACTGTTTAAGTAGTTAGGGGCCTCTGTGGTTAAGACGATATGGTCGCCGACTTCTAATCACTTGACCCTTTCCATTGGCTGTATGGAATTCCACCATATATACAGTATTTACAAGTTTACTAGCTGGCTTATTGAATGTGGGTGATTCTACCCAGGTGTCTGCCTGAAGTCTTCCTCCACCATAATAGCAGGAATAGTCTCAACATTACCAGAGCTGTTTATGTAACTAGTTAACCCCGTTAAAATAGCACATTGCATCGTATAGTAATGGATAACTGGATATGAATGAAAAATGAGATCTTAAAAATTAATGTAAATTAACAATACTTGACTAAGAAAGAGCAAAACTACATTTGCCTATTTTGATATATTCATTGCTTCTACAAAATATGTTTTTGCAACATTTCATTAGGTGGTCCAGCTCTTTGTATATTAGGTTCTGAATAACAGTTTTATAGAAACAACAATTAAAGGTTAACAGGTATGTTGTAAAACATGTAAAGGGCAATCGTTGTAAGTGGTTAACTAGTCATATATATATATATGGAAATAGAGCATTTGTATACTTTACAATTGTTTTTGTCACTTTGACCTTCAAATACAGCAAACAAATATAACAAACAAGACAAAAATACAGATGGTTTGAAGACAAACAGTTCACAATTTTCACCTATTCAGTATCATACATGTGAAGTCTCCCTATTTCCGCGGGAGATGCCTGATTTTGACAGCCAACTCGGCCGGGAGCCGCGATCTCCTGATTTTCAAAGTAAATATCGTGAATTTTTATTATGGGATATTTTTTAGTTCATTCCCGACTGGTTTGCTGAAATTACTTGTTAAACTGATAACCGTAAGTGTAAAATCGGGATACCAGTCCGAAAATGACACTGATCAAAATAGGACGCGACCCTCGCTTGTCATGTTGTTTATTCAAATTTCACACGTTTCTATATTAATTGGCAACTCTATTAAAGGAATGAACCCCAGATTACGAGTTAATTCGCAGAATATTGCTATTAACAGCTTATGATACGGATGAAGACATGATATTGACAAAATTTCAGCCACACAAAAAAATCTCCCGTTCAGAAAAGGTTCACATGTATGCAGTATAATGAACTGTAATGAAATTCATTGTCGTTTATTCAAGAGCACAGTTTATTTTAGAGCCAGATGACGAGAATTTTATGTTTCGATGTGATTGTCAGGTAAATACCAATTCAGAACAATGGCATCAAATGAAAATGGTAACGTCTTTTTATGCTCAAAATATCTGTAAAATTGAATTGACAAACAGGATGCTGATGAACATTATACACAAAATATTATTCAGAATTATACAAGATATAAGCTATACAGATATTTACATAGTAAGAATTATCGTCACCAAAATTCACATTGACTTATAATATCAAGTGTAAACACAATACCATAGTAACAGTTTCTCGACAAAAACTGAGTTAGAACAGTATTGCATCCAAACCTTCATAGCAAGGAGCAGAAGCCACAATTGATGCAATAGGAGTCATAAACTTGATGATGATAGTTATGTATTTTGTGATAAGAAGTAGTTTGAAGATGAGATCTATCGGTCCTCTTGACCTTTTGAAAAAGCCCTTCAAACAATAACTGTACTTTATCAAACAAAATCCGCCTACTTAAAGCAGTCTCAGCATGAATTTCATATAAAAGAAAACAACGCAGTTATATACACAGTCATTGAAAATTGAAGTTTTGCTTTGACTGCCTGTATACTATTTATAATACAATTACCTCAGTGCTAATTTTTAAGACAGAAATACCTAAGCCGGACCAATTTTTAAATATATGGGAACTACTAGTTATTATCGGTACATTTTCATAAATTTTGCTATTATGTGAAATATGTAAGACAAATAACTGAAATTACAGTGCTTACGTTCATTTGAGAATGGATGCAAACATATTGTGAGGTGCTCAGCCAATGAGAATGCCTTTGCAAAACATTGACCAATAGAAATAATGAATACATTAATGGTAATTCTAAAACTAATTTTGATCATCACTGGCATTGAGAATTGTCAAACAAGCATAGCTATCCCATCATTTACCTGCAGAACCCACATAACACGGAGGACACAGAATCAAACAGCATTAACCTGCAGAACCCACATAACACGGAGGACACAGAATCAAACAGCATTTACCTGCAGAACCCACATAACACGGAGGACACAGAATCAAACAGCATTAACCTGCAGAACCCACATAACACGGAGGACACAGAATCAAACAGCATTTACCTGCAGAACCAACCTAACATGGAGGACACAGAATCAAACAGCATTTACCTGCAGACCCCACATAACACGGAGGACACAGAATCAAACAGCATTTACCTGCAGAACCCACATAACACGGAAGACACAGAATCAAACAGCATTTACCTGCAGAACCCACATAACACGGAGGACACAGAATCAAACAGCATTTACCTGCAGAACCCACATAACACGGAGGACACAGAATCAAACAGCATTTACCTGCAGAACCCACATAACACGGAGGACACAGAATCAAACAGCATTAACCTGCAGAACCCACATAACACGGGGACACAGAATCAAACAGCATTTACCTGCAGAACCCACCTAACACGGAGGACACAGAATCAAACAGCATTTACCTGCAGAACCCACATAACACGGAGGACACAGAATCAAACAGCATTTACCTGCAGAACCCACATAACACGGAGGACACAGAATCAAACAGCATTAACCTGCAGAACCCACATAACACGGAGGACACAGAATCAAACAGCATTTACCTGCAGAACCCACATAACACGGAGGACACAGAATCAAACAGCATTTACCTGCAGAACCCACATAACACGGAGGACACAGAATCAAACAGCATTAACCTGCAGAACCCACATAACACGGAGGACACAGAATCAAACAGCATTTACCTGCAGAACCAACCTAACATGGAGGACACAGAATCAAACAGCATTTACCTGCAGACCCCACATAACACGGAGGACACAGAATCAAACAGCATTTACCTGCAGAACCCACATAACACGGAAGACACAGAATCAAACAGCATTTACCTGCAGAACCCACATAACACGGAGGACACAGAATCAAACAGCATTTACCTGCAGAACCCACATAACACGGAGGACACAGAATCAAACAGCATTTACCTGCAGAACCCACATAACACGGAGGACACAGAATCAAACAGCATTAACCTGCAGAACCCACATAACACGGGGACACAGAATCAAACAGCATTTACCTGCAGAACCCACCTAACACGGAGGACACAGATTCAAACAGCATTTACCTGCAGAACCCACATAACACGGAGGACACAGAATCAAACAGCATTTACCTGCAGAACCCACATAACACGGAGGACACAGAATCAAACAGCATTAACCTGCAGAACCCACATAACACGGAGGACACAGAATCAAACAGCATTTACCTGCAGAACCCACATAACACGGAGGACACAGAATCAAACAGCATTAACCTGCAGAACCCACATAACACGGAGGACACAGAATCAAACAGCATTTACCTGCAGAACCCACATAACACGGAGGACACAGAATCAAACAGCATTAACCTGCAGAACCCACATAACACGGAGGACACAGAATCAAACAGCATTTACCTGCAGAACCCACATAACACAGAGGACACAGAATCAAACAGCATTTACCTGCAGACCCCACATAACACGGAGGACACAGAATCAAACAGCATTTACCTGCAGAACCCACATAACACGGAAGACACAGAATCAAACAGCATTTACCTGCAGAACCCACATAACACGGAGGACACAGAATCAAACAGCATTTACCTGCAGAACCCACATAACACGGAGGACACAGAATCAAACAGCATTTACCTGCAGAACCCACATAACACGGAGGACACAGAATCAAACAGCATTAACCTGCAGAACCCACATAACACGGGGACACAGAATCAAACAGCATTTACCTGCAGAACCCACCTAACACGGAGGACACAGATTCAAACAGCATTTACCTGCAGAACCCACATAACACGGAGGACACAGAATCAAACAGCATTAACCTGCAGAACCCACATAACACGGAGGACACAGAATCAAACAGCATTTACCTGCAGAACCCACATAACACGGAGGACACAGAATCAAACAGCATTTACCTGCAGAACCCACATAACACAGAGGACACAGAATCAAACAGCATTTACCTGCAGAACCCACCTAACACGGAGGACACAGAATCAAACAGCATTTACCTGCAGAACCAACATAACACGGAGGACACAGAATCAAACAGCATTTACCTGCAGAACCCACATAACACGGAGGACACAGAATCAAACAGCATTTACCTGCAGAACCCACATAACACGGAGGACACAGAATCAAACAACATTTACCTGCAGAACCAACATAAAACGGAGGACACAGAATCAAACAGCATTTACCTGCAGAACCCACATAACACAGAGGACACAGAATCAAACAGCATTTACCTGCAGAACCAACCTAGCACGGAGGACACAGAATCAAACAGCATTTACCTGCAGAACCCACATAACACGGAGGACACAGAATCAAACAGCATTTACCTGCAGAACCCACCTAACACGGAGGACACAGAATCAAACAGCATTTACCTGCAGAACCAACATAACACGGAGGACACAGAATCAAACAGCATTTACCTGCAGAACCCACATAACACGGAGGACACAGAATCAAACAGCATTTACCTGCAGAACCCACATAACACGGAGGACACAGAATCAAACAACATTTACCTGCAGAACCAACATAAAACGGAGGACACAGAATCAAACAGCATTTACCTGCAGAACCCACATAACACAGAGGACACAGAATCAAACAGCATTTACCTGCAGAACCAACCTAGCACGGAGGACACAGAATCAAACAGTATTTACCTGCAGAACCCACATAACACGGAGGACACAGAATCAAACAGCATTTACCTGCAGAACCCACATAACACGGAGGACACAGAATCAAACAGCATTTACCTGCAGAACCCACATAACACGGAGGACACAGAATCAAACAGCATTAACCTGCAGAACCCACATAACACGGAGGACACAGAATCAAACAGCATTTACCTGCAGAACCCACATAACACGGAGGACACAGAATCAAACAGCATTTACCTGCAGAACCCACATAACACGGAGGACACAGAATCAAACAGCATTTACCTGCAGAACCCACATAACACGGAGGACACAGAATCAAACAGTATTTACCTGCAGAACCCACCTAACACGGAGGACACAGAATCAAACAGCATTTACCTGCAGAACCCACATAACACGGAGGACACAGAATCAAACAGCATTTACCTGCAGAACCAACCTAACACGGAGGACACAGAATCAAACAGCATTTACCTGCAGAACCAACCTAACACGGAGGACACAGAATCAAACAGCATTTACCTGCAGAACCCACATAACACGGAGGACACATAATCAAACAGCATTTACCTGCAGAACCCACATAACACGGAGGACACAGAATCAAACAGCATTTACCTGCAGAACCAACATAACACGGAGGACACAGAATCAAACAGCATTTACCTGCAGAACCCACATAACACGGAGGACACAGAATCGAACAGCATTTACCTGCAGAACCCACATAACACGGAGGACACAGAATCAAACAGCATTTACCTGCAGAACCCACATAACACGGAGGACACAGAATCAAACAGCATTTACCTGCAGAACCAACCTAACACGGAGGACACAGAATCAAACAGCATTTACCTGCAGAACCCACCTAACACGGAGGACACAGAATCAAACAGCATTTACCTGCAGAACCCACCTAACACGGAGGACACAGAATCAAACAGCATTTACTTGCAGAACCAACCTAACACGGAGGACACTATCATCACCAGGCACATATGTATGTATAACTTATGTGCCCAATATGAATAGAATTCATCCACCCTTACAAGAGTTATTGATTAGAAACCAATTTTTTTTATTGAAATAACTCCTCTAACAATAGGTGAATTGTGGCTGATATCTACCTTGGCCTGTATTCTATTATCCCACACATGTGTGCCCAATGTGAACCCTTTTTAAGAGTAATTGATCAGAAACAAACTGTTTATGTTGAAAAGGGGGCCACAACTCCTCCTAATATTGAAAATTGCAACCAATATTGAACTTGACCTGTATTCCATAACCTTATAATTATGTATGTGCCCAGTATGAATTGAATCAACCCATCCTTTCAAGAGTTATTGATCGGAAACCAAGTTTTGCACGTACAAACAGACAGGGGTAACACTTCATGCCCCATCACCATTCTTCCAATGGCAGGGGCATAACAATCACTATCTAATTACATCCCTACTTTTATTCAGCCTGTAACAAGAAACAAACTTTCTCAGGCCTTATACACTATAAAACAATGACAAATATGGCATGTGTATTATCTACAACAAAGAAGTGGTTGTTTTTGATGTTCAGTGGACAATACACATAAAATCATCTCTGAAGTGGATCATCCTTTGGACTTCAGCCATGCTATCTCTGATAATACCATACTTAAAATCCTCTCATGTGAGGGTTGAATGTAACTAGTCTGGTTTAAAAAAATAAGTTGAATAAAATCTGCATTTTTTTCAATAAATATAACAGGCAAGGTTTTGTTCCCCATATAATCAAAGGCAGAGTAAAAAAATTGTCCTACTCCCAAAATCTATTACAATGACTTTTAAATACCCAAGGTTTGCGCATCAATTAGAAGATTTTTTATTTATGTCTGACTTTTCTCGTCTGCTAGTAAATTCTCTAGCTGGATCATGTTCCAAACAATGCATAAAAACAAGCAATTCATCTTTTGGTAAAACACTTGTGTGCACAACGAACAAGAATATCTTCAGATAATGTATAGTTATTAAATAATGTGTCATAAAATGTCTCTAAAATGTTTTGTTTTCACTACTAATAAATTATTGAAACTATGTTAAAATAAATTTTCGCTCATAATAAAAGGCTGCATGGTTAAGTAAATTTGCAAAACCAATTTAGTTAAATCACCAAACAAGTTTCATTTATGAAGTAACATATTGGGTATCAATTAATCAGACAACTGATATCAAGCAAATTTTGAAGCACGGAAAAGCTAAATAGAATTATTTACTTTGGCGGACATAAAGTAACAGTCAACTTGTCAATCAATGCCATGATTTTACTAATTGCAATTTAATTCACTTAAATGATTCAAATAAATATTTAAGATATGAAATACTGATACTAATTAAGCTACATTACAAGGCAATTTACAAACAATATCTAAAACATAATCTTAACAATATTGACCTTCTGAAGAAATCAAATATTGAACTTGTCTCACTAACTGAATTATCATAAAACAAGTTGTATCAACAAGTAATCAAATCAACTCAACTCCAAGTTCAATGTCACTCTGAATGGTAGGCAGTGTTAGGATTGTGCTCCTTAAAATTGGAGCAGTTCCGCAATGTCCCTAATTGTTGTCAATGCTTAATGGTGTACTTTTAATCTAATTAAGTTACAGGACTTAAGAAAAGACAAAATCTTGGACTATCTCTTCACAATCAAGCAAAACAAAGAGAGTAATCAAGATCACCAACAGATAAACAACTTTCAACCAACATTGCAATGGCTCAACTATTCACTGAACAAGTAATTGACAGCAAGACGTCTTTCATATAAAAGATAAAAGCCAACAACACAATTTGATCACACCACAATCTGAGGGTAAATGGTTTTAAAATAATGAATTTTAAATGGACTTAATTAACAATGGTATCATGAAACAATATTCCATTATGGTTAAAACAAGAAATGGCAATGCCCACAAACCAGGTTTTCAACCTAGTTATTTGTAACCAAGGCTCTATTTGTATAATGAATACATCGAGGGTTCAGCGCAAGACTATCCTATTAAACTCATATGTATTTATATAGGAATTAGTATGGTCTTGCACTGAACCCTCGCCATGATGATCATCAATGCTGCAAAGGTGCCTTAGGTGCTACATGCATACACACACTCACACTTAGATATATTATATATATATGCAACAACTATACACCAAGTTTGATGTTAATACACCCACACATAGCGAAGATATTAAGTGGAAACTGATTTTTACATTTCAAGTGACCTTGACCTTGGACGGAACAAACCCAAAAGCAATCCCAAGTTATTTGCCGGAAACCAAATTTCTATTTTTAGTAATGGTGACCTTGACCTTGAATGGAACTACCCCAAAAGCAATCCCAAGCGAGCTCTCCACAGGTTCGTACTATACACCAAGTTCGATGTCAATACTATGAACGGTACTCAAGTTATTTGCCGGAAACCACCAGTTTGATGCCCGCCCGGCCGCCCAACAACACACACCATTCTAATAACCTGGTTTTCTTTGAAAACCTGGTGAACAAAATCTGATTTCATCAACTCCTGGCACTGGCTTATGCTGATTAAGACAAATAACTGGACACTTAAACATGAACATGTCATGTCATGAACTAATCATACTTAAGATATTAAATAATTATTCTAACACAAAGTCTGTAACCATCAGAAAGCTAAACTAAAGCAAACCATCATTCTAAAAGCCTGTTTTACTACAGACACTGTTGTTAAGCATATATCATCCTAAACTTGTCAAGCAAAGTAATGGGAAGAATTATATGTCTATATATTTACGTGACTGAACACAATATAACAGCAACAATAACTCCAATTGGCTCATGGGATTAACACTGTATTTATTAGCAAAACAGTTAATACCTTAGAATCACACTGGCACAAAACCTATCAAAATACATGTAGATATTAGAATGAAACACAATATCAAACAGCTACAGTAGACAACTTTCCATCAGGGGAGGTAATAAGGTGCTCTGCACGAAGATGAGTTAATTATTATAATAAATATAAGCTTAGCCTCATACACTTGAAATAAATGAAGTTTAAATGCTCACATTATTGATTTTTTTTTAATTACAACTTTGAAAGAATATAAAGTGTCAACTTTTTTAAATCACACAACCGCTATCAGGGTAGACAATCCAAGAAATGGTCATATACATGTACATCATTTGGATTCAATTATTGCCTTAGCTCTCATTTGTAACAATTTACTTGGTTGACAATAGGGGCAACTAAGAACTTTTATTCAGCTTAGGCATAAATTAAGTTGGCGTGTTTGTCTGTAAATAAGGTTCACAATGCTTCGGTACAACACTACATGCTTCGGTACAACACTACATGTGTTTATCAAGGGAGAAAATCCGGAGGTTCCATATAAATGCTTGTTTTAATCAAGGAAGACAACTCTATGTTTCCAGAAAAAACTAGAGCTATCACTGAAGGTGATTAATACCCCCACAATACCGCTTTGTCAGACATATTTTTGATAAATTCAAAGATGGCCGCCAGTCAAGACAATGAAATTATCTATCACTATCTATCACTACAGGACCACAATCAGAATGTGCCGACAATATACACAACTAGGCTTGGTAGAAATAATTCATGGAAAACCATGTTATGTGACATGACGGAACAAGTGGTGATTCCCATATAGCCCCCATTGCATATTTTGAAGTGGGGTTATAATAAGAATTGTGTACATTTTAATATTTCGGAGGTGATATGAATACCACAGTATGGGAGTCAGGTCAAAATCAATAAAATAGAAAAAATGAACAGTAATATATAGCACTTTGTCACGAAGAAATATAATGATACATTCGACTAGAGTATGAACTAGTAACACCAATATATTTGATTTTAACTCCCAAGATCTGAACATTTTGCATTCAAATTCGAACAAATATAGCAACAAAGCGTATTAAATTGATACAATTTATATTTGCAATCAAGACATTTTGTTCCATTGTCCTTGACTGCAGTTTCACAGATTTAATCAAATAATCAAACTACCTGGATATAACATTATATTATGCCTTATTTCAATGGATTTTAAAAGAAATCCCGTTATTTTCACTGAAAGGCGAGTCTTCAACAACAAAAACAAACCATTTGCTAGTATCTGAATGTAATAAACCAAAAATGCTGCCAACAGAACAGTAAGAACTAATCAACAGTTCCTGTGAAATAAAAAACTGAACTTGTATAGAATTGCTCACAAAAAGCTGGGCAAAATGGAACTAAATCAATGCAAAATATATCAAACAATATGCTAGAAATAACAGTTATTTTCACAGAAAGATAAGTCGTTTACAACTAAAAACAAACCATTTGCTAGTAAGTGAAAGTAAGAGAAACTATTTTTAGTAACAGTGACCTTGACCTTGGCCCCACCAGCCCCAATATCGAACTTGACCTGTATCTTCTGATGTTACACCTGTGTACCAAAAATTTTTCAAATCTGTCTAGCCTTTCATGAGTTATCGTCCGGAAACCATGAAAACCAAGAGAAACTATTTTTAGTAACAGTGACCTTGACCTTGGCCCCACCAGCCCCAATATCGAACTTGACCTGTATCTTCTGATGTTACACCTGTGTACCAAAAATTTTTCAAATCTGTCTAGCCTTTCATGAGTTATCGTCCGGAAACCATGAAAACCAAGAGAAACTATTTTTAGTAACAGTGACCTTGACCTTGGCCCCACCAGCCCCAATATCGAACTTGACCTGTATCTTCTGATGTTACACCTGTGTACCAAAAAATTTTCAAATCTGTCTAGCCTTTCATGAGTTATCGTCCGGAAACCATGAAAACCGACAGACCGACCGACAGACAGACCGACCAACAGACCGACCGACCGACCGACCGACAAGCTCACTCCTATATACCCCCTCAAACTTCGTTTGTGGGGGTATAATTATGTTTTTTATATCAAGGGAGACAATTTGATTGTTCAAACATGTTTGTATTAAGTCAAGGGAATTTAACAAATATACTATTCTAGGATTAGAAAAAAGTTAAATATTCAATATACTATGTCATGATTTTCACACATTATAAGCATGACTACTAGTACATTGTTCCATATTCATTATTGCAATTACCTTTTAATAAAGAACACTGCATACTGCCATTTCACTTATCTCAAGAGAATGCCTCAATTAAAGTTTCTGTTATATTTAAGATTTAATAGGATCATGAAAAATTAACATTACCTTAGGATAACATAACACCAAATCAATATAAAACAGAATATTTGTGGTGACTGGCATATCTTCATTTAGTTCTAATGTAATCAAACAATTCTGATAATTTTGTTGCCAAGGAAACTAAATAAATCACCACAAGATAAAAAATAATCATTACCTGTTAAATTCACGCAAGCAAGACAATATGACAAACAAGTCCCTGGAACCACTATTCAATTCCAATCACATGTAATTATAACATTTATTTCATCAAAATAGCTACTTCCACGATTATTTCACATTAAACGAGATGTAATGATAATTTAGACAATGAACCAGCCATTCCTTTGGTGAGTATTTTATTACCACAGAATCATCAGTTAATATTAAAAACAACTATATTTTATTCATGCTCAATATATTTACAAATTCATCAACAAAACTTTTTTCAAAAACAGGGTTTATGTAGAGCAATCTCCTAAGAGCTTATCACGATTACAAATAAAATCCCAGCCTTTATCTACTTGGCTTTCTGTTTGCACTGAATAAAACAGATGTGATGTCAAATTCAAGGCAACTTTTACCATGGTTAGAACTTAATTGGCAGGTAAGATGATGACAATGCTGCTAACTAATCAATACTTCTCACCATTTAAACTCCAAATATTTTCTCTATCATTAATTCCAAGAGAACAAATCATGATACATATCCTATCATTTTATTATAAAATCCTCTGTAATCTAAATATATTCAGTCAATCACTTTTTGTGTTTAAATGGGTAAATGAATAGACAAGAGAATGATATAGTTTAGATAAACCCACAATGCAACACTTTCTGATAACTCACAAGAATCCTCAAGAAACCTGTCTCATCGTTTAACCTTTAACATTTACTAATTTATGGTTCAATTAAAAATATTCTGACCATAAATGAAAGATATATTCTTACAGCCCTTGTCAAAGAGAATCAACACTCAATGACTCTATATGAAAGATTAATCAATAACATTATCTGTTCAATTCACCATAGTAACACACCAAAAACCACAACTTCATAATTAATCAAATACTGTATACTTTTTCTCATTTCTACAAACACAATTCCACAGGTGACTTTTCAGTGCATATATTATATATAGAACTATCATATTAAATGAAGGATACATAATACTCCTGTCTTCCCAGATTGTCAATATTAACTTTGACAGTTACATTACAAGAGTGAGGGCTGATCAACAATATTAACTTTGACAGTTACATTACAAGAGTGAGGGCTGATCAACAATATTAACTTTGACAGTTACATTACAAGAGTGAGGGCTGATCAACAATATTAACTTTGACAGTTACATTACAAGAGTGAGGGCTGATCAACAATGTTAACTTTGACAGTTACATTACAAGAGTTAGGGCTGATCAACAATATTAACTTTGACAGTTACATTACAAGAGTGAGGGCTGATCAACAATATTAACTTTGACAGTTACATTACAAGAGTGAGGGCTGATCAACAATATTAACTTTGACAGTTACATTACAAGAGTGAGGGCTGATCAACAATATTAACTTTGACAGTTACATTACAAGAGTGAGGGCTGATCAACAATATTAACTTTGACAGTTACATTACAAGAGTGAGGGCTGATCAACAAGTACTACTTTGCCTAAGAATAATGCATTAATTCATACTGTTTTCATAAAGATATATCATAACCTTTACTGTTAAGATCATCATCACTGTTCTCATAGTTATCGATTACTGTCCATTTTATGTAGTAAGGTCTGATATACTTGTAACAAAAACTGTCTCTTTGACTTATCATATGTTACATAATCAGTATAACTAATTTAATTTTATTTCAATTTAATTATTATCATCATCATCAATTTCAATGGCCTTATCTGAGGCTAAATTAATAAAAACAAATATCTTGCACAATTTGAAGGTAAAGATTTGTTGTGCAATATAAAACATGCCGAGATGTCACTATTGCTGGCCACTTAAGATCCAAAAGCGATTCAGTAAGTTCACCGAAATTCAGTGGATTTTGGTATGGTAACATGCCCTTAATCGAAAGGTTAACTAATCCGAGTCAAGGTTACACACGTTGTTCGGTTCAAGAGAAATTGCCTTGGTTGTATACGTAAGGTTTGATTGGTTTACACAACAATGATATGCAAATAGCAAAACCATGTTAGCACGGCTGCACCAAAAAAATAGGATGGTTCCTGACCAACTCGAGTTCCTCATGCCCACGCTAAAAATAATTTAGGACCAAAAATAATTGTCATTGCTAGTGTTAATTTATAACCTGACTTGAAACACTTGAAAAAGGCAGTTAGTTCATTTTATGCCCTAAAAAGTATTGGGACAACGAGAGCAAACAATATCCTCTTAGAAAAATGTTTTCCAAGTTTATACGAAATCCGGTATGGTTGTCAGTTTATGTATTCCTGTTTTCATTCGATTATTAGTGAGAATTGCATCCCATGCATTCTCAGCACACATGTTTACTTCTAGCGCGACCTTGAACTCTACCTTCAATCGCAACATCTCAGCAATTTCCGTACAGTTCAGAAATCAGACTATAGCCGATGCAATCAGTCTTGCTCTACCTTATTCTATTCTATTGCCCTATCTTACAGTCTTGCTCTACCTTATTCTATTCTATTGCCCTATCTTCCAGTCTTGCTCTACCTTATTCTATTCTATTGCCCTATCTTACAGTCTTGCTCTACCTTATTCTATTCTATTGCCCTATCTTACAGTCTTGCTCTACCTTATTCTATTCTATTGCCCTATCTTACAGTCTTGCTCTACCTTATTCTATCTTACAATACGGAATCACCAACATGGTTTATCAGTCCGTGAAGGAATGAATTGTTTTTAAAACATACAATAGAGATCAACAGTAACTGCAGCTATTATTTAACGATTTGCTACAGTATTCGGTGTGCGGTAAAATATTGGTCAGAATTCCGATTCCGGAATATTGTTCCAACTTGTCTGCCGAGCGCATCAAGGTACACATGGTATTTCCTTCGATGTTTATAAATAGCGATTTCAGAACTAATGCGAGCGGGCACTTTTTATGAATGAAAGCAGGAATTGTTTGTGAATGACGATATATACACAGTGGAACCCCTCAACACCGGAACCTCAGTAAACCGGAATTCCCTCTAAACCGAACAATTTGCGTGGTCCCGATTTTTTCTGTTCTATTTTCATTGAGTAAAAACCTCTGTAAACCGGAACCCCTCTATTCCGGAAACCGAACAAGATTTCCATTATTTCTAAACAATTTCAACAGTAATTTACCCCTTTAAACCGAACAGCAATTTATGACACCTAAAGTGTTTAGACAATAAATGTGTTAACACGGCGTTTTCACACCTCATCTGTTATTGCTTCAATCGGCAGTAGCTACACGCTTGTTAACTTTATGACGGTGCGCGGGTAAATAGGTACAGTGTGATAATCGCAATTATTAACAGGGTAACGACAAAAGAAAGTGACAGTTTGCAAACATCATTAACAACTTTTAATTGCCGACCATACACATCAATCGATGTTTTCAATAATTTGTTTAATGATGAATGCTACAGTAGGTGACTGTTCAATTGATCTTCAAATTGAATCAAATTATCATTCTAGTTAATGAGAGTATTAGCAGAGTAAAGACGAATGCAGGTATTGTTGTTTAAACTAACAATAATGTGGAACAATTTTGTTGTTTTATCAATCAGTTTCTGTCCGATTGATTTTATCATTCACACAATCAACATGTCTGCGCCTCCTTCTAAACATCGAAGAATAAAATTGTCACATGATGACAAAATTAAATTGATCAAAGAGTCAGAATCTGTTCCGAAACCGACAATCATGGTACTGAGTGCAAAGGTTGGAATTGGCAAATCAACTGTTTCTGACATGTGCATGCATAAAATAACAGTGTTATAATATAGTATAAGTACTGTATATATATATAGTGCATGTATAAGGAATGAATAAAATACACTAAGTCATTAATTATGTTGTTGTTTAATGCATTTCCTAAAACCCCTCTAAACCAGAAACCCCTCTAAACCGAATTTTTTATCCGGTCTGGAGGAGGTTCGGTTAAGAGGGGTTCCACTGTAGTAACATAGGCTGGCGATGAATATTCCCACCAAACATGGAGTCAACAACAACAAGAAATGTATCCGGAATGGAGCACTTGTTTCCGATAAAAAAATACTCCTCCCTCAATTCATTGATTTCTCTTTTTACGTACCAAAGAAATCTTAACCACAAACACTTAAACAATAATTCAACAATAATTCTTGAACCAGTAAATTTCACTTTAAAATAAAATTCTTAGGATGGATTCAGAAACAAAGATCTATTTACCTTCAGAACAATTTGCAAATTTATCAAAGACAAAGGAAAGTATTGGTTACTAAAGACATGGGGCTAACGCCCCAGTCTTAAAACATGCAATGGATTCCAGATTGAATGTCTCAGAAGTCTAAATAGGTCAAGGATGATTCTTGAAATGAAAGATAAAACATTACAAGTTGCCTTACATAAGGTAACCAGTATATAAGAAGTTCAAACCACCTCAGCATCAAACAGATAAAACGATACAGACATAATTATCACTAACAGCCTGTAAGTTTCAATAAGACAGTTCAAAACCTAATATCGTCATGAAAGCACAAAGTAAAGTAAAGATGCACGTTTAACACAATTGATTAAAAAGTAGTTGAGAATACCATTATTGTGTCCACGATGTTTACTGGTCAATCGTTTCTAAAACATGTTTTCATTGGCCGACTACCCCAAAATTTGTTTCCAACCATTTTCACATAAATTTTATTATATTTCCGTGTATTGAGTTGGAGTTTAAAATGATTATCAGCAATAACTTGATTTATGTACATCGGTCAGAAGATTTAACTAGTGGTCCTGGGTTACCAGTACAACGAAACCAGCCCTGCGTTCAGTAAAGGTGTTTGCGGCTAACCTTTCTAAACGTTTGTAATTTGGTTCCCCGAGTGTAATGAATGTGATACGTTAGGTCGGGATACAAAACAGAACAGTTTTGTAACATGGGCAACTGTTAGCTGCAACTGAATGCAGGGCTGTCTTTCTACAAACATCTGACAGCTACCCCAGATTAATCAGAGGTGCAGACAAATGACTTTGGATGTATTATCTTCAGTGAAATTGTCGGGAGAACATACTCCTGTGTTACAAGCTAAAACCGTCTCAGTGGCAGTGCTCTACCAACTAAGCTAACCAGACAGGCCCCATAATAAAACAAACACATATATTCCAAGCAGTACTCTCATGTCATACTGAACATGTCTGCCATGTCATAGAAAATTCCTAGATGCAGTTATGATCTGGACATGAACTTTGAAGTCTTTGTGTGACCTTGACATTAGTGGTAAGGACCTGCATCCTGCGTGGTGCACCAATCATATCAAGATGAATATACATGCTAATCAATATGAAGGAAGACAGAGTTATGAATCTGAAATGAACCAAATGGTTTATCTGATGGATGTGTCTACTATTGAGCTTAGTATAACACTCAGTGGAACAAGCTGATACTGTAAACCATAAAACATCAGATTACTGTTCAATATAGGCAAATAATGTTCCATTAGAAATATATAGTAAATTGTCAGAATCCTACACAATCCAATTACAATTAAATACTATACAGTTTACTATGTTTTTGTTAACACATACCATCCACGTATAGTGATGCTTTTAAATAGAAAATAGCAACAATTTGTTGGTGAATTAATCAGCTAATATTGGAACCTATATACAATAAGGTAGAGGATTATATATCCTGTCATTTGCCCTTCACCTCTAATTCATGTGGGGAAGTTGTCAGTCGCTTGAGGATCACCAGGTTTACCATTGGTTGATAAAACCAGGAAACGGGCACATAACTGAAATAATGTTGAACAAGAAATATACAGTCCAACCTCTCTAGAGCAAACACTATTGGGATGGAGGGAAATTGTTTGCTGTAGAGAGGTTGTTGTTCTAGGGAGGTTCAACTAAGCTGAAGTGTTGCGGTTGCCGGTTCGAAGAGTACCGTATATTACCAGCCATAAGTTGATCTCAGCCATAAGTCGAGGGTGTAGTTTTGTCTGTAAAAAGGGAAATTTAGGCTTACCCCTTCCATAAGTCGAGGTGGGACTTAGGCAGGATGAAAATAGACTCCCAAATTCGACAGCCAACTCGTGATCTCCCGATTTTCAAAGTAAACATTGTAAATTTTTGTTATGGGGTATTTTTCAGTTCATTCCTGACTGGTTCACTGCAATTAGACTGGTTTTGATGGGAAAAACTAACAGACTCACATGACAGACGATCTAAATTCGTTCCTCCGATATCGAAGTGTCAGTACATTAACTTTGTTGATGGCCCGACTTATACCATAGGTCAACAATACAAGATTACGTAATTAAGCTAGAATTTAATCTAAAATTGTAGACTCTGCTCGTAGTCATCGACATTGCGACCATTTCCTTCCGTGTCACAGAACGCCATATGTATCGGGACCACAAGAGCGAATAATATCCTCTAAGAAATTGTTCCAAGTTTATACGAAATTCGGTGTCGATGCCAGTTAATGTTTCCATTCGATATCTCCATGCATCGCAGTTTAATAGTGAGAATCACATCCCATGCTTGCTCAGCACACATGTTTACTTGTAGTGCAACCTTTATTGAACTCTAGCTTCAATCGCAATGCTCGGCAATTTCCGTACAGTTCGGAAATCAGATAATAACCGATGTTTTCTGAATGCTCTACCTTATTCCTAACAATACGGAATAACGGAAATGGGTTATAAGTCTCATAATTTCTCATTTTTATGTATCAAAAAGTAGTTGTTACCTAGGACATTTTAACCAAAAACACTTAAACAATAATTCAACAATAATTTTTGAACCAGATATTTCACTTTAAAATAAAATTCTCACGATGGATTCAGAAACGAAGATCGGATGTCACGTCAATTCGACATGTTGATTGGTCGAATTGGTCGTATGCAAATGATGCGCAGTGATACATAGAGTGGTATCAAACTCGTCTAACTCGGCCACGGCTGTTTCCAAAATTACAGTTATTAAAGACATGGGGCTAATGCCGCAGTCTAAAAAAACTCGACTTATGGCCAGTAATATATAGTAATCATGGGTGTTCTGCTTTGCAACCTGATTGGGTGTCTAGATATAGCCTGCTTTCAATTAAATTTTATGATTTGATTATTTCTTTTATTTTAAAAAAATCTTTATTTGATAAAATTTGAAATTCCCAAATGAAATTAAATTAATATGAATTGTTTATGTTAAAGTTTTACATGTCAGAGATAACCATATCCTAAATATTAATAGAGAGCAGTACTGAAGTAACTTTCACCATGAAGAACAATGTCATGCTACTTTTCACATTTCATTACAATTACACAAAAATCAAGGGGCGGTGAATTTGACAACCATGATTAAAATACTTTCACAAATTGTTTGTGAAAGTATCTTAATATACATGTGAACCTTTTTCTGAAGGCAAATCGGGAGATTGCACCTCGAAAAGCAGGAGATTGAGACTCAATACGGGAGATTTTATTGTGTGGCTGAAATTTTGTTAACATCATGTCTTCATCCGTATCATAAGCTGTTAATAGCAATATTCTGGGTATTAACTTGTAATCTGGGGTTCATCCGTTTAATAGTCGCCAATTAACAATTGTATCGCCAATAGTCATATCTGAATACAATAGAAACGTGTGAAACTTGAATAAACAACATGACAAGTGAGGGTCGCGTCGTATTTTGATCAGTTTCACCAAGCGCTTGATTCCATGGTTTAGAGACTATTTAGAAAGTATTAAAGTGTACTAATTGGCGTCAAGGTTACCAATGTTGTTCCGTTGAAAAGAAGTTGGTTAACTGGCTAACGTAAGATTTGATTGGTTTACACAACACTGATAGGCAAATAGCAAAACCATGTCAGTATGGCTGCGACGTAAAACAGTGTGAAAGTCCTTTATGCCAAAATTGCAGAATCTGGACAGTGCTATGGCAGCTGAAGTATTCCAACTGATATGTTCGTAACTCAAAACTTTGGCATAACTCAAAATCATGAAACACACATTTGTTTTAAGTTTATGCAAGTAACAAAGTTTTTACCTTCTACACTAGGCTGTATGTATATTCAATTCAACTTCAAATAACTAATAATATCAGATATCTGTAAATCAAAAGGCTGGTAGGTTAAGAACACTACTTCAAGTTGTTTGCTGACGTGTACACATCTTCCATACAGTGCTTTGATTCTTGGAACATGTCAAAAGGCTTTGTGCTATATATTTATACACAAATAATTTCTTTCAACTTCTGTTGCCAATGGACTCTGGACATATCTATAGACCTTCCAGTGTCAAATAATGAAATGAAGATAAAACTAATATGCAGCTGAAAATGTCACAGGTAATCTATTGATGTCAGTCTGGAATGCCATCAGAAGTACACAATTTAAAAAGGAATCAATGAATGATGTAGGTATAAAATTTAAATTAAAATTTCATATTCTATGACTTTCAGTAAATAATTTTCGACAAGTACAATGCCAACTGTTGAAGAATGGTGCTACACCCCCCCCCTCCATCAATCAACCAAAATGTTTCTTAGAAATCAACAATATATTTCTATTAGCCTAAGTTAATATGATAATTAATCTTAAGGAATTTCATAGCAGTGCAAGTAATTCTACACTTTTGATTTATTTTCTAATGCAACAAAATATCCTTGAAAACAAAACTGCAGGGGGGGGGGACAAAAAGGAACTTAATGTATCACAAGGAATCTTTAGGAATGTGAAATACTATCCTCATGTAAATAGTAATACTGTAAATGTCATTATGGTGTTTTAGGTCTCATTGAATGTTTCCATCACATAACTAAGCTCATGCATTGAATGTTTCCATCACATAACTAAGCTCATGCATTGAATGTTTCCATCACATCACTAAGCTCATTCATTGAATGTTTCCCTCACTTAACTAAGCTCATTCATTTAATGTTTCCATCACATAAATATGCTCATTCATTTAATGTTTCCCTCACATAACTAAGCTCATTCATTTAATGTTTCCATCACATAAATATGCTCAATTTCATTGAATGTTTCCATCACATAACTAAGCTCATTCATTTAATGTTTCCATCACATAAATATGCTCATTCATTTAATGTTTCCATCACATAACTAAGCTCATTCATTTAATGTTTCCATCACATAAATATGCTCATTCATTTAATGTTTCCCTCACATAACTAAGCTCATTCATTTAATGTTTCCATCACATAACTAAGCTCATGCATTGAATGTTTCCATCACATAACTAAGCTCATGCATTGAATGTTTCCATCACATAACTAAGCTCATGCATTGAATGTTTCCATCACATCACTAAGCTCATTCATTGAATGTTTCCCTCACTTAACTAAGCTCATTCATTTAATGTTTCCATCACATAAATATGCTCATTCATTTAATGTTTCCCTCACATAACTAAGCTCATTCATTTAATGTTTCCATCACATAAATATGCTCAATTTCATTGAATGTTTCCATCACATAACTAAGCTCATTCATTTAATGTTTCCATCACATAAATATGCTCATTCATTTAATGTTTCCATCACATAACTAAGCTCATTCATTTAATGTTTCCATCACATAAATATGCTCATTCATTTAATGTTTCCCTCACATAACTAAGCTCATTCATTTAATGTTTCCATCACATAACTAAGCTCATTCATTTAATGTTTCCATCACATAAATATGCTCAATTTCATTGAATGTTTCCATCACATAAATATGCTCAATTTCATTGAATGTTTCCATCACATAACTAAGCTCATTCATTTAATGTTTCCATCACATAAATATGCTCAATTTCATTGAATGTTTCCATCACATAACTAAGCTCATTCATTTTGTCACTAAGACAGTAAAAAAGACAGGTAAATAAAGATAAATATAAAGAATATAGATGAATGGTCATCTATTCATAATTTTCTACTTTGTGTTTTAAGCATTTTAGCCATCCACCCGACTTAGCCAAGATTCATGCTTCGACCATACTCAGTCTCCTGCCAGCAACTGAAGTAAGATTATGTAGGGGCAACTGTGTTCTTGTCAACCACATAACCTAAATTGTGCATATGCGACTTTTAAACCAAAACTAATAATTTACACAAAATGTTGGAAATTACCTTGCAAGTTGAACAAGCAGCCTCAGAAAACTTCCATACTCAAATGACAATGCACTTGTGTGATTGACCACACCAGGCAGTTGTGTGATTGACCACACCAGGCAGTTGTGTGATTGACCACACCAGGCAGTTGTGTGATTGACCACACCAGGCAGTTGTGTGATTGACCACACCAGGCAGTTGTGTGATTGACCACACCAGGCAGTTGTGTGATTGACCACACCAGGCAGTTGCGTGATTGACCACACCAGGCAGTTGCGTGATTGACCACACCAGGCAGTTGCGTGATTGACCACACCAGGCAGTTTTGTGATTGACCACACCAGGCAGTTGTGTGATTGACCACACCAGGCAGTTGTGTGATTGACCACACCAGGCAGTTGCAGGAAGATATAATCATCTACAGTGATAACAAGAGCTAATACTATCGTAAAATAAGCTGCACGTTATAAAATCATTGTCACTTGAGTTTAAAATAAAGCAGTGTAAAAATGACTCAACTCCTATGACTCCACCTTTAGTGACCTATGTTTGAACCCTATACCACTTGGAAAAATATCCCAACAACTGTTTTCGAAATTTATGCAATGTATTTAATAAGAAATTGCTCTCTGACCAAGTCTGGTGAAAATTGGACAAAGAATTTTAAAGTTATTGATAGGAAAAGACCAATTTTAGATAAGTTTTCTAATTAGAGGGCAATAATTCTACAGTGACAAGTGCGATATGACTGGTTATCAAAATTGTCCAAGATATTATGCCGATACACATTCTGACCAAGTCTGGTGAATATTGGACAAAGAATTCTAAAGTTATTGATCAGACAAGACCAATTTTAGGTAGTTTCTCTAATTAAAGGGCAATAACTCAGGAGTGACAAGTGCAATATGGCTGATTATCAAACTTGTCCAAGATATTACGCCGATACACATTCTGACGAAGTCTGGTGAAGATTGGAAAAAGAATACTTAAGTTTTTGATCAGACAACATTCTGGACACTGCCCGACCGCCGCAGGTTAAACTATAATATGTCTCGTTCATTGAACAGGTGCATAAAAATCACCCAACAATGCTTAACCCAAGTGAAAAGAATATTTCTGCACAATACATGGCCCCCAATACAAGTACGGGACCAAAACTTGCCATGACAATAGAAATATGGAGATAAGAGAAATGTGATAATAAAATCATGATAATGCCATATATTCATATATATATACATGATTAATTTACTTAGTATGAAAGCCAGTCAATCTGATTCACCCTTTACAATAACATGGCATACATCAGAGCTGCTGACCTCACAACAAGTTTCATGTATTATCTCTAGAACTGATGCATGAGATGTGTCAGTATGATGGATATGTGTCATTATGTTTGATTCATCATTTTCCTCATTACATACAGGTCCAATCTCATCATGCAATTAATGAGGAGTATGAGATATGTGGCATATAGCCTGGCCCTACATCAACAATATGTGAATAAATGATAGGGTGAAACACTTTGTATGATGGTAATCAGCTACCATTAACATCATTGGTAAACTAGAATAACAGATGCCTCCACTTTCTACTTTTGTCACAAGTCAAGGGCCATAACTCTGTTGTTACTGGTCCAATATAAAAACTAAAACCCAGGTCCATAACTTCTAATCCTAATAAACATTTGTGTGAAGTTTGATGACTGTAGGCCAATTAGTTAAGAAGCTGTGTGTGCCACAAGATTTTCAGGACATACAACATAATAGACAGACAGACAAGATCAACCCCACAAAACCACTGCAATGAGGGGTGAGATGGAAACCACTGCAATGAGGGGTGAGATGGAAACCACTGCAATGAGGGGTGAGATGAAACCACTGCAATGAGGGGTGAGATGAAACCACTGCAATGAGGGGTGAGATGGAAACCACTGCAATGAGGGGTGAGATGGAACACTGCAATGAGGGGTGAGATGGAACCACTGCAATGAGGGGGGAGATGGAACCACTGCAATGAGGGGTGAGATGGAAACACTGCAATGAGGGGTGAGATGGAACCACTGCAATGAGGGGTGAGATGGCACCACTGCAATGAGGGGTGAGATGGAACCACTGCAATGAGGGGTGAGATGGAACCACTGCAATGAAGGGTGAGATGGAACCACTGCAATGAGGGGTGAGATGGAACCACTGCAATGAGGGGTGAGATGGAACCACTGCAATGAGGGGTGAGATGGAAACCACTGCAATGAAGGGTGAGATGGAACCACTGCAATGAAGGGTGAGATGGAAACACTGCAATGAGGGGTGAGATGGAACCACTGCAATGAGGGGCGAGATGGAAACACTGCAATGAGGGGGGAGATGGAACCACTGCAATGAGGGGTGAGATGGAAACACTGCAATGAGGGGTGAGATGGAACCACTGCAATGAGGGGTGAGATGGAAACCACTGCAATGAGGGGTGAGATGGAAACCACTGCAATGAGGGGTGAGATGGAACCACTGCAATGAGGGGTGAGATGGAACCACTGCAATGAGGGGTGAGATGGAAACCACTGCAATGAGGGGTGAGATGGAAACAAAATCTAACAACAATTCTAAGTAGACAATACAATATTTGTAATTGAACAATATATAACCATCATAATAAACATTTAGAACACAATACTTTGAATGCTCAAATTGTTGGTATGATATGTTTCAAAAGGTCACAATATTCAAACACACTGTGTAGTGCCAACAAGATTATTCCATGCACAATATTCAAACACACTGTGTAGTGCCAACAAGATTATTCCATGCACAATATTCAAACACACTGTGTAGTGCCAACAAGATTATTCCATGCACAATATTCAAACACACTGTGTAGTGCCAACAAGATTATTCCATGCACAATATTCAAACACACTGCGTAGTGCCAACAAGATTATTCCATGCACAATATTCAAACACACTGTGTAGTGCCAACAAGATTATTCCATGCACAATATTCAAACACACTGTGTAGTGCCAACAAGATTATTCCATGCACAATATTCAAACACACTGTGTAGTGCCAACAAGATTATTCCATGCACAATATTCAAACACACTGTGTAGTGCCAACAAGATTATTCCATGCACAATATTCAACCACACTGTGTAGTGCCAACAAGATTATTCCATGCACAATATTCAAACACACTGTGTAGTGCCAACAAGATTATTCCATGCACAATATTCAAACACACTGTGTAGTGCCAACAAGATTATTCCATGCACAATATTCAAACACACTGTGTAGTGCCAACAAGATTATTCCATGCACAATATTCAAACACACTGTGTAGTGCCAACAAGATTATTCCATGCACAATATTCAAACACACTGTGTAGTGCCAACAAGATTATTCCATGCACAATATTCAAACACACTGTGTAGTGCCAACAAGATTATTCCATGCACAATATTCAACCACACTGTGTAGTGCCAACAAGATTATTCCATGCACAATATTCAACCACACTGTGTAGTGCCAACAAGATTATTCCATGCACAATATTCAAACACACTGTGTAGTGCCAACAAGATTATTCCATGCACAATATTCAAACACACTGTGTAGTGCCAACAAGATTATTCCATGCACAATATTCAAACACACTGTGTAGTGCCAACAAGATTATTCCATGCACTTTACGACAATTTACAACATGTTTCTTTAGAATTCACATAAACAAATTGGCTCAAATTGGCTTATCATATCAACAGTATAGAAACAGTGATGACATCATTTGATATCTGTTTTATAAATAACATAATTATATTCTGTATTACTTGAATGTCTGAGGGTATAAGTATCTCATTGCAGATTCTGAACAAATGAACTTATTTTAACTATTGTGTAATGTAACTGTGAACATTTATATTGTAACTTCAATTAATCTAGAGGGTTCCTTAAAATTATGCGTAGCCAGTTTTGACAATATTTGTATATCCATCTTATTGGTCGCTAGACATCACTTGATAACATTATGGAAAGTCTTGGCCAAAGCAAGTAATCTATCTTTACTGTCATGGATGTCTAGATTCCAAAAATGAAATCTTTGATATGTCTTACACAAATGGATAGCATAATACAACAGAATATCACAGTAAGTATTTCTGCAGTATTTGGAACATGTGTGTTGCTCTATAATATGGGCTACAATGATTCCATGTTTCTAATTAAATGTCGGGTTTCAAGAGTATTCCAGTTTCTAGAGGGCCCAGTTTGGGGAGGTTCCACTGTATATTGACTTACTTCTTATGATGTTATATCATGATGTTGGAGGTGCAACAATTCTGGCTGTATGCATTTATATACATATAACTTGAGGGTGGCTGGTATTATAATTGTCAATTATCACCTAATGATGCTAATCATCACATTTCATCAAGATAACACACACTCAAATAAGTGGGATCATAGCCAAAATAAGGTAATATAGAGTAGAGTTGCCAAATATATGATAGCTGTTGATAAGTAATTAGATAAATAGATAAGCCATACTTAAATATAGCGCTAAAAATCTGGAATATGAAATATTGGTCGATAAATAAAGTAAACAAACAAATTACAGGTAAATTGTATTAAATTACAGTAACCATAATCAACAAACAAATATAACTATGTATGTAGTCACATATAGTTCTCATAGAACACCTCAAAGTAATGCATGGAAGCAAAAAAAGTATGCTAGTATATAAATAGTTTACCAACAGGAGAGACTACTCTCAAAATAGTGACCATAGCAATATATAACAAATACAGTTATCCATCTGTTTACTACATTCTACTTCCTTTTACTTACCTAAGGGAGACAACTGTAACAGGGATGTATAGTGAGTAGAAAATAAGACAAGATTTACTCATCTTAGATATACCAAAGTAACATTCACAGGAAAACACAGTTGTGACTTACCTGAAATAGATAGAATTTTTTATATGAAATCAACAAAAATGAAAAAAAACTATTTAGGCCACACCAAATTGATCAGTAGTTCTTCGAATTTTTTAAAAGAAAAAGATGGGGCGAGCAAGCGAAATTTTTATTTTATTTTATTTTTTAGTTCTCAAAATTTCACAGCTAGGCGCGAGGTTTTTTCACAATTTTATTTTTCTTATATTTCTCAAAATTTTACTGATGGTGCTTTTTTCCAATTCTATTCTTTTTAATGAGTAGCAAATACAAAAATATTGAGCAATGCTGGTTGCAAACTTAAAACTAGAGCTATCACTGAAGGTGATTAATACCCCCACAATACCGCTTTGTCAGACATATTTTTGATAAATTCAAAGATGGCCGCCAGTCAAGACAATGAAATTATCTATCACTATCTATCACTACAGGACCACAATCAGAATGTGCCGACAATATACACAACTAGGCTTGGTAGAAATAATTCATGGAAAACCATGTTATGTGACATGACGGAACAAGTGGTGATTCCCATATAGCCCCCATTGCATATTTTGAAGTGGGGTTATAATAAGAATTGTGTACATTTTAATATTTCGGAGGTGATATGAATACCACAGTATGGGAGTCAGGTCAAAATCAATAAAATAGAAAAAATGAACAGTAATATATAGCACTTTGTCACAAAGAAATATAATGATACATTCGACTAGAGTATGAACTAGTAACACCAATATATTTGATTTTAACTCCCAAGATCTGAACATTTTGCATTCAAATTCGAACAAATATAGCAACAAAGCGTATTAAATTGATACAATTTATATTTGCAATCAAGACATTTTGTTCCATTGTCCTTGACTGCAGTTTCACAGATTTAATCAAATAATCAAACTACCTGGATATAACATTATATTATGCCTTATTTCAATGGATTTTAAAAGAAATCCCGTTATTTTCACTGAAAGGCGAGTCTTCAACAACAAAAACAAACCATTTGCTAGTATCTGAATGTAATAAACCAAAAATGCTGCCAACAGAACAGTAAGAACTAATCAACAGTTCCTGTGAAATAAAAAACTGAACTTGTATAGAATTGCTCACAAAAAGCTGGGCAAAATGGAACTAAATCAATGCAAAATATATCAAACAATATGCTAGAAATAACAGTTATTTTCACAGAAAGATAAGTCGTTTACAACTAAAAACAAACCATTTGCTAGTAAGTGAAAGTAAGAGAAACTATTTTTAGTAACAGTGACCTTGACCTTGGCCCCACCAGCCCCAATATCGAACTTGACCTGTATCTTCTGATGTTACACCTGTGTACCAAAAAATTTTCAAATCTGTCTAGCCTTTCATGAGTTATCGTCCGGAAACCATGAAAACCAAGAGAAACTATTTTTAGTAACAGTGACCTTGACCTTGGCCCCACCAGCCCCAATATCGAACTTGACCTGTATCTTCTGATGTTACACCTGTGTACCAAAAATTTTTCAAATCTGTCTAGCCTTTCATGAGTTATCGTCCGGAAACCATGAAAACCAAGAGAAACTATTTTTAGTAACAGTGACCTTGACCTTGGCCCCACCAGCCCCAATATCGAACTTGACCTGTATCTTCTGATGTTACACCTGTGTACCAAAAAATTTTCAAATCTGTCATGAGTTATCGTCCGGAAACCATGAAAACCGACAGACCGACCGACCGACAGACCGACCGACCGACCGACAAGCTCACTCCTATATACCCCCTCAAACTTCGTTTGTGGGGGTATAACTAGACATCAGGCAACCACATAAGCTCACATTAAGCACCTTGTCAATCTGCATATGTGAGCTACCCACTTCGACTTGAATGTTACCATGAGATGCACAACTAGTTTCTGTTAATGGGTCATAAATTCACCTTAAAAATGCCTTGGTGGATCTACACTTCTGATTGTTATGTTTGCCAACTTACATTTCCTTGAAAACTGATTGAGTATTTCTTGCCTTAAACTAGATATTCAGTATCTGGACACACTGAATAACAGACATGGCGATTCTTAATCAGGTGAAAACTCTATAGCAAGTCTTCGTATAAATGGCATTCAAGTTTAAAATTATAATGTCCAATAGCACCATGTTAGTCTTGGCTGAACTTCAACAGCCAACTTCAGAATTTCGTCTGAAAAATCTCCGAACAGTTTCATCCGACTTCCTCTGTTTTGGACAAAATAATGGTTATATTGTAACGCCTCAAGAGTATGGGGGCTTACCAATTTGTTTTCTAATTTCTAGTTGTGAGGCTTTTCTTCCATGCTATCCTAGATTAATGTATGTTTCCAATCAAGATGTTTATAACGAAGCATCGAATCGTACACATATGTGTTGATCAGAATTATAGACTGACCAAACACATTATACAGCTCCATGCTTGCTTTAATCTATCTGAATTTGTTTACATTTTCTATTGTCATCTGTTTTCGCAACTGCATGAATTTTCCAGTATTCGTATGATTTTCCAAGCTTGTCACAAGTATTTCATGTTGCACAAGTATCCCAAACCTTTAAATGTCTGTAGCCTAAGTTTTGATGCATTTAATGTAAATTTCCTGCACATCGTCTACGATCCTAGCAGGTACTTCCATGTTTATAATGCATTGTGGGAGTGTTAACTACGGTTGCTAGGCATATATTTAATATCGTTGTCGTCTTTAAGGATGTACAAATGTGATTATAATGTCAGATTATATCAACTATGTTAATTGTGGGCCAGTTTAGAGGCGCTAACTGTCCGTAATATTTTCACGACACCATGTGTGAAATGCATAGCGATCGGTTTATTGAAGTTTTAAGCCAATGAAAAGATGTTATGAACGACATTCAAGAACGACTACTCTTGATAGCATTAAATATGGACAGACAATTTTCGGAAATCGTGGATCTCCCGAACGCTTGAGCTTACGGTAGCATTTGTACCGAAAGGTAATTAAATGAATGAGAGTACCTTTAAATGCGAAAAATGGCCTTTATTAGCGCTGAATTTCGCGCACAGCAAATAATAAAATTTAATTATAAATAAATTTTTATTTTATTTTCTGCTCTTGCATTCTAAAGGAGCGGTAAATCCGACGAACTACAAATCAATTTGGTGTGGCCTTAATAATATGTGAAATCAACAAAAATGAAAAAAAGCTATTTTGACAGCAAAAGACGACAAACTTGACTAGGGACTCGCTAAATAATATGAATAAAGATCTGATGTTTTTAGTACACCCAGTATTGTTGTTTTTTATAAAAAAGTCAAAGCATATATCTAAAGCATAAAGCAATGTTTAGAATACTTCTTATTTTTGAATAATTAAATAAATTGCAGCATTCCAGTTATTGTGAGCAATTGCTTCAAATTATATCCCTAGAACCCTGAAACTGATTTCCTTCAATGCAAATATTTTTGCGCAGACATTTCATGAAAATCGTTCCAACATCCCCATCAAATGTGATCCATAGGTCAGACTCCCCATCATGCAATTTGTTGCTATGACAATGCATATTTTTACATATTACATCAGAATCCATTCATCATATTTTGTTGTTTTGGGAGCGTTACATTACATCAATATTTGCATTTTGATACCTGGCTTTATATGCCTGCTATATCCTTACCACAAATTAACATAGGAAACGGTAACAGTTACAACTATGACAAGTCTCCAAGGAACCAGCCATTTCTTGCTCCAAATTATGGATAACACAGAGCCATGATTAAAGGCTTATTTTACGACAAAATGTTTTCACGTAGTTACCACGGAGATTTAATATTTATTCTGCCATATTTATACAATACATTTGACATTGACTGACAAGAACTAATCAGGCTACATTCTATTTCAGACAAACCCAGAATAATTTGGCCCTAATTGGAAGGAATAAAGTTTCCAATTACAAGAAAGCCATTTAGAATCCTGTCTACTGTTTAGTCCTAGAGAAAACATAACAACCTGTCCCAAATTTATCCTAGGAAAAAAAACCGGTTAATTTATAACATTTGGATTCATATATAAATAAAAAAGGAGACAAAATCAAGTAATACTGAGTACTACAAGCATCAAAGATTAAATAACAACAAATAAAATGACTATTCCATACAGTAATAAACAATACATAATGATTGTCAAACGAAACAATTAGAAGTGCAGTACATTATTAACGGAACGAGTTTGCACAACACAGCATGTCTCTATCAAGTAACCAAATAATTTCGCTTAAAATACAATGGAACTCCATTGCCCCGTAACCAAATAATTTCGCTTAAAATACAATGGAACTCCATTGCCCCGTAATCAAATAATTTCCCTTAAAATACAATGGAACTCCATTGCCCCGTAACCAAATAATTTCGCTTAAAATACAATGGAACTCCATTGCCCCATAACCAAATAATTTCACTTAAAATACAAGGGAATCTCTTTGGCCTGTAACCAAATAATTTCGCTTAAAATACAATGGAACTCCATTGCCCCGTAACCAAATAATTTTGCTCAAAATACAATGGAACTCCATTGCCCCGTAATCAAATAACTTCACTTAAAATACAATGGAATCTCTTTGGCCAGTAACCAAATTATTATATTTCACATCAGCCCATAACCATATTATTCCACTTAAAATAGTATTGAATCTTTAAGTGGCCCATAATCAAAATATAAAACTTACAATGGAATCTCAGTGGCCTATAACCAAACTATTCCACTAAACATGCAATGGTATCCCATCTGCCAATAATCGAATCATTCCACTGAACAAACAATGGAATCCTGTTGGCCGTAGCCAAGTTATTCCACTGCATTCAAATACTATGGAATCCTGTTTCCCATAACCAAATTATTCCACTGCATTCAAATACTATGGAATCTTGTTAGCCATAACCAAATAATTCCACTGCATTCAAATACTATGGAATCTTGTTAGCCATAACCAAATTATTCCACTGCATTCAAATACTATGGAATCTTGTTAGCCATAACCAAATTATTCCACTGCATTCAAATACTATGGAATCGTGTTAGCCATAACCAAATTATTCCACTGCATTCAAATACTATGGAATCTTGTTAGCCATAACCAAATAATTCCACTGCATTCAAATACTATGGAATCTTGTTAGCCATAACCAAATTATTCCACTGCATTCAAATACAATGGAATCCTGTTTCCCATAACCAAATAATTCCACTGCATTCAAATACTATGGAATCCTGTTTCCCATAACCAAATAATTCCACTGCATTCAAATACTATGGAATCTTGTTTCCCATAACCAAATAATTCCACTGCATTCAAATACTATGGAATCCTGTTTCCCATAACCAAATAATTCCACTGCATTCAAATACTATGGAATCCTGTTTCCCATAACCAAATAATTCCACTGCATTCAAATACTATGGAATCCTGTTTCCCATAACCAAATAATTCCACTGCATTCAAATACTATGGAATCTTGTTAGCCATAACCAAATTATTCCACTGCATTCAAATACAATGGAATCTTAATAGCCATAACCAAATTATTCCACTGCATTCAAATACAATGGAATCTTGTTAGCCATAACCAAATAATTCCACTGTATTTAATTACAATGGAATCCTGTTGGCCATAACCAAATTATTCCACTGCATTCAAATACAATGGAATCCTGTTTCCCATAACCAAATTATTCCACTGCATTCAAATACAATGGAATCTTGTTGGCCATAACCAAATTATTCCACTGTATTTAATTACAATGGAATCCTGTTGGCCATAACCAAATTATTCCACTTTAAACAGATGGAATCTCATAGACAGGGAACAAAATTACTTCACTAAACTTACAAATGGAATCTCAGTGACCCAAAATTAAATAAATCCAAATAAAATACAATGGAATCTAAGAGGCCCTTAATTAATAATTCCACTTAAGATACAATGGATTAGCATTTGCTCCGTCACTACTGGATGTTAGTTGCCCATCAAGAGTTTCTCACACAACACTGAACTCACAAAGACAAGATCAATTTTACACAAGGTGTGAATTATATTTTCAAACCAACATGTGTGCATAATATTATACATTTGGTTTGTGAGTTTGAGGCTAAGCCAAGTTTGAACCAAGCAGAACAACTTAAAGAATTATTCAAGACTACTACATCACCTGGAGTCATTATGGGGTGGTTCAACTGTGGAGTCATTATGGGGTGGTTCAACTGTGGAGTCATTATGGGGTGGTTCAACTGTGGCGTCATTATGGGGTGGTTCAACCGTGGAGTCATTATGGGGTGGTTCAACTGTGGAGTCATTATGGGGTGGTTCAACTGTGGAGTCATTATGGGGTGGTTCAACTGTGGAGTCATTATGGGGTGGTTCAACTGTGGCGTCATTATGGGGTGGTTCAACTGTGGAGTCATTATGGGGTGGTTCAACTGTGGAGTCATTATGGGGTGGTTCAACTGTGGAGTCATTATGGGGTGGTTCAACTGTGGAGTCATTATGGGGTGGTTCAACCGTGGAGTCATTATGGGGTGGTTCAACTGTGGAGTCATTATGGGGTGGTTCAACTGTGGAGTCATTATGGGGTGGTTCAACCGTGGAGTCATTATGGGGTGGTTCAACTGTGGCGTCATTATGGGGTGGTTCAACTGTGGAGTCATTATGGGGTGGTTCAACCGTGGAGTCATTATGGGGTGGTTCAACCGTGGAGTCATTATGGGGTGGTTCAACTGTGGAGTCATTATGGGGTGGTTCAACCGTGGAGTCATTATGGGGTGGTTCAACTGTGGAGTCATTATGGGGTGGTTCAACTGTGGAGTCATTATGGGGTGGTTCAACTGTGGAGTCATTATGGGGTGGTTCAACCGTGGAGTCATTATGGGGTGGTTCAACTTCGGAGTCATTATGGGGTGGTTCAACTGTGGAGTCATTATGGGGTGGTTCAACTGTGGAGTCATTATGGGGTGGTTCAACTGTGGAGTCATTATGGGGTGGTTCAACTGTGGAGTCATTATGGGGTGGTTCAACTGTGGAGTCATTATGGGGTGGTTCAACTGTGGAGTCATTATGGGGTGATTCAACTGTGGAGTCATTATGGGGTGGTTCAACCGTGGAGTCATTATGGGGTGGTTCAACTGTGGAGTCATTATGGGGTGGTTCAACTGTGGAGTCATTATGGGGTGGTTCAACTGTGGAGTCATTATGGGGTGGTTCAACTGTGGAGTCATTATGGGGTGGTTCAACCGATTCCAACCCACAAAATTCTACCTTTACATGACAACAGGAATAAGCCAACAGCTGGTACCCAACTTAGTATTATACAATTAAACAGCTTTCATGACCAGACAAAGTTTTTATTTGACATCAAGACAATTTGGCAAACTCACAAAGTATGAAATCATCATTGACTACATGGTAGGAAACAACCAAGAGTCTTAAATCCTTATTTGTATTGGCTGTTAATAACCGTGTGTAACAAATAATGTTAGTTGGAATTGTCAGACCCATTAAAGCAATAAATCCAAGATAAAAGCCAGTTGAATGGAAGTTCTGTCTGATTTACACCAACATAAGTGTTCTATCATGACAATTCACCAATATCATTGTAGCAAATTAGAGAGGCATAAATCAGAGCTAACATTAACCACACTTACATAGACTTGATGACTGAAGACGTCACTAACATTGCATATAATAGAGCTATAGTGTCTCAGTCCCATCAACCACACTTACATAGACTTGATGACTGAAGACGTCACTAACATTGCATATAATAGAACTGTAGTGTCTCAGTCCCATTAACCACACTTACATAGACTTGATGACTGAAGATGTCACTAACATTGCATATAATAGAACTGTAGTGTCTCAGTCCCATTAACCACACTTACATAGACTTGATGACTGAAGACGTCACTAACATTGCATATAATAGAGCTATAGTGTCTCAGTCCCATTAACCACACTTACATAGACTTGATGACTGAAGATGTCACTAACATTGCATATAATAGAACTGTAGTGTCTCAGTCCCATTAACCACACTTACATAGACTTGATGACTGAAGATGTCACTAACATTGCATATAATAGAGCTATAGTGTCTCAGTCCCATTAACCACACTTACATAGACTTGATGACTGAAGATGTCACTAACATTGCATATAATAGAGCTATAGTGTCTCAGTCCCATTAACCACACTTACATAGACTTGATGACTGAAGACGTCACTAACATTGCATATAATAGAACTGTAGTGTCTCAGTCCCATCAACCACACTTACATAGACTTGATGACGGAAGACGTCACTAACATTGCATATAATAGAGCTATAGTGTCTCAGTCCCATTAACCACACTTACATAGACTTGATGACGGAAGACGTCACTAACATTGCATATAATAGAACTGTAGTGTCTCAGTCCCATCAACCACACTTACATAGACTTGATGACTGAAGATGTCACTAACATTGCATATAATAGAGCTATAGTGTCTCAGTCCCATTAACCACACTTCCTAGACTTGATGACGGAAGACGTCACTAACATTGCATATAATAGAACTGTAGTGTCTCAGTCCCATCAACCACACTTACATAGACTTGATGACTGAAGATGTCACTAACATTGCATATAATAGAGCTATAGTGTCTCAGTCCCATTAACCACACTTACATAGACTTGATGACTGAAGACGTCACTAACATTGCATATAATAGAGCTATAGTGTCTCAGTCCCATTAACCACACTTACATAGACTTGATGACGGAAGACGTCACTAACATTGCATATAATAGAGCTATAGTGTCTCAGTCCCATCAACCATCAAACTGAAGATTCAATATCATCCAATATAAGGCTGTTGTCTCAGGACACTGACTCCTTTCATTACGCAGCGTAACTTTCTTACCACATTTCACAAGAACAATACAGATTAACTAAGAACTCAATCAGATGCTGATCTTCCATTAGAGAGGGGGGGGGGGATTGTGCAATGACTGCTATTTTAAGCTCAATTGGTCTAGGCTAGACTTATAGAAACATATGACATAAGAAGTTAATATAAGTGAGGCAGAAAATATGTAGACAATTACTGGCCATACAAATACAAACCACCAAATGCATTCCTTACATGGAGGTGATGCAGTATCACAGGCCATACAAATACAAACCACCAAATGCATTCCTTACACGGAGGTGATGCAGTATCACAGGCCATACAAATACAAACCACCAAATGCATTCCTTTCCCATCAAAATTACTAAACAACCAGGAAGTGATATTCTGAATACAATACCAACCCAACATGCCTGTCGTCCTATTCTGGCACCAACAGATTTAAACATTTTAGACAAACATCATAGAGTTTATGCCCAACCACACACAACATTTTACTACAACTACACACAACTACATGTGACATTATTAATGGCATTCTCTTGCACCCAATTAATGAGGAAATACATAGGGAAAACGTACCAATGAAATCACGAGAATAAATGTAGGTCATTGCAAATTTGCTAAAACTAGATTCCCGGGTGGGTGAACATGTGACTTTTTTTGTTTACCACGCGGCACAAAAACTGGCGGCTGATTACAAATGGTATGTGCTTTGGCAGTTTTGTTTGTAAGAAAATCTGAGAACATTTCACCTCGCTTAAATTTTGTGGATTTATAGAGATCTGTGTTGATATGGGCATCGATGAAACCGGATTTTTGACGACCAGGTATTAGGCTATTAAAACTATTTCTAACAAACAAAAACTGCCAATATACACACCGTTTTGTGATAGGCAGCCAGCTTTTCGTGCCGCGTAGTAAACAAAAAAGTCACGTGTTCACCCACCCTGGATTCATCAAAATTAGATTAAGGGTGAAATCACGATTTGCTGTATGCAAAGAAAACCTGATAAGACTGTATATAAATTTCATAACAAAACATTGTTGGAAATGAAAACACAAAACTTGCCTGATTAGAAGCTTGGTTCTCTACCTTGCATGATCATGTAGGTAATTCTCTACCTTGCATGATCGTGTAGGTAATTCTCTACCTTGCATGATCGTGTAGGTAATTCTCTACCTTGCATGATCATGTAGGTAATTCTCTACCTTGCATGATCGTGTAGGTAATTCTCTACCTTGCATGATCGTGTAGGTAATTCTCTACCTTGCATGATCGTGTAGGTAATTCTCTACCTTGCATGATCGTGTAGGTAATTCTCTACCTTGCATGATCGTGTAGGTAATTCCCTATTGAACATAATTTGATTTGTACTTTATTGCTATCTTCACCATCAGCCTTAAGCAAATTAACGTTCCTGTAGTTGACGAATGCAGGAACTGCATATCAATCAAGTAGGTTTTTACTTATGTTAAGGGCAATATCTGCTTGGGTGAAATCAATGTAAATTAAACAGCCATCAGATGTCTGGATGCATTGTGTGATACAACTTGTTTTCTTGTTGCAGTAAGAACATACAGTCAAACCTGTGCTAACGACCACCCGCGAGTAGCGACCTCCTGTCAACAAGGACCATTTCTATTTCCCCCGACGAAAATTACTCTTAAATGACCTCTGAATAGCCGCAACCTGCTGTCCGCAACCAGCGTTTTCACTTCCCAAAAGTCCAGGGTACTGTTTTACTAACATTCTTACGTTTTGCGTAAGTTTTAGCGTAAATTATCAATTTATGCAAACCTTACGCAAAACTTAAGTCTGTTTTACTAAAACTGCGTAAGTTTTTTACACTTACGTGAAATGTGTTCGTAACTCTTCAATCAGAGGTATAAATTTTGATGAAATATCGCTCAAAGTAGACAGTAGTAATAGCTCAATTGGTAGCGCTTCCGTCTAGTAACTTCGACCAATAGATAGGGTGTGAGTTCGAGACACATTCCAGTCTCCTATTTTTATGGACAATATGATTTTTTATCTCTTACTCAGTGCTTGTCAATTACTAGTAGTTTGTATTTTCTGCCTGTTTTTTGTTTTGTTTTTTTGTTATCGTCTAATTGTTTTGTCGTTAAATCAAACTTGTTTAATGATGGCTATAGCGTTGTCGCTAAAATGTTCAATTGAACCCCTTACGTTCAAGTAGCCATATCAACTTTGTTCCATGTACTGTGTAGCGATAAATGTACATGTAAATCTACTGCACGATGGTATCGTGCACTTAGCGATTAACTTATAAATACACATGTTACACAAATTATTTAATTAATGATATTCGAGCGAACATTAATTAGTATAAGACGTGTAAGTACAACTGTAGATGACCAACGAAATATATAATATTGTAATGAATATTGTCACTCTCAACTTATCGTGGTATACTTTATTATCACTAATTCCAACCTTGTTCAGATTAGTTCACGTGTTACCTTCAAATGATTGATTTCACTGTTGTGACAAACATAAATTAGCCTGACATCCTGATAAATGTAACACATATTTTCAGACTCATCGTCTGTTTTCATATTCTCAGGAAGTACTCATCGAGTTTTATTTAATGCATCATGGGATTGAGTTGTGACGTAATAATACAAGGGAGCTTTGTAGTGCCACATATAGGCCGTGCCGCATATAGTTTGCATACGAGGCAAACTATATGCGGCGAAAAGGCATGGTCATGCCGCATATAGCTGTTTTATGTCTTGTCCTAATGAAAGTCATCATCATCATCATCATCAGCTGTTCTAATTTAAAGAATACATGTTCCTCAAACTGCCATATACACATTAAAAAGGAAAATAACTGTGTGTCACCTGAAATATATTCCCCACATCAGACAGTGGACAAATCCTTAGGACCAGTTTGGGGTATGCTTAATAAAATAACAGAATAAAAATGCTAAAACGAAATAAACATTTTGTTTAATGTTGCTTGCTTAAACTTCTACTAACAGTTTCGAGCAGATAAGGTGAGCAACCATTAACATATTATTTCATCGCATCGCCACAGCCGTAGACAGTCGGACCCGGGATCAAACTCACGATCTTCAGACTGGAATTTTAGTGCGATACCGGCTGCGCAAGACCGGGATTCGTGATAAATCATCATTATTATCTTAACAGATAACACCAATGTGCGTTAGCAATTTACATGCTTTTGTCGCAACTGATAGAAATGTTTACAAATGTGTTTTAACTTATTATTTCTGTGAGGTTTCTTTAAAATCCACAAGTTGGTCATATATGCAGAAGGCGAAGCGCTGACAAAGCATCGTATATGCTCACTATAATGCATTTGTTCATAAATGGGTCATAACTCATTCGACTGTCAGTGGTTTAGAAAAACATTGATACATAAGTAAGTTTATCTCCTTTTCAAAATTAACTTTTTTGATATTGTTTTCTCATTCATATACACATTCGTGTAGTTCGTGCGCGACTTATATGTGGCATGGACTATATGTGGCACTACAGAGCTTATCGTGTAAAAGTCATGTGATGCTAGTAATACGTAAACTATACAATTTAGCGTTACTTACCTTCGTCATCGCTGAGATAGGGTGGCTCCTATCCTTACGAGGCTTAATATCATTAACTATCAAATCATAAACTATGCCAATCAGATATCGTGATAATCTGTACTTTTCTATAAGTTCACGATCCGTCTAACTTGTCAGGTATTTCTCTGAAATGTCGAGCTCTTCGAGCGTTCATACAGTCGGCCATTTTTATGCAAAACATAGAGATTTACTGTCGGTAATTTCTAACTTAACTTTTTTACTTAACGCATTTACATAGAAATTTTGTACGTACGCAAAAACTTACGAAAATATTTGATTTACGCAAGCGTAAGTACGTTAGTAAAACGGTACCCAGGTGTGCCCTGAACAACGACCATTGTCGCCAATTTGTCTGCCTATTGTTTTCTTAACGGTCAAATTTAGTGCCTCATTGAAAGGTGTGAATAACGATGTAATCGTGTCAATTTAGATCAACAAAAGCAGAATTTGATTGAAATTAAATGTTCGATAATTAGCGCCACCTGTGATCTAAGCCTCCGTGACCATGTGTTTGATGTGACTTTCCATTACCCCAGTTTTTTCATCATTGGTCCTCCGAACAAAGACCACTTTTGCTCATTCCATGAAGTGGTCTTTGTTCGCAGGTTTGACTGTACTTGTAATTAATGAATTTCCAATTATTGAAACAAAGGTAGCACTATCTGACATCTGACCTTAGTTTTAATAGAACTTATTGACTAGGGGGTAAAAGAAAATCTCTATCATTTTAAACCCTATCATCTAGTTTTGCCTCACAAAAGGACCAAAAGCTCTTGGCTGAAAATGAAAAGGCAGCCAAAACCCATTGAATGAGTACTTATAGAATGAGTTGATATTTCCACAAGTCAAAAAGATGACATTTTACAGATTTCAGATATTTCGCGAGCTGAAAAGTTTGGGAATCACAGAACATTATATAGTCATGTAAAAACTAGACTTGTCCTCTGTGAATTAGGAAATTCATGCTGGTTGATACTTCGAGATGGTCTTAAATACACAAAATTAGCAAACATTTCCACATTGCAAAATTCACCACTTCTAAGTATTTCTATGAAAAGTGTCATTTCCTGTTTGTTCAATGATATTACTTCTAGAATGGCTTAAAGGAGCGAGTAACTTGCATTACCCAGATGGTGTAATCAGGGGTGACAATACTAAATGGCAAAAAATCATCAGAGGAAACCTGCTACACACTGTTAACAAAATAAAAAAAATTGCAAATTCAAACATCATTCATTTCTCAATTTTCTTTGCCAAAATAACAGGAAATCAGCCGATTCTGAATACATCTACTCAATATACTGTTAACATCGCCATGAAAACAATGACAGGATTTAACGTCTGAATACATCTACTCAATATACTGTTAACATCGCCATGAAAACAATGACAGGATTTAATGTCTGAATACATCTACTCAATATACTGTTAACATGGCCATGAAAACAATGACAGGATTTAATGTCTGAATACATCTACTCAATATACTGTTAACATCGCCATGAAAACAATGACAGGATTTAATGTCTGAATACATCTACTCAATATACTGTTAACATCGCCATGAAAACAATGACAGGATTTAACGTCTGAATACATCTACTCAATATACTGTTAACATCGCCATGAAAACAATGACAGGATTTAATGTCTGAATACATCTACTCAATATACTGTTAACATCGCCATGAAAACAATGACAGGATTTAATGTCTGAATACATCTACTCAATATACTGTTAACATCGCCATGAAAACAATGACAGGATTTAACGTCTGAATACATCTACTCAATATACTGTTAACATTGCCATGAAAACAATGACAGGATTTAATGTCTGAATACATCTACTCAATATACTGTTAACATCGCCATGAAAACAATGACAGGATTTAACGTCTGAATACATCTACTCAATATACTGTTAACATCGCCATGAAAACAATGACAGGATTTAACGTCTGAATACATCTACTCAATATACTGTTAACATCGCCATGAAAACAATGACAGGATTTAATGTCTGAATACATCTACTCAATATACTGTTAACATCGCCATGAAAACAATGACAGGATTTAACGTCTGAATACATCTACTCAATATACTGTTAACATCGCCATGAAAACAATGACAGGATTTAATGTCTGAATACATCTACTCAATATACTGTTAACATGGCCATGAAAACAATGACAGGATTTAACGTCTGAATACATCTACTCAATATACTGTTAACATGGCCATGAAAACAATGACAGGATTTAACATCTGAATACATCTACTCAATATACTGTTAACATCGCCATGAAAACAATGACAGGATTTAATGTCTGAATACATCTACTCAATATACTGTTAACATCGCCATGAAAACAATGACAGGATTTAATGTCTGAATACATCTACTCAATATACTGTTAACATCGCCATGAAAACAATGACAGGATTTAATGTCTGAATACATCTACTCAATATACTGTTAACATCGCCATGAAAACAATGACAGGATTTAACGTCTGTCTTGTGCCGCGTGTAAAATCTCAGTTTTAGTGAATACCAGATTTCATCCATTCACATGATTGTAACATGCAGTGTTAATAATTCACAGCACAATTCATCCTAAAACCCTTAACTTAGCAAATATACATGCTGCACAATTGTTTGAACACAGCTGATTGGTCTAACAAAATGTTGAGCCAGACACAGATCTCAGTCCAGATATTTCATAACAATCCAAGCTCCATCAAGTAAGCTAATAGAGTAAAGGACGAAAAACTAATATTAATGAAGGTGTTACAGACCTGTAACAGAATTAGATTTACATTCAAAATTGTTTTCTAGACTCTGCAGCCTATTTTGGATAAATACTAGCTTCTATATAGATCATTGTTTTATTCAGATTCAGTTCCTTACAGACCCTAAATCACTTTTATCAGCGAGATTGCACAAACAACAATCAGTTGTCCAAAAAGATTGAAACAACTGGATTGGAACTAATAAGAAATATACAATCAAGCCGACAGCTGGAGATTGAAAAAGTGAAGTAAGTAGTGTTACATTTTCCTAGCATTCAGAAAAGTGATAGGTTATGAATCACTGCTACAGAAATATCACTGTTGATAAAAAGCGAAGTCTTGTTTACTACAAACGATGCCACAGAAGTGTACATCAGTTGCAGATCATGAGAGTCTCCACTTTGTCTTTCCTATAATCGTTGTACAAACTTCTGCATAATTCCTACAATTCTGTCATGTTCATTTTGTACCAAATAGTAAAGTAGTATGACAGTTCCTGCCAAAACACATTCAATCAAAAGCCTTGATAAGTTGCACAGACATAAGCTCCAAAATAAAACATAAAGGCCAACAGCTACATCATGCTTTTTTTAATCAGAAAGTAAAGGCTAAGAAAATCCAAATCCACATTGGTTGGCCACCAAGTAATAAGATCAGAGACATCCAAACCCACATGTGTAGGATACCAAGTAATTAGATCAGAGACATCCAAACCCACTAGGGTTGGTCACCAAGTAATTAGATCAGAGACATCCAAACCCACATGTGTAGGTCACCAAGTAATTAGATCAGAGACATCCAAACCCACATGGGTAGGTCACCAAGTAATTAGATCAGAGACATCCAAACCCACATGGGTTGGTCACCAAGTAATTAGATCAGAGACATCCAAACCCACATGTGTAGGATACCAAGTAAAAAGATCAGAGACATCCAAACTCACATGTGTAGGATACCAAGTAATTAGATCAGAGACATCCAAACCCACATGTGTAGGATACCAAGTAAAAAGATCAGAGACATCCAAATCCACATGTGTAGGATACCAAGTAATTAGATCAGAGACATCCAAACCCACATGTGTAGGATACCAAGTAATTAGATCAGAGACATCCAAATCCACATGGGTTGGTCACCAAGTAATTAGATCAGAGACATCCAAATCCACATGGGTTGGTCACCAAGTAATTAGATCAGAGACATCCAAATCCACATGGGATGGCCACCAAGTAATAAGATCAGAGACATCCAAATCCACATGGGTTGGTCACCAAGTAATTAGATCAGAGACATCCAAATCCACATGGGTTGGTCACCAAGTAAAAAGATCAGAGACATCCAAACCCACATGGGTTGGTCACCAAGTAATTAGATCAGAGACATCCAAACCCACATGGGTAGGTCACCAAGTAATTAGATCAGAGACATTTAAATACCACATGGGTTGGTCACCAAGTAATTAGATCAGAGACATCCAAATCCACTAGGGTTGGTCACCAAGTAATTAGATCAGAGACATCCAAACCCACTAGGGTTGGTCACCAAGTAATAAATCAGAGACATCCAAACCCACTAGGGTTGGTCACCAAGTAATAAATCAGAGACATCCAAACCCACTAGGGTTGGTCACCAAGTAATAAATCAGAGACATCCAAACCCACATGGGTTGGTCACCAAGTAATTAGATCAGAGACATCCAATCCACAAGTGTAGGATACCAAGTAAAAAGATCAGAGACATCCAAATCCACATGGGTTGATCACCAAGTAATTAGATCAGAGACATCCAAACCCACATGGGTAGGTCACCAAGTAATTAGATCAGACACATTTAAATACCACATGGGTTGGTCACCAAGTAATTAGATCAGAGACATCCAAACCCACATGGGTTGGTCACCAAGTAATTAGATCAGAGACATCCAAACCCACTAGGGTTGGTCACCAAGTAATTAGATCAGAGACATCCAAACCCACTAGGGTTGGTCACCAAGTAATTAGATCAGAGACATCCAAACCCACATGGGTAGGTCACCAAGTAATTAGATCAGACACATTTAAATACCACATGGGTTGGTCACCAAGTAATTAGATCAGAGACATCCAAACCCACATGGGTTGGTCACCAAGTAATTAGATCAGAGACATCCAAACCCACTAGGGTTGGTCACCAAGTATTAGATCAGAGACATCCAAACCCACTAGGGTTGGTCACCAAGTAATAAGATCAGAGACATCCAAACCCACTAGGGTTGGTCACCAAGTAATAAGATCAGAGACATCCAAACCCACATGGGTTGGTCACCAAGTAATAAGATCAGAGACATCCAAACCCACTAGGGTTGGTCACCAAGTAATTCGATCAGAGACATCCAAACCCACATGGGTTGGTCACCAAGTAATAAGATCAGAGACATCCAAACCCACATGGGTTGGTCACCAAGTAATTAGATCAGAGACATTTAAATACCACATGGGTTTGTCACCAAGTAATTAGATCAGAGACATTTAAATACCACATGGGTTGGTCACCAAGTAATTAGATCAGAGACATCCAAACCCACATGGGTAGGTCACCAAGTAATTAGATCAGAGACATTTAAACCCACATGGGTTGGTCACCAAGTAATAAGATCAGAGACATCCAATATAGAATATCATAACATCTAAAAGTACATATACAATCACTTTATACTTTTAGCACTTTACTCCTCAAATTTTCTCCAGTTCTTTCTAAATCAAAATAAAGATTATGTAAATCGGAAATATAATCAACTGTAAGACAAATCTATACCAGTGAAGACAAGAAAACAATTTAATTCTGTTTACATGGCAACAAAAGATAAGATCAATTTATATTCATTACATGCAGAACAATTTACAGAGAACATTTATCAAGAGAATCAGCAAAAGGTAAAGCAAAAATCTGGATTTAAGGTTTAAGGTGCTACCATTTCAATTCTGTAAATATCAGTGTTAAAATATTCTGCAGCACTAATATAGATTTAAATGTTCAACAGAAGCATCGTCAAGGTCAACAAGCATTTCAATTTCAAGATTACCAGGTCTGACTGCCATCATACAATTTGTGGTCTGAAAATAATTAATTTCCAACCACTGTAGGCATGATACATCACCACAGCAACATTCAATGTTTTAAAGGTACTGTAGTACAGGACGAGAGGGGCGGGTGGGGGGGGGTTACAATATTGCATCAATATTTGCCTACCTGGCTTTTTTACCTGAGGTGTTATATAGACAACCACTACATCATCAGCAGGTCTCAAAGGACCAGTGGTTTTAATGGAAATAATGGCAAGCACTACTTCACATATCTTTTTATATATAACAACTTTTGTTATCAAGATCAATTCACATTTATAATACACATGTGAGTATATTTGGAGCATAGCAGAATGTTGTTTGGTCACCTAGAGCAATAATATTCAGTAAGTACAAAAACACGACTACCAGTTTGGATTTGATGTAGCCCACACAGCTAACTCAGTTGGTAGAGCGCCAGACAGTCACTCGGCAAATCCGGGTTCGATTCCCTGGTTGGGCAGGTAATGTTCTTCTGTGACAATGGCTACGATCATGTTCTCCACTTAGGAGAACTTGTCACTTGCTTTCGGAAGAGCAAGTTAGTACTGGTTGATAATTAAATCCACTGGCCAAAACAGCGTAAAATCCATTGAAATTGGATTTGTTGTAAGTGTCCCCCACAAACCATGTTCTGATTCGTGCCCTTCGAGGATCTGTGTCTTGATGCTTCATTTTGTGTATTTTGCCTTCCCAATAAATATTCTACTGTTCCTCACTTTCAATGTGTAAGGGTCGGACAAATAATTATAATGAGTTCATTTTGATAAGGCCTGCAATGATTAACCGTACTTCACAGTTCTTTTTTCTAACGGTTCAATTCCGTACTGTCTCGTGATTATTTGGTTATGAACAGCAATCGACATTTTTATTCCTGAAGCAAAATTCATTTTTATTCCTGAAGCAATATTCTAGTCAGAAAACTCATACGTTGTTACTCATTATCTTTTAGTTACACACCTATTGGAACTTGTTACTCATTATCTTTTAGTTACACACCTATTGGAACTTGTTACTCATTATCTTTTAGTTACACACCTATTGGAACTTGTTACTCATTATCTTTTAGTTACACACCTATTGGAACTTGTTACTCATTATCTTTTAGTTACACACCTATTGGAACTTGTTACTCATTATCTTTTAGTTACACACCTATTGGAACTTGTTACTCATTATCTTTAAGTTACACACCTATTGGAACTTGTTACTCATTATCTTTTAGTTACACACCTATTGGAACTTGTTACTCATTATCTTTAAGTTACACACCTATTGGAACTTGTTACTCATTATCTTTTAGTTACACACCTATTGGAACTTGTTACTCATTATCTTTTAGTTACACATCTATTGGAACTTGTTACTCATTATCTTTTAGTTACACACCTATTGGAACTTGTTACTCATTATCTTTTAGTTACACACCTATTGGAACTTGTTACTCATTATCTTTTAGTTACGCACCTATTGGAACTTGTTACTCATTATCTTTTAGTTACGCACCTATTGGAACTTGTTACTCATTATCTTTTAGTTACACACCTATTGGAACTTGTTACTCATTATCTTTTAGTTACGCACCTATTGGAACTTGTTTCTCATTATCTTTTAGTTACACACCTATTGGAACTTGTTACTCATTATCTTTAAGTTACACACCTATTGGAACTTGTTACTCTTTATCTTTTAGTTACACACCTATTGGAACTTGTTACTCATTATCTTTAAGTTACACACCTATTGGAACTTGTTACTCATTATCTTTTAGTTACACACCTATTGGAACTTGTTACTCATTATCTTTAAGTTACACACCTATTGGAACGTGTTACTCATTATCTTTTAGTTACACACCTATTGGAACTTTTTACTCATTATCTTTTAGTTACACACCTATTGGAACTTGTTACTCATTATCTTTTAGTTACACACCTATTGGAACTATGTGGTTATATTACGGGACAGGAAGTTCCAACTTTTTTCATCATTGCTCTTCTTTATTTTATATCAAAACAAACCTTTTTTATTCTACTTATCTAGTCAAATGTCCATGTACAGTCAATACAAGTCATTAAACTATCAGATATTGAGAATTTTATATATTTCAGATTTATACAACCGAATCAAACATCTGACTAATCAAAACCGAATTGAGAAACTCCTGTATTGTTGCAATCCTAATTTTGATTGTACTGATGACACTGAATACAGGTGTGCACTGAACACAGGTGGTAACCAAAAATGTCTGATTACTATGCACTGAACACAGGTGGTAACCAAAAATGTCTGATTACTATGCACTGAACACAGGTGGTAACCAAAAATGTCTGATTACTATGCACTGAACACAGGTGGTAACCAAAAATGTCTGATTACTATGCACTGAACACAGGTGGTAACCAAAAATGTCTGATTACTATGCACTGAACACAGGTGGTAACCAAAAATGTCTGATTACTATGCACTGAACACAGGTGGTAACCAAAAATGTCTGATTACTATGCTAGTTTTCATCACGCATTTGTTTACATTGTAGTGTTGAGCATTCTTTAGGTCTTCAAGTAGAAAATGTCCTTTTTTGCAGACAAAATATATTGGAAAACAATATACAAGTTCAGTATACCTGTTTTTCTATGATATGTGTATGTTTTTTTAGGCACCTTAGCTTTCTTTGCAATTTTGAATCACACAGTTTCACACTGTCACAAATTGTAACTTGATCAGAATTTTACATACTGCTTAGTGCTAGCGAAACATCCCAAAGATGTTCAACCAAGTATACAGCAGAAACAAGAAATATCTTTTAAAAAGATGGTCAGCGACCCGAGATTTAGCCGCCGACTGAACAAAATTATTGCAAAATTCGGATTTTTTTTATTGGATTTTTTTTTTTGGATATAAACCCGAGACCGACCGGAGCGTTTATTCAACACAGTTTATATGCCTATGATCAAGCCTGGATGATCTTGGTTAATCATGGTTAATTATAGATAGTCTAGACGACTATACACCATTATGTCACACTACGATGTGTGCAGTTTGTTCTTCTTAGTTATCAAAAGGCAAAATATGACTATTTTTGTTCATTATGTTTGCCTTATTATAACTTCCTCTCGCTAGAAAGACTTTGGAACCCAAAAGTACGACACACAAATTGTCATAGTTGCCCTTATAATATTTTCATCAACAATTATTGAAGCCTTGTGCTCATACTCACTAAAACAGACAGCTATAAAAAATTATAAAGTATTAAAAATAAGTCAATAAGGTGTCAATTTTGCTTTCATTTTACCAACATTAATTTTTTCTGAATTGATCCGAGCTATGTTAACCATGTTTTTGACAACCACATGTCATTTAATCGTATCTTTTTTAATATTTACAATTATTTTACTGTACCCGCCCACCCAATGTACCACGAAATTACCACGCACAATACATTTCAACTAAAACATTACGCTATACTACAGAAACCCCGAGATCACTGTACTACGCTCCCACACAGCGCTTTGATTCCACTACGGTTACATTTGCACACTGCTGTATTACCCAGTATATTTTGATAGTTGACCGAATGAAATCACTGTTCGTTCCTGATACTAAATTTCATTGGTTGGCACGATCACGTGACTACTACGTTTATAATAGTTGGGTATTTTCCAGTGCTATAACCAATCAAATGTGTATGCAATGCAATACCTTTAGTGTCAAGGGAAATTTTAACTGTCCAGCTAATCGGTTTTAGCATCTACAGAAGGCAGTGTTTCTTTCTGTCATCGAGGATTGCACCGATATGTATTACATGCTGAGTAATGAGATGAGGCATTTTAAAATATACAAAGCGGAATATAAATCACTACACATATACAGGCATCGGTATAATTTTGGCATTCCAACAAAACAATATCAGTCTTTTGGGAGTAATAAAGCAGAGGAGACTGGATACAAATAACTCTGTAGTGTAGTTAGTCATAGACACAGTATAGTCTGTTTCAATATAGTTCATCATTACTTATTGCATAAGTCGTGAACTCACACATGTGTTAATAAACTTGTTACATAGCGATTAATCTGATTAAAACAATATAAATGTTCGCGACACCAACACCAACACTGTACAATTCCCTGTGGTGATGAATAACAACACTACTTACTGGATCGCCACACCAACACCAACACTGTACAATTCCATGTGGTGATGAATAACAACACTACTTACTGGATCAATCTTGAAATACACTATAAACAATGTTAACCAATCTGTGTCACAAATGTTACAAATGTTGTTCGGTTGAAGAGAAATTGCCTTGGTGGTTAATGTAAGATTTGATTGGTTTACAAAACACTGAATATGTAAATAGCAAAACCATGTTAGTACGGCTACGCATAATTACAAAATATGACATTGACCTTTACACCAGTTTTTGGTACAAATGTGAACAACAATAGCAGCGAGTGGTTGGCTTGATTGAAAGGAAATTTCATCTTAAATACAGATTTAATTACAATTTATTTATAAAATTTATTTACAGAAATGATTTATTGTTTAAGATATATTGTTAGCATGTACATTTTTTTACACGAAGTGCATTGGTTGAAATCTTGATGCATTGGTAATCCGGACAACCAGTATATATGGAATCCGCCTGTCAGGGTCTTTTGCCACGTTGTGCTTTCATTTATCTATCAAGTGTTTTTACATACCAAGTTTTGTCTTCATGTTACAATAACTGTTTAGCAGTCCGATGGTTTTGCCCATGCTCCTACTTTTACCATTTTATTTCATCCCTTTTCTAATTTTTTATTATATTTTGTACCCTAGGGTCCTTTTGAATGTGGCTTTCCTTGTGGTACTCTTTCTTACCCTCCGTTTTTGGGCTAACAACCTTCAAATTGACGGCCCTACCCCTGATCCTTTACTCTACAGCCCCAAAAGCAACCCCAAGCCAACTCTTCACATATACTTACTTTACACCAAATATATATACACTACCACCTGCCTGCCCATCAGCTCGCCAAACGACATACCCCACATTCAAATACCCATCATAAATGCTGCACTTGAAACTTTTTATTGGCCTATAGCTGAATCGATTAGACTTCATCCAGGTTAATAAATTTAAAGAACTGCTTACCAGAATATTAATGTATAAAAACAATCTAACCTCTATTCCAAACTTCATAAATTATGGTTGGAAGACAGCAAGCAATCTTGACTTTTTACATGTGGCCTCTGCGGGTTTTCAAATTCACAAGACCAAAATTGGAGACGATTAAAATGAAGCACAAATTACAACATAGGGAGAAATTAATATCACAATAATAGGAATTCCATCAACAGAGAATTCACCAGGTTTGTTGTCTCCAGTAATTCGGAACTCTTTAATCTGACACGAAGAAGGCAATTTCAGTAATTTGCCAACATTTCATAAATTGATAAGACATCTCAAACACTGGGTGAATATAAGTGAATATTGAGACAATTTTAAGTTTTATGCTTAAATTCCACAATTTACAGAACTCTAAACAGAAACTATTAATAAAATCGTTAAAAGGAGCAATCACAGAATGACAGGAATGGTAGCCTGCACCTATCACTAGAGCTTCAATGATTCGATGCAACGGCCTGATATTATTGCAAAAGCCTTTAGATGAATGGGAATGCTGTTACATATACTTATAAGAAGTCAAAATCAAAAAAATCAAAATCGAAGGGAAAAAAAATCGAATCAGTTGACAGTTGAATCGTTGAATAAAAATTACATTCAGTAGTCAAACATTTTGACAATGAAGCTGACAGACAAGGAATTTAATGATGCAGCATATATCTGCCCAAGTCATCATAGCAATAGTTACTTTCTATCTGAGAATGATCAGATCTTGATTAAATTTAACTTATCTAGACTTACGAGTGTTACGAAATATCTTAAATTAACAATGTGAAATTCTAAATTCTGCAAATTCTGCTGTAATTCAGCCCAAGATACCAGCATTTTTATGGAAAAGAAAGGACATAAATAAAATTCAAGATCTTCAGAATATGACAATGTTACATTTCTCAGTTGAGACAAAAGATATCCAGACAAGGGCCTGCAAAGGATCACTGATCAATATTTGCTCCAAAACAACATCTCAAGGCAATATAGCAAAATGTGTATATCTTGAGGTAAAACAGACAGTTCCATTACTATATGCCTCTCTTTGGGACCATAAACTACCTCCTTCATAGCGAATTAGCCAGTCATAAATCAGAGCAAACATTAACAGTGGTTACTGACACTGATGACTGTCAGTGTCACAAGTATTAGCGACTAAGGACTATAGATTATCAAACTAACAGTCATTAACCATGTCTGACTGTTGCCTTTTTTATATATTTTGCAATATTTTTGCTAAGTTGCAGAAAAGCTTTTCAGTCGTTAGAGATTAATGATAAAGTCTGTAGGCAAATGTTAGGTCAACATCACAACTAGATAAAATAATAGTTTTAGAGCTCATAATAACCAGCAGTTTGAATAATAAAACTGTAGGAACAGAGTGACAGCATAAGTCCAGACAATGTTACACTTAACCAACAGAGTGTTCAAATATTGCAGCACATTACAACAACCCAACATTGCAAGAAAAGTGGCATCTACAATGGGCATAAAAGTTTAGAAGAGTATGCAAGGAGTTCTTGTGTGGACTTGGAAACCAACATCAGAAATACCACAAATTGTCTACAGAGTAGCAACACTTACAAATTGATGCAAAACACAAAACAAAATTCCTGGTTTCACAACAACGAGTCTTAAAACCATTTTTCAATAGTATTCAGTCATGTTCAACATGTTCCTGGGTAACCAACCAGTACTGCTCTGTTATTCTGCAAGGGACTGACAATTTCCTGACATCAATCAGAGATAGAGTACAAAATATCACACTCTGGATTGAACATCTTCAGTCAAATTTGTGACAAACAATGTACATCACTCATTTGGGGTTAGACCCTATCCTCGCCATTGGCAGTGGGCTCCTTCATCCCTTGGATACCTATCAACTGTAATTTTTTAATGCAGCCAAATATTTCAGATTGATCCAAATCAGTGTTTACATGTTTTCAGTTAAATACAAAAAATGCTATGTAACCCTTATGCAAATGCATGTATGGTATGGCATAAATCTTGACTGGAAAGCTAATTAGGGTTGAAAATATGTCACAATTTGGTTTGCAGGAGCAAGGTGAACTTTATGATAATTGATCTGGCAATCAACTCATACCAAATGCAGCATTATGTATTTATGAAACATGTAGGATATTTTAAAGTACAGAAATAATATGGGTTTCAGTCAGAAGTGGTCCACTGGGAAATAAAATTAAGAGCTCCTACCAAAGCTTGTCTCTATAAATCCTACAAAGTTCACAGTACATCTTTATTAAAATCTGTAAATCCATTTAAGGCAATTCAAAATGTATACAACACTAAACTTAAGGGCAAAAGGGAGCACTTGGAGCATGTTGATCAAGAAATGAGTGCATACAAATATAATTTGATATAAATGTTAAGATGTGCGTCAATCTATGTATCTTTAACATAATGAGAATATTTGAGAATGAAAATAATTAATATCAATTAGACAGTAATAGAAAATATGGGCCTCTGTGGTCAAGTAAATATGGTTGCCGACTTCAAATACTTGTCTCTCCCTGCTGCAAGTTCAAATCCTGCATGTCTTGTAGACATTGTATGTAAGGAAGCTTATCCAGCTGATTAATGGAAGATGGTTCTATCCCCGAGTGTCAACGTTAGCTCTTCCCGAGTTTGCCCTTTATTTTCGGGTTATAATATAGACACTATAAAGCGCTAGGCGACACTGTTCAAGATAAGACTCGTTCCTCATTTGTCAAGTTGTTTATTACAGTTTCACACATTTCTATTGTACACAACAATTGGCAATAAATTTATTAAAATGGCAACTTTTGGGTAGGAATGACCTCCCAGATCACAAGTTAATTTGCTGAATATTACCATTAACAGCTTTATTTTCATATGGTTATAGATATATTGTCGTTACTGACTAAGTTTCAGTCTTGGAAAATATCTCCTTCTTCGAGTCTCAATCTGCCACTTTTAGGCGAGAAATCTCCCAATTTGCCTTCTGAAAGGTTCACATGTTTGTATTTGCGTAAAAAATGGTTCGTCAGAAAGGCAAGGAGTAAAAGCGTGACAAAAATACTAAAATTGAACTTCAAGATGTCTGTGTTTTTTCCCTTTTAGGGGAATGGTAGTGGTCCGTTTAGAGAAGAAATTATTATAGGATCATGAGGTAAATAAGGAGAAAATTATTAGCACTTCTTAGTTTACATTTCTGTTTCCAAACCCTGTATTTATTACTTTTCAGTGGTACAAACATGTACATTACAGATCAGTGTCATGTGAACTGTGGTTGTACTGGTCAATGTTCCTGTTTTTCTGATGGGAATTATCAACAATTATTATCATTATAGCATATAATGCTTCAATAAATCAAAATCGCTTATAATTAAAGATCTCTGTATAAGTCAAACCTGAGAACAAAGATCACCCCAGGGTATGAACAACAGTCTTTGTTTACAGGTGGTCTTTGTTCGGAGGACTGATGAAGAGATAGTCTTTGTTCGGAGGACTGATGAAGAGATAGTCTTTGTTCGGAGGACTGATGAAGAGATAGTCTTTGTTCGGAGGACTGATGAAGAGATAGTCTTTGTTCGGAGGACTGATGAAGAGATAGTCTTTGTACAAAACTTAGAAAGTTTAAATATTATTTACATAATTATGATGAAATGACTTCATCACTAATATCATCTTAAAATTTTCATTCTTGTCACTAACTTTACTTTCATGCATCTTCCAAAATTTATGTCCTATGTCACTCATTTTTGATTGTTTGGAATGTCTTTCATTTTTTAGCTGAAAATTTGAACAATGGCAAACAAAAACGACAGAAAAATGATCTGACAAATAGTAGACTTACTCCATTTGTTTTCTTTGTAGTTATACTGTCATCTTGTAAAGTGCAGACTGTCACAACAAGGCATCACCAATTAGCAAACACTAATTTAAATCAAGAATGCCAATTGTTGTTGGAAAGATGACACAATTATTGTGTCTTTCACACCTTTCAATGACTGATAAAAAGACAATAAACAGATAAATTGGTGAGAATGGTTGTTGTTTAGGGCACACCTGGCCTTTTAGGAAATTAAAATATCCGTTGCTGATCGCGAACAAGAGTTGGGACATATAGATGGTTGTTGTCGGTAGGTGGTTGCTAATCGCCGGTGGTCGTTAGCTCAAGATTGACTGTATTTCCATATTGATATTTGGACATACATGTAAGGTTGGGGGCCGGGTGCTCACCTTCCACTGGATCCAGTTAAAACATATACATATGACTAGTTGGTGAGAACATATGCTCTAAACGGTAGCCAAGTTATCTAGGAGGTAGTATTATGTAAATTAAAGTTGTTTACAAATGATCTGAACTAGAAATTCCCTCCTCTGTCTAGAAACAATAAATCAAGGACCCAGTTAAGTTTCTGCATTTCTATACAGTCATATATTACACTATTTTTATACAATCAGTCTAGCATCTGGCTTCAGGAGAATACAGTAACTTAAATGATTAATGTCAGTGATAGACTTAATCCGTGGCAATATTGCTTTAATATTTATACACAATTCTCTGGATGCATCTGAACAGCCTGCAGTAGTATGCATGTCAAATAAGAACACCAAAGTTTTAAATACCGGTAAAGGAGATCTATGTGATAATTATGTTGCTACGGAATATTCCCTAATAAACGAATGCCCCCATTTTGAGAGGAGGGGGCGTTTAATAGAGGTAAAAAATCACTAAAAAAGATGTTCTCTAACCTTTGATCTAAGCCAAAGTGCCGAAACTTCCACACCCTAGCCTAAAATATCTTCCAAACTAACACCTTTGATGTACCCGATGGTATTATGCAGTAAATTACGTCACAGATAGCATGTGTCTACGTGACCTTTGTCATTTGCCTCAATTCACCAAGTATTGAAGTTTAGATATTAATAGTGGACTGTTTTAAAGTTCAAGTGCTAAAAGTTTAACATTCTATGGTAACAGATAATGCTTTTATTGTGTGAAGATTGCTTTTTATAGTGTCATTTTGATTCTTTGATACATTGGATTAACAGGTGAAAGATATAAATGACAGATCAAAGTAAGAAATTTTCAGATCAGAGTAAGAATTTTTCTGGGTTTTTGTTTTCAAAATTGGGGGGGGGGCGTTTTTTAGGGGAGGGGCGTTTATAAGGGAATATTCGGTATTTCTGTTAGCAAAAATGTCAGAAAATATTTTTCACTTTAAAAAATTGCTGGTCAATCAGTAAATAGATTCAGTGAACAACTCCATATTTGGTAATCACAAACTGTCAAAGGCAAGATGAAAATGGTATGTATTAAGCCAAAACAACTTTCATTTATTGCAATAATGATTGCAATTGAATTTTTAATACGAGACAAATTAGGTTGTGTATGGAATTACACTAACATTTCACATGAATTTTATCTTACAATGAAAATACAGACAAAAATGATATCCATGATCTTGGGACTGTTTGTTAATCTTATTTTTGGGTAAAAAGTTAGTTTTCCCATGCATTAGATATATCCTGACATAAGCCTGTCTTGGTAATAAACTGGTCTAAAAATGTGGCCCCAACTACTTGTAGCAAAATTATACTTTTTCATTATTATTTAAAGAGTAAGATGCCATTCTAGACTTGATTTCAATGCGTGTAGGAGATTGGATAAAAATAACTGGATAGTGTGACAAGTCATAGATAGTATAGTCTGTTTCAATATAGTTTACCTGTACCGATTGTCATGCTAATAAATTTGTTACCTATCAATCTATCCAGGGCTTGACATTAAGGGCCCCCTAACTGTCTGGGACAACCAAAAATTTGGTCAGGACAAGTAAAATCAAAATGCACTAGCCTGACGGGACAACTTTATTTCAAACAAAAACTGTTTTATAAATCTATCTGTAAATTCTAATAATTCTTAAAAAAAATTCAGGTAATTTAATTGCATTGGTCCACATTGTTCAAATTTTACCCGAAGCAGGCACAGTGCCCTGTCAATGAAAATGAGCCGTAAATTCATCATAGATTATAAAATACATGAAGTAAGTGCGAGATATCACTTGGTAATTAGAGCAAGGTTAAATGCAGTACGAATGAATCTGATAGTATTGTTTTTATAGACCATCAAACTGGATAAATAAAATAGCTCATATAGCTCATCATTTTACGACACTGATTTTACAAGGCTTAAGTCTCACATGCGGGTTATTTACATTGACAACTGTCGAGCCGGTTATCGTCTGCCATCATGGCAAATCTCATTTTTCATTTGGCTTTAAATCTTCAAAAGCGGATGCTGATGACAAAGACAACCAGAAGGACAAAAAAGGCGGCTCTGAAACAAAGCAAACACCCGCCAAAATAAACCCTGATTGGCTAACTGATTTTCCGTGGCTGAGCTACGATGAGAACATTAATAAGATGTTTCGCACATTGACAATTGTTACAAGTCATTTATTCATAAGAATGTTTAGCAAAAGGAGGTTGATTGGTCAGAAAAAGTACATTTTTGGTCAGGACAGGTAGTTTTCCTGTCTACTTGCCCGACTGGACAAGTGTACTCAAAAGTTGATGTCGAGCCCTGCTATCTGATTGAAACATTAAAAATGTTCATGGCTGGTACACAAAATCAAGAGAGTCTTCTTAGTTCCAATGCCAGGCATTTTCCATGGGGTTAACTAACAACACTACTCACTAGATAAATCTTGAAATATATTATAGTCCATCAAAAGTTAACCAATCAGCATCAAGGTTACAAATGTTGTTCGTTTGAAGAGAAGTTGGTTTAGTGGCTAACGTAAGATCTGATTGGTTTACAAAATGCACATAAGCAAATAGCAAAGCCATGTTAGTGCAGCTGTGCCAAAAATGACTCAATTAAATTGATTGTAAGATTTTTCCTTAAATATTAGTGAAATGTCCCAAAAATAAACTGGTTTAAAAAATAGGCCACCATTTTTTACTAAAATGTAATGTAAGCTGTGGTTTTGGGATCTTATGGTATAAATATTTCTGCATTATTCAGAATGTACATATGCAGGGGACAAATGTTTAAGATTATCATCTTATAGTGACAAAAAACAATTAATACCTTGGGCCATCATAAATATATTGCTTGTTTGCAGTATGCAAACCAACTCAACAAAATTGACCTTTTTCCTCATTCGGGCAAGATATTTTTAGTTTCCTTTTCTCCAGTGGAAGGGCCTAAATAGTAGTCAGATTTGCCAATTGATTAACTTGCTTAATCAGATAACCCAACTGATGTAATTAATCAACATAATCAGACAATTGGTAAAGCCCATTGAAGATTTGGTAGAGTGCCTCTAAGCAGACAAAATACTTGGCGCTTTTTACAACAATCACATGAATCTGACTAGTAACTTAACAAGAAGATAAAATAAACTTAGAACTAAATTTAAATCTTGTATTTCGTGATAGCAAAATTCATTCTGATGATTCGATTATCTTTGATCGTCAAGCCCATCACCAATATACAGAAATATAATTGACATAACAATCATATATTGTGGGTACAAAGGGTGCTGCAAAGTAATAATGATTTGACGATGGCCTGGATTAAAATGTCAAAATTCACAAACTAAAGATAGGAAGTTGGGTTCTTGGGCGAGTTTTCAAAGAGAGCCCTCGACCCTCTATTATTGAGGCTGAATATCAATATGCTCATCTCCTTTTGCAAATGATGATTCTGATTCAGTCTCATTGAGTTCTGGACGGTGGTTGCTTAGAAATAATGCCTACACGAATGCTGGATAGATGCTTACACATACAAAGGCACGGACAGACAAAGCCGCGGCTATACGATCCTACTATGGAGAGCATAAATATAAACAGATTAAATCTCACCAACCCGCATGCTCAATGACAAAAATTGTTCATGTTTCGCACAGTGATGCAAGGGTTGCAAATTCACAGGCAAAATGTGAATATGTCATATGGAAATTCCATGAAAAACATGGTTTTTGAACCTTGACCCAAGCAACCCTGTAAGCAATCCCATGTTTTTTGATGGAACTTGTATTTTTATGAAAATGTTTACAAAAAATACCCTTTCCTAGCTAAACTTATTGAGTACAAATTGTTTTTCTATTTTCAGTTATAATTACCTTGACACTGACCTGTAAAGCAATCCCAACCTTGGCAATCATGTAAGTTACCTATGTACCAAGGTTTGTTGCAATCTGTCATTCATCTTAAACTTAAGTTATTGAGCATAAAGTATTTATTATTTTAAGTAACAATGATCTTGAACCCGGTGAACCCAAATTCAGAAACATTTTTCTATTTTCAGGAACAGTAACCTTGACGAGATTGACCAGGACATCCCAACCTTTGAGCAGCTGGCCCACTGATCTAAATGCCAAACAACATTATACACCAATCTAATAACTTGGTTGGAAATGGAAAATCAATCTAAAAATGACAAGAAGTATTGCTTATTTTTATCAGAATATTTCACTTCAGAATAGAAATACTAAAACTGAGTACTCTTATCTATAAAATCCACATATTTAAATCTTTCAAGTATAAGAAACTTTATCATAACATCAACTTGCTAAGACACGCATAATTTTTGCAAAGAAACAAAGAGATAATTAAATGAAGATGGAGACAAACAAAAGTCTACGGCTCTGAGTGGGAGGATGCTTATAGACCCATTAGAATCTAGACAAGGTGGGAAGGGGCAATAATGTCTAGACAAGGGGGAGGGGCAATAATTGTCTGGACAATGGGGGCAAATAATGTCTAGATGAGGTTGGGGGCAATAATATCTGGATGAGGGAGAGAGGGCAATAATGTCTGAACGAGGGGGGACGGGCAATAATGCCTGAATGAGGGGGTAGGGTCAATAATGTCTAGACAAGGGGGGGGGGGGCAATGATGTCTTAACAAGGGGGAGGGAATAATGTCTTGACGAGGGGGGTAGGGTCAATAATGTCTAGATGACAGGGGTAGGGTCAATAATGTCTAGATGAGGGGGGTACGGTCAATAATGTCTAGATGAGGGGGGTAGGGTCAATAATGTCTGGATGACGGGGGTATGGTCAATAATGTCTAGATGAGGGGGGTAGGGTCAATAATGTCTAGATGAGGGGGGTAGGGTCAATAATGTCTAGATGAGGGGGGTAGGGTCAATAATGTCTAGATGAGGGGGGTATGGTCAATAATGTCTAGATGAGGGGGGTAGGGTTAATAATGTCTAGATGAGGGGGGTAGGGTCAATAATGTCTAGATGAGGGGGGGTAGGGTCAATAATGTCTAGATGAGGGGGGTATGGTCAATAATGTCTAGATGAGGGGGGTAGGGTCAATAATGTCTAGATGAGGGGGGTAGGGTCAATAATGTCTAGATGAGGGGGGTAGGGTCAATAATGTCTAGATGAGGGGGGTAGGGTCAATAATGTCTAGATGAGGGGGGTATGGTCAATAATGTCTAGATGAGGGGGGTAGGGTCAATAATGTCTAGATGAGGGGGGTACGGTCAATAATGTCTAGATGAGGGGGGTAGGGTCAATAATGTCTGGATGACGGGGGTACGGTCAATAATGTCTGGACAAGGGGGGCAATAATGTTTAGATGACGGGGGTAGGGTCAATAATGTCTAGATGAAGGGGGTAGGGTCAATAATGTCTAGATGACGGGGGTAGGGTCAATGTCTAGATGAGGGTGGTAGGGTCAATAATGTCTGGACGAGAGGGGACATGCAATAATGTCTGGACGAGAGGGGACGGGCAATAATGTCTAGACGAGGTGGGGAGCAATAATGTCTTGACGTGGGGGAGGGAATAATGTCTGGACGAGGGGGGTAGGGTCAATAATGTCTAGACAAGGGGGGGGGGGGGGCAATAATGTCTTAACAAGGGGGAGGGAATAATGTCTTGATGAGGGGGGTAGGATCAATAATGTCTAGATGAGGGGGGTAGGGTCAATAATGTCTAGATGAGGGGGGGTAGGGTCAATAATGTCTGGACGAGGGGGGTAGGGTCAATAATGTCTAGATGAGGGGGGTAGGGTCAATAATGTCTAGATGAGGGGGGTAGGGTCAATAATGTCTAGATGAGGGGGGTAGGGTCAATAATGTCTAGATGAGGGGGGTAGGGTCAATAATGTCTAGACAAGCGGGCCAATAATGTTTGGACGAGGCGGAGGAATAATGTCTGGATGAGGGGGAGGAATAATGTCTGGATGAGGGGGGGGGGGGGGGGGGGGGGCAACAGTGTCTGTTCAAGGATTGAATTTTGTTGCAATAAACAAACATCATCATAATCTAGCACTTCAAATAAAAGTTGACTATCAAATAGTGTATATAAACAACAATGCAATGTGGGGGAAGAAACTTTGAAATGTAGTATTAAAATAAAATGACAAAAAATATAAAGCGAAGGCTATAATACCTATTGTGTATCGCGCATTATCAACTCGAACCACACACTTTTTGCGACAAGAGGCAGCACTTAAACTGTCTTGGGCGGATAACTCATCTGTCCCTTCATCAATAAACATTAATGAATCCTCTGATGAGATAAAATCCTCATTCATATAATCTTCATTTGTTCCCATGGTAACCATTTTATTAAAATCAGCATATGCATAATTTGCACGAAAATCATGCAAAACAAGAAATTTCCATATCCACAGTAATAGGATTTTTCAAGCCTGAATTGTTTAGCATAAATATCCAGAAATACTCGGAAGATGCACAATATTTTTCAATTACAAGAATTTTATCATCAACCCTTCATATTCACATAAAATTTCAATTCTGCTCAGAGATTTAATAATACCACAAAACTTCCTGTCAAAACTGCCAATAGAAATCACAGAAAATGGTTAACCGTTCCAATGGCGTCTTGCTTTTAAATCCATTTGAACAAATACACCCAACACATTTCTTTGCAAAGGAATATCACTTTTGTAAGCACTGCAACTTCACTGAATTTACATAATCTGTTACATTGCAAGGAGTTTAAATTAATTTTCCAATTCAAGCACAACTATTTTGTCCAGTTACTTGCAAACAAATTTTGATAGTCCAAATTTTTACAAATTAATTGTAACTGAATCAAGTTGTGAATGTTAACAAGTTTTAGTTGACACACTTTGGTTGCGCAATAGGTCAATCTCTAACCACACATTTTTCTAAATATGGAATTATTTTCAGATCACCAGCTGACAGAATTGAGTACGAACTTCATTCCACAATCATTATTTTTTAGCTCAGAATTCAATACACATTAAGCCAGCAGCAACAGTTGCGCTCCCAATAATTGAGAAATACAATCTAGCATAACCAATATTCTCCAATCACTGATATAAAGACCCGTGATGAAAATATCAAGAAAAAAAACAGCAATTTAATTAAAACAAATATTTCTAGCAGTCAAGGTGGATGCACTTTTGAAACTTAATACAAATCTTTTCCCCTACAGCAATAAGTTTATGCGGTAAAACAAATTGACTTGGCTAGAAAAAAGTCGCCTTCAATTCCAAATATGGCAAATACGAGAATACGTGTTACAAATCTTCCAAATTTTCGTACAAACACCAAGTTGTTTACGTAAAAATTAGACAGCAGTCACCACCGGCTACCAATGATTCAATAAAAACTAAAGCACAGTTAAGACATAACCTTAGAAATGTTTAATTAATCAGTCATTGTGGATAATACTGTATGCTTAGTAACTTTATTCTCCAAATATTGGGCAATATTATATTGCATAGTAGCACTTGATGTTGCGAGATAACACACAGAAGCTATCAGACTACTATATGCAGAGATAAGCAGAGTTCAGATAATTCTTGACAAAATCTTTCAATATCATTAAGGTTATGAATAATACTGGCCTGATTTATGATTGTATATAGGGACAAGGGGAAATTATCAGCCACACACATATGACAGATCTCTAGCTTGAGCTGCCAGGCAAGTTTTGATATAATTTCAATGCACATGGCACTCCGTCTTACAGCACTCAATACCTATACTGCATCTTAAATATCATGCAGTTTGTCTCCGTAAGATAGAACGGATGAAGCATGTACTTTCACACAAACATACGGTATTCATATATTCTGAACAGCCATTGTCACGCTAACCACTAGTCTAAGTTTACCTAATTTGTTCTTTTTCATCAAGTAAGCTTAATTCAATAAAATATTCCCCAGATTTTGAAGAGCCACTATTAGATTGTTTCCATCTGAATACAAAAGCAGGATAAATCAGGACACAATCATTAGGGACAATGAGATTTAAAATGACACCGCAACCATTATGAAACAAGAAATATCTTTAAAAAAGATGGTCGACACAATTTGAAGGTGAAGATTTGTTGTGCAACTTAAAAAATTGCAGAGATTTTACGATTGCTGGACACAGATCCGAAATAGATTTCAATAAATTCACCAAAATTCAGATGATTTCGGTAAGGTAACATACTCTTTATCTAAAGTTTAACCAATATGTGCCAAGGTTACAAACATTGTTTGATTGAAGAGAAATTGCCTTGGTGGTTAACATAAGTTTGATTGGTTTACATAACACTGATATGCAAATAGCAATACAATGTTAGTACGGCTGCATCCAAAAATATATTACTGAATACAAATGATCACGCATCTTAATGTAAGAGTACACAGTCTTTTAAACAATAGCATTTAGTAGATATAAACAAGGGGTGACTGAATTAATCGGCCCAAATTGCTTCAGGCTTAAAAGTATTTGTATCATGTAACTTCTCATGTCTTCCACTGATGTCTGAAGCCTATGTCCAAATGTCATGTGTTCAGAAAATTAATGTCCATATCTACAAATTTTGGTTTAACGTGGATTTCATTCAAGCATTCCACAACGATTTTATGAAAATAAAACCAGTGTCTCTAACATGTCTATAAAGGCATAAAAAATTCCTTAACATATCTAAATATTTTAAAATCACATAAACTATCTTCACACACAAGAACGCTCTCATTATTGGTGTTCAAGAGGTTTTTGTTGTGTTTCGACAATAGTTCAGTTACAAACAGCAGCCAGTTGACCTTACCCCAGATGTATCAAGTTTTGGACCAACTTGATATTCTGCATGCAAATGTCAACTTTCCTGCATCATACAGAGGTGGAGGACGAGTGAATTTGGATGTTTTGTCTTTAGCCAGTTCATCACAGAGAGCACATGCCTTGTCAGAGTTTGAATCTTTGACCAACAGATTGGCAGTTGAGTACTATTGTACTTAAGCCAGTTCTGAAGGCAACAAGCTCTCCACTCTGCACTGGGAAATATTCAGAAAACCATTTCAAGTGGGAACTTATATCAATAGAGATACAACTAGAAATGTGTCCATAGCACACAGATGCCCCCACTTGCAGCCTTTGTCACAAAAGCAAATAGTTTGTGAATGGGTATCAACATTACCAAGTGAACTACTGTACTGATTATGGTAATAAGTCAAGGGCCATAACTTTGCACTTACTGGGCATAACCATACATGAAACCCCAGGCACACAGCTATACAGGTTGGTGAACATTCCTGTAAAGTCTAATGACTCTGACTCAAATTCTTTTGGAGATATAAGTGACACAAGATTGCATACTCCGTAGGCTATATCTTAACTAAGTCAAGGACCATAACTTTGCACTTACTAGACACAGCCAAACATGAAACCCCAGGTACACAACTAACACATGCTAGTGAACATTCCTGTACAGTTTGGTAAGTGTAGCTGATATACTGTTGGAGATATGCACAACACAAAATTGCACGCTCTGTATGCTATATTTTCAATAAGTCAAGGGCCATATACGTTTGCACTTACTGGGCTCACCGAATTAGGAATCCCCAGTTGCAATATAACACATACTTGTGAACATTCCTGTTAAGTCTTATGACTCTGGTTCATATACTTTTGGAGATATGCGTGACACAAGATCGCATACTCTGTAGGCTATATTTGAACTAAGTCAAGGGCCATAACTTTGCACTTACTTGGCACAGCCAAACATGAAACCCCAGGTGCACAATTTCACATGCTTGTGAACATTCCTGTAAAGTTTTATGACTCTGGCTCATATACTTTTGGAGATATGAGTGACACAAGTTTTTGTGATGGACGGAAGGACGGACAGACGGACAGAGAGACAGATGGACGGACAAGGGCAAAGTTACATGCCCCCCGCCCTTTCAGAGTGTGTGCATACAAAATCACAATCTGACAACAAGGAATCATTCCTGATGTTTTTTGTATCATCCAATATACAATTCAATAATACCACACTATATCAATAGTGGCATGCAAATAATGCATTTCACTTGAATAATGAAAACATCAAAGCGATACTGTATCAATACAGCAAAGTAATTAAGTACATCTCCCTATCAATGAAGTCACAAAACATGAAAACAACAATTATCTCCCCTGCCACTCTTCAAATACAATGCTGTGATATGTTTTAGTATGCTCAACACTTCTGATGAAACAATAACATTTTTGTTCAATTAAAAACACTAATTTGATAGTTATACCATTATTGTACATGACTATGAACTTTCTTATGAAATTATTACGTTTTAGCTACTGACGAAAATACATTGTTGATTTTCCACAATTATTTTTTTTCTTACATGACTTTTACATAAGGAATAAGGAAGTATTAAAGTATAATTTCTAAAAAACAAATATATAATAATAGTTATAAAAATAACATGAACATTACTTTATATAAGAGATGCAGAAGGCCTGTATCACTCACCTTCTTCTTGCTTAAATATTTGTATGAAAAAAATTCATATGAAATCTGATCTTCACGCAGGAAGCCAGTCCTGGCTAGAAGGTGACAAGCCCCAAGTGAAAGTGACATGAAAAATAGGGGACACAGAGAGAGGCAATAATCAAGCCTTGTCCTAAAATAAAAGATGTCCAATTAATAATTTATATTTGTTTATAAAATGCCATTATATTATCTCAAACCTGTCAACTAAGCCGTATCAAACAGGTTCCTTTGACACATTTCCATTTCAATTTGCTATCAAATTTACACTAAGTATTATGAGCCGTATTCAGTGATGACAGCAATAGCACAAAAACTGAGCCTAGATTTTGTCGAGACTATGATTTATTGCTGCTTCAATCCTGCTACCAGGATTACCAGTGTTCCTGATATAATCACTGATACAAAGCATGTTTTCTTCCTCTCTTGTAGTTTTGATTTACTAGTTATAAATATTTATGGTAAAGGCTGAAGATATTCCAGCAGACATGTGATTCATTACATCAAGATTTCATCTTTAAATATTCAGCTTAAATAGGCCATTTTGAGTAATATCCTATTGCTTTCTGTAATGCCTGGATTCAACAGGAGATGGCTGCATAAACATATCAAGAGCTGATTTAAGAGATGCTCACTGTTGTCCAACCTAACAACTTGCATCACTGTCTTCTGTCACATACTTCCTTAGAACAAGATTAAGATCCTGGTGGGTTAATGCCTTCCAAATATATAAACTCAGTCATTTCCCTGACACACAAATTTAGAGTCCCTGACTTCCTTTTCGTTTTAGGGACCCCATCTGCAACTTACTGTGCATCTCTGAGACCCCTAAAATAACATTTTGTAAAGTATAAACTGCATATCTGGGACCCTACTATTTACCAAGGACCCCCAATTAATCAAACAAAAGGAAAGCAGAGATTTTGACAGATTGGAAAGGAATTTCTATTTTATTGTTTTTATAACAAACAAGGAACAACTTTAAGGTTTCATTTCATCAAAAACATTTTTTCATAATATGTGCTGTAAGAAATGGTCACACTATACAGTTTATACCTGAAGTTCTTCATTGACAGCGGTTTCTAAAAGGAGATCAGGAATCTAATGCTGTATTTATCACAAATTTGTCAATTTAATTCCGTGAAATCAATGTCTATTCCTTATCAAATATGTAAACAGTTTTTGTATCCTCGCGTTGGGTAATTTCGACGTAGGGATATTTTCGACAATGCACCATTTTCCGGTATAAACAAGTAATTTGCGCATGCCTGCGAGTGACGTGAATTTTATGACGTACACACGTAAATGTAAACATTGTATTTAAATCAAGAATAATGATAGTTAGAAAAGAAAGTATAATATCCTTTATAATTATATGGTCATCGAGATTTTAATGTATTTCACCTTTTCCCAAAACATGCCATTCAATAATTTTTTGTATAAAGTTCTTTGTCCACCAAAACTTTTGACAGTTTGTCTGCTACTGCTCAATTGGCTCTGCCTCCGTGTCACATGACTTTCATACTTAGGAAGTATACTGTTCAGAAAATACGACGATGCGAAGTTTCATAAATCCTTACGTAAGAACCACAGAAAATGGCAAAGTCAGACAAATGTATTGTATGTGCAAACAGTTCTACCCAAATAATAAGAACCTTACCCGTATCTTACCATTGTAAAATGGGGATGCTGTGACAAATGTGATGGATGGGTACACCTGTCATTTTTCACTCCTGTTAAAGTAATAAGGCAGGGTAACTTATTCCTGTATCCTAAGTCATGCACAGATGGTCGGTGGACATTCAGTTGTGTGAAAAACTTTCAGTAAATATGTTACTAGTTAAAACATTTAAATAACAGTTAAACAATTTTAAGAACCAGTTTTATCCAGTTACATTAAATTTATGTTGTGACACATATTTTTTGCATGAAATATAATCTCTGCGAGTGTTGACATGTGTCGAAATTACCCCACGTGATCGGATGATACATGCGCAGTAGGTATCCGCCATTTTGTATCATTATAAACATCCGGTACATATGTCTGGTATTTTTCTATTGTACGTGTGGGTGATTAAAGGGTTATAGTTTAGGGTTATGATTAAAAAAATTTGATATATCAATTTCTTGTAGAGTGAAGGCGAAAAATATCAATACACCGTCAAAAATACCGATACGGGGCTATACATACCGAATATTCCCTAATGAATGCCCCTCCACTAATTAATGCCCCACCCTTTAGTTTGAAGATATTTTAGGGTAGCGATGGCAAGTTTCGTCCCTTTCGGCTTAGATAAAATGTTCTAATAAATGCATATGAGACTTAAAAATAAGTGAATTCAAGCAATTTTTTTTACCTTTATTAAACGCCCCCCCTTCTCAAAATGTAAAGCCCTGGGGCCATATATTAGGATATTCGATACATTTATTACAAACAATATGCAACGTCACATTTAGTACAATTTGAACCTCATACACGAGCACAAAGTTTAGATCAAACAGCAACAAGCACTGCCAATGACAACCAACACACCAGCACAAAGTTTAGATCAAACAGCAACAAGCACTGCCAATGACAACCAACACGAGCACAAAGTTTAGATCAAACAGCAACAAGCACTGCCAATGACAACCAACACACGAGCACAAAGTTTAGATCAAACAGCAACAAGCACTGCCAATGACAACCAACACACGAGCACAAAGTTTAGATCAAACAGCAACAAGCACTGCCAATGACAACCAACACACGAGCACAAAGTTTAGATCAAACAGCAACAAGCACTGCCAATGACAACCAACAGACGAGCACAAAGTTTAGATCAAACAGCAACAAGCACTGCCAATGACAACCAACAGACTGGTTCTGTGAAGTTATCTAACACAAACCAAAACCAGACAAATCTATGACAGAGCCAATCTAAGAGATTACTCTTACAATATCTAACTACAATGTGTACATAGATGGAGAAGAAAATTTGTTTTACTCAAAATAGCATACAAACTATAAATTATACTTACAAATCAGTATCTTCAGGGTTTCAATGGTTTGTTCCACAAATATAAATCTTTAAACATGGTCATACAGAAGTTTAGGAGGATTAGGATTGATTCTGCAATCATTACCAGCAATATGTGAAAGTCTGCAATCATTACCAGGAATATGTGAAAGAAATGTAAGTCTGATAAAATGGATTTAAGGGTTAAAATTGTCCAGTTTTATACCTGGATACCATACATGCCATATCTCACGCCGTGAGACCTTTCCTCACGTATTTTCATGCCTCCTGGATACTCAAATCTTGATGCTGATGAATTCTTATGTTGTAATTGCCTCTTTACTTAAGAAATTCTTAAAACTTAAAGTCTGCCCTCGAGATCTGAACCTACCTTCTTAAATAGTGGTCATCTAGTATCACAATCATGCCAATTGTGAGTGTTTTCTAACATCGTGTGGTTTTATTTTTTTGATTGTTTGAAGTACTTAAGTTTGATTTTGGAAATTATTAATGCAACGGTAAAGTCTTTACAATGATATACAATATACATTGTTTCACACACATAAAATGTCTCTTTTAAAAATTTACCAATATATTATGACTAATGTTACGAACAGACTACGACAATTCTGGTCGATATTTATCTTGCCGTTGATGTATAATAATTTTCCTAGATACCCCCAGTTTGAAATGTGCACCAACAAATTCTGTCTGTCAGTCTGTCATCTTGGCTTACATCTATGTTATTACCTTAGGGACGTATAATCAAGTCTGGAGAACCTGAAACCAGTCTAAATATTTCCCAATGGGACGCAAGCTCTTTGGTAAATGTCAGCATTGCTATAGATTTCATGTTAACAGCCAAGAAGAAACAAACAATCAAAACACTGAAATTATAAGTAAATAAAAGTTTCACTTCAATACGGAAGTTACAGGATTGTGACAAATATCAAAGGACTGAAAGTCCACAATATTTTAACACACTATAATTCACATGTCCTTCATATTGTTTAAGGAGAGGGTCATTATGGCAATGTATAGCTTACCAGAACACCAGAGAGTTTGCTGTTAAACTAACCTGAAAGTTTTATGAATGTATTGGTTAATTAGTAAACAATCCCAATAAGGTAAGTTGAACACTTACAACTTCAGCATTTGTTTGTTAAACCGCTAGAGGATGTTTTTCTTAGTGCAAGTTTGGGAGTATAAGTCTGGTGAAAACCTCTCGACTAAATTGCTCTCCTAAAAGTTGCTTCATTTGGTATTAGTCTCTCAGACATTATAGCAGCCAAAGATGAAATGCCTGGAGATAATAACTTAAAGCAGTAAAAACGTCTAAGTAAGAAGACAGCCCCGAGTATTTAATGCTTAATTTGTAGTAAATCTCACACAAGTACATCATAAAATTACACTTTTAAAGCCTGTGATTGAAATGTACTTGTCTCAATTACTGAAGCACCATATTCAACCATATCTTTCATAGACAAGATACATGAAAATAGAAACCACAAAAATAGACGACAGAGGAACATACTGTTATACGAGTTAACAAAACTACATTCCACATCAGTAATGCAAGTGTAAATATAAAATGGCAACAAATTGAAACACTTTGAATAATCAATGGTGTGTTATGTTGTGTTTTACACCCCAGCAACTTGATGCTGATCTAGTGTTACTATACTGTGACACGCCTAGTTACATTAGTCTGACACCTCTTCAGCTAGTCCTAGTGCTACCCTTATAATGCCAAGCACAGGCAAGGGAGCTACTAGTGCACTTTTCGAGGACTTTGGTATATCATGGCCACTGCTTACACTTTAGACCTTCCCCACTGCCACTGAGTCAACGTATTAGTCCTCTACTGATCCTCTAGAAAAATCACTGAATCAAAGCAAAACATGCAATTTCACAACAAACAGTATGGCTCTCAGAAATCCACCACTTTTTGCAAAACAAATCCATTAAGTGAACTGTATTAATTTTTGTTTAGCAAATTGGTTTTCCTACCAGAGCCATTCTATTAATTAATTTACCATGTCAACAAAAATCACATCCAATATTTTGGTTCACAAATTTCAGACAGTGGAATTAACATAAAAACCAGTTCCACTTCAACAACAAAGCCATTACGAAGATCTTGAAAATTATTCTTGTGAAACATCTCAATTTCAGATTAAAACTGAACAAAACTTTTAATACCTACCACACATATTATAAATATCAAGATTGCAGATAAAGATTATTCTAAGATTTGACTTATGGACTAATAAGGACTTTTTTCCTCTTTTTAAAATATAAATGAATAGACAAAATGAACTGAGACAAAATTCTATCTTAAACATTTATGAAGTTCAGAATTTCCTAAACTCAGAGACAGACCAGAAGGTCTTTAATTCTGAAGATTACAAGAAAACATTCTTGACGGCAGGACATTTTTTGTGCGTTAACACTTTGAAAGAACCAACAATATTGAATATTTTATGAGAATCAGCCCAGTCAGTATGGAAAAGTCTGCTGAATCTGCAGGTTGACGGGATTTAAAGTAGCTGCAACTGAATTTATCAACCATCAGTTCTGCTGGGGGAACAAACAAACATTAATTATGTTTGAATCTTTCTTAGCCCGGGGGGGGGGGGAAAGGACTAATCGAAATTCATTCAGATATATTTCAGTATTTACTGACACACTATCATTAGAGAACTGACTTGTGAAACAATGACAGCCTTACATTATTTCATTACAAATATTGTTTGTTATATTTAGATTAATTTGGCAACAGACCAACATAGCCGTTAATTCCAACACATTCACACAGTCAGCTTATAAGTTCTACCAACAGTTAGATATTTATTTAGATAATAAAATTGTTTATTACCATTTATGTAAAGTCAGGCCAAAATTGAAAATATTCCCAGAGGAGTCTGGAGTCGTTATTTCTGATATCAAACACACTGCCTGTTAAAGCAACACTCTGAGAGACTGTCTGTATTTGTGAAAAAGAAGCATTTTTATGCAATTTTGTATTTTGTTTTAATGAAAATGCATAATGTTATATAAGTTTTACACTAATGGTGAATTAGGGATAGTCAGCAATGTTTGGCAACATCCTTAACATTGAGCAAACAATGTTGGCCAATCATTCATTGCAAACATAACCAAGTCATCAAACTGGATTGTTCCGATTTCAAACGTGATTCCCTACCATAAACTGTTACAGAACATTTCGGTTCTGGTGGATGACTGAAGAAACATCAGACGCGCAAGCATGATATACATATTTCTATATTTATAACCAACAAAGGAATTAACCGAACAATAAAACATGCATTGTGTTACAACATTAATCTCAGGTAATTAATCTCTGCATTTTTAAAATCCAAGCCCTCCCCTAAAATACAGCAAACCAGCTTGCATTTTCCACATCGAAACAGAATAATTAACAATAGTTTAGACACAAGCACCAAACTTCTGGTAGCTAAGATTAAACCATTCCTCAATTTCAACAAATAATCTTAAGAAATAGCTCCATTAGACCAGAATACCTATCAAAATGTTAATCAAGCTTTACCATTATCCAGAGATTGTCCTTTTGCTGATGTTAACAGACTATGTAACCCATGGCAACAAGGTCTTGATTCTTTTGGCTTGATGATATTATTAAGGATGTTGTGGTTCAGACAGCCTGGAGGCATGAAGAGAATGATTGTGATCTCAAATGTTGTGGTATCTTAGACAGACAGCAATAAATAAGACATTCCGCAACTTAAAACGTTTATATTATCGTAGTCAATAACCAGAATTTCTCCCATCAAGGCTGAAATATGTATACAGCGTGAAAATTTGAATATGAAGTTATATCAGTGTTACAATTTAACCATTTCAATATTATACAAAGATACAGAACTGTTTGACTTGAGATAACTCTATAGTGGAAATACTCTTTCAAAGCTCAATTAAAAAATATCTGAAATATTCTGACTGAAGAGAAACTAAATTTTGAATGAAACCATGGCAATGAATTATGACTGAGATACTTGCAGTAAGAATTCCTGGATTTACATGGTATAAACTTCTTAATTTCTATTAATTGTCTTTGCATACACCAATTTCAGTCTCCTCCCAATGGAAGCAGTGAAGAATTCACCACTTCTGGTGTCCTCATACAGCTTCATTCCTAGAGTCACACAATAGGCTCTGGATGCACGATTCTCATCTGCTGCTCCAACAGAGGACAATGCAACAAGATGATAGGGACAACTTCAGCTTGTCATACCCAATGTGATGATGGGGACAACTTCAGCTTGTCATACCCAATGTGATGATGGGGACAACTTCAGCTTGTTATATCCAATGTGATGATGGGGACAACTTCAGCTTGTTATAGCCAATGTGATGATGGGGACAACTTCAGCTTGTCATACGTAATGTGATGATGGGGACAACTTCAGCTTTCATACCCAATGTGATGATGGGGACAACTTCAGCTTTCATACCCAATGTGATGATGGGGACAACTTCAGCTTGTCATACGCAATGTGATGATGGGGACAACTTCAGCTTGTCATACGTAATGTGATGATGGGGACAACTTCACCTTGTCATACCCAATGTGATGATGGGGACAACTTCAGCTTGTTATACCCAATGTGATGATGGGGACAACTTCAGCTTGTTATACGCAATGTGATGATGGGGACAACTTCAGCTTGTTATACCCAATGTGATGATGGGGACAACTTCAGCTTGTTATACCCAATGTGATGATGGGGACAACTTCAGCTTGTTATACCCAATGTGATGATGGGGACAACTTCAGCTTGTTATACGCAATGTGATGACGGGGACAACTTCAGCTTGTTATATGTAATGTGATGATGGGGACAATTTCAGCTTTCATACCCAATGTGATGATGGGGACAACTTCAGCTTTCATACCCATTGTGATGATGGGGACAACTTCAGCTTGTCATACGCAATGTGATGATGGGGACAACTTCAGCTTGCCATACGTAATGTGATGATGGGGACAACTTCAGCTTGTCATACCCAATGTGATGATGGGGACCACTTCAGCTTGTCATACGCAATGTGATGATGGGGACAACTTTAGCTTGTCATACGCATGTGATGATGGGGACAACTTCAGCTTGTCATATGCAATGTGATGATGGGGACAACTTTAGCTTGTCATACCCAATATGATGATGGGGACCACTTCAGCTTGTCATACGCAATGTGATGATGGGGACAACTTTAGCTTGTCATACGTAATGTGATGATGGGGACAACTTCAGCTTGTTATACCCAATGTGATGATGGGGACAACTTCAGCTTGTTATACGTAATGTGATGATGGGGACAACTTCAGCTTGTTATACCCAATGTGATGATGGGGCCCTGCTTCAGCTTGTTATACGTAATGTGATGATGGGGACAACTTCAGCTTGTTATACCTAATGTGATGATGGGGACAACTTCAGCTTGTTATACGTAATGTGATGATGGGGACAACTTCAGCTTGTTATACATAATGTGATGATGGGGACAACTTCAGCTTGTTATACGTAATGTGATGATGGTGATGATGGGGACAACTTCAGCTTGTCATACGTAATGTGATGATGGGGACAACTTCAGCTTGTTATACCCAATGTGATGATGGGGACAACTTCAGCTTGTTATACTTAATGTGATGATGGGGACAACTTCAGCATGTTATACCCAATGTGATGATGAGGACAACTTCAGCTTGTTATACGTAATGTGATGATGGGGACAACTTCAGCTTGTCATACGTAATGTGATGATGGGGACAACTTCAGCTTGTTATACGTAATGTGATGATGGGGACAACTTTAGCTTGTCATACGTAATGTGATGATGGGGACAACTTCAGCTTGTCATACACAATGTGATGATGGGGACAACTTCAGCTTGTTATACGTAATGTGATGATGGGGACAACTTCAGCTTGTCATACGTAATGTGATGATGGGGACAACTTCAGCTTGTCATACGTAATGTGATGATGGGGACAACTTTAGCTTGTCATACGCAATGTGATGATGGGGACAACTTTAGCTTGTCATACGCAATGTGATGATGGGGACAACTTTAGCTTGTCATACGCAATGTGATGATGGGGACAACTTCAGCTTGTCATACGTAATGTGATGATGGGGACAACTTCAGCTTGTCATACGCAATGTGATGATGGGGACAACTTCAGCTTGTCATACGCAATGTGATGATGGGGACAACTTCAGCTTGTCATACGTAATGTGATGATGGGGACAACTTTAGCTTGTCATACGCAATGTGATGATGGGGACAACTTCAGCTTGTTATACTTAATGTGATGATGGGGACAACTTCAGCTTGTTATACCCAATGTGATGATGGGGACAACTTCAGCTTGTTATACGTAATGTGATGATGGGGACAACTTCAGCTTGTTATACCCAATGTGATGATGGGGCCCTGCTTCAGCTTGTTATACGTAATGTGATGATGGGGACAACTTCAGCTTGTTATACGTAATGTGATGATGGGGACAACTTCAGCTTGTCATACCCAATGTGATGATGGGGACAACTTCAGCTTGTTATACCCAATGTGATGATGGGGCCCTGCTTCAGCTTGTTATACGTAATGTGATGATGGGGACAACTTCAGCTTGTCATACGTAATGTGATGATGGGGACAACTTCAGCTTGTCATACCCAATGTGATGATGGGGACAACTTCAGCTTGTTATACCCAATGTGATGATGGGGACAACTTCAGCTTGTTATACCCAATGTGATGATGGGGACAACTTCAGCTTGTTATACGTAATGTGATGATGGGGACAACTTCAGCTTTTTATACCTAATGTGATGATGGGGACAACTTCAGCTTGTTATACTTAATGTGATGATGGGGACAACTTCAGCTTGTCATACCCAATGTGATGATGGGGACAACTTCAGCTTGTTATACGTAATGTGATGATGGGGACAACTTCAGCTTGTTATACCCAATGTGATGATGGGGACAACTTCAGCTTGTTATACGTAATGTGATGATGGGGACAACTTCAGCTTGTTATACGTAATGTGATGATGGGGACAACTTCAGCTTGTCATACCCAATGTGATGATGGGGACAACTTCAGCTTATTATACGTAATGTGATGATGGGGACAACTTCAGCTTGTTATACCTAATGTGATGATGGGGACAACTTCAGCTTGTTATACGTAATGTGATGATGGGGACAACTTCAGCTTTCATACCCAATGTGATGATGTGGACAACTTCAGCTTGTTATACCTAATGTGATGATGGGGACAACTTCAGCTTGTTATACCTAATGTGATGATGGGGACAACTTCAGCTTGTTATACCTAATGTGATGATGGGGACAACTTCAGCTTGTTATACCTAATGTGATGATGGGGACAACTTCAGCTTGTTATACCTAATGTGATGATGGGGACAACTTCAGCTTGTTATACCTAATGTGATGATGTGGACAACTTCAGCTTGTTATACCTAATGTGATGATGGGGACAACTTCAGCTTGTTATACCCAATGTGATGATGGGGACAACTTCAGCTTGTTATACCCAATGTGATGATGGGGACAACTTCAGCTTGTTATACGTAATGTGATGATGGGGACAACTTCAGCTTGTCATACGTAATGTGATGATGGGGACAACTTCAGCTTTCATACCCAATGTGATGATGGGGACAACTTCAGCTTGTTATACCCAATGTGATGATGGGGACAACTTCAGCTTGTTATACATGCTGGCAATTCAGCCTGTTGTGTTACTATCACAATAAGTTTGAGCAAGACCTGCATACACAGCTAAAGGAGAATACTTTCATCTCCAGCATATTGAGATGAATCAGTGCATAAAATAAGGAAGTAGCTACATTAGCATGATGTGTCAATTAATAAATGACAATTCTAAATCAAAATGCTCAACTGACAGTCTATAAGAATAATTCGAGAATACTTTTTTTTGTTTATTCCTTAATAATGCCTTTGAATAATTCAAGACTAATACTAGCAGTTATTCTTGAAGCAGCCATTTAATAGACTTATATGTAAGACCCCAGCATTTGTGAAATAAATGCAAACTACAAAATACGAAAGATTCAAAAACCTTTAATTCCATCGAGTCAGACTGATTGAAGAATCAATGCATACAATACTGTAATGTTTATAGCTTTGACTGATAATGGTCAAGTCGGTCAACAATAATTGTGCCTAACCAAGCACTTGAACAACATGGAAGAAAGAAAACAAGCTTCTGAATGACAAGTTGATCAATCTCCCATGCGATAGGGCTTCAAGAGTAATCCAATATTTGAGGCTGGCGTATTTCGTCTTATCTTGGCCTGTAGTCAGATTTTTTCTTTCAATAGCAAATTTTCGTATGAAAAAGTAAGAAAAACTGGGTTTCCTGAGACAAATTAAATGTACTGAATAATTTCCAGTACATGTTGACAATGAGTTACAGGGAAATTATCAGAAAAATTGTTCCAGCCACAAAGTATGTTGGAAGGAATCTGTGGTAAAGTGATAATTGTTGAATTGTACTGAGCTTTTTCAGTTAGGTTTAAGAAAATAAATATCAGCATGCATGCATATTCCCATAATAAATTGACCAGTTTTGTCTACCAGGAATTTTTTGGCGCAGCCGTTCTAACATGGTTTTGCTATTTGCGTATCAGTGTAAACCAATCAAGTCTAACGTTAATTACCAAGGCAATTTCTCTTCAACCCAACAATGTTTGTAACCTTGACGCGGATTGGTAGCCTTTTAATAAAGGGTACATTACCTTAACGAAATCCACCGAATTTTGGTGAATTTACCAAAATCCATTTTGGATCTGGAATGACCAGCAATCGTAACATCTCGGCATTTTTTTATGTTGCACAACGCATCTTAACCTTCAAATTGCGCTGACCATCTTTTTTCAAGATATTTCTTGTTTCCACTGTGTTCAAATAATGGGAGGGATTTATTGTGGAGGGATTTGGCCATATACTACAGTTATTCAAACTTAGTTGAGAATACCTTTTGTGTACACGATTCTATTGGTCAATATTTTTCAAAACATCTTTTCATTGGCAGACCACCACACAATTTGTTTATAACAATTTTTAAGTAAACAGCAAGAGGGCAAAGTTAGCCCTACATCGCTAACAAGAGTGGCCAGAATGTCTAGGGAATCCATGGGGATTTTCTTCGAATTGATTCTGTGACCAGATTTTGACCCAACATGACTAGGTATCAAACATGATGTACATTACATTAAGATAAACATTTTGATGATGTTTCAAGTTGCTTAGGTAGAAAATGTGGCCTCTGGAGAGTCCATGGGGATTTGACCCTGTGACCTCATACCACAATTAATGTTTTCAAGTAATTTACTGATCCAAAACTTGACAATGACTCCAAAATTATTCCCAACAGATACTTATATAAACAAAAAAATTCATTTGTATAATCCCTGATTTCGTTTTTATAAACGATGTTCCATTATAGATCTTTACAGACTATGAGGCATTATTGGCCCACAACATAATGTTTTTACCAAGATAAGAGATTACTGCTGTATATTACCACTGGGAATTGGTGTGATTTAAAAGATGTTAACTTATGACGTAAACTGATGATTTTGATATCTGATGAATACAATATCTATGTAGGGAAGTTATTCCATCTGCGACAAAGTATAAGTTAAACTCTACTTCCAATTTTCTTCCCCCATTTCCACATTGGTTCTAAATATATTTGCTAATACATCATTCCCAGGCAAAACATATTTTAATCCCTTAAAAGGCAAAACTAAAATATCTGCAACAAAAAGGAGTAATTTAATTTCTTCCAGTATTGCTTGTGAATGTTGATTCCAACGTATAGGATATGTTTTGTGCTATCAAAGTGACTGATCGGAAGTAGCAAAAATACTGTAATAGTCTGATTAAACTTGACGTTACAAAAAATAATGATGTAGTAGAACTTTCAACTAACAATGGATGTGCTTTTATTTACTCATTTCCTGTGTATCAACTATTCACATAGTCTTCATTAGTGAATGATTTTTTTTTAACAATTTTTCATATAAAAGTACATTTTGTAAGTGCTAAGAACATGACACATGTCTCATGAAATTATTTTGAGAAATAAATAGTACATCCTATCTTGTCTCTTTGGATTTAAGTACTTCTTGAAAATTCCAAGTTATCAACTGCTTCCATATATCAATATTCTCCTAAAGGCTCCAGTTTTATTTTCTTGATTGGATGTTATGTTTATTAACAGGAAAAAGAACGAAATCTTTATTATAAGACTAGCACAATTGTTCATTACTATTTGTCATGCCTTCGATAAAAACCACAATAAAAGTGAAGAGAAATACAGCCTAATTGACAGTTTTTGCCAATTAAAGAACTGGTGAGTTGAACTGTCTCATTTAATTCCCTAGTATGCAAGAAAAAATCTAGTATTATTGACATAAAAATGTTACACATAGTTCAAACATTACAATGACAAGCACTAGTAAAACAGCTTGGTGACTGAATATAATTATGAATTCCAGCACTTGTATTGAATAGTAAGGTACTAGGCAAGGCCTAAATTAAGATATCCTGTAAGCTTCCCTTGCAGCTGCCCACCCACAACAATTACTCCAACACAAAATATTTTATCTCAAATATCAAAGTAATATAATTTCTTAGGAAATGTGGTTGTTATGCTTAAAGATACCTATCACTTCAGTTTCACATTCAAATAAAAAAGATGATGCAGATTACAGGAGTGTTTCAGAGTAATTAAATAGCAATTAAAAACAGTGTGCTATTTATTTGCTGGAGGCACTGACTGATGTGATATCACAGAATCATGTATTCACATTGGAAGTAATAACAGACAGAATGGTATGAAAGAAAGATTCCCTACCAATCAGATCTACCATTGAAAACATGGGACAGGGGAACCAATAACAGACAGAATGGTATGAAAGAAAGATTCCCTACCAATCAGATCTACCATTGAAAACATGGGACAGGGGAACCAATAACAGACAGAATGGTATGAAAGAAAGATTCCCTACCAATCAGATCTACCATTGAAAACATGGGACAGGGGAACCAATAACAGACAGAATGGTATGAAAGAAAGATTCCCTACCAATCAGATCTACCATTGAAAACATGGGACAGGGGAACCAATATATTATTTTTAAAATTGGTCTGTTTGACATTTGTGGTGAAAACCCAAACAAATGTTTGATTTGAGCTTTTATTGTCCTCCAAAGCCAATGTGGCATTACTAGAAATTACCTGAGTCATGATTTAAAGCATTTGGCATATAACTTGTCCTCCAATTCTGATCTATATGGGGAAGTTGTCAGTTGCCTGCAAGTAAAGTACTAATTGGTAACCTAAGAACACTGGTGAAGGCAACTGATAGCATACCCAGCTTTCTGTGCCTTTTAGCTGGCTTAACATAGTGGATTGTCTCCCTTGAAAATGACCCGAAAATCAATATTGAGTTTCCAGCTCTACCAGTTTTGATCAATAGATTATAGAGGGAAATTATTTTCATACGTAAATTTAAACACTTTATCTTAATACTAACATATTTTAGCAGTTATGACAATATTCTTCAATTGATTCTATTTCATTTAGTGTAAAACTATTTATTCTAACTAAACCTCTTCTTGTTTCCAATTTGATTTTAAAAGCATCGCCTTTCATTATATAGAACATAGAGTAAAAATCAGTAAAATTGTCCATTTCCAAAAATTTAGGGGCTAATAAATCATTTTTCCAATAAGTGGAAACATTTTAGCAGTTATGTCTGTTTTCTTGATTAAATGAACAATATCATGGTGTTTTATAATTTTAAATAATTAATTGCTTCTTGCTTCCATTCTTTGTTAAAGTTAGTAATGTACTAAACAAATCTTGATTTTCTTTCATTATTCTCGTCTTGCTATGTGGCTGTTGTTGTTGTTGTTGTAACTATCAATGTGTTAAATTGATTGCAAGTTGTTATCAACTGGTTTTAAATATTATATAATAAATCGATTTATATGATTTAGAACCGTTCTTGTCACAGCGGAATATAATTATTATTGAATTATTTTAATTATTGAATTATGAAGGGATAATCTTTTCAAACCGTGATAAATCAACTTTCGTATGCAAACAAACGTAACAGACTTAACTTTCTATACTTTATCGGGATGCAAATATTATGTTTCTGTGATTTCCTTTTTCCACATTGTCATTCTTTAAGTTTTTAAGGTCACTTTATCACATTGAAATTAGGAACGGCTAAAACAATAATTTATACTTTAATTTAAACACGTTCCAATAGAGGTAGATACACATATATATGTGCACATATATATTAGTGCTCAAATTATGTCCTTTCGATGGCACTTTTTTGCTGTAATGTGGATTATCTTTCATTTTAGCCATTTCGTTTTTAACGGTTTTTGTTGAGAGTAGTCAGGTTTAGTTCTGTTTTAATTTAGAATACACTAGATATTGTGTATGCTTTATCAGCGTTCAAACACGGCATCTGATGAAAGTGATATGTCCGGATGTAGCGATTATACAAACTGTTAATTAACATCGAAAGCGCTTTTAGGGGGGAATTAGGGGAAATATAGGACTTTTATAGAATAGCCTGGAGATGAAATATTGGTATGGTCAATTATATTGGGTGGCAATATACAGCTTGACGTTTTGATCTATAAAGGTGTGACTTGAACACTGTACAACTTAATAACAATCAATACAATTTTGGCGATGATTCTGTTTAACTTTATACTGAAGTGAAATATATTAAAGTGATGCTATTTATATGGAAAACGCTAAATTCGATCCCTATATTTATATATATTGTAATAGAGATGTTGCAATTATTTAGACAAAGGACCTATATATCCTACATAAGATTTGATATTTTTCTACATATATACACAGTAATCATAGAATGATCAGGATAAATTCCAAATCCTGTTTTTGGACGGTACCACTCAGGTACCGTCTATAGTAGTCGCAATTTTGAGAGGCATACAACAATTGGTTCCCGTTTTCAAAATGCAAAACAGACTGAAAGCCGGTAACATGTCAAAAACGTCCACATTGTCCTAATTACTATGCGACAAAAGGAGTTCCAAAGTTCACCGAAAGAAATAATAACATAAACGTTCCAATAAAATGAAATATTGAAAAGGTGAGCTGCTAAAGTGGTTTGTGAACTAATTAGCTGTTTCTGTGGTGTTCAGATGGGTTTAAAGCAATGTATTAATAATACACACGAGTTTGTTTACAGTTTTGGATTTATCGTAGATATGGTCTTGTTGCGCACGACTACAAATTATCTGTGTCAACTTTCTAGGTACACCTCACTCTGTGCTTGGAAAATTAATTGGAAAATACCCCACTACAACAAGATAACTCAAAACCTATGGCAAGCTAGTGATATCATAACTTTATGCCTGAGCATACTGATTTTACTTTAAGTTTGTGCTGATATAATTTAATATGTCATTTTATAATTAAATATGCACAATTGTTACATAAAGGGTCTGATATCTTTGTATTTAATTTATTTATAATCGTGACAAACATTTCCCTTGTTTTACAATTTAAGGTTCTACCATTATAACTGACCGTTTTTCTTTATTTCGGTTTGAAAATCTAGCATTTCTAGAACAAGTCGGATTGAAGATCTCTTGTAAAAAATGTTTACTATTTTTCAATAAATTTTTATTCTTTTTCGCATTTCTGTCTTATGTTTTAGTTTTGTTTCATATTCCATGCAAACCACCTTACCTATTTACACATACTTTGATATTATAAAACTTAGTACTTGTAGTGCTATTTAAGGTTGTAAGCCATGAATAATTATGTCCACTACGACAGTTTACTGCAATACTCTTGTTGTTCTTATAAGCTAGTTTTCTGATCTTATAAATTCATCTTTAAACAGTCTGCGACAATTTACCAGTATGAATTTTCACATACTTTCGAGATAACAAACTTACTTATTGAAGATTTATATCTAATATCATGTTCATGTCATTGTTGTTCTATATACCCACAAGAACATATAATGTCAAACTATTGCCCAAGGCAATTTCAACATGCTGTCGAAACACAGTGGGGTGGGTGGCTAAGTTAGTAAATTCGAATATATTCGATTAAAGCATGGAGTCAATATCGATTATTGACCAGTTTGACAGGTGTCATTTTAGTGGGGAGACAATCCAAGTTAGAGGAAATGGCTTAAACAAAGCAGATACTCAAGGGAGATCATTTGTGATATTTATCCCAGAAAGCTGCACATGGTTGTAAGTAACTGGAATACTGTTAAAAACTTAACATCCAAAAACAACACAACTTAGTTATGTTGCATTCTTCAATATTGGCTTTGACCTCGACCTTGCAATGCAGATAGTGATAATGACGGGCAGATACTTCAACTTAAATCATTCATACAAGTTGGTGATGACTTGTTGACATACTTAGTTATCCCTACATCTTCCCAAAAAGGGCCACAGCCAAGTCTGATTCCACAAAATATGACAATAGCAAGATGCAGTTAATCTCTACATTCCTGATGATATGACACGCTAAACTGAAGATTATTGATGGAAATAAAGTGTCTAAAAATATATCCAGGAAATAAATATGACAGCCAAATAAGAAATTGCTAGATTGGTATAATAATATCCCCACAAATCTGACCTAAATCAGAATAATATATAGCTAATCTGTAATGATTTCAATGACTAGAACATGCGGCCAGTAAAAGGATGAAGAGAAAGACATTAATTGTCTTAGTACGGCTATATTTGGTTTCATTATGTGACCCTCCACCACAATTGCATACATGTTAACCTTTTCATATGGCAAATTGAGAGATTGCACTTCGAAAAGCGGGAGATTGAGACTCAAAAGGGAGATCCTTTCCACAGCTGAAATTTTGTCAATATAAATGTCATTATCATTCTGTATCATTAGCTGTTAATAGCAATATTCTGCGAATTAACTCCTAACCTGGGGGTCACCCGTTTAACGAAGTTGCCATTTAACAATTTTATTGCCAATTGTCATATCTGAATACAACAAAAACGTGTGAAACTTGAATAAACAACATGACACGGGAGAGTCACATCAGGTTTCATCAAGTGTCCCCCTGTGAAATGAACTGTTACAGTTCATGAATTATTCATGAAATATTCATGCATAGTTCATGTTCACAATTCATGAACAATTCATGAAATTCCTTGAAGTTAAAATGAGACTTATTCTTGAAATGTTCATAATATTATTAGTTCATGAATTGGATATGATTCATGAACAGTCCATGAACAGTCCATGAAGTACAATCAAGAATCTTTAATGCACATTTCATTGCCGAACATTCTTGAACTGTTCATGAACTATTCAACAACCCAGTATTTTATGTTCAGTTCATTACCAGTTCATGAACACAGCATTCATGAACAGTTCATGAACTTTTTCCTATACAACTTCATAGTCTCATTTTAACTTCATGTTCTGGGCATGAATCGTTCAAGGTGCTTATTACTTGAACAGTTCATGAACTATTCAGGGTAAGCCATACATCATTGGTTAAAGTATTGTATGTGTGTATGCAATACAATGGTTAAAGTATTTTGTCATTTCCCTTCTATATATATGGTAACTAAACACAATTAAAATAGATTTCTAAATTGTATAATGTTTGTTAAATTTAAGTTCACAGCAGTTGCAAGTTACTATATTCTAGGCAGACCTTCACTATATATTTTTTTAATGGTGTTTTTATTGGAAAAAATAAAAATATATGTAATTAAGGGAGGTAATCTACTAAAATAATTCAAAATATTAACAAAATTTTGGTTTAACTCTTGGAAGTGACATAATATTGCAACAGTGTCAATTTTTTATGTTTTGCAATGAACTTCATTTGCCATAAATAAATAATACTTTTGAAAGAAATAACAAAATTGCAAATTCCAATTTCATCATGCGTAAATAATGTAAAATTTAGGCAGCATTCTTGAACTGTCCATGACAAGTTAACTCAACAGAAATCCACAAAATCTATCAGTGGCTGTGCAAGGAACATGGTTTAACTCTATGTATAGCTATCAAGTACACCATACATTGCTAAGTACTGAGGGATATATACATGTACAACTTTGTTATGGAGATTTTTTGTCAGAGCTCTTACAGCCTAGTCAAGATGGTCATACCACAACGGCTCTTTAAAGCAAACCATCCATGTACATTACTATTTATGACTTGTAACTTTCATTTTACATTAAAATAGACACAGATTTGGTAAACTGAATAATTTTGAAAATGTCATTATGAAACTGTTTAAGAACTTTTATTGAACCACTAAATACATTATAGTTCATGAAATGGATATGATTGCACTGGCAAATGTTCATTTCAAGGACTTTGCAGTATTCTTTAATTGTTCATGAACTGTTCATGAACATAATTCAAGGACGGTTCATGTCCAAAAGTTCATGAACACAAATGAAGAACTGTTGAAGACCAGTTCATGAACTGTTCATGAAGGCTTTGAAAAGTTCATGATTTCATGAACTGCATTTCACCGGGGTCACCAAGCGCTTGATTCCATGATTGAGAGCGTCTATAACCCCAAAAATGTGGTATATATGATTTTCGGTCTGGTATCCCGATTTTACCACTTGGGTTAACAGTTTGACAAGTAATTTCAGCTGCAAGTCTGGAATGTACTAAAAACTACCCCAAAACAAAAATTTAGTGTATTTCGAAAATCGGGAGATTACGGCTCCTGGCTGGGAGAGCGTGAGTTGGCTGGCAAATCCGGGAATCTCCTGCGGAAGTCAGGAGAGTTCACATACATGTATTCAATTGTTGGGATCATTGTGATTCTTTAGGCCACCAGGTAGGTGTGGTCCATTTCCCATTATGTCTATAGTGAAATCTTTAAATTTGATTTGGCACAAACTATATGTCTGATATGGAGTTATGTTGCACAGATCAGTTCCTCTACCAAGATAATTTAAATTATTTGAATTTTGAATTCAAAACTTATTTCCCCATAGAAAGTCTCTGACAGGTTATTATAAGGATACATCATTGTTTGTGAGGAATAACATGTGGTCACAGATTGACTATAATCATAACTTGATCAGTATATAATCATAACTTGATCAGTAATCTACAGTTTTTAGACATATATATAGAAAATTTGTTCAATTTTAGATTAGTGGAAGAATAACCTAATTTAACATATAAACTTCAATCCTGCAGGATAGAGTTCAGGTTCTAAGTCTGAGAACACAATTGGTCATATCTGAGCACTGCCTAAAAACCGAACAATGACAAAACTGCATTCTAAGACTGCAACAAAATATCTCACAATGTACGACTATTAATTTTAGGGATGTCAACGAATGGCAAATCAGGTATTCGAATATTCGTTTTTCATTTCGAACGAATATTCGAATATTCGTTCGTCACAACTTAGACAAAATTATTAAAAAAAAAAATATTTCGTATACCAAAGTTCCTTACGTGCTGTATGTATTTTACTTTTATTTTCATCGGAAGTTAAGACTCTGACGAATGAAGTTATTGCAGTTAACAGATCATCTTCTGAATGCCAATATTCGTGTTTATGAATATCTTTGTGAAGTGTTTAATATGTTTTGTTTTTGTCAAATTCACTACTCGGTTTCACTCGGTTTTGGTAATCATTCTTATGCAGAAAGTTTATGTTATCAAAATATACAAATGTATGAAATAAACATGAACACTTGGTAAAATACACTTAGTCACTTAATTCACACTGTCTTAATTTCACATTCACAAGTCCGTTCTACTTGGTACCTGGACTTTGTTCTTGTTGAGAAATATTATGTTATCCACAAGGTCACTGGCCAGTCTGTTTCTCAGTTTATTAACGGTGGTTTTAACTGCCTACTTTTTACACCTTTCGTCAACAACAACATTACCGACAATTAGACACCTATTTTCTTCTATGTGAGACTATGTACTATCAAACTGTTGCAATCAGTCAGTAATTAACGGATTATCGAAAGAGACAAAATGTCATCACCTGACGATATACAATTATATTAGCACCCCCCAATATACACATTGACACTTTTACAAACGCGTATATTTCAACAACAACAGCGTCCTTTATTACTCTCATACTATCTTACACAAATCGGGGTAGGCAAATAAATAAAAAAAGAACTATTTTTATTTTTCATAATTTTTTTATAAAGTATATTTTTTCGAATATTCGAATATTGAAACAGGATTCGAATATTCGAAGATAAAACGAATATTCGAATATTCGAATATTCGTTGACATCCCTAATTAATTTGACATGGGGGACATTGCTCACAACAGTGTAACCTTAAAGATTTTAGGGTATTTCTTGTCATAGCATTTTAGAATTTAATTAAATCATGAATATTTTTATAATGTACAAAATTTAATGCAAAAACTAATTTGAAAACTTTAACATTAAAACATCAGTAATTCTGTAAAAGGTTTAATAGATATTTCTTAATTGCATCATTGGCAGACTTAATTGCATAAGTTCTATGATAAGGAAGTAATGGCCAATCAAATTTTTGATCAGTTATTATCAATTATTTTGTTTCTAGCAAAATTTGGCTCAATATTTTTTTGACCAAAGATATTAAATGCCACAATGTTTAGCACAAAACTATGGCAAGTCGGTTTTGGTAACTATACACAAAATCCTCATCTGCCCAATATATGTATTGCTGTGCTTATTAACCGTTGGTAAATAATGCATTCTGATGCAGCTTAATATGTAATAAACCTCCCGAAATCACACAGACGTCCATTATGACCGCACTAATGGTGTAGAAAAACTCCATTACCAAACAAATATCAACTAGTAACTAGCGGTCATTGTTGTAAGATATTATTACCTGTCGGGCATTCACCAACTTTACTCAATACTGTTGCAGTATTTTTCTTCCACTTTTAGGGGAAGGGAAGCAGTGCTATATAGAGGAAAATAAAATAAAGAGTCATGTGAGGAGGACGAAAGAGGAAGTAATTTACAAAGTATATGTAGTATATGTGTCTGTCTCAACAACTTATATTCATTACCAGTCAGTGGTACAAACACATACATTACTGATGAATATAATAAGATGTGATACTACTGGTCACTGTTTCTGGTTTTCTGACAGGAAATACCTATGATATGGTGAGAGGGGACTTTGACTTAGGTTTGGGAAAAATATATACTTTTCAGAGAGGAATGGGTTTAAATGCAGGCCCTAAAACATGTATAATAGTGTGGAGTTGGTACATATATTGAAACCATGGCACACAATGGTCCTAGTATAAGTTTTCATTCAATGTTCTTCATAATTTTCTGTTCCTGTATTATTTGCACGACTTGTACACACTGAATGCAGGAAAGATTGAATGAATGATTTTTTAGAACCAAAATACCTCATAATGATGATGGTGTCTCAATTTGATCCATTTTAGGAAATTAAATGGTGACCACAGTATTAGATAGGATGGCAATCTTTAGGTAGTTACACCACATTGCTTTCCCAAATTTCTCCAAGTTGGCTATTTAACAATACAAGTACCAGTATTTGATCATTTCAGGTTCTGTGAGAAGACAAATTATCCCCTTGATTAAATTGTTTGAAAGTCAGACAAAATACTTGTATTCATTTGCCAAGGCCAAGGCAGAAAAAAATTGCCTATGAGATTGTCAAGGACAGCATAAAGGTCATGCATTATTCAAACGGTATTAGATTGGACTAATTCCAATGAAAATTAGCTTAGGGTGACAAATTGGATGCAATTTAGATTAATGGAAAGTTATGGATAAAACAAATAGTGTGTAACAGAATGCATTTACAACTGCAAGTGAATGATATTCCATCTCTCTGAAGTTTGCATTTGCCCAAACACATCACAGGTAAATTATTCAGTATTTAGATAATTCTACGGTATATTAAATCTGTCATTGCAACACTAGGCATTATTTCTACCTAAGAAGATTAAAAAGAACCAAGAAAACACTAAAGCTGATTAAGACAAGGTTATCAATTTCACAATCTCTTTAATAACACAAATTCAGGACAAGCACACCAATGTGACGTAAAGCACACCAATGTGACATAAAGCACACCAATGTGACAGAAAGAGTGCTAAAGCAACAGAAAGTTCTATCAATACACTAACAGAAAGCAGAGCATTGCCAAGGATAACACACCAATGTAACGTTAACATACCTGAAAGCACTTGGATGCCACCAACAAAAGGCGCACCAAAACACATCAGAAAACACATCAATGCACAAGAAATCAAAGCAACAGGACAGAAAGGACACCAGTGCAACAGGAATCACATGTATTCACCAAAATGGCCACCTGGACATTCCAGTACAACAGACAGTGATTGTGTGCTTCAGACAAAAAACAAAGATCCGCCAGCATTAGTGAAGACAACATTCAATTAGATTATCAAGAAACAATTGGGTCTCCAACAATTAGCCAAATTAAATTAGTTTAAATCAATTTATTCAGAAATCTAGGCCATATTTGAGTTCAAGAGTTTGGGTAGTACTTTTCTCTAAACCAAACAAAATTTAGACAAATATCTGTACATCATCTTAAACAAATCCAATTTTGCATGAAAGATAAGAGAACGTTTGTATCATCAGCATTATATTTGTGTACATTTAGTTATGGCATCAAATGAAAATGTTTAAGGAATCAAAGTCTTCATAATGGAAATAAATTAATCTTATTGTCTTCAAAGATTAAGACAACAGTCTTAGAAATATTGATGTAATATAAAGCAGATTCAAGAAAAATATTATTCATCACCTTGTAAGTAAAAACACTGCCAATGTCAAGGACTCCACAAAGCAATTGCAAGCAAACCATCACAGTTCAAATAAAAAACAACAATACTAGTAACATTCCAATGAGCTTCAAATGAATAAATGAATTTCAAATTTCCTCATTAACTAGACATCCCTTCACATGTGTTCTCTGGGGGATAATTTGTATTCCTTAACAAGTACATATACATACATTAAATGTCTTCTTCAGTAAATCTTACAGGCACATTATATATGGTATGTCTCTGTAGAAAGGCAAGTGATTTTGTGTGAGAAATCTTTGAGCACAATAGTGTCCCATCCTGTTAATTTAAAAAGGAAATGCTGTAAGATCTGATAAATGCGTACCGATATTTATTTTGGTTGCAGTAATAGTGTAATCCAAACACAAAAGACTGAGCTTTTCTTAGGGCTGTGGATTGTCTGGCCAATGGCAATCCAATCCGAAATGCAAATCAGTACTAGATGCCCAATGGCAACATGTCGAGCCTACAAATAGTCAAAAGATGAAGAGAGACATTTTTGACGTTTCTAAGTGTGACCTTTACCTTTGAGGTAGGGACATGGGTCTTGCACACGACACTCCGTCTCATTATGGTGAACATTTGTGCCAAGTTATTTAAAAATCCTCCAATAAGTGACAGAGAAATGGTCCGGACAAAGAAAATCCGGACGCAAGCACACACTCACACCGGACCGCTATTCGTTGTGGCGACTATGTCGAGCTCACCGCAAGCAGGCTCGACAAAAAGCAAATCACAAATCAATCCACGAAAATATCAATCCATGGAAATATTTACTCTTAGATTATCATATAATATACGGGTTGTCCTGTTTACCAATGCATTAAGTTTTCAACCAATGCATTTCTGCAAATGAACTTTACAAATAACTTAATTAAATCCATATTGTAAATAAAATTCACTTTAAATCAAGCCAACCACTCACTGCCATGTTTCTTTGTGTTTGTAAAAATACCAGTGTAAAGGTCAAGTCATATTTTGTAATTTTATAACTTTATACTTGGTTGAACATCTTTGGGGTGTTTTGCTAGGACAAGTAGTATGTAAAATGATGATCAAATTACTTTGTGACAATTCGAAACTGTGTGATTCAAAATTAAAATATAAGCGAAGGTGAGAGGTGCTTAAAAAACTAACACATATCATAGATAAAGAAGTATAGTGAACGTGTTTTGCAATACAATTTTGTCTGCTTAACACTACGATGTAAACAAATGTGCGATGCAAACTAGCGTAGTAATCAGACATTTCGGTTACCACCGATGTTCAGTGTGCACCGGTATTCAGTGTCATGAGTATACTCCATCGCACCTAAGCATGTTTTACAAACAGCCTTTTGGTCACTTTCGACGCAAATACCGAAGTATTTCCACACGTTTGACGTGAACTTGGCAGGGGATTCTTGTATGCAGACGACATGACGATACATGCGAAGTCAACAAAATTTAGGCATTGGTTTCAAATTTGAAAAAACAACAACTTATTTTGTGCATCAAACGATTATCTTTGTTATTCAATTAATGTTTAAATGAATTTAAATATCTATTGGATCGTAAAAATATTAGCTATTTTGAGATTAATTTGCTTCAAAACTATGCTTCCTCTAGCTCTTACTGTGTCATGTGACCTACTTTTGGATTTTGATTTCAAAACATACCAATGTGTACATGAAAATGAAATGGTAAACATTAACTATTTTGTCTAAAAGTAGTTTATATGTTTAGATAATATGATTCGCGAATCGACGATCTTATAGTCGACGAATATGGTACTCGGATTGCTGGCCTTGAACCGCGAGTGCTCGGACATTCGAATACTCATTACAGGGCTACCTTTTCTAGATATCATTAAGTAACCATCAAACATTACTTGTTGAGTAGTATACTGTATTGCTTCCATTGGACTATGACATCCTACGTGATTTTCATCCATAACCAAAATAAAAACAGTAACTCAGAGCCAAATCCTCCACCCTGAAAACCAAGCGGAATTAAAGAACTTAAAAAACCATGGACTTGTCCGCAGAACACCTTGGTTGTTATCTTATGTTTTTTTAAAAACACATTCAAACTCAATAAATTAATTCATACTCAATTCCATCCGTTCAGTAGCAGATTCACCCCTACCCCCATAAAAATTTGTCAGATTTATATTGATCTGAACATCGTTAAATGGAGCTCTGAATATCAATATCAAATGTCAATATGAAAGCATTTTGACTGATGGCTACAGAAACATGCATGATGCAGCTGTATTTCATCTGATAATGTCCTTAGGGATTATCATTTGAATGATAATCTATGAAGTTATCAAACATTTCCCAATTTCATGTAATAAAAAGCTATTGTAGTTGAATTCAAATCTTACACTGGGGACAAAACATCAATTCTGTACACATTATTTGGCATTATCAGTGTATAAAGCATTCTCAAAGTGCTTTCACTCTTGTTTTGCACTATTTGGCATTATCAGTGTATAAAGCATTCTCAAAGTGCTTTCACTCTTGTTTTGCACTATTTGGCAAAGATGTACAAAAGCACAGTAATTCACACAATTCATTGTTTCCCTGTTATGAAAGTAAAGTCCAAATTGCATTTAGAATGTATGTATGCTTAAGTCACAGCAACATATTCAGGTTTGGTGCACAACTAGTGTAGCTCAGTTCGGTTAGAGATACAGTAACAATAGTTTGGCAAACAACCCTCAAAATGTAGCAATATAAAGTAAGGATACATGGGTAAATCCTAAACCAGGCACCATGTTGTTACCATGACAACAAATCACATGGTTTAGGACACACCTGGGAGAACAGTTTTGTTTCACATACCCATCAGTTTCCACAACAACAACAGGCACAACACAACATTGATACAACCAAACCAGACAGTACTCTGGCTGTCATACAGGTATGTAGAGATGTACTGTTTGTACCGTTAATAATTGTTTGGCATCTATGAATCAACAACATACAGCCTCTTCTTTTATACATTATCCTGTACTTTTCACCATTTCATCTATTGCCCATGACCAGCATGTCAATAAAGTTTGAGGATCATAGGTCAAACCATTCTCCAACAAAAACGGTTTAGTACTAACAATTAAGTGATCTTTGTGCTAGTGACTCAAAAATAAATAGGGGTCATTAACTACCCATCACTAGTGTGCCTATCAACATAGTTCATGCATTCTCCATTTATTGAGTGAAAGTTATAGTCCTTACACTGTGACCTTGACCTTTGATCCAGTGACCTTCAAATAAATAGGATTTATTTAGTACTAATGACTTGTGTCATTCCTTTGAATTTGAGGGTCATAGGTCAAATCATTCTGCAGTTATGAAACAGAAAACAATCAGTGGGACCAAATGGGACATTTGTCCAATAATACAAAAATACACAGGGGTCATCTACTCCTCATGGCTAGTGTACCTATTACATCTGAGGATGAGGAACTCAAAGTGTTCTCCGTTTATTGAGCAGAAACTGTTTTTGTCTAAACAATCACTATTATTTTGATCATTGTCCCAGTCACTTAAAATAGATAGGTGCCATCTGTAACATATGGCAATTGTACAAAGATCCAGTATGTTCTCCAGTTATTGAACAAGATCACTTTTGGTACTAACAGTCAGTGACCTTGACCTTTAGACTCAGCGACCTTAATTTGAGTAGAATCCATCCATTCTAATATGAATGACCAGTGTGCCTTCTAGATCTGAAGATCATAGGTCAAGGCTTTCTGTAGTAAATGAGCTGAAATCAAATTGCTAACAAACAAACGGATGGACAACCAGCACTATCACATAGTACTGACTGTTGGACATTAAATTACCAAATACATCATAAGACACCTGAAGATTTGAAATTAAATAACTCGGGTGTTTTTACTTTACCATAATCAAGACTGTTTCTACATTCACCTTATTAGGACAGAGACCTCTTTTCTGAATTTCAGGATACCCTTACCAATGATGTAGACAGAATGGGTAACCTTGTCTGTGGTCAGTTTAATTTTCCTTTTCAGTGTCATCAGTGTTAAAACACACATGATTTATGGTGATGAAAGTCAACGAGACAGGAATATTTGCTCAGTGAGCAGCTTGGTAAAAAATGAGACAAATATTAGAATAATGGTGCATAAACATCTATTAAACTTAATTAGTATAACCATAGTAATAAATTGATAGTTAATTGCTGGCAATTAACTAGAGAGACATTCACATCAGATTATTACCACAGAGCTGTATAATACTATTATCATTGACTGGAAATAAGAAAGTTAATTCGGCTGACTTTTAAATGAATGACTATACAAGAATTTATGACATCATCACAGTGACTATCCTAATGACAATCTAGATTGTTCTGAAGATTGCAATTCAACTTGAAATGAGCTTCTATTTTGGTACCATCTCAATTAGAACACTATTTAAGTGTGACTGTCAAGGCAATAATTACAGCTGCTTTTCCAAGTGCAGAAAATAATGCAGTTTTTTGGCAGGAAACAAAATTTATGTCATTAAAACTATGGCATTCATTTGTTTCAGCAAAATAGGATACCACTGAATAATCTGAATAAACTGTCCCATTTGCCGGTTTCTAAACTCTTTCCAAAAATAGTAATCATCAACTATTCTAAGACATTGCTAAATAGTTTTTTACAAAATAACTATACACAAAGTTTTAAAATAATCTTTATAACTGATAGGTATAGATTAGATGAGGGTCATAGTTGATGCAAAGTAACAGTGTTACAGGGGTGTCAGTAAGAGCAGGGAGCCAGTAAAATTACCCAGTAACCTATCATCACCCAACTACTTTTCTTGGATGACTGAGTATTATTAAAGGGAGTACCCCCCCCCCCCCCCCAGATCCACATCTACTTTTTGCATTTTCTCTGCTACTTCAAGAATAAGTGAAACTCCTGGTGTTAACAAGTTAATAACTTTAGTTTTTAGTTTTTAGCCTTACTTAGACAGCATGATTGTCATGGATCAATCGATATTTAGACTGATGATAATCAGATGGTCTATTACTATAAGCACACCCACCTTAAATGGTTTCACCATCCTTAATAATAAAATATCAAACTGAAAACAACCATTTCTAGAAATTTATAAGTGACCCATGAGGTTTGAACCAACAATCCATTGGACAACATGAATGCCTATCACTGAAGTAATTCCACCTGTACCAAATGTGCCCCAGTAATGCTGACATGTTTCCACCTGTACCAACTGTGCCTCAGTAATGCTGACATGTTTCCACCTGTACCAAATGTGCCCCAGTAATGCTGACATGTTTCCACCTGTACCAAATGTGCCCCAGTAATGCTGACATGTTTCCACCTGTACCAAATGTGCCCCAGTAATGCTGACATGTTTCCTATACCAACTGTGCCCCAGTAATGCTGACATGTTTCCTGTATCAACTGTGCCCCAGTAATGCTGACATGTTTCCTATACCAACTGTGCCCCAGTAATGCTGACATGTGCCCCAGTAATGCTGACATGTGGCCCAGTAATGCTGACATGTGCTCCAGTAATGCTGACATGTGCCCCAGTAATGCTGACATGTGCCCCATAAATGCTGACATGTGCCCCAGTAATGCTGACATGTGCCCCAGTAATGCTGACATGTGCTCCAGTAATGCTGACATGTTTCCTAGCACTGAAGTAATTCCATGTGTACCAACTGTGCCCCAGTAATGCTGACATGTGCCCCATTAATGCTGACATGTGCCCCAGTAATGCTGACATGTACCCCAGTAATGCTGACATGTTTCCTAGCACTGAAATAATTCCATGTGTACCAACTGTGCCCCAGTAATGCTGACATGTGCCCCAGTAATGCTGTCATGTTTCCTGCCCCAGTAATGCTGACATGTGCCCCAGTAATGCTGACATGTGCCCCAGTAATACTGTCATGTTTCCTGCCCCAGTAATGCTGACATGTGCCCCAGTAATGCTGACATGTTTCCTGCCCCAGTAATGCTGACATGTTTCCTGCCCCAGTAATGCTGACATGTGCCCCAGTAATGCTGACATGTGCTCCAGTAATGCTGACATGTTTCCTAGCACTGAAGTAATTCCATGTGTACCAACTGTGCCCCAGTAATGCTGACATGTGCCCCATTAATGCTGACATGTGCCCCAGTAATGCTGACATGTGCCCCAGTAATACTGTCATGTTTCCTGCCCCAGTAATGCTGACATGTGCCCCAGTAATGCTGACATGTTTCCTGCCCCAGTAATGCTGACATGTTTCCTGCCCCAGTAATGCTGACATGTGCCCCAGTAATGCTGACATGTTTCCTGCCCCAGTAATGCTGACATGTTTCCTGCCCCAGTAATGCTGACATGTTTCCTGCCCCAGTAATGCTGACATGTGCCCCAGTAATGCTGACATGTTTCTTGCCCCAGTAATGCCGACATGTGCCCCAGTTATGCTGACATGTTTCCTGCCCCAGTAATGCTGACATGTGCCCCAGTAATGCTGACATGTTTCCTGCCCCAGTAATGCTGACATGTGCCCCAGTAATGCTGACATGTTTCTTGCCCCAGTAATGCTGACATGTGCCCCAGTAATGCTGACATGTTTCCTGCCCCAGTAATGCTGACATGTGCCCCAGTAATGCTGACATGTGCCCCAGTAATGCTGACATGTTTCTTGCCCCAGTAATGCTGACATGTGCCCCAGTAATGCTGACATGTTTCTTGCCCCAGTAATGCTGACATGTGCCCCAGTAATGCTGACATGTTTCTTGCCCCAGTAATGCTGACATGTGCCCCAGTAATGCTGACATGTTTCTTGCCCCAGTAATGCTGACATGTGCCCCAGTAATGCTGACATGTTTCCTGCCCCAGTAATGCTGACATGTGCCCCAGTAATGCTGACATGTGCCCCAGTTATGCTGACATGTGCCCCAGTAATGCTGACATGTGCCCCAGTAATGCTGACATGTTTCCTATCAAAATGATTAGAGCAGCACAGGGAGACCATATTCACAAATGAAAACCAAGGATGAATATCATCATGTGTCACTAATTCATCAAGAGATGTTTTTTCCACAACCATTACAACAGTTCTCTATGCAAAAATAAACAGAATATTTCAAATTGATTTGGTTAATACAATATTATTTAATCAGGCTTTACAGCAAGTCAGTGATTGTCACAGTAATCAGACATCAAGGTGACAAAACTGCCCACTATGTATCGCCTCAGTGTTCCATTGATGAAAAGATTCACCTGTGGTAACCATTTTATTTCCAGTGACACACAGAACAGCTAACAAAGAGCAATGATGCCTAAGATTGAATATTTGCATAAATCTGTACCTTGTTCAGAATCTAATCCTTACTGGCTCAACTAACACATTCGAGAGGCTTTACTGAATGTTTATCGGTTTGAGATGACAAGTTTGATAAATTGATAAAAAAAATGAACAGCTTATTATTTTTCATAAAGCCTCCGTGCTTCACATGTATACTGAAGCATTTCATTCTGGAATATGTTCTGTTCACGCTGTTTAAAGTTAAAAAACGAACGCGCCCGGTGACGTAGTGACTGGTGCGCCCCACTGTTAATCCCTCATATTTGTTCTGACGTTCTGTCAACACATATCAGTAAGTTCAAATGTGATTTGAAATTCGTGAATTTTATCACGGTTGTTTAATTATTGGTAATATTATATAGTCTGAGTACACTGTACCAGAATGGAAAACATAACACAAGAAGATGTGTTATTATTAAATGAAGAAGGGGTTTAGTAGCCTCGAAGAACAACCACGTGCTTCGAAGAAGCACTCGTCCAAAAATAAAAATAAACTGGATGCAAAGAGTGACAAGTGTAATAAACCCCAGAGGAAAAAGTCGAGACCTGTAGATTCTCCGACGGAACAATCATCAATTATTGACTTGAATAAATTAAATCCGGACAACATCCAGAGATTAAGGAATGTTTTAGGGATTACCCCTCCAACTGTGGATAGTCTTCCCACTACAGATTGTAGGCCCAACTTGAGGGTTGAGATTAACACTGATGACATATCTGATAATGAATATTTGGACAATATTCCATTTGACAAGAACAATAATGTTTCAAATGATATTGGAGAGGCACTATTCAATGAAGACTTGTGTTATGATAATGAAGAGGGTGACGAGTGGAATCTTCCACAATTGAAGACCCCTGAGAAGGGTAAACCAGTTGCTACATCTCTTGCCAACATGTTAAATTTGGCATGCACATCTAAATGTGACATTGACAATATTATTTCGAAGCACCGAGTGCCGGAAAATTGTATGCAGGCATGCCCGCCATGTATTAATAACGAGATTTGGAAAATCATGAATAAAAGGTTGCAATCACAAGATAGAGGGATTGTAGAAACTCAACACATTGTTAGTGCTGCTATGGTGCCAATTATGAAGTTGGCAGAATTATCAAAACCTCAGATTATGAAGAATACAGAAGCAAAATCTTTGTTGTCAGATTCATTAACACTTTTGGGACAGGCTCAATTTAATCTGTCAGTATGCAGACGTTACCTGATTAGACCTGCTCTTAAAAAGAAATATCACTCGTTGTGTAACATTTCTATGCCTATCACAGACAAACTTTTCGGTGAGGATACGGCAAAAGATATCAAATCATGTGATTCATTGGTTTCTATTGGAAGTGAATACAACTTCAAGTCGCCTTATACTAGAGGCAGAGGTTATGGATCTTATACCAGTAAATATCCTTCTAAGAGAGGACAGTATCCTTATTCAAGTTCTTCTCAGAGGTATCAACCTTACTATAGAGGACAAACCAGATATGGTGGTAGAATGTCCCGTGGTGCACGGAGAACAGCATCAGCTACTGCGCCTGCCCCTACTGATAAATGAGGTAAGTCTTATTGGTAACATTGCAAATTGTATAAATGAATGGCAAAATATTACAAATGACCAATGGGTGTTAGAAAATGTCACTGGTTGCAAGATAATGTCTGACAATGAACCATATCAGTATAAGGTACATAAAGAGATATCATTCAATGATGATATGTGGATTTTAGTTGACAATGAGATTAAAACACTATTGAGTAAGGGTGCTATTATACCTTCTCAAACAGAAAAAGGAGAGTTCATCTCCAATATTTTTATAGTTCCCAAACCTAACAATAAGTTTAGACCAGTGATCAATTTGAGATATCTGAACCATTACGTGCACTATGACCATTTTTAACAGGAGACATTTAATTTGATTTTAGATTTGGTACAAGAGTCAGATTTTTTTACCAAGGTCGATCTGACAGATGCATATTTTTCGGTTCCCATGCATACAGAGTTTAGAAAATATCTCAAATTTATATGGGATGGAAAATTATACCATTTTGTCTGCCTTCCATTTGGCTTGAAATCAGCTCCATATATATTTACTAAGTTACTCAAACCAGTTTTTGCATGGTTCAGACAGCAAAATATTAGATGTGCATATTATCTAGATGACTCTCTCAACATGAATCAGTTGTATAATGTATGTCTTAAGAATACTGAAATAGCTATTTCTACTTTAAAAAAACTAGGTTTTGTTGTCAACAAGAAAAAGTTGGTTATTATTCCCACACAAAGAGTCATATTTTTTGGTTTTGTTTTAGATACAGTTAAGTTTATGGTGTTCTTGACTGATGAGAAAATTGACAAGATACTTTCATATGGTAGAAATTTATTAAAAAGTAAGACAATCACGATACGGCAACTAGCATCATTCATAGGTCTGATAGTTAATGCTTTCTATGCTATTTTGGAAGCCCCATTGCACTGTAGAAGTTTAGAAAGAAAAAAAGTTGATACTTCAGGAAATGTCATGGATTTTGACAAGAAAATTGATCTTAATGAAGATTGTATCAATGAAATACAATGGTGGAATGTTAACTCTTTCGGCGCCGATGTCGCCGCAGAGCGACTAATGGCTCACCGCCGATGTCGCCGCAGAGCGACTTCGTTGGTAGCCGTGGTATAAACATTGTTTTACGACTTTTAAACCGGAAATGAATCGTTTTTATGCCGTATTACGGTAAAGCGATATTCAAAACGCGGAAGTAAAGAAAAAAATTGAATTATAACACCAAATTTAAGCAATTTCGTGACTTTTGTCGCACGTGTATTCCGGGATGAATCGAGGAATGAACCGTCTCAATGCGGCTGAAGCCCTTGACCGTATAATTAACGATTCTGACTCGGGATCTGAGTTTGAAATGAGCGATGAGGTAAATATTTCCTTTCATTTTGTATTTGCTAACTTAGAATTCGAAAATCGAATTTCGGTGTTCAAAAATATGTTTTTATTGCGTGTTTATCTCACCTGTATACTATTTCTCACCTGTTTTTTACCTGGTTACTAATGATTCGACTATAAATATGGTAACAGCTGTAATTGGCTGTTGATATGACAGGAAATGGTCAGTATTACTATTATTATTGAAGTTTGAGGACTGTCATTGATGCATGTCCACACAAAAATAAATTATAATGGTTCCAGTTCATGCCTAATTTTGTAGGGTGACGTGATTATGTTGTGAAGAGGCCGCGGTTTCTATGCATCAAACAGAAGTGTTTTGTTTTTAGTTTTAGCTTGGTAGCACACTGGCAATGATCATATACATGTATTGTGATGTAAAGATCACTTATTTATTGAAATATTTTGTCTATTTACAGGAATCTAGTCAAGATTCATCAGCACAGTCCAGTAGTGACGATGACGTTCGGCCGGGTTCAAATAATACCAACCAAATTCAAAGGGGTCGCCGTACAGTGAGCAGAGGAAGAGGTCGTATCCGTACAGGTTCCAGGGGGCGAGGCCGAGGATGTAGAGTTCCATCTACTAATGGAAGAGGTGGTCGGCGAGGCAGGGGTCGTCCAACAGCAAATGGAAATGCATCTGACACAAGCGTAAGATCAGTCAATTCGCCAATACCAAATATACAAGGACCTAATTGTTATGACTGGGAGTTTATGAATCCTCTTGATGATTTTGATACCGACTGGCTGCCAGAACCTGCACAGAGAAGAGGTGTTCTTGTTAACACAGATGATTTCAACCCAGTTGATTACTTCTATCTATTCTTTCCAAGAAACTTGTTTGAGACTATAGTTACTCACACAAACTTGTACGCCGAGCAACATATAAACAGTTTAGGTGAATTACCACAGTATTCTCGTTATAAAAGCTGGGTACCAACTTCAGTGGCAGAAATGAAGGCATTTGTTGCTCTGCAAATTGCGATGGGACTGAATAATAAGCCCGAGTTGGAGGACTACTGGGGAACATTTTGGCTGACAAAGAATTCGTTTTCTGATGTGATGTCTAGGAATCGATATGAACTTTTGTGTGCTTTCTTACACTTCAATGATAATGCTGAACGGGCGGGTAGAAACGAACCAGGATATGACCCGTTATATAAAGTTAGAACCGTACTTGATATTGTGGATCCGCTTTATCCACAAGTGTTCAGTCCAGGAAAATCCCTTTCAATTGACGAGTCAATGATAAAGTTCAAGGGCCGTATCTTCTTCCGGCAGTATCTTCCAGCAAAACCCACAAAATGGGGAATCAAAGCATTCGCTTTATGTGACAGTGATACTGGATATGGGTTAAGATTTGTTATTTACACTGGAAAATCAACTTTCCAACTTGATCAGAATTCCCCTTTATCGATGACAGAGCAGGTTGCGCTGGAAATGGTCCGCGGGTACGATAATAAAGGCTACATTATATACATGGACAATTATTATTCATCACCTAAATTGTTCAGTGCTCTGAAGGACAGAGGTATAGGTGCTTGTGGCACAGTCAACCCGAGAAGAAAATTCATGCCGACAACAATCCAACCGAACAACTTTGCGATAGCAAAAGGTGAAGACCCAGTCTTTATGAGATGTGAGAACTTACTAACATGTGCTATGATGGACACTAAGCGGGTGCATTTTTTAAGTAGCATTCACAATGACAATACATTCGTAAAACGTGTGAGAGATCGGAAGAGCGATACAGGATTCAGAACAATTGAAAAACCGGTGATGTCAGAACATTACAACATGAATATGAATGGGGTTGATGTCCTTGATCAGAAACTTGGGTCATACTCGTATCCCCATAAAAGTTCGAAATGGTACATGACAATTTACCACAGGGTAAAGGAGATAGCATTAGTTAATGGATACATAGTGTACCTCAAGTCCATCCAGGGAAATCAGAAGCCAATTGCTACACGATTGTTCAGGGAAAGGGTAATTGACGGACTTTTGGAAGGGTTTCCGCTGAGAGCAAGTAAGAAAGGACGACCATTTTCCTCAGAAAAACCCGATCGACTTACAGGTCGCCATTTTTCCGCGCGTTATGAGGATAATAACTTCAGACCGGAATGTACTGTATGCAGTGACAGGAAAATCCCCGGTTGGAAAAGGGTACAAACTAGAAACTATTGTGTGGAATGTGATAAAGCAATGTGCCCAGTGGACTGTTTTAGAATCTACCATACCTACAAAGACTATCGCGCCTCCGCCGCTACATTAATTTATAAACTGTGAATTTATTAACAGGATCTAAAGGTTGATAGGTCAACACATGTGTGACATGTACAGCTCATGTTTGTGAAAGTCTTATATCATGACTGTGCTTGGTGTGTTATATTGACATGTTTGATTGATAGAGACAATACTATTGTTTTTGTTGAATGATATACAATTATTCGCTGTTTTTTGTTCATAGTTTGACATGTTCAATGAATAAGTATTTTATTTTATCAATGAAATGATGCATTTCCTGCTTTAAAAGACACATCTGTTATCACACTAAAGGGACACAACTGATGTATAGTGATTTTTAACAATATTACTTCATTTTGATAACTGGTAAATTTTTATTGTAAATACTGACATTTTTGGAAAAAATGCGTAATTTTGATTATGTTATTCTATGATCAAATGTATTATTATTCATATTTTTTAATATGTTTTCACATGAATGAATTCTTAAAAGAATAAACATTAAAAAACCATGAAAAAGAATCATTATTTATGTATTTTAAAGTTTATTATAACTCAAAATCTAAAAAATGACAAATTTTGGGGTCAAGGTCATATTTCAAGGTCAAGGTCAAGGTCACCAGGTGCAGTAGGCAGATGATAAATTGTTTCTGAGATGCAGGATTATATTTTCAATACATGTTGAAAGTTTCATGATGATATCTACATTATTTATTGAATAACACCAATTTGACCAATTCCACTGGAATTTGGACAATTCCTGAAAAATAATCTGGCGCTGAGAAGTCTGTTATACCAGGAATTTGGCGCCGAAAGAGTTAATGTAGTTATCAAAAATGGGAAAAGGATAAGATCTACAGCTATAGATATCCGGGAATATCTCAAGAGTGAAGGAATTTCGCAAGGAGTTGCAGACCTCGTCATTTCGTCATGGAGACAAGGTTCTAGGAAGCAGTATTCCTACGCCTGGAACAAGTGGGTTACTTTAAACAATCTCAGATTTGCAAATCCGTTTCAGACGACTGTCGGTAGTGTTACAGTATTTATATTTTTTGTTCTATACAGGAAAATCGTATTCCGTTATCAATTCCCACAAATCCATGCTGTTGCAAACATTGCCTTTCTTTAACAATATTTGGTGCAAGGAATGCTGGGTTATAAACCATTTTATGAAAGGAGTTTTTCATAGTAAACATGGGATGTGTCCAAAGTGTTCAAGTTTTTGTCAACGTTGTATCCTTAGATTCAATTAAATTAAAACTAGAGCTATCACTGAAGGTGATTAATACCCCCACAATACCGCTTTGTCAGACATATTTTTGATAAATTCAAAGATGGCCGCCAGTCAAGACAATGAAATTATCTATCACTATCTATCACTACAGGACCACAATCAGAATGTGCCGACAATATACACAACTAGGCTTGGTAGAAATAATTCATGGAAAACCATGTTATGTGACATGACGGAACAAGTGGTGATTCCCATATAGCCCCCATTGCATATTTTGAAGTGGGGTTATAATAAGAATTGTGTACATTTTAATATTTCGGAGGTGATATGAATACCACAGTATGGGAGTCAGGTCAAAATCAATAAAATAGAAAAAATGAACAGTAATATATAGCACTTTGTCACAAAGAAATATAATGATACATTCGACTAGAGTATGATATGAACTAGTAACACCAATATATTTGATTTTAACTCCCAAGATCTGAACATTTTGCATTCAAATTCGAACAAATATAGCAACAAAGCGTATTAAATTGATACAATTTATATTCGCAATCAAGACATTTTGTTCCATTGTCCTTGACTGCAGTTTCACAGATTTAATCAAATAATCAAACTACCTGGATATAACATTACATTATGCCTTATTTCAATGGATTTTAAAAGAAATCCCGTTATTTTCACTGAAAGGCGAGTCTTCAACAACAAAAACAAACCATTTGCTAGTATCTGAATGTAATAAACCAAAAATGCTGCCAACAGAACAGTAAGAACTAATCAACAGTTCCTGTGAAATAAAAAACTGAACTTGTATAGAATTGCTCACAAAAAGCTGGGCAAAATGGAACTAAATCAATGCAAAATATATCAAACAATATGCTAGAAATAACAGTTATTTTCACAGAAAGATAAGTGGTTTACAACTAAAAACAAACCATTTGCTAGTAAGTGAAAGTAAGAGAAACTATTTTTAGTAACAGTGACCTTGACCTTGGCCCCACCAGCCCCAATATCGAACTTGCCCTGTATCTTCTGATGTTACACCTGTGTACCAAAAAATTTTCAAATCTGTCTAGCCTTTCATGAGTTATCGTCCGGAAACCATGAAAACCGACAGACCGACCGACAGACAGACCGACCGACAGACCGACAAGCTCACTCCTATATACCCCCCTCAAACTTCGTTTGTGGGAGTATAACTATTAACTTATAAGCTTGTGGCTTTAGTAGCATTATCTGCAGCTCCCAGAGCTCAAACCATGATGTGTATGAACTTGGATTATATGGTTAAGGAAGCCAATGGTGTTGTTTTTACATTCCCTGGTTTATTGAAGACGTCTAGAGGGCGTCACAATTTTGCTTTAAGACTAGAATTATTCAAGGATAAACGGTTGTGTGTCATACGAACATTGAAATACTATATTAAAAGGACTAAGTCCATAAGACTTTCTAGACAGCTATTTGTTTCATATAAAACATTTAGAAAAGTGGCAAGTAGCACTATATCTAGGTGGTTGAAATGTGTCGGGGATTAACTCTAATGTATATTCACATTCCTTTAGAGGAGCTTCCGTTACTGCAGCCTTTAATAAGGGATGTTCAGTTACTGCAGCCTTTAATAAGGGGTGTTCAGTTACTGCAGCCTTTAATAAGGGATGTTCAGTTACTGCAGCCTTTAATAAGGGATGTTCAGTTACTGCAGCCTTTAATAAGGGATGTTCAGTTACTGCAGCCTTTAATAAGGGATGTTCAGTTACTGCAGCCTTTAATAAGGGATGTTCAGTTACTGCAGCCTTTAATAAGGGATGTTCAGTTACTGCAGCCTTTAATAAGGGATGTTCAGTAATAAGGGATGTTCAGTTACTGCAGCCTTTAATAAGGGATGTTCAGTAATAAGGGATGTTCAGAAATAAGGGATGTTCAGTCAGCCAAATTCTAAAAACAGCTGACTGGTCTTCTGCTAACAATTTTAAGAAATATTATTATAGGCAGATTGAACCTAACTCTGCTAGCTTTGCTTCAGCGGTACTTGATCAAACATAAACTTTGATAATGTTGTTATTATATGTTTATATGCATAATCATTGGGATTAAATGTTATTATGTTTACATTTTGTTGCACTTTAAAGATGCTTCAGTATACATGTGAAGCACGGAGGCTTTATGAAAAATAATGGTCCCTCATCCAAGCTTTAGTGAAGGTTGAGGGTCATTATTAGAGTAAAGCTGGAGGCTGAGCATGTATATATACCCACCCGAGTATTGGTATTTGTATTACATATGTGTTATATATTTGCCTGGGTTATACTGTGGTATTAACACTATTTTGATTCCAGGATACATATAAGGATAGCTATTTGTTCCCTCCACTTTTGTTTTTTGTTGTCATGCAACAAAATGTAGGGTCTTTAAATTATGAGGGATTAACAGTAGGGCGCACCGGTCACTACGTCACCGGGCGCGTTCGTTTTTAACTTTAAACAGCGTGAACAGAACATATTCCAGAATGAAATGCTTCAGTATACATGCTCAGCCTCCGGCTTTACTCTAATAATGACCCTCATCCTTCACTAAAGCTTGGATGAGGGACCATTTTGCTATGTGGTAAATTAAATGAAAAAGTAGTTCTGACAATTTTAGTTTTATATTTCAGCAACAAGATCCAGGTTCAAATGATTATATCACAGATCATACTAGAAGATGCTTTCTTAAATCAAAGCACTGAAAGTGCAGACAGGAAGGGGCTCACTGCAGATCACAGACATCACTTTGACATTGATTTACCTATCACAATAGTTTATCATGAACACTTTGTTATGTCAGTGTATTAAATAATATAGGGATTGTACACACAAGAGTGTATACAAAGAATTGGTATAGACAGTCAGAAGGATGGATCATCATCATGTCAAACTCGACAATCTGTCCCAGAAATGGCAGAATTACGCGGTTGACAACTGTCACCTAGTTTCACTTTCTGTACAAGTTACACAAATCATTAAATTGCAAAAATGAAGTTCCAATACAACAGTGTTCTGTTTGTATGCGACTGTTCAAACACATCTTATCTGCACACAGAAGTTCACGTATTTTCTCCGCTGTTGTGCGTTTTCGTGGACGCCGCCATTTTGTTCAATACATGGGAAATATTATTTTATCATTCTGTTTTTGTTAAACTGTACTGTTTTACCTATCGTTATTGATATTTCTGATATATCTCGCTGGTTCGCGATCATCTAATTGGTCAAGTTAATAATTGGTCAAGTTAAGGAGAATAATTGAACGTGGGCGTGTTAGAGACTCAACATCAGCCACTCCCGTGACGTCATAGATTCAGCACAATCCAAGGTCAAATTACGTTGATGTTTATGAAATGTGTTGAAAAACATTAGAAGGTGACATTTGTGTAAATATTGTTGGTTATCATAATTGGACATATATCTCTTATGGTGCATATATTCAGTTTAAGTAATCTTGTTGATTCGCGATCGCTTAGTAAAATAAACTTGTAAACTTAACAGCACGTGATTTTGCGAAAGAGCAAACAGCAAATCGCGAAAAAATACGATTTCGATCAATTTTTCTTCCTTTTTTGACAAAGTTTAGGATTTTTCATGAAAATAATCAGGAGCCACGACGACATCGCGTTATAATGGATATTGCGCTATATCCGACCGTGGTGTAACAGAGTTGCAGTGTAATAATAATAATTAAAAAAGAAATGAAAGAAAAGTAAAACATATTTAAATAAATGATTTGTTTATTCTTACACGTGTACATGAATAATATACAGACATGATAGTAAACAATTACGATGTTCTATTTTTAGACAAACAGTACTAACACAGAACTTTGTAGTTTGTGGCAGACATATGCATACATGCCATATCTCACGCCGTGAGACCTTTCCTCACGTATTTTCATGCCTCCTCACGGTCTACCGCCGTTAGATTAAAACCTCACGTAAATTTGAACCTCCAAGAAAAAATCATTGATCGTGCGAAATTTTGTATCTCGGACATGCTATGATTCTTCGATACTACCCGAAAATGCCGATTAAAGGTGACACTTTGTTGATTGACTTTGATCAGCTGTTGATTTGCGTGTTTTTAATCACCTCAGGCGTACTGCGGTTAATTGTTTGTTAAAGCGGTGATTAAACTTCTTATCATCTTATTGACAGGAAAGGTGTTAATCTGCTTGTTTTAATGCAGGGTTTTCCTGATGCACAAATTTATGCGTTTTGACGTACTTTTTGGCTAAATAAAAAACCTGAAAAAATCTTACTTTGATCCGTAATTTAGCCTACATGTATATCCATCACGTGTATATCCCATGAATCAAAAATGTTCACACAATAAAAGCATAAACGTTACTAGAGATTATTAAATTTATTGGTATTAAAAACTTCAAAACTCGGTGAACTGAGGCAAATGATAAAGGTCACGTAGGCACATGTAAGACACTGCTAGCTGTGACGTAATACTGTACTCTATGTGACGTAAAACCATCGGGCAGATCAAAGGGGTTAGTTTGGAAGATATTTTAGGCTAGCCATGGAAGTTTCGACACATCGGCTTTGATCAAAGGTTAGAAAACTGCTATTGGGTACCGTACTTATTCTAAAAGATGCATATAAGACTTAAAAAATATGTGATTTTTTACCTTTATTAAACACCCACTGCTCTCAAAATATTTGGTAGATGTTATTATGTATACAATATTTGCATACCAGTATGACTTGCCTTTGAGTATCATATCTGGTCACTTGTATAAATGACCCCCAAATGAAGCACACTGTGACCCCTAAAAGAAAATTCAAGGGAAACCCTGTTTAATGCTAATTGATGAAGGAATTTACGCGACAAAGTAACACTGTAATTACGCATGAAAACAGTTGGGTGGGGTAATGTTATTAAGTGTTGGTGTATTAAGCGCCCCCAAAATTCGCGATTTACAGTCTCACTTATTTTTCCCAAATCTCACTTAAAAACAGCCCTGCTGAAGAAAATCTCACTTATTGACCATCTGAAAATATGGCATGTATGCATATGAATAAACTCGAACAAACAAACTCTCACATTCAAAAGGTTATGTTTTTTAAGAAGCACTTCACTTAATCACACTTGAATTAAGCACTATCAAATATATATGTTTGGTCAATAACCGACAAACTGATACATTTCAATTTACTCAATAAAAGACAACAATTTGTTGTTTCTGAATTGTATTCATTTAGCAATGAATAGACAATTAACAATTTAAAATTCCCGTTTGGATTTCATTAAATATTTAATAGATCCAATAAGTTATTTGTTTGTCACATAAGTACATGTACACTGTATTGCATATAGTATAACCATCAAGTAATTATCATTACGTGAGAATAACACGTGTCACCAATCTTACCTGGCAACAAACAATAGAATATCGCTCTGTCAATGAAAGGTGTGGATTATTGTATTGTTCGACCTATCTGGGGTGAACAATGAATGAAATGGTATCTAGGGACCGCAAACCCTGTTTGAGTGTTCGACCTATCTCCGTTCGAGTGATCTACTGTTCGATAACATGAAATAAGAAGGGGTTTTGCCGGGACCTAAGAACCTGTTCGAGGTATCTACTGTGTTCGAGCCAAAACTGTTCGAGGTTTTGAAGTTTTACTGTATACATATAATTGTTTGTTGGATATATCATATATTGCTACGTTTTCTTGTATGCGTATCTCTAACTTCCACTGTCGTCCGCCGAGTTATCTGCCTTCTACTATCGTCCGCTGAGTTCAAGTGCTATGGCTTGTTTTCAGTGCACTTCACGCATGATACAGTTGCGTTGTAGGCAGACCTTTTTTTCTGTAATTTGCAATATTTAATCAGCAAGTTTCTTTGGGGTTCTTCTTATGCGTAAGTGATGTCAGCTCAAATCCGTTTTCTAGCTGAAATCGCAAATGCTTACTGCTATTGTTTGTTAGACAAGGACTACTTTCTTCAGGAGTATGTAGACTTTGGATGTTCAGAATTACAGACTTGGGACATGAGCCAAATGGACTGTGTGACCTTGAGCTTTGGCATTGGACATGTGTATAAAATATTATGTGTGGGACATGAGCTGAATTGACTGTGATCTTGAGCTTTGGCATAGGACATGATAATAAATTAATAAGTGTGGGAGTTGGACAGGAGTGAAAGTGACTATGACCTTGAACTGTTGCCTGGTGAAGTTGTTAAGTGGAAAAAAAAAATTATTTCCCCCCATGGGACATGTAGATGTCAATAAACTGAAGTTCAATATTGAACGATCTGTATGTCTTTTGATGTAAATTATTGTGAGTTTGTTTTTTACAAGGTAGTTAATGAAAGAATAATTACATACTAAAAAAGAATTACTGGTATGTTGATTTTGTCCAGATTCTAGTCTAATATCTTAAACGGTTTTAAATTTGAAAAAATCTGAAAAACAGTTAGGAAAGTAATGATGGAGCCTAACTTCATAAAATGTCCTGTAATTTATATTCTCAAACAGTAGAAGGAAATTGATTTGCTTGGGGGAGCAGCAGTTTCAATAACAATATGCATCCTGTAAACTGTAAGCAAGATTCAATAAGTGAAAGAATAATTTTTCCACTACCATAGTTACTACTTTTAATTTATAATTTTTGGTCTTACGAAAAGAACTTACTCAGAACTGCAACTGTATAATGGGTTACTTTTACATGCTACTAGTATTTACTATATTTTTTACGACCTGTAAGTTTTATGAAGAATGGCCACATAAAATCGCCATGTAAACTCAAGCACTGCTCATAATGAAACTCGCCCTTACAGCTGATACACATGTACTACAGGTATACACATTATGCCACATTTCAGATCTTCATGGACATGCTACTCACTTAAAGTTTTTATGGCCTCAAGTTAAAGAACTCTGTTAGGATATTTAAAACCTGTTACCCACCTAAGACTTTACTGTAGGCAGGGATTTTTCAGTCATTTGTTTTCAAGTCCGGTACAAGTTGACAATTTATTAAACCTTTGAAGCTTGCCTCAATTAAGAGTTCTCCAATGTTTATTTCCCAATTGATTTAATTCATGTTTTTCACGTTCCAGCAATGTTTGCATCATCTTTTAAAATAATGACCATAAATTCAGATATATCTTTAAAGCGATAAAATTTAAGTATCAAACAAAATCACAAACTAGTGGCAATAAAATTTGTGAATTGCTTCACTTTACCACGTTTTATTTTAATACAAGATGTGGCACGCTTCAATCATCCTCATATTTCACAAATTTCACATAAAGAATAGGGAATACGTTACTTATTTCAACACTAGCAATGTTTAGGGTAAAGAAATCTCAAGAACTTTTTTTGCTATCAGGAAACAGAATAGCGAAGTAACAAGTTCACAGTTTACAGCAATACATGATTACCAGTCACAGTTTACAGCAATACATGATTACCAGTCACAGTTTACAGCAATACATGATTACCAGTCACAGTTTACAGCAATACATGATTACCAGTCACAGTTTACAGCAATACCTGATTACCAGTCACAGTTTACAGCAATACCTAATTACCAGTCACAGTTTACAGCAATACATGATTACCAGTCACAGTTTACAGCAATACATGATTACCAGTCACAGTTTACAGCAATACATGATTACCAGTCACAGTTTACAGCAATACATGATTACCAGTCACAGTTTACAGCAATACATGATTACCAGTCACAGTTTACAGCAATACATGATTACCAGTCACAGTTTACAGCAATACCTGATTACCAGTCACAGTTTACAGTAATGCCATATTACCAGTCACAGTTTACAGCAATAAGTGATTACCAGTCACAGATTACAGCAATACATGATTACCTGTCACATTTACAGCAATTATTGATTACCAGTCACAGTTTACAGCAATACATGATTACCTGGCACAGTTTACAGCAATTATTGATTACCAGTCAAAGTTTACAGCAATAAGTGATTACCTGGCACAGTTTACAGCAATAAGTGATTACCAGTCACAGATTACAGCAATTATTGATTACCAATCACAGATTACAGCAATACATGATTACCAGTCACAGTTTACAGCAATAAGTGATTACCAGTCACAGTTTACAGCAATAAGTGATTACCAGTCACAGTTTACAGCAATAAGTGATTACCAGTCAAAGTTTACAGCAATAAGTGATTACCCATCACAGTTTACAGCAATAAGTGATTACCTATCACAGTTTACAGCAATACATGATTACCTGTCACAGTTTACAGCAAAATGTGATTATCTGTCACTGTTTACAGCAATACCTGATTACCTGTCACAGTTTACAGCAATACCTGATTACCAGTCACAGTTTACAGCAATACCTGATTACCCATCACAGTTTACAGCAATACCTGATTACCCATCACAGTTTACAGCAATACATGATTACCCATCACAGTTTACAGCAATACCTGATTACCTGTCACAGTTTACAGCAATAAGTGATTACCTGTCACAGTTTACAGCAATACATGGTAACCAGTCAAAGTTTACAGCAATAAGAGATTACCTGTCACAGTTCACAGCAATACATGGTTACCAGTCACAGTTTACAGCAATAAGTGATTACCTGTCACAGTTCACAGCAATACACGTTAACCAGTCACTGCTTACAGCAATTCATGATAACCAGTCACAGTTTACAGCACTAAGTGATTACCTGTCGCAGTTTACAGCAATAAGTGATTACCAGTCACAATTTACAGCAATACATTAATACCAGTCACAGTTTTCAGCAATACGTGATAACCAGTCACAGTTTAAAGCAATACGTGGTTACCTGTCACAGTTTACAGCAAAAAGTGATTACCTATCCAATTTACAGCAATACATGATTACCTGTCACAGTTTACAGCAATACATGATTACCAGTCACAGTTTACAGCAAAACATGATTACAAGTCAAAGTTTACAGCAATAAGTGATTACCTGTCGCAATTTACTGCAATACATGCAGCAATAAGGGATTACCTGTCACAGTTTACAGCAATACATGGTTGCCAGTCACAGTTTACAGCACTAAGTGATAACCTGTTGCAAATTACAGCAATACATGATTACCTGTCAAAGTTTACTGCAAAACATGATTACCTGTCACAGTTTACAGCAAAACATGATTAACAGTCACAGTTTACAGCACTAAGTGATTACCTGTCACAGTTTACAGCAATAATTGATTACCAGTCACAGTTTACAGCAATTATTGATTACCAGTCACAGTTTACAGCAATATGTGATTACTTGTCACAGTTTACAGCAATGCCTGATTACCAGTCACAGTTTACAGCAATAAGTGATTACCAGTCACAGTTTACAGCAATACATGATTACCTGTCACAGTTTACAGCAAAACATGATTACCAGTCACAGTTTACAGCACTAAGTGATTACCTGTCGCAGTTTACAGCAATACATGAATACCAGTCACAGTTTTCAGCAATACGTGATAACCAGTCACAGTTTAAAGCAATATGTGATTACCTGTCACAGTTTACAGCAATACATGATTACCTGTCACAGTTTACAGCAATATGTGATTATCTGTCACTGTTTACAGCAAAAAGTGATTACCCGTCACAGTTTACAGCAATACCTGATTACGAGTCACAGTTCACAGCAATTAGTGATTACCAGTCACAGTTTACAGCAATAAGTGATAACCAGTCTCTGTTTACAGCAATAAGTGATTACCAGTCACAGTTCACAGCAATACATGATTACCTGTCACAGTTCACAGCGATACATGATTACCTGTCACAGTTTACAGCGATACATGATTACCTGTCACAGTTTACAGCGATACATGATTACCTGTCACAGTTTACAGCGATACATGATTACCTGTCACAGTTTACAGCGATACATGATTACCCGTCACAGTTTACAGCGATACATGATTACATGTCACAGTTCACAGCAATACACTATCACTTCCCTATATTTGCATGGATATAAAAACAGATGGTGTAATTTCAATGTAGTGAAGCAATGGATAAAACAGATGAATGACTTGTTAGCTTAACTCAAACAATTCCTCACTAAATTGATAACATTTGTCAGAAAATTGAAACATTCTGGAAGAAAATGCACACACATTAGCTGCTGTATAATTGTTGCCAAATATATGATTCTGAGAACAGCAATTGAGGTAGCAAATCATTAACACAGGCACAGTTATGGTCAGACAACTTTACTTGCAACTGGGTTTCACAAATATTAGTGGATTTGAGGTATATGAGATAGAAAATAGATGAAAAATGTGGAGAAGAGAAGAACACATTTACAAATCTGAACTTCAGTAGACAAACCTAGATGAAAGAAAAAGGTGGCACATGTTAGAAGGGGACACAAATACAATACCAAAGGGACCAGGCAGTACACACAAGGAGTGGACACAAACACAAGGAGTGGACACAAACAAAAGGAGTGGACCAGAATCACACACAGGGAGAGGAGTCAAAAACAAGACTGAAAAAGTAAAGGAAATTAAACAACGCAGCATCCCCAACACACTAAAAGCATTAATATGGAACAAAGTTCTTGTTTCCAACCATTTGCAAACAGCAGAATACAAGGCAGATCGTGTAATATAAACCAAGCTCATGAAGAGACAAGATTGTGATAAATCATAAGAGACATAAGACATTTGTATGTGTAAAAGAGATTGAGAAAGCCATTGATTTTTATCACGTTCAGGACTTGAATGTTTTCCCTGTGTTTTCTGGACCATATACCATGAAATAAATCAAATTCTGCCTAAATGAGAATAAGGACAGAGATTTTTCAGTAACGAAGCTGAAACTAATATGTTAGCTTTAAATTGGTTTGTTCAGCATGGCAGAAAATCTTTACTGAAGAGGAAAGAAAGACAAATTTTTAAGGTTCTGGTTTATGAAAAACCCCACAACAGATGTCAAGTGATCAATAGTCCCGGAATAGTGCTACCTTAGAGGTACAAACTCGAACTCTTCACCCACCAAACACACCTACCTTCCCATCATGCATGCTTAACATTTGGATAAGATTTGTAAGAATATTCCAACAAAACTATTCTTCGAAACATTGCTAAGAACCTAATTGCAACTTTCAAGTAATTCTGTACAGTTCCAATAACATAAGCTATAAAAATACTAGATTAAGAAATAAATCATTATTTCAATGAATGTGTCTGGTCCTAATATTACAAGTTGTATCATGTCAACGATTTTCCATGAGAAACATCAATTGTGTGCCCATACAATCAACCCTCTGGTTGTTGGCTTCACCTAAATCTAACATAAACTGTCATAAAGATTGCAGATAAAATCAACATCTAAACAGCAAGTATATAGATTGAAAGGATAATACCAGACTTCCAACACGGACAATATGGGACATACATTTAATATAAATTTATACGAAGTTGAGAAAGTTGATGCAAGCCGTCAACGTCACCAGAAAGTGTAACAAAATAATTAGTGAGAAATATTTTAAGGGAATATGAAGAGAAAATAAAACAAAAGTGACGTAATAACACAAACAGAATTTTGCAAATATTGAACGGCCTGAAGTCACTTTCAACTGACTTCCATCCGTCCTCCACTGCATCAGGAACATGTAGTACTGTATTTTAGGGCACTGTCCAACAAACTGCATTAATTCTCAGCAATCCTTTGTATGAAATTTGCAAATTACAATTGGTTCTTCGAGATATACTATTTTTTCAGCCATGTTTAGTTGAGCATATACGTCCAATTTGTGATTTTTATAACCAATTCAGTGTTTACACATGCAACATGGTGTGGAAGACTGAAGGCCATATATGGCAAGTATAAAGGTATGTAATTAGTTCAATGTAATATGAGAGTTTTCTGAACCCACTCTACAAACTTAAACATCTCTCATACTGTCACCATATGCAGTCAAGACAATGACATACTGTGAAGGCTTATACTCCAGCCATATGCAGTCAAGACAATGACATACTGTGAAGGCTTATACTCCAGCCATACGCAGTCAAGACAATGACATACTGTGAAGGCTTATACTCCAGCCATACGCAGTCAAGACAATGACATACTGTGAAGGCTTATACTCCAGCCATACGCAGTCAAGACAATGACATACTGTGAAGGCTTATACTCCAGCCATACGCAGTCAAGACAATGACATACTGTGAAGGCTTATACTCCAGCCATACGCAGTCAAGACAATGACATACTGTGAAGGCTTATACTCCAGCCATACGCAGTCAAGACAATGACATACTGTGAAGGCTTATACTCCAGCCATACGCAGTCAAGACAATGACATACTGTGAAGGCTTATACTCCAGCCATACGCAGTCAAGACAATGACATACTGTGAAGGCTTATACTCCAGCCATACGCAGTCAAGACAATGACATACTGTGAAGGCTTATACTCCAGCCATATGCAGTCAAGACAATGACATACTGTGAAGGCTTATACTCCAGCCATATGCAGTCAAGACAATGCCATACTGTGAAGGCTTATACTCCAGCCATATGCAGTCAAGACAATGACATACTGTGAAGGCTTATACTCCAGCCATATGCAGTCAAGACAATGACATACTGTGAAGGCTTATACTCCAGCCATACGCAGTCAAGACAATGCCATACTGTGAAGGCTTATACTCCAGCCATATGCAGTCAAGACAATGCCATACTGTGAAGGCTTATACTCCAGCCATACGCAGTCAAGACAATGACATACTGTGAAGGCTTATACTCCAGCCATATGCAGTCAAGACAATGCCATACTGTGAAGGCTTATACTCCAGCCATACGCAGTCAAGACAATGACATACTGTGAAGGCTTATACTCCAGCCATACGCAGTCAAGACAATGACATACTGTGAAGGCTTATACTCCAGCCATACGCAGTCAAGACAATGACATACTGTGAAGGCTTATACTCCAGCCATACGCAGTCAAGACAATGACATACTGTGAAGGCTTATACTCCAGCCATATGCAGTCAAGACAATGCCATACTGTGAAGGCTTATACTCCAGCCATATGCAGTCAAGACAATGACATACTGTGAAGGCTTATACTCCAGCCATATGCAGTCAAGACAATGCCATACTGTGAAGGCTTATACTCCAGCCATACGCAGTCAAGACAATGACATACTGTGAAGGCTTATACTCCAGCCATATGCAGTCAAGACAATGCCATACTGTGAAGGCTTATACTCCAGCCATATGCAGTCAAGACAATGCCATACTGTGAAGGCTTATACTCCAGCCATACGCAGTCAAGACAATGACATACTGTGAAGGCTTATACTCCAGCCATACGCAGTCAAGACAATGACATACTGTGAAGGCTTATACTCCAGCCATACGCAGTCAAGACAATGACATACTGTGAAGGCTTATACTCCAGCCATACGCAGTCAAGACAATGACATACTGTGAAGGCTTATACTCCAGCCATATGCAGTCAAGACAATGCCATACTGTGAAGGCTTATACTCCAGCCATATGCAGTCAAGACAATGCCATACTGTGAAGGCTTATACTCCAGCCATATGCAGTCAAGACAATGCCATATTGTGAAGGCTTATACTCCAGCCTACTGGATGACAACCCACATCTACAATGTTTTGTGATTATGCTTACACAGGCTACAATATGCAAAGTATTATACCACTGATCTTGAACTGATCAAGAATTGTAACAGAACTTCTATTTACAATATTCAACATTAAAAAGCAACATCTAGAATTGATCATTTCGTGAATGAGTTCTTTTACTTAACTTCTTATGAAGTGGCAATTTAATGCAACTGAATATTCTACAAATAAATTCAGTTACTATTCAAGTTCAAGAAATGTTCTAGAATTTCTTACAGAGATCCCTAAAGCATTTATTTCATTTGTATATGCCCTGCATTACTAACACAGTATCAACAGCCTCAAAATTAGCAGCAGGAATCATAAAATGTGTGATAAATCAGTAAAACAATTTCTTGTCATAAAATCACAGCATGTCAAACTTAAAATGTATGAAATGTAGCATTAACACATTTATTGCACTTAAGCCAACTACAGTTTTTCATCATCAGTTACATTCAGGACACCTTATTTGAATTTCAAATCTTGCTCTGGGACTTTCTAACCCATAGTCTGAATTGTAATTATCTGAGTAACCCAGAAAAATGATTCGCTGCAACAACAATCCTTGCTTCATTTCCATACACAGTAAACAACAACAATATTCTGACAACGACTAAAAATCTAATTTTTCATACAAATTAGTACCAAGTGAAAAAACATTTTAAAAATTATACATCACAAAAAAGCTTTGAAATAATATATTCCATTCAAAGCATTAATTCTTACTGCTTTACTGACAACAATAATGGGAAAGTCAGCACATCATATTTGGAAATCATAGTGCATGGATTCATTTTGCTAAGAAAAACGCCAAACTGAATCTCTTGTTGCTAAGCAACTGTTTAATGATGATGCTAGATGAATCCCTTGTTGCTCACCAACTGAGTACTGGTGATGCTAGTTTGAATCCCTTGTTGCTAAGCAACAGCTCAATGGCAATGCTATTTTGAACACGTTGAAAAAATTAATGAAGTGTAACCAAAATCCAACTTGACCTGTTTTTTATTATCCTATGCTTACGTGCCCAATATAAATTGAATTCATTTATTGTTTCAATTTTACTAAATTTAGAATAGAAGCAAAAATGTCCTCCTGTCGAGTAAAATTCTACATGATTAGTTGCAATGCAAAATACTTTAAATTTTTAATTCTTCTAAAAGTTGTGATGAAGAAAATGTTATGGTACCATAGCTAATGGCATACAAGAAAGTGAGAATTCAAGGAAATGTCACAGGAAACTTAGAAAATGTTAATGGCAATATCAGAGCATTTGAATATGCAGATTTCTGTTTCAGACGAAGTAAAAAAACACCATAAAAGAAGAAATTTATGTGAAAGATTAATTTTCTAAATATTGACAAAGTGATGAATGTTGCAAAATACATTTTCACCAATTATTGATATCTAATGTGCTAAATTTCAAGCAAAGCTGCCAAAAGAAACGTATGAACACTTGTGAAACAACATGATCAATATCGTGGATCAAGTCATATTTTAGCCTCCTGAACAACACCCACTCCTGCAGTAGCTGAATGTTTCCAGAGTTGTCATGAATATAAATGTATTCATTGTTCAAAATGTAGCTAAGTTTCTATGATTCATATCCTAGATAATAGGTTCTAGACACATTCATCATGAAATCGGTGTAGTAAATAATTGAAATTCTATAACTAGAGGCAATATTTTTTTCAAAGTAGAAACACAGTCAAGATAATTATAGAGTGACAATTATCCAAATATCTACAGAAAAAATTGTTAGTGTTCAAAACATCAGCCCAAAACATATTTTAATTATGATCTCCAACATTGTAGCTTGGTTGTTAATTGATTTCAGCAAATCAATCACTTAGTAGTCAATTATAGGTAGAAATGGGGCCATGCAATTACACAATCAACAGCAAGAGGGCCAGAATGACCCTTTATCTCTCACCTGAGTAAATCTTGCATAAGTTTGACAAGCAGTATCAGTACAACAACTAGAAATGTGTCCATAGGACACAGATGCCCCCACTTGCAGCCTTTGTCACAAAAGCAGATGCTACTATTCTGCTCATTGTTTGTGAATGGATATCAAGATTACTAAGTGAACAATTGTACTGATTATGGTAATAAGTCATGGGCCATAACTTTGTACTTACTGGGCGTAACCATACATGAAACCCCAGGTGCACAACTTTACAGGTTAGTGAACATTCCTGTAAAGTTTTATGATTCTGGCTCATATACTTTTGGAGATATGATGACACAAGATTGCATACTCTGTAGGCCATAATTTAACCAAGTCAACGGCCATAACTGTGCATTCACTCGGCACAGCCGAACATGAAACCCCAGGTGCACAACTACACTTGCTGGTGAACATTCCTGTAAAGTTTTATGACTCTGGTTCATATACTTTTGGAGATATGAGTGACATAAGATTTTGTGACGGACGGACAGACAGATGGACAAGGGCAAATCTATTTACCCCCCTTTCAGAGTTGGGGTATAAAAATATTTCCACTTCCAGGCATCTGGTTTGTAACAACGAGATATTCAAACCTGGGTTAAGACTTCATGGAGAATATAATTCTATGCAAATTTGTAAAAAAGCAGATGAAAAGACAAGGTCAAGATGCCAGAGACTCAACTGATGTTCACCATGCTCAAATACAAGATATGAATTCATACCAAGTTCCATATCTGTATGTGATGTAAGTAATATAAGTTTCAGCTAAATCAAGAGCACACAACTCAGCAAGAAATAGCCTGACTTGACCAAGATGCCACAGACCATACCATGAAGAAACCATGACTAAACACTGAGCAACTAATGAAAAAGAGTTGTTTCTTCCAAATCAAGAACCATAACTTTTGACCCAATTGTCCGTTTTGGCCCATAATCAAAGTTGCCCAAGATTTTATGACAGTATACATTGTGTCCAAGTTTGATTAAGATTGCATCAGAAATATGGATGCTCAAAACATATCAATGGGAGATGATAGAAGGGTGACAGACATTCAACAACTCAGGTGAGACCAATACCTATTTACTCATGGTCTAAATAATATTACATGTATTTGATATTAGTTGTTTAACGAAATGTTAAGAACCATATTATTCACTTTATCATCAGTGCATAGCAAGTGAACTAAAAACTTTATATGCTGTTTTCAGAAGTTCCTATCATTTCCATCAATGAGTAAAATAGTCCATGGCTAAGAACAACATGCTACCGGGCACTATGCCCTACAATACAATTCTTCTTGTAGAATTTCTAATTTGTTAACAGACAGGACTTCTCTGACTTCTTCCCTGAAAGATGCACCTCTATTTGAAATCTCCTTTTTCAAAATTATGTTGTATTCCACAGCTCCAATATAAATTCTGACATGGAGATAAATCTGATACAAATTTATCATTCTTGATAGCTTTGTTTTTATGTGGGTGTTGTTTATTCACATAGTTTCTATGGTTTTCTCATTCCTCGAGTGATCATCGACCTCTGATATTGTAACCACGGTTTCCACTTAAGTCTTTTATGGAATGGTTTTATAAGTCTCAATGTTTGTCCAGCACTGACACTTATAGCACAAACAATTCATAGTATAATTGTTTTATAGCACAGCTGTAGGGTCTGATAAAATAACTGTCTTTGATTTGACCAATTAAATACATTGTAATCAATATTTGTTCAAGTGCCCTTTGTTAATAAAAACAGAAAAGGGTCATATCTAAAGCCATATATAATAATAAATCACTTGACATAGAGCTCTTCATCTTGTGAACACTGACCAGTAACTCCTTGCAAGTAGACAGGATTACGTATCTTAGATTATTGCCTTTAATCACTCCAGTAACTCCTTGCAAGTAGACAGGATTACGTATCTTAGATCATTGCCTTTAATCACTCCAGTAACTCCTTGCAAGTAGACAGGATTACGTATCTTAGATCATTGCCTTTAATCACTCCAGTAACTCCTTGCAAGTAGACAGGATTACGTATCTTAGATCATTGCCTTTAATCTCTCCAGTAACTCCTTGCAAGTAGACAGGATTATGTATCTTAGATCATTGCCTTTAATCTCTCCAGTAACTCCTTGCAAGTAGACAGGATTACGTATCTTAGATCATTGTCTTTAATCACTCCAGTAACTCCTTGCAAGTAGACAGGATTACGTATCTTAGATTATTGTCTTTAATCACTCCAGTAACTCCTTGCAAGTAGACAGGATTATGTATCTTAGATTATTGTCTTTAATCACTCCAGTAACTCCTTGCAAGTAGACAGGATTATGTATCTTAAGATTATTGTCTTTAATCACTCCAGTAACTCCTTGCAAGTAGACAGGATTACGTATCTTAGATTATTGTCTTTAATCACTCCAGTAACTCCTTGCAAGTAGACAGGATTATGTATCTTAGATTATTGTCTTTAATCACTCCAGTAACTCCTTGCAAGTAGACAGGATTATGTATCTTAAGATTATTGTCTTTAATCACTCCAGTAACTCCTTGCAAGTAGACAGGATTACGTATCTTAGATCATTGCCTTTAATCACTCCAGTAACTCCTTGCAAGTAGACAGGATTATGTATCTTAGATCATTGCCTTTAATCACTCCAGTAACTCCTTGCAAGTAGACAGGATTACGTATCTTATATCATTGCCTTTAATCACTGACTGTGGCTCTGTACCTTTTATTACTTAAGTATACTTCCATGTCTTCTGTTTTCACTTAAGCAATCATAAGTTTTATAAAAGTAAAACTTCATTTTCCTGAAAAAAGTACTTATATCAGCATTTGTTAAAAGATAATAAAAGCAGAAGGGTGATGAGGATACTGACTTTCCCTTACTGAAGTAGCATGGTAACAATACATAAAATATTTATTTGCCAACAACATGCCTATAATTTGCATCTTAAAGTTGAATGCATTTGCATACTGATATTGCCTCAATGACTCAAGAACTAGGTTAATATGGCTGCAATCAATGAAGGAATAAGATGTGGGTGTTCCAAACTGACTTCCATTTTAAATGGTTGATATCAGTTGACAGACTTGAGTGGCTGCTGGAAACCACTATGGAGAGGCTTGCATGGATGACAGCTAACCATAAATTTGTACATGCGCTCTTTAATTGTACTTTTGTATCAAAATAAAATATGCAATATAATTAGAGACTTCTTATGTACAACCAGTGATGTTTTTGTCATTGCTGTACAATTGTAAATATAAACATCATAAAACAACGGAAATAAGCTTCTTAAATATGGGAAAGGTAGTTACCGAGACATTATTTGAATCTGTTTATGAGGTGTAATAAGTAATGCAACACTCCTTTAGCCTTAAGATCAATTCTGTCTTTAGATGGGAATTTAATGAGCCCCAAGACCTTGGATGACCAGACATAAACACGAGACTAAATCAATGTAAACAGTGACTTTACAGCTGCTTAGTTTTAAAAGTTAGTCTACAAAAAACATACTTAATTTGTTAAATGTTCCCATTGGTTAAAACAAATTTCTTAAAATACAAAACAAGAAATATCTTGAAAAGGATGGTCAGCGCAATTTGAAGGTTTAGATTTGTTGAGCAACATAAAAATTGCCAAGATATTACGATTGCTGGTCACTCAAGATTCAAAATGGATTTCAGTAAATTCACTGAAATTCAGTGGATTTCGGTAAGGTAACGTAGGCTTTATTGAAAGGTTAACCAATCTGTGTCACAAATGTTACAAATGTTGTTCGGTTGAAGAGAAATTGCCTTGGTGGTTAACGTAAGATTTGATTGGTTTACACAACACTGATATGCAAACAGCAAAACCATGTTGGTACGGCTGCGCCGGAAAAATCTGTTAAAATTTCTTAAACATTCTTCCATCTTTGAAATTGAATGACACAGAACTTATACAACTGTAGCCATCTGGAATATGCCTCCGACTTAATTGACACTACAGCATATCATTGTTTCTGTCAATATCTCTCATGCAGAGTGGCAGTCCCCCAGGAAAGTGGTTCTTAATTGTGAATATGTTAAGCCTGCCATGCCAAATATGTCAGCATCAATAAAAAAATCACAAATTTGAAATTCAAATTCTTGATACTGAATACCATATGAGACGTCACTAATGTATGACGAATGCTGCAGAAGTGACCAAGCATACAACTGTCACCTCTGCAGAAGTGATCAAGCATACAACTGTCACCTCTGCAGAAGTGACCAAGCATACAACTGTCACCTCTGACCGTACTAAGGCCGAAATACTGTGTGCTAGTTCACAGCTTCTTGCATAATTTGTGTAAAAGTTTGATGGGAATCCTTCGAATAGTTTCATTGATGTCAAAGAGACAGAATACAATTAAAACTGAAATGTAGTTCTTTAAAAGAATCCCTGCTGCCATATGGTGGTGCAATGCTGACTTGCACAAACAAAACACACAGCATGACAAGTCAGTTCAATTGGAATCGTTGAATGACTCTCCCATTTGAAGTACAGAAAAAACTTGCTAACCTTTAATTGGATGCCAAAAGAAGTGTAACCACACAGTATAGTTTGATTCAAATGAGTGTCATGATGCTATAGAAGACTACACACCAATTAAAACTGACAATTAACTAAATTTGTCACTGGAATTTGGCTAAAAACAAATTTATTTGTGATCCAATTATTTCTGCTAGCAGAATGTGACTTAGGGAAGGCAATAGAAGGCTTATAACAGGCAACATTGCTATAATGTAAAACTGATTGTCATATGAAATATTGAAGGAGTTTTCTTGCATGACTAAATGTATGACGGCATATTCTTATGTGCAACTGACAGCGGCTTTCTAGTCTCAAAACAGTATTTCTGAATACAAATTAAGAATTATAAATGAACTTGAAACTTTATTGAAAAATTACATTACCACTAATAGGGGAGAAAATATCCCTTAAAACAATCAGAATACCCGATCAAGTCGAAAAGCATGGGGTACAATACTTTTAGACTGAAAACATCAGCCCCAGGTACTATAATCAGGAGCTCAGCGATTTACAGGAAATAATTATTTGCTACTGATCCCCCAAGTTTTAAAGAAAATTTATGTTAATCATGCAATTCCCTTATAATGGCAGAAAGTTGATTTTGTTGCAATCTTTTCCACCAAACCATTCTATCAGAATAAATCCAAGCAGAACCGGCGAAATAAACTGAGATGTCATTTGTAACTGTCTTGTGGGAGGACAATCAGCAAATCAAACTTTACTACAACCAATTTACTACAAAACACTTGACAGCCACGGGTTTTGCAAATCAATTCATGCTCATGAATTTATAAATCTCATTACTGAAAGAATCAATTCAACAATTAAGGAGATCATTTGAATTTGAATCCTATCATTCCAGATAAACACAAAAAATATCTATAAATATATGGATTTGTTTAGATTTTCTTATAAACGAAAAAAGTCACAATTACAGTTATTTAGGCTACTTGAAATTCCAAAATATCAACCAATATTGATTTTCTTACTCTCAGAAGAATATTTTTACTTACCTCATTTATAACTGTAACAGTACAAAATATCTGAAATCACCAAATCGTGGAGTATTGAGCAGAAATTGTTTAAGTACTTAAACTGTCACTGTGACCTTGACCTCAAACCTAGTGACCTGTAAATAACTGACGTTTACCTTCTATCCATTACTGGTGTGTCTACTAACTTTCAAGGTCATGGGTTGTAATGTTCCTAAGTTATTGAGTTGAAACAAAATTGCTATCAGACAGCTAATCAGCACCTTCGAATTACAATATGTGCCAATTTTTAAATAATAATAAAAATCCATAAACACTATATAACTTCAAAGGCATGGTGGAGTGAACCATCAAAGTACCATAGGTACTGAATTATACCAGCCTAACCATAGGTACTGGATTATACCAGCCTAACCATAGGTACTGGATTATACCAACCTTACCATAGGTACTGGATTATACCAGCCTAACCATAGGTACTGGATTATACCAGCCTTACCATAGGTACTGGATTATACCAGCCTTAGCATAGGTACTGGATTATACCAGCCTAACCATAGGTACTGGATTATACCAGCCTTACCATAGGTACTGGATTATACCAGCCTTACCATAGGTACTGGATTATACCAGCCTAACCATAGGTACTGGATTATACCAGCCTTACCATAGGTACTGGATTATACCAGCCTTACCATAGGTACTGGATTATACCAGCCTAACCATAGGTACTGGATTATACCAGCCTAACCATAGGTACTGGATTATACCAGCCTAACCATAGGTACTATGCCTAAGCAGGGGTTCATTTGACCCTTGATTTGACCCTATGACTCCTGGGTTTTTCCAAAATACCACTTTTTGACCCTAAAGATTCTGGCAGAAGGGTAAATGTTTCCCTAAATTATAGGTATTTTGGCTATAAAATGGTGAAACCCCTTCAATAATTATCAAATGACCCTTGAGATTCAGCACCTAGTGGAAACCCTGCCAAAGGCAACATGTCAAGCCAACCAATTATCAAGAGATGAAGAGAATAGGGTTACATAATGCTCTACTATGCATATTTATTATCCCATATTTTACCTTTGACATCTAAGTGTGATCTTGAACTTTGAGCTATGAGTATGGGTCTTGCACATCGTCTCATCATGGAGAACATTTGCGCCAAGTAATTTGAAAACCCCCCAATAAATGATAGTGTAATATTCTGGACAAGATGTTTTAGACCCATTTTTGATATTTTACCTCTTACTGTGACCTTCTAGTTACGAACACAAGTCTTGCATGTGAAACATCGTCTCATTATGGTGAACATTTGTGCCAAGTAATTTGAAAATCCCACAATAAATAATAGTAATATAGTTTGCACAAGTGTGACCTTGACCTGAGCTACGGACATAGGTCTGGTGCTTGAGATGCCCTCCAATCATGGTGAACATAAATTTGTTCAAAGTAATTTGAAAATCCTCCATAAATGATAGAGAAATGGTCTGGACAAACCAAATCTGGATGGACGCATGCACATACACCAAATCACTTGACAAAATAGGACCATGAAGTTAAAGTAAACATATTAGCTATCAAAATTTCACTTCCTTGAAGAAATATTTGGCAAATCTCATGAAAAATGGTATTAAGTTTCCAATATCTCTATCCAATATAATCTAATATTTGTCGATTTAATCTCATATTTGTCGCCACAGAGTTTAAAGACTTTACAAAACAGTTAAATCACAGAAATTTGGAATTACCAATGCATGAAAGATTCAAGAATGATATATGTGTCTGCTTTTTCCTGGTTTTATGAAAATGTGAAAAAGCAGAAACCAGTCTACAAATTAAAATTTAATTATTATTGAGAATAGAAGCCAAGAACACAAGGACATGTAGATACCAGTCTGGTTTTGTAGATCAATTGTTCTCTGAAAGTAACTTTAGTGTAACCAAGGAAACTTATGCTGGGCACTTATGCTGAGAAACTATTCTTTTAATCAATTTCAACTGACATGCAAATGCAATAACATGACCATATTTTGTCCATTTGTGGAAAATAGATGAATTTCCAGGTTACCAAGCTTTTCCTCTTTTTAAGAAACATTATAAAAATGCTTGTATACATAAGCATACAAAGAAAGAGGTGAAACAATTCAACCTGCTTCTTCTCTCATATGCAGACAGACTTTCATACCTCCGTATTAACTTTCTGTTTAATTAAACTACAAGATGGAAAGCAACAGTTATAATGTCATTGTTGCTTATCGAACTCGAACAACATAATAAATAATCATGTATTTTATGTCAATAACAATCTCCTCATAATAAGTTTATTTCAAACAAAGTACATACAGAAAAAAGAGACTCACCACAACTTGTAAGAAACAACTTACCTGAAATTAGAAAAACAAAAACATATTTTTATAACAAGGGAGAGAAATATGTGTCATGTTTATGATTGGCAATACATATGAGTTGTTTCCCATGTATAAATTTCACTCAGCTCATGGGCAATGCAAAATGAGTAACATTAACTGAAATATTCTATTTTTCAGCTTTGAAAATGCCCAAATTCAAAGGTAAATCTTTATGCAAAAAAAGTGAACAATGACTACTATCATATTTTTATTCTCTCTGTACAGTCTTCCATCACATTTTTATCTTTTTTCTGTACTGACACACGCTGCAATCAATACCCATAAAAGAAGTCCTGACCGTATATATAGATACTAGATAGATAGTTCTAGCTTATATTTTCGACACATGAAAAACTCATATTGAATTACTGCTAATTGTTAACTGAACACATTTGGACAGTTTGTAGTTAAATAAAAGCAATCAAGTTAATAAACTAGACACATCCAGTCTGTCACAAAAGCAAACCCTATTATTCTGCTCATTGTTTGTGAATGTGTATCAAAATTACTAAGTGAACAACTATACAGATTAAGGTGATAAGAAAAGGGCCATAACTTTGCACTTGCTGGGCACAGCCAACATGAAACCCCAGGTGCACAACTACACAGGCTGGTGAACATTCCTGTACAGTTTTATGACTCTGGCTCATATTCTTTTGGTAGTTATGCGGGACACAAGATTTTGTGATGGACAGAAGGACTGACAAGGGCAAATCTATATCCCCCCTTTCAGGATGGGGGCATACAAATCTACAGTCATATCTCAGGTTGATGGACCAATATATTGTGGGAAAATATGTGCAGTCATTCTACCAATTAATCAATATGCCATTTTAGCATTATAGTAATTAGCAAAGCAGACATCCACAGAGACACTGAGATATCAATACAACTTATTGCTTTGATCCTGTCTATATTTAAAACATTATCAAAGATGAAGACCAAGCTTACAAGAATCTGATTGAACAATTGAATCCACTTCAACAATTTAAATCATACAGACAATGTCTACAGGAAAGACAATCTGATCTGAACTATCGATGGTCAAGACCAAATTGATAGAGACAAAATCTGTTAGACTTGAACCACCAATCGCTAGGTAAATGTCGTATATATTTATTCACAAAGCTATTCCTGAATGCGACAATAAATTATATGGATTCATAAATAAATTCAAGTATGTCAGTATCGGAATATGCACGCAGTATTCACAAGTGCCAGGTAAATGCCCACTATACACTGGATTTTGTTAAATTGCTGTAATAATATATAGAAACTTCATCCTAAACCAATCCTACTTCCAAGGTAGTTTCTTATTATCATGAACAGTATTCTAAGGTTTGTTGACTGTTTTCATTGGTAAAACAGGCTTAGAATATCTACATCAAAGCAGATTAAATTATAATACTTCATTGCGCCTGTTATATAATGTATTATTTAAACTATAAAAGAAAAGAAATATCTGAATTTCCAAGAATGTAATCAAAAGGATCACACAATAATTGATACCTTCTTGAGAAAAATTTAATTAAATATACATTGTAATGATAATTAAAGTACATGTAGTTTTATAACAATGCTTTGAAAAAAATACTTAATAATATTCTTGTGCTGGTAATAACCAAATCTCAACAATAATAAAAGTCCTTTTCAAACATACATGATTGAACTTTTAATGCAAAAGTTTAATGCAATTAATGCTTTATTAATTTAGAACTTGGAACAAATTACAGAATACAGATGCTGGCAATAACTATTCATTCAGTAACAATTCTGTCAGTGTTATACCAATAGAAGCTTTTTAATCTTGCAGGTGTCAGTTTTTATTGCTACCTGAATGAACTTTCCTGATGATAAAGGCCAATTCGAGTCACTTAAAAGAAGATAAAATGTTGATTATAAATACAGCAGGCAATATATTTCAAGAATTAGCACCAAACTAAACTGTAGTATAGAATATGTACATTTACTGCACGTTTATCCAAGGCCAGCACAGCACACCCATAAACACAAAGGGCCAGAAACACAAAGGGCCAGAAACACCAAGGGCCAGAAACAACAAGGGCCAGAAACACCAAGGGCCAGAAACACCAAGGGCCATAAACACCAAGGGCCAGAAACACCAAGGGCCAGAAACACCAAAGGTCAGAAACACCAAGGGTCAGATCCACCAAGGGCCAGAAACACCAAGGGCCAGAAACACCAAAGGCCAGAAACACCAAGGCCAGAAACACCGAAGGTCAGAAACACCTAAGACCAGAAACACCAAAGGCAAGATACACCAAAGGTCAGAAACACCAAAGGCCAGAAACATGAAAGGCCAGAAACACCAAATGTCAGAAACACCAAAGGTCAGAAACACCAAGGGTCAGAAACACCTAACATTAGAAATACCAAAGGCCAGAAACACCGCAGGTCAGAAACACCTAAGACCAGAAACACCAAAGGCAAGATACACCAAAGGCAAGATACACCAAAGGTCATAAACTCCAAGGGTCAGAAACACCAAAGGCCAGAAACAGTCCAAAGGCCAGAAACACGAAAGGCCAGAAACACGAAAGGCCAGAAACACCAAATGTCAGAAACACCAAGGGCCAGAAACACCAAAGGTCAGAAACACCAAATGTCAGAAACACCAAGGGCCAGAAACACCAAAGGTCAGAAACACCAAGGGTCAGAAACACCTAACATTAGAAATACCAAAGGCCAGAAACACCAAGGGCCAGAAACACCGCAGGTCAGAAACACCGCAGGTCAGAAACACCAAGGGACAGAAACACCAAAGGTCAGAAACACCAAGGGCCAGAAACACCGCAGGTCAGAAACACCAAGGGACAGAAACACCAAAGGTCAGAAACACCAAATGCCAGAAACACCACAGGTCGGAAACACCGCAGGTCAGAAACAGCTAAGGCCGGAAACACCAAGGGACAGAAACACCAAAGGTCAGAAACACCAAGGGCCAGAAACACCGCAGGTCAGAAACACCAAGGGACAGAAACACCAAAGGTCAGAAACACCAAGGGCCAGAAACACCACAGGTCAGAAACACAAAAGGCCAGAAACACCAAAGGCCAGAAACCCCAAAGGCCAGAAACAGCTAAGGCCAGAAACACCAAAGGTTAGAAACACAAAAGGCCAGAAACACCAAAGATTAGAAACACCAAAGGTCAGAAACACCAAGGGCCAGAAATACAAAAGGTCAGAAACACCAAGGGCCAGAAACACCAAAAGTCAGAAACATTCAAGCTCTGAAGAGGCTGAGCCAGTTCTCATAAATAAATTAAGACAGAAATATTTTGGTTGTAGTTTAATACAGTTACATAGATGAAACATAAATTAAAACAGTACATTTCACCTCTTATTTCTCAGTCTGTTAATTGCACAGTAAAATTTAATAGATGATCTGGGTAATTCCTAAGATTTGTGATTTTTTCTCACCAGGTTTTATCTACCATCTAGCCCATAAATATTCTTAACTTCATCAAATGTTATCATTCAAATCAATTCACACATGTAATAAACATCAATATAATATTGTTAACTGAACTAGAGCTATTACTGAAGGTGATTAATACCCCCACAATACCGCTTTGTCAGACATATTTTTGATAAATTCAAAGATGGCCGCCAGTCAAGACAATGAAATTATCTATCACTATCTATCACTACAGGACCACAATCAGAATGTGCCGACAATATACACAACTAGGCTTGGTAGAAATAATTCATGGAAAACCATGTTATGTGACATGACGGAACAAGTGGTGATTCCCATATAGCCCCCATTGCATATTTTGAAGTGGGGTTATAATAAGAATTGTGTACATTTTAATATTTCGGAGGTGATATGAATACCACAGTATGGGAGTCAGGTCAAAATCAATAAAATAGAAAAAATGAACAGTAATATATAGCACTTTGTCACAAAGAAATATAATGATACATTCGACTAGAGTATGAACTAGTAACACCAATATATTTGATTTTAACTCCCAAGATCTGAACATTTTGCATTCAAATACGAACAAATATAGCAACAAAGCGTATTAAATTGATACAATTTATATTCGCAATCAAGACATTTTGTTCCATTGTCCTTGACTGCAGTTTCACAGATTTAATCAAATAATCAAACTACCTGGATATAACATTATATTATGCCTTATTTCAATGGATTTTAAAAGAAATCCCGTTATTTTCACTGAAAGGCGAGTCTTCAACAACAAAAACAAACCATTTGCTAGTATCTGAATGTAATAAACCAAAAATGCTGCCAACAGAACTAATCAACAGTTCCTGTGAAATAAAAAACTGAACTTGTATAGAATTGCTCACAAAAAGCTGGGCAAAATGGAACTAAATCAATGCAAAATATATCAAACAATATGCTAGAAATAACAGTTATTTTCACAGAAAGATAAGTCGTTTACAAATAAAAACAAACCATTTGCTAGTAAGTGAAAGTAAGAGAAACTATTTTTAGTAACAGTGACCTTGACCTTGGCCCCACCAGCCCCAATATCGAACTTGACCTGTATCTTCTGATGTTACACCTGTGTACCAAATATTTTTCAAATCTGTCTAGCCTTTCATGAGTTATCGTCCGGAAACCATGAAAACCGACAGACCGACCGACCGACCGACAGACAGACCAACCGACCGACAGACCGACCGACCGACAAGCTCACTCCTATATACCCCCTCAAACTTCGTTTGTGGGGGTATAATTAAGGACTACCATGTATCTGATTCCGAGCAGTCACATGCTGTAACAGTTCTGGTGGTTTGTTAGGATTTTTTTCTGTCAATAACTTTTTTGTAGTTGTTTTTTAAGGGCTATAAATGTGCCAACAATAATCTGACCAAACAATGCTGATGGCTTGGTACCAATCACTCAGGTCAAAAGTTGCATTGAAATCCACGGTTACCAATAGTACGGGAGAACAAGCACAGTCAAATTTGCCAAATTTCAACATTAAAGGGCCACAACTCTGCAAAAATAATTCAAACTAAAACAATGTGGGGGAGATTTAAATATTTGAACTGAGCCAATCCAACCTGGCCAAACAGATCTAATTCAACTCAAATCATGAAGTATATATATATATATATATATAATTCATCCATGTTGCAGCCAGTAACTAACTATGAAAAGATTAGAAACTTAACTTAAGAACTGTCATTGAAAGTAATAAATACCCCTCCCCCAGCAATACTGTTTTCTCAAAGGAAATAAGACACCACAATTTCCTGTAATTTCTAGAAAACACAAACAAATGGAAATACAATCACATATGTGCCAGTCATGCAGTGTACATATTTTGACAAAGTCCAAAGGACATAAACTCACCAATGCTTGGACTGACTGAATAAAATCGTCACACACATCTACTCTTCATGGTGATTATGTGCATGAAGTTTCATTGGATGTGTGAAAGTCAAGTTTGCACCACAAACGTTCATGTATATAACACCAAGTATATAATATACATGTACATGTTTTGTTTAAGTCCACAGGGGTGAAACTATGCCATACATAGACTGACCCTAAAATATGACATATGCATCTACACTTCATGGTAATCATGTAAAGGAAGTCTCATCATAAGTACCATTGAGTTTTGCTTAATTTACTTTAAAACTGTGAATGAAGTTTGTACCACAAACTCCTATGTGCCTATAAAACCACTGCACAGACTTGTACCACAAACTCCTATGTGCCTATAAAACCACTGCACAGACTTTGACCGAGGGCATATAACTTGACATTACACTTTCTTTTTCGAAAAGTAAAAACAACTTGACATTTCCTGCCAGAATTTTAGTTATGCCTCCAAGTCCAACATCTGTTTTATATTAAATCTACAGAAATTCATCAAAAACAGACATAGAACTCTCCAAAATAAATTATTCACAACCATGTTATTGTTATACTTGTAATGTCCTCATGAAATATAAACAAAGGCCCTAATTTTCCAACACAAAATAAGACCATTGCCTGGACACCATCAGGAGACTCCATTCGTTTTTTAACAGGTTGTCTGCTAATACCGATGCATGGCTTGATAAGAACAAAGAGGCTTGTGAGACATGTTTTTACATGTGAATGTGGCCGCAATGTGGTTTCACAATACAGAAAAATAGCAATATTTACTGTCAGGGGTGTAGAATAGCTATGTTACTCAAGGAGAGGGGGCTGGTGGTAGGGTTTTTCACCACTAACCTCCATACTGCTGTTTACACACTTTGACATTTAAGGGTTTTAGATGTTCTGAATTCCATGCTTAAAGTAGATTCCATTGAACAAGTACTCTAGCATACCAGGCTAGGTACTTGAATGTACTTTAAGAAATATTTAGATACCTGTTACATTCAGAAGCCAATGGAGTTTCGAGAGGCACAGATTGGAATTCTTACATCAAGCAAGTCTGACTAAATAATTACCAAAACATCCCCATCAGTACGAATTGCAAGTTGATCAAAGTGAAACATTCTTACATACAGATAGTGATCTGACTTAGACTACTGATTATATATACAGGCGCATCTCAGGTAATTGACGAAAAATGCATTTGGAGGAAAAGTCTTAATGATTTAACCACAGCACTGGCAAATTCCTGTCTCCTGCTTGAACAAGTAACACTTATTTTTATCATTGTAAAAAAGAAATGTAAACCTAATGTTTGTGCTGATGAAAGACAAATGTCTGAAACACAGCCCACAGCTTAATTGCTACAGACATGAATAATATTCATATAGATATAAAAAAACTACTGGTGTTTACCACAATATTTACAAGAGTAGCAGGGAATGATAAATCAACATGCTGGTAAGTAGGCATACTTCCATCACAAACAATACTTGAAATGCATTATTGTTCACAGCAGAAATGGCAGTATGTCATATCAAGTTTAACAGGAAGTTCTGTGACTGAAGAATTTTATCGACATGGCTGGATTGATGGTTACCACATACAAGGACTATTTTAAAGACGATCCGAGAGAATGTTGCTGATGACATTTAACAGCAATAGGATATGGAACCCTTTGATAGGATTATTTTTCTTGCCACACCTTTTTATCCTAAATCATGTTTAGAAACAATAACAACATTGTGTGCTCTGATATGGTCATTCGTGAAAATAAAACAAGCTTCAAGCGTTTAGATGATTCTATTCTTCAATAATGGAAGCACTACCTTCTCTCAAACTGACACAATTCTCAAGCATTTCAAAATTAAAAAGAAAACATGGTTCAAGTCATAAATTGTTGGCCCTGAATTGCACAGGGAATTGGATCTGCTCATAACTCAACTGCAGTCCACAGCTCCAAGCATGAGTATATCATTCATGTTACATGAAATAACAATTAAAAACCAATTAAAGACTGAAAGAATTATTTGTTACTGAGAACGTTAATTTTATATAGCAAACAGGAAGTGAAATGTCAGTTATGGTACACCCAGTCCTTTGATATCCATTTAGTTAACAGCGTATTGACTGGACAATATTTTAAGTAATTTGTCTCATTAATAACACAGAATGTGGTAAGGTGATATAGTTGCTTGATTGACCTAACAATAAGATCAATTAATTGACCATTAAGATTGTTTGCAGACAACAATATATATTGACTGAAATATTATTGATGTTTCAAAGCAGCAAAAATGATAATGATTCCATTATAGAGATAAAAAAACAAACAAAACAGTATGGTGCATTAATGCATATTGTTCTCTGATAATTGTAACAAATGTAACATCATACATCACCATTTTAGCTCTTCCATCTCAGAAGATTTGACATCAATTTGTACTAATAACATTTAGGGTGAAAAGGAATTTCATGCAATTTAAACTTTTTCCCAAGGATAAATTCAAGTATTATATTCCAGTGATTTTTTTGGAAAATGTGCCTTTTTAATTGGGAAAATATGTGCATGGTTATTTTACTTATCAATGTTTTAATTTTCTCCTTTACTGAATGTATTATTTTCTCTCTTCATCTCAAAGTGCTCTTTTCTGGATGGTAAAAAAAGTCAGTTTTTTTTTTACTTTTTGGGAAAAAAAGGACTCTTTTTTGGGAAGAATGGAGGCTTTTTTGCTAGGGGAAAAAGTAAAATTGGACAAAAAAATCACTGAAATAAAAAAATTGAAAACAAGAATATTGCTGGAAACAATGGATGCTCCCAAACTCCCATTGCCCATGAAAAGGCAGCAATTGTATTTACATATTTGTCCATAGACCGCAAATTGTTTGTGAACATTTTATGTCTCTACTGTCTAAAAACGTGTTGTTACAATGAGCTGATCACTTGACCTAAGTTTGATGAAATCCTTTGAAGGGTCAGAGAGATATGGAACGGACACGATTTGAAGGCTCAAACCTTTGACTGCAGTCTGTGACCTTGACCTTTGACAGGCATGGCTGAAACATGGGTTCTGCACATTGTCTCAATGACTCCATCATTTGATCAAAGATAATAACAGGACATTATCAGACATATGGATAAATGGACTGACCATAAGACAGGTGGTAAGACAGGTGGACAGATGGTTGGATGGAGGCCATTCCTTTATACCCATCCACTTTAGCGGTGCAGGATAAAAATGTATTCTGCAGGTTTCATTTAAATTCATGCAGTTCTTTCCAAGATATGGCCCGAACATGAACTATGAATATATATATGGTAAAGTGGAGATAATTCAGTAAATATAGAAGGTAGGATTATAGTGTGCACCTCTCACTGCCATCTATGTGCACCTCTCACTGCCATCTATGTGCACCTCTCACTGCCATCTATCTATATTCCACATTTCATTTGAACCATTTCAGTACTTTCCCAGATATGTCCCGGAAAAGCACTTACTATGAAAACAAAATGATAAAGGGGAGATAATTCAGTAAATATGGAAGGTTGGATTATAGCTCTACCTCACTGCACTTCCTCTCATTGCCATCTATCTATATTTCAAGTATCATTCAAATCCCTTTGGCACTTTTTGATTTATAGTCTGGATAGGCATCTTCCTTATGACTGCATACCTTAAAGTGAAAGAGGGATAATTCAGCAATGACTGAAGGTAGGGTAATGGTTCTTGCTCACTGAACTTGTGCATTATTGCCCTTGAAGTTTCGCTGAAATCCCATGAGTAGTTCTGTTAAGGTTCTGAAAGGGAGGTACACTGAAAGTGGTTCAAGCCCATGGGGGACTAAATCTCTGCTCTCAAGTAAAGTAGTGGTTACCATGACATCAATAAATAGGCTTAGAAGATAGCTGTATTTCCATAGTATTATTTCAAAATGCATACTGTTATGTAATCAATTGTTTCCTTCAACATTCGCAAATTTGCAATTTGTAGAATGAAATACTGCACCATGCTGAGAAAGCAATACATATATTATATATTCCTTGTCTAGTCTGATATACCAGTTTATTATTAAGCAAAAACAAGCAACATTATACAAACAAATACTAAAACAATAAATAATCAGCCCAAAATATGCAATTGTCACATGTAAATATTACAAGATTACTGGTTGAATATTCTCAAGATGACTTGTTTTGAAACTTACCTATTGTGTAGTTCATTCCATCCAAACTGAAGGTTGCACTTTTACATTTTTTAAACTGCTTCATAGGTTGTCGCCGTGGCAACCTGTCTCCAGGTTCCTTCTTCTTTTCCGCCATTTTATAAGAATCAAAAGAAAGGTGCTAATCCCAAATTATAAATCCAGGAATAAATCCAGGAAACACTGTAAACTTCTTTCAACAAAATACTTTATATCCAAGAATAAAATTACCAGTAGGTTAACCTGGTATCATTAATCTAGGTAAACAATGATTCACAAAAAATGAAAATCTACCAAAGCAATAGATTGGCCGGAAATAGCCAAACTGTCAGTTCTGATAAAATCCACTTTAAATATAAACAAACCACAGATTATAATTCAATTAACTACTGCCTATCACAACAGGTGCTTGAAGTTTGAACAGTAATTTGATTTCTGAAATATTTCACACTAAATAGTTTGTGTTTATAATCATTAGTGTGATGATTATTCATAGCATCGTGACAACAGCAATTTCTGTCACTTTTATATTCCATGTATCGATGCAAAAATATTTGTCATTCAAAAATCCACAGTTACCTTGGAATAAAATATCATTAATATCAGCTAACGTTCTTTGAATTAGCTGCATACTACAAAGTACGCTCGAAGAATCATTTCCTCACTCAATTTAACCCATCAATTAGGTTCATTATTCCATTAAGATTGATTCAAACACAGTCATTTGTATACAATAACATTCAATATATGGTTTTCTTAACAGATGCTGTCTCCTTTTTGTCAATATGTCCACACTTGTGTCATAAGTATAGCATTACATGCCTTCAGTGTTAACGGTGACCATTTTCCTATCATGTAATAAATATATATTGACGACTCTCTCGCACTCTATGACAATGTCTCATAATATCAAACATTAATGTTTGGTCACTGACATGTCAGATAATTCTGCAATATCGAAAACAGATATAAGTTGAATAACAACACTGACAGTTTAAAGTATTTTTTATTATCAAAATACCCTAAAATGCCGGTAATAAACGTCAGACGATATTACATTTCAGTAAGCTTCTGTAGAACGGCTTATTTTGGCGACACAGGCTAACCTTTGAACGCCATTCATACCTAAAACAATCCAACACCATATTTAACTACTTATTTTAAAAAAATAAACATTACCAAGTACATGCAACATCGAAACAATATTAGCACACTCAAAAAGCCGAGTGGCAGCTTATTTTTTAAATCCTTCCACTTCGAGTATCTTTTTGCTACACAAAATTGTTGGGTTATTTTTAGAACGGCTTATTAGCGAGACAGGCTGATTTTCCTGATTTTAGGGTATTCAAACTTAAATATTTTAGAACTAAAAATTTGGAAATATTTGAAGAAAATACACGAATCCTGGATATGGTGGTCCAAGCCATCCTAATATATATGATACCTTGGGCAAACTGACTGGAAACATTTCGTACTCATGAATAATTGAGGTGAAATCCAGCCACTGCTTGATGATTGGCCTGTGACACACATCTCATGCGATATGGAAATTGCCGAGCAGTTACAGATGAAATTGCAGTTCTAAGCGATCCAACGAGATTGCAGCTTTCAAATTGCACATCTGTTTTCGATGGTCGCTGCCATTTTGTCGAATTTGCTGATAGCTCTTCAAAAAGGAGATTCCTTCTTTTTTGTTTAAGTCCATTTCATTGGTCGATAAATGCTAATGAATATTCATGCATTAAGAAGTTTCGCTAGCCAATTTGCCCTTTAGGATATCATATATGATATGAATAGCCTGGGTACCAAGGATGAGTCCATGCAGTCACATTCATATTATATAATGTACAGAAAAGGTGATCATTTAAGCTAGGATATATTGGGAGTATCCAATCCGTTCTCTGCAATGCAGTTGCCATGGTTTTGAGAGTTTAGTAGTGACAATTTAAGTTTCTCATAAAACTATTCAGCAAAAGATTGTGTTAATGAACAAGTGATTACTTTAGACACTAGTTTATTATCTCCGCACAATCAAAAGTTTTAATTGTATTACCTCCCTATGTGTTTTATGACGTACTACAGATTTTGACACATATAATGAACAAAACTTCTAATGCAACATATGGGGAAATTTCCATTACCTTTAGTGCAAAGAACATAAAAATATGCAGCTAAACCAAAGACTTGGGAATATTTTTCCCATGTAAAAATTCTAAAATATTCTTAAAATATTGTTGTCGTTTCTTGGTCACATGAGGACATTCCATAGAAAAATTGTCTATAGAGTCAATTTCATTCCTATCAATTATTATGCCCCCTCATAGTTATATTTTGTGCAATTGCATCGGCAAGTTCAAAGTATTCTGCACAAATATACATGCTGGAAATGTTGTGTGGTAAAAAAGGGTTTCATGGATGCATAGTTTGATAAGTGCCATATTGGAAACAGTAACAACAGGTTGTTTGTTAACTGTAGGTAATGAAAGAGCTCATATCATGTATGCGATGAACTGTCCTTAAATTTATATAGATAGTCATGTACAATAGAATTAAGTCCACAAGTTTGTCATACTGAACATTCCAATTAATGGGAGGTGTTTTATATACAATTGACCTATGATTTTGACCCTTCACCCTGTGATCCCCAAAATCAATAGGGTTCTCTAGGGGTTCTCGAGTAATTGATCGGAAACTCTTTGTGAACAATTGACCTGTGACCTTGAGCCTGTGACATCAAAATCAAAAGGGTGCCTCTGCTATCCAAGATGAATGTATGGACCAAGTTTGAGGACTAAAGGATTCTAAAGTTATTGATAGGCAACAGTTTGTAAACAATTGACCCCTGTGACCTCGACCAAAATCGATAGGGTTTCTCTGCTTACCAAGATGAATGAGTTGACTAAGTTTGAGGATGAAAGGTCAAGGGGTTCTTGAGTTATTGATCGGAAACGATTTGTGAACAATTGACCCCTGTGATCTTGACCTTTGAGCCTGTGACCCCAAAATCAATCGGGTTTCTCTGCTTACCAAGATGAATGTGTGGACCAAGTTTGAGGATGATTGTTCAAGGGGTTCTTTAGTTATTGATTGGAAACGAAAAGGTTACGGACAGACCAACTGACATTTGCAAACCAATATGCCCTCTTCTTCAAAGAATGCATAATAATCAGTCATGGCGAATGACTTCCAAGACTTGTCAGAAACTTGTCAGACCGAATGCAAACTTGTCAGACCGAAAACACGTTAAAATTACATTCTTTGCAGATACGTTTGTTAGGTCAAGTAAAAATACAGTAACCTATCACATTTTAGCATACATGCATTCATACATACAGTTTGACGAAGGAGCACAAGGTTCAGTAACACTATCAAAATAAAAATAAACATTTATTTTGAGTTCAGTATCATTCATATTCTACATATTGTAAATTCAAGGGGAGTAACACTAAAAATTGCGGAATTGGGGGTTGTCAATATAATAATCGTACCGCATTAAATGTCCATTTTGACAACTCTATCAATCGTTTAAAGAGCAAAATTATGGGAGTTTTCCAAGAAAAGAACGTGTTTTTCCATTTTCTAAATTTCTGACAGGATTTCGTGCGGCTAAAGGACCGCTTGTTTCAAAGTGAAAGTTAACAAATCAAACAGAAATGGGTCAATATTTTGTGTATTTCAATATATAACATTTAAAAATATGATTAACTTGAACATTTACTTCTGAAATTCCTTTTTGACAACACAATCAAAGTATAAATGTCCAAAAGACAACCGAATGTGCAGACTGTCCGATGGGTATTCGCCATGACTGTTGGTCTGCCCCTTCAACATAAAATACTATGTAATATGCACCTTTAAGTCAAACAATCCATTTTCTCACCTCATAACTGGCTAAACTGAATTGTGCTCAATAGTGACATAGTGCATTGATTATTGACACATTTGTGAAAATTGCACTAAATTAACAGCTGTGTTAAAATGCACTTGTTTGCAGATGTTTACATGTAGATAATTAGATGTTTACATGTAGATAATTAGATGTTTACATGTAGATAATTAGATGTTTACATGTAGATAATTAGATGTTTACATGTAGATAATTAGATGTTTACATGTAGATAATTAGATGTTTACATGTAGATAATTAGATGTTTACATGTAGATAATTAGATGTTTACATGTAGATAATTAGATGTTTACATGTAGATAATTAGATGTTTACATGTAGATAATTAGCAATATGATTGCACATGTGATTCAATTGTCAAACTTAAGAAATTAGGTGAACATACATATCTCAGTAGAATATCCCAAAATAAGGTAGTTTGTTTGTTGTTGGTAAAGTGTGTTTTTAAATTACTTGTCATACAGTGTGTACAATGTTTAAATATATTCAAAATAAAATTCAGAATTACATTGATGTCATTTTCCTGTATGTGCATATTAAAAATCAATATTGAACAAAACTACACTTTACTAAAACTGATTTGGCAAGTCCTGATGAGTTCTAGCCTAATGGTGAGAGAGTGCATTATAATTCTTATAAAAAGGTTGAAATATGAATAATTATCTTTTTCAAAATATACAGTAAATTCTAGAATGAACAACACAATTATTTCATAATGTTATGCTGTCTTTTGACATGATAGTGAACAACTAGAGCTTGTTTTTGGGGAAAAAATGTATACCGTCTCTTCACCCAAGGTCAATTTGCATCCAGAAAGGGCCATTACTCTGCAAGAAATAATCCAACCAAAAATTGCTGACAATATGCACAACAAGGTTTGGTACCAATAACTTGTGTGAGCTTTCATTGAAATCCAACCTCTGGTTTAGGAGAACAAGTGCAGACATCCTTTGTGCCATCCAGACAGCAAAACATCAATATGTTTCCCACCACAGGGGGGGGGGGAGACATCATTAGGACAAGCACATGTCCATAACCCCAGACCAATTCATTTCCTAATAAGCATACCAAGTACAACTCTCGGTGACCTTGACCGTTAACCCAGTGGTCCCATGCACACCAGACCTTGACCATTAACCCAGTGGTCCCATGCACACCAGACCTTGACCATTTACCCAGTGGTCCCATGCACACCAGACCTTGACCATTAACCCAGTGGTCCCATGCACACCAGACCTTGACCATTTACCCAGTGGTCCCATGCACACCAGACCTCGACCATTAACCCATTGGTCCCATGCACACCAGACCTTGACCATTAACCCATTGGTCCCATGCACACCAGACCTTGACCATTAACCCAGTGATTCCATGCACACCAGACCTTGACCATTAACCAAGTGGTCCCATGCACACCAGACCTTGACCATTAACCCAGTGATTCCATGCACACCAGACCTTGACCATTAACCCAGTGGTTCCATGCACACCAGACCTTGACCGTTAACCTAATGGTCCCATGCACACCAGACCTTGACCGTTAACCCAGTGGTTCCATGCACACCAGACCTTGACCATTAACCCAGTGATTCCATGCACACCAGACCTTGACCATTAACCCAGTGATTCCATGCACACCAGACCTTGACCGTTAACCCAGTGGTTCCATGCACACCAGACCTTGACCGTTAACCCAGTGGTCCCATGCATACCAGACATTGACCGTTAACCCAGTGGTCCCATGCACACCAGACCTTGACCATTAACCAAATTTCGTAAGAATATACACCTTATAAATCAATCTCAACAAGTTATTTGCCCCATTTATATAAAATTGTTTGGTGCTCGCATACACTTACATGAATTTATAACAACCAATTTGCATCATGTAAAGTTCCTTAAATTATCATCAATGAACTTCTATTAAATATAAAAGTCTGACAGTTAAATAAACAAAGAATCTGATGTTTTATCAATACTGCTCTGAATGTTTCCTTGCAAATATCTAAATGATATGTTGACATGAATACGACTATGATTAAACATCATTTTGATTAATTATCTTAGCCGATGAAAGCAATTTTCAGAATTGTTTTAAACCATAATATCATACAGATGATAATTAATTTTCTATCAGTCCCAAGTGTGATGTAACCCAAAACTCCTACACTTTAATACAGGAGTAGTGTTCTGCCATATTAAATTAACAAACACTAAGTAAGGAAGAGAATAATGATTTTTTCACAATAACAGAATAAAGTTGGAGGTTCAGGTTTCCTGAAGGGTTTCTCCCTGTAAGCCTTCTTGCCAGAGTCTAGAAATTCTCAACAACCAATCTAATATACATATTGTATCAAAAGAAATATTATATTCTAGGAACAATTCTTCAATTTTTTAACAGTGCTTTTAACTGAATCTGTAAGGGAAACACTCAACTTTCAGTTATATGGAACCATACTTTCAGTAATATGGAACCATACTTTCAGTTATATGGAACCATGCTTTCAGTAATATGGAACCATACTTTCAGTAATATGGAACCATGCTTTCAGTTATATGGAACCATGCTTTCAGTAATATGGAACCATACTTTCAGTAATATGGAACAATACTTTCAGTAATATGGAACCATGCTTTCAGTTATATGGAACCATACTTTCAGTAATATGGAACCATGCTTTCAGTAATATGGAACCATGCTTTCAGTAATATGGAACCATGCTTTCAGTTATATGGAACCATGCTTTCAGTAATATTGAACCATGCTTTCAGTTATATGGAACCATGCTTTCAGTAATATGGAACCATGCTTTCAGTAATATGGAACCATACTTTCAGTTATATGGAACCATGCTTTCAGTAATATGGAACCATGCTTTCAGTAATATGGAACCATGCTTCCAGTTATATGTACTTACGAACTTCATAAAAAATGAAGGGTATCAATAATTTTAAGTTATGTTCAAGTCCAAAAAGTTTAGTTTCATTAACTTTAACCTTGATTACAAAACCCCAATACAATTGAATGTCCTTGACTACAGAATAATGTGCCAAAACCATTAAATTACCTTGATCACATGACCAAAACCATTTGGATGACCTTGATCACAAATGATCCAAAACCTCAGCAATTCAGCGATCATTATAGACAACCTAGAAACAATCAACTAATGTTCTTAATCACAGAAAGCTCATAACAATCAGATGATTTGGAATACAAATGGCCTCAAATCAATAAACAGCGCCATGCAGACCTGTCAAGTCTAATGTTTCCGGACTGAGAGTCACACTTTTGAGCCATAAATCACACTCTGGTGTCCAGTCTTACTTAAATCTCGCACATCGTTGGTTATAACAGCCACATTGACCTAAGTATAGACTCACCAAAATCACAAAATAAATCAACATAATTTGCATACGTCATTACATGAATGACTGAATTAAGACACAAAACATGAATTATCTATCCCAAACATCAAGGCCTCTCTGGTCCCCTGATGAGGCCGCAAATGCCCCTTCGTAATCAAACTTTACAGTACCAGGACAACAATGACATTGTGCTTCTCAAGTACATCATAAAAGTTTAAAGGTGAAATATCTGTACTGAAGGCAATCAGTAAGTCACAGCCAAATTTTCCATTAAAGTCTGTATGCCAACAACTTAGTTAAAAATCTCACCGAGAAATGGAATTGCATTATACGACACAAAAAACCCCGCCTGACTCACCAGTTCCGACCAAAACATTTTCAATGACTTATTTAATATTTAATGCCATACCCATAAAGCATTATAAAATATAAGACTTGGAAATTATAATATGATTTGCATCCTGTCCCATGAGACAACATTATGCAAAATCCATTACATGAGCAAGCATATCGTCCAAGCACAAATCTGACTTATGATACGTGTTTTCCTCCAGTATTCAGAGCAGACTGTTCACCCACACAGGTTTTCTGTGACTCCGATATAATTTTTTACACGCATACCCAAATGTATACTCTGGCAACTAAATAAGCCCTATTTATTCTTATGTTCCTCCTGAATCTTCATGTACCTCTTTGCGAAATATCAGTTTGAATATTATAACATGTGTGATGCTTGTAGCATGCTTTTGTCATTGCTGTATGCTGCAACATTCTTTATTATGGTATATGACCACAAGCCAAGAAAACAGCGTGAACAAAGTTTACTGAATTAATCATCAAGTGCAAATGTCTGCCTTGATACTAGTTCTATTAGATGTTGTGTTTGTTTGTACATAGGGATTCACATAAACAGCCAGGTTCATGTAGTGACATTTTCAGTTTTGGAGGGGGTTGAGGAACTCTATATGCCACTTCAAAGATTATATCTGGCATTAGCAGGTTCCTGTATAGAACCACCAACCTTACATTGGCTAGCTGAATAGCATCCTCAATTACATAAGGATCTTATAATAATTGTACATCCTGGTAGGGTTTCAAACTCAAGGCAGTGAGGGCAAGGCATTTGATGTCAGTGACCATAACCACTTGACCATGGAGGCCCCTTCTTTACTTGCCAGTCATTTCAACAGTGATGGTTTCACTCAAGTGATTCTGCCTTTAATTGTTACACCAACTCCAATAGCACAAGAATAACAACATACAGAAAGTTTATATTTTGGTATAACTAGGTTGATGGAACCACAGGCTGATAGAATCTTTTCATACAAAGCATGCATCAAGCTATATCTACCAGAAATATCTTACGATTTCATTTCACTTAATCACTTTTTTCAAAAGGGAAGAAGTTAAACAAATTCACAAATTGAATGATAATTAATATTTTCATGTGGTTGAAATATTATGATTATTTGATGTTCTGTACGTTTTTGCCCAGCAACAAGAAACAGCTTATCATTCACCAATTACCTCTTAATGACTGACAACAGGAAAGCTCTGGATCACATCACATCAAATCTATGAATAAGATGAAACTGCAGCCTGTCAGAAACATCATTTTTAATGGTATATTCATCATTTTATTAAAATATTGCACTAAACTTGTTGGTAGCCCAAAACATTTGTCAGTTTCCAATGAAGCGACTAAGACTAAATCATTGGCCAAATGTGAACTTCATGCGCAAAGTAATAATTAAGTCTCTTATTCTTGTTGTTTGCTTTCCAAGACATGAGAGGCTAAATTTTTAGTGTTCCAATGGGTCACTAATTTATCGAGTCCCAAGGGCATAAGTCTGCTCTCACAGAATAAATTCATAGTCAAAAGCATTGAAGCAGAATTCGATGACTGTGCCAAGCAATATTGTTGTGACTTTTTGTAACACAACACCTTTACTTTTCAAGATATGCTCGACACAAACTTGAGACTCACATTCTAAACCCAAAATTCTGCTCTCAATATATTATATATATCAAAACAACAATTAAAACATATGTATCTTCTAATGTGAGCAATTATATCAGTACAGCACTTCTAATTATTCTTATTATTCGCTATTTTTATTTAAATTGGTCAGCGTACAGTAATCATTTTTCATAACATTAAAGGTATCGACATATTCCATATTGCAACAATCACTCAGGAATCAAGTGGATTCTTACACAACTGCGTACAAACATAGAAACATGATTGCAGCTGTTGCAAGTTTTCCTATCACCTTGAATGTAATTATCACATAATAAGCACATCGATTATCCATAATTGACCATTACTAGATTAATCACAGACACAAATGACAATATTTCTTGGTTTTCTTGGGTAATGCCAGACAACAAGAATTGTCAATACCCTATCTAGTTTGCATTCATTGTTAACACTAGAGGATTCTGTAATTGCTGTACATGAATAAGTGTACGGCATATTGCAACACTTGGACTGGAAATGAAAAAGAAACGATAACAAAATTATGAAAACATCAATTGTATCAATAAACTAGATCTTGTTTTTGGAAAAACATAATATGCTCCCTAGAAGAAAAACAAGGACATTGCCAAATTTGTCCATTTTTCATCATTCAAGGGACCTAACTCTGCCAAGCACACTTGTTCACTATATGCACAAGCAGAAATACTTCCATAAAATTTCACTGAAATCCAATCAAGTGGTTAAGAGGAAAAGCAAGGACATAGTGACATTTTTCCATCACTTAAGGGACATAACTCCACCAAAAACAATTCCTTCTTATAAAAGAATGAAAACAGCTACTACGACCAATAAAAAAGAAATAATTGTTTCATTTTCCAATTAATAAATGATCAGGGAACAAGGTGCACTATTTATAAACAAATACAAAATTAAACAAAAATAAATAAAAGAGATCAATTTGTCAAAGTGCACTTAATTGATTATTCTAAGACATTATGGCAACTGGTAACAATTGGTAAATAGTGTTGTATTATTCTGAACAAAAATTGGTTCTGTATATTTACACACAACAGCTAAAAGCAATTCCGCACATAATGTGTCCCATTAGCAGACAGAACATTCTCATATTGTTATTTGCTTTTATATTCCATTAACCCAGATGCAAAAATAGCATGGAACCAGTATCTAATATCATCAAGTAGCATGGAACCAGTATCTAATATCATCAAGTAGCATGGAACCAGTATCTAATATCATCAAGTAGCATGGAACCAGTATCTAATATCATCAAGTAGCATGGAACCAGTATCTAATATCATCAAGATCACATTATCTTATCAAGATAACCACTTATGACAAGGGAGTTAATGCATACATTTATCTACACTATATATTTATACCCAAGGAAGACATTTAATATGTTTTCAATATACAGTAAAACCACAATAATAAGGACCACTGTTGAAAACTGTCTCAATAATGAGGGGGTCTTTATATTGAGCAATGCAGTGACAACGGAATGAATATTGTGTACTTAATTTTGAGGTGGTCTTATTATTAAGGTGGTACTTAAGTGAGGATTTACTGTACTACAATAATACTGCTCACAAACACTTCAACAAAGAACCCCCCCCCCCCCTCATAAACATCAAAGACCATGCAATGCTATTGACAAACCAAATCACTTGGGCATAACTTTAAAGAAGGGGAAACAACTAGGTAAAAGTGGTGTATTTATCCCAACAATGTAAACACAAATATTTACAATGACTGATTGACCCCCGTACTAGTACTAGTTCTAGTACTTCGAGCACTATTTGTCATTGGTTGGAAACCCAGCATTATTTAAAAATTGTTATTTTGTTCAATTTCACTTAGCACGAAATCTTGCAGATTTTAAAGGCACTGCATTTCGACTTTTTTGATCAACCAATGTTGGCACAATGTTTGATGCGTTGCAAGTCAAAAATTTCTGCTTGAGACTTCAAAGGTGCCGCATCTCAACTTGTTGGCACAATGTTAGATGTGACACACAAGAAATTCTCTTCTCATTTACTTTAAATGTGCCGTATCTTAATTTCCGAAGTTGACCTTTGATGCACATTTAAGATTTGTTAAATTGGCGTGGAATGTGTTATGAGACGGTTGTAATATATATGACCAGGCATGGTGCATGAGGCATTTAAAAGGAAAAATACAGTCATTTTTATATTTTACTTTTTACAGTCATTAAACTTAAACTGTTTGATTTACTTTTTTATCAAAACAAAATCACAGCATTGTCTGTGTCATTTTAACACATGTATAGGAAAACATGAACAACTCAATGCACCTACTTTGAAATTTAAATTAATGGACCAGACAATAGGTGTTTGTGCTTAATATAATAACACTATACCACAAGCCCTGCAATGACCTAGTTTAGTTACTTAAGTTGGGTCATTAATTAATAATGGTATAATGTCCAATTGAGTGAGAACTTTCCATACAAACAACATTTCTGTCTGGTTACCCTATAAAAAATTAAAGGTTCAATTTGGCTTGGTAATAGTGACAGGTGCCACAATTAATTAATGATTTCCACCAGCCTCTCAAAAACAGCTGTGACTTCTAAATTCATGCCAGTTATTTCATAGCCGACTAGCACAGCTGCATTCTGACACAGTCTGACCATAAATACCTTTACTGTAGATACTAGAACCCCCTATTCTTACAATTACAAGATTCAAAGACTTAATATTCCACTTGTTTCACCATGACAGACTACAGGAGCGAGGAAGAGGGATGCATTACATGTATGTAGGACAATCTGGAACTCCACACCCTGCAAAATCGCCAGACATATAACCCACTTGTGATGCAATACAAAATAGTAAGAGGTATGGTGCCAGCAATGAACCCAAATGTTTATCTGACAGCTAAAACCAAAGGATGGTCTATTAGAACTAAAGTCAGCGCTCCATCTTGAACCACCTAGAGGAAAGGCATGCAAAGTCAGGGCTTCAACGAAGTCAGCGCTCCATCTGGAACCAATAGATCTGTGGGTTGTGGTATAGGCCCTGTTATATGTTTGCAACAGTTTGAACACTGGGACACACATCTAATCCCATGACAATCGAGACTTTTCTAGGGCCATTTATGAGAACCTCTCCCCTTCTAAAAAAGTATGTTTTTTTCCCGATTTCCATTAAAAATGCCCTTCGCAAAAAAGGAAGAAATTGCTTGTAAGACCAGTTGGGTTTAATTTACATTTCAGTAAAGATATAAGGATATTTGTCAGAAAGTATACATTGTATTTGTCAGATTTTATTTCAACTTGTATTTAGAAGTCAAAAAATTATCATACAAGTATTGCTCAAAATTCCCCTTTTTATCTTTCTTAGACGCACATTTCTTCCAGAGTTTGGGTACAGTCACCAGTCCTCAGAAGCTGTCTAGTGCCCTGTAATCCAGAGAGTGCCAGCACCTACATGTTCTCTCACAAATGATGTATAAGCATAAGCCGACAGTATCAAATTACTGTTCCAGACTGTAATTGCATGTCTGCATCCAAAAGGACGCATAAAATTGAATAATCTCTCTCTCACACAAGGAGACAGCAAAGCAGTAAACAGCCAAGTAATACATAATTTACCTCAGGTGTTTGCAGCAACATTTAATCATGCTAAACAGAATTCCTGCATTCAAAACAAATAACAAAAATTGGTAAGGAAAAGTTTTAAAAAAAATGAACATTCAACCATAACAGCTGAAGTTAATTTAGCATTGTTAGGTGAACAGTGCATTGATTGCAAACCAATCGAAGCTTTTGAAACTCTAGACAAGGACTATATATCTACTTTACTTTGTAGTGTTTGGAAAATAATTAATCATAACCATTGAAAATTAATCAACTTGCAAATTATCAACACTATTTACATGAATTTGCATGCAAATAATTATTTCAAGTTGCTGTTACAGGGGACTCGATCTCAAAGTTTTAGTGCCAATATATGGTACTATTTTAGTGCCAATATATGGTACTATTTTAGTGCCAATATATGGTACTATTTTGGAATAAACTACACTCTTCATGTTCATCATAATCGCATGCAACATATTACAGAAATAAGCATTTTACTAGTCTCTATTTTATCTCTTTCTTGTCCAGCTAAAATTCCAGAAAATTCTCCGAACTGGAACAAAGTAAACATTTTATGCATGTCAGTATGCATGACAACAACACACATGTCAGTATGCATGACAACAACACACATTTCTAGTGTCATTTATATTCTCTACACAAGATAGAAATAAAGGCTGTTTTAAATTCATTGACATCCATTCATATTTGATAACGAATAATTTGTCACAACATTTTACCCATGACAATGTTCATTATATTAAACCAGCTTTGTTCTGCTTCCTGGTTAAGCCAGACGATGCATTTCTATGAATTTGTCGAATATACATGTATAATTATGACCAAACAGATAATAATAAGAGAGCGTGAAAGTTGCACACAAATATTTACAAGTCTTATAGCTTTTTGTCAAGGTCCCTATAACCAAATGTCTGACAAGTTAACATGCTGCCATGCATTCAAACAAGTCCATGTCAGACAGAATCCCTTTTGGTGGACAATAATAGTAAATTTCTCTGACAAATGGTCATGTAATGTGTGAAGCAATTTTAAGAAGTCTGAGAAAGTCACAATGTTTTGCTGTATATGGAGTATCATGTAGTTGCTGTGTTGTAGTTTCATGCCATAGTTCAACAGTATTTCTGAATGTATTATTATGCAGTGAAAATTTAGACTATTCTCTTATCATACATTTTAATTATTTTGTATAGTTTGACATCTGTTGCTGTATGCCAACATTGACTGCGAAGCTATTGTTCTGTTATTAACAGGTCATTACTAAAATCTTTTTTGATAACATATTTCCTCTGATTAATTGTCATCACACATCTATTGTTATATCTGAACTGTTTTGCAGAATTTGCATTTGCTATAATTTTAATTAATATTCACTGGAGTACCAGCTTGATATTCATATCGGAGAACCGTAACTTTAAAACACAATTTATAACTTTATGTGAACTGGATTTCCAGACATTGTTTTTAAAGTGTGTGAATAAAAAGTAATACAAATAGAAGGACTTAGTGAATCTTTGCCAATGTTCACTTCAATCCATACGTACACAAAAATTCTACAGAAACTATTTCATAAAAGTATTGCTATGTGTTGTCCTATATCCAGTGTTCCTGTGTTACCACCTTGTACTTAAATATACTCTTCCACAAGCAACTGACAACTTCCCCACATGTATCAGAGGTAAAATTTGTATACATCATCTTCAGTTAAATTGTCAGGCAGAACAAATTGTTTCAGTCTATTGCTCTACCAACTGTAGTAACCAGTAGGACTGATAAAGGTTGAAACATCAAGCCAATGCCCTACCATGGAGACCTCAGTCTATTGCTCTACCAACTGTACTAACCAGTAGGACTGATAAAGGTTGTACAAGGAAGATAGCCTGCAGCATCAAGCCAATGCCCTACCATGGACTCCTCAGTCTATTGCTCTACCAACTGTACTAACCAGTAGGACTGATAAAGGTTGTACAAGGAAGATAGCCTGCAGCATCAAGCCAATGCCCTACCATGGAGACATCAGTCTATTGCTCTACCAACTGTACTAACCAGTAGGACTGATAAAGGTTGTACAAGGAAGATAGCCTGCAGCATCAAGCCAATGCCCTACCATGGACTCCTCAGTCTATTGCTCTACCAACTGTACTAACCAGTAGGACTAATAAAGGTTGTACAAGGAAGATAGTCTGCAGCATCAAGCCAATGCCCTACCATGGACTCCTCAGTCTATTGCTCTACCAACTGTACTAACCAGTTGGACTAATAAAGGTTGTACAAGGAAGATAGCCTGCAGCATCAAGCCAGTGCCGTACCATGGACTCCTCAGTCTATTGCTCTACCAACTGTACTAACCAGTAGGACTGATCAAGGTTGAAACATCAAGCCAATGCCCTACCATGGAGACCTCAGTCTATTGCTCTACCAACTGTACTAACCAGTAGGACTAATAAAGGTTGAAACATCAAGCCAATGCCCTACCATGGAGACCTCAGTCTATTGCTCTACCAACTGTACTAACCAGTAGGACTGATAAAGGTTGTACAAGGAAGATAGCCTGCAGCATCAAGCCAATGCCCTACCATGGAGACCTCAGTCAATTGCTCTACCAACTGTACTAACCAGTAGGACTAATAAAGGTTGTACAAGGAAGATAGCCTGCAGCATCAAGCCAATGCCCTACCATGGACTCCTCAGTCTATTGTTTTTCCAACTGTACTAACCAGTAGGACTGATAAAGGTTGTACAAGGAAGATAGCCTGCAGCATCAAGCCAATGCCCTACCATGGACTCCTCAGTCTATTGCTCTACCAACTGTACTAACCAGTAGGACTAATAAAGGTTGTACAAGGAAGATAGCCTGCAGCATCAAGCCAATGCCCTACCATGGACTCCTCAGTCTATTGCTCTACCAACTGTACTAACCAGTAGGACTGATAAAGGTTGTACAAGGAAGATAGCCTGCAGCATCAAGCCAATGCCCTACCATGGACTCCTCAGTCTATTGCTCTACCAACTGTACTAACCAGTAGGACTGATAAAGGTTGTACAAGGAAGATAGCCTGCAGCATCAAGCCAATGCCCTACCATGGACTCCTCAGTCTATTGCTCTACCAACTGTACTAACCAGTAGGACTGATAAAGGTTGTACAAGGAAGATAGCCTGCAGCATCAAGCCAATGCCCTACCATGGACTCCTCAGTCTATTGCTCTACCAACTGTACTAACCAGTAGGACTGATAAAGGTTGTACAAGGAAGATAGCCTGCAGCATCAAGCCAATGCCCTACCATGGACTCCTCAGTCTATTGCTCTACCAACTGTACTAACCAGTAGGACTGATAAAGGTTGTACAAGGAAGATAGCCTGCAGCATCAAGCCAATGCCCTACCATGGACTCCTCAGTCTATTGCTCTACCAACTGTACTAACCAGTAGGACTGATAAAGGTTGTACAAGGAAGATAGCCTGCAGCATCAAGCCAATGCCCTACCATGGACTCCTCAGTCTATTGCTCTACCAACTGTACTAACCAGTAGGACTGATAAAGGTTGTACAAGGAAGATAGCCTGCAGCATCAAGCCAATGCCCTACCATGGACTCCTCAGTCTATTGCTCTACCAACTGTACTAACCAGTAGGACTGATAAAGGTTGTACAAGGAAGATAGCCTGCAGCATCAAGCCAATGCCCTACCATGGACTCCTCAGTCTATTGTTCTACCAACTGTACTAACCAGTAGGACTGATAAAGGTTGTACAAGGAAGATAGCCTGCAGCATCAAGCCAATGCCCTACCGTGGAGACCTCAGTCTATTGCTCTACCAACTGTACTAACCAGTAGGACTAATAAAGGTTGTACAAGGAAGATAGCCTGCAGCATCAAGCCAATGCCCTACTGTGGAGACCTCAGTCTATTGCTCTACCAACTGTACTAACCAGTAGGACTGATAAAGGTTGTACAAGGAAGATAGCCTGCAGCATCAAGCCAATGCCCTACCATGGAGACCTCAGTCTATTGCTCTACCAACTGTACTAACCAGTAGGACTGATAAAGGTTGTACAAGGAAGATAGCCTGCAGCATCAAGCCAATGCCCTACCGTGGAGCAAGTCTATTACAAGTCAATGGATATTTAAAAGACTACCAAATTATCAATTAATGACATTGTTTCTAACATTTGAAACAAAAGAACAATCTTCTGAACTTGTTGTCTGAGGATGTAAATAAATACTATCATACCACTATTCGAAGACTATTTGAATACATTCTAATAACGTTATCAGTCTTTGACAAATAAATCTTGCAGAATATGTAACACGCATCTTTTCTATGATGATATATTACACGTTGTTGGTCATAATTTATAAATTTACACAGACAGAAAAACTAAAAGTTTTAACTGGCTTCTGTGAGGAGATATCTATTGGCTAGAATTATTCAGGGAGTCTGATATAATGCCGACATTGTAGAGCTTCACCAATCACTAGGGATGTGAGATAAAAGTGCTGTAGTTTATAGCATTTATATTATAACTGAAGTCGCAGACTAGTATATATATATAACACCAATGTATCATTTTCAATAATTCACTAGTAAAATGACAGTGTGACGTCACAATTGCCTGAGCCTGGGTTTACAAATATATCAGGATATTCAGATATGCACTATTTATGGCTTATGAAAGAATTTTGTTGTTGTATACAGCTTAACTGAGCCAATTTTGTTAGAACTTTTGTGACATGAAATGAGATCATATTCTTGATTGGAGAATATAGCCTGTTCTATTTTTCTCCTATCTTCTGGCTGTCAATGAAATGATAAGAAGAGTTGGATGGTAAACCCGAGTCCAAGGAAGGCATCATAATCATATATGTAATAAATAGCCTGGGTACCGAGGATGCCATAGCCCAAGTTCCTGTTGATAATCTTAAAATAAATTGAGCTGAACCATAAAACAAGGCTTACATACACTTGCCTTGGTCAAACTCTACATATTCATGTTCTTTTAGCACCTGCTCAAAGTCATATCTGCACATATTTCATTGCATCATTAATATTCTTATGGTGTAATTTTATTAATTTTCAATTTCCCAGTTGACTTACACTATTATGTCCCAGGTGTCGGGCAAGTGGGTTTACTATTGAATTACCCCAGTATTTTTTTTATCAAATTCTATTTACTTTTAGCATCAACCTGTTAATTGAATTTCCATTGATATAAATTGGACAGGTTGTTGTCTCTCCCTAATATCAAATAAAGCAGACTTAACATAAAATTCCCTAAGGTAATATAATCAAATATAATCACAAGTGGTTTAGAACATTTCTCTGACCCTAGACTTTGCACATTTTGTATTTATTCAGACAATTAACACCAAACTGGTAAGTCAACAACTCAACAGACTTGTTAAAGTCATGTTATGGGTCAGTCTCGACTGTATGTATTTTAAAAAGACGAAATTCAAATCACTTAATAAAACAATTCTACCATTTTTATACACATTTATTTTGTAACAGATGGCATTTGTTTCTTCTAATGAGTTGAGTCAATAGCAATGCTCTTATAAAGCTCTTTTATAACTCAGGTCAGTTGCTAATGGTTTTGCCCACAGTACATTAACAAATAATTGTAAAAAAATAGCTGCAAATATAAATGAAAGTTAGTGTTTTCATGTTCAAATATTTTGTATTAGTTTGAATGATTAGAATTATCATGAAAATGAGTTCATGCAGATGTTACTGTTAGATAACATGATACATTAATGTTTTCTCATTTAGAGCCTATCTTTTAATCTTGTGAGATAAAACAGCGATAAGCAGATAAAGTATTCCCAATAAAGGATAATATTTCTCAATAAAATACTTTTGTGTTCATATTGTGTTCATTTCTAATCAGCTCAGTTATTACTACAACTGTAGTAACATGAGATAAAATGCATAGCCATCAGTCCATTATCAAATCTTATTTCAGAAAATCAGTAAAAGTTAGCAGCAGTTCGTATTTTCATTTTACCAACAACTGTGATTAGCCACTGATATGCACATCAGCACACCTATTAAAACTTTATATCTGTTTCATAATACTTCAAAAAAACATAAATTTGGGTTAATGGGGCTGGGCTCATTAAAGGAACGTTCACCATCCCCCAAAAAAACAATGTTTCTGAAAGCTTATAATTAAATACGTTATCACACAAATTTGTTCTCAAAACAGTCTTAGTTACTAGCAAATGATAAATCTTGGTTATTGTTTACAGGCAGATTTTATGCAACTTATTTCAACTGATTTTAAAATACAAATTTGCTAAGGAACAAGGATAAATATACTTTACTAAATGTAATCACAAATGAAATGTCTTTCAGTGACATTTACCGATCAATATTCACCACTGCCAATCAATTGTTGAATTATCTATCAATATTCACCACTGCCAATCAATAGTTGAATTATCTATCAATATTCACCACTGCCAATCAATTGTTGAATTATCTATCAATATTCACCACTGCCAATCAATTGTTGAATTATCTATCAATATTCACCACTGCCAATCAATTGTTGAATTATCTATCAATATTCACCCACACCAATCAACAAAGAAACATTTTACAAGTCTATATTCATATGTACAAATCAACAGATATTTAATTATCAATCAATATTCATAACAATGACATTGATCAATCAATATTCATCTGTAACAATCAACAGTGATATTTACCTATCAATATTCACCTTTTCTAATGAACAGCGACATTTACCAATCAATATTCAGCTTTACCAATCAACAGTGACATTTACCAATCAATATTCAGCTTTAACAATCAACAGTGACATTTACCAATCAATATTCAGCTTTAACAATCAACAGCGACATTTACCAATCAATATTCAGCTTTACCAATCAACAGTGACATTTACCAATCAATATTCAGCTTTAACAATCAACAGTGACATTTACCAATCAATATTCAGCTTTAACAATCAACAGTGACATTTACCAATCAATATTCAGCTTAACCAATCAACAGTGACATTTACCAATCAATATTCAGCTTTACCAATCAACAGCGACATTTACCAATCAATATTCAGCTTTACTAATCACCAGTGACATTTACCAATCAATATTCAGCTTTACCAATCAACAGCGACATTTACCAATCAATATTCAGCTTTACCAATCAACAGTGACATTTACCAATCAATATTCAGCTTAACCAATCAACAATCAACAGTGACATTTACCAATCAATATTCAGCTTTACCAATCAACAGCGACATTTACCAATCAATATTCAGCTTTAACAATCAACAGCGACATTTACCAATCAATATTCAGCTTTACCAATCAACAGCGACATTTACCAATCAATATTCAGCTTTACCAATCAGCTGCGACATTTACCAATCAATATTCAGCTTTACCAATCAACAGCGACATTTACCAATCAATATTCAGCTTTACTAATCACCAGTGACATTTACCAATCAATATTCAGCTTTACCAATCAATAGTGACATTTACCAATCAATATTCAGCTTTACCAATCAACAGTGACATTTACCAATCAATATTCAGCTTTACCAATCAACAGCGACATTTACCAATCAATATTCAGCTTTACTAATCACCAGTGACATTATATCATCAAAAGTATTTACCTGTGGCAATCAAAAGTGACATTTATCAATAAAAATGCTCACCTGTACCAATCAACAATGATATTTACCAATCAATATTTATCTGTACCAATAAATAGCAGAATAACTGTTTAATATAATAAACTCCATCAAGAAATTATTAAATACATCAATAATAATTTATAGGTACCATGTAATGTCAATTAGAAATGGCCACTGGCTTAAAATGCTGCATCAAATGGCATTTAAGGGCCCATTCAAATTTGAATCAGTTGCATTTTATTACCCCAGGACCCCTCTAGGAGGCAGGTTCAACCAGACTTTATTGACAACACTGGGTACCAAGTCTGTTAATACATACCATTACATAAATACTCAATTAATTACAAGCAAATAGTGTTCTCATGGTAATAGCAATGTCAACAATGCTTAACAAGTGATGGGCAAATATCAGTCAGTAAACATGCATAAACTTTTGTGATAAATAACAGTTCAGAGAATTTCCATCTATATATAGCAGCTATGTTTCTATAACTGGTAAACAATCAAAGTTCATATTGCACCTTTTTTCCACATAATTAATGCGATGAACAGGCAGCAAACATCTTCTTAAACTCTTGATAAAAGTGTCAGTTAGGTGTATGTGAAAATAGAAGTGTGATACAGGTATGCCATTTTCCAATTATCTAATCATTGACAGGAAACAGATATGAAAGCAGTGTGAAAACCATCAGCTGTATATGTTGATCTATTGCATGATTTCAGTGTGATAACTAATCTTTCAACAGAAACAAACAAAAATCTCAATTTTACACTATTTCTGAACATGAAATGACATGCCATGAGAAATAAATAAATAAATTGGAAAACAAGGAATTTTGATGCCCAAAGGGAAAAAGTGTTTATCCCATTTCACCTGATGGAAAACAAGAACTATATTTTAAGAAAGATGGTCAGCACAATCTGAGGCAAACAAATGTTTGCAAACTGAGTTAAGATTTGTTGTACAATTGCTGGTCACATGACTACAATATTATACCTGCAAGGGCAGGGCTCGACATCAACTTTTGAGTATAGATCTACTTTCAGACACAGTTGTTAACACCATTGCAATAATTGTGTTCATTACTTTGCTTCGGAAGAAAAAAACGTAACAATAAACAAGTTATTATTTTTAGGTTTGGTAAACAAATATTTAGGCCTTAGCAAAAATTTAACCAATCCACGTCAATGTCACAAACGTTGTTCTGTAGGAGAGAATTATGTTTAGTGGTTAACGTAAAATTTGATTGCTTTACACAACGCTGATATACAAATAGCAAAGCCATGTTAGTATGGCTGCATGAAAACAGGCTCTAATAATCAACAGATGGGGTCAGGACCTAGCTTACTGCTAATCCTCCATTAACCAATTTTTCTACTGTCTAAAAAAAGTGATATTGGACAATGCCTGCTTTAATTCAACCTTATTCATTTTAGATCAATTTCAAGCAAGTTCTTACATTTTATACAAATCATTGATGTTTGCTTCCTTAGTTACTAACACAGAAGCCAGAAGCCAACAACTTTGATCAGAAGGCAGGCTCTCCATCCTACATAACAACTTTGATCAGAAGGCAGGCTCTCCATCCTACACAACAACTTTGATCAGAAGGCAGGCTCTCCATCCTACACAACAACTTTGATCAGAAGGCAGGCTCTCCATCCTACACAACAACTTTGATCAGAAGGCAGGCTCTCCATCCTACACAACAACTTTGATCAGAAGGCAGGCTCTCCATCCTACACTACTATGCCTTTCAAATTGAAAATCCCTGCAGGTTTAACGTTCTGTTTCAAAGTTACAAAGGGTATTTATTAGGTGGAGATCTTGTCTGAAGAATCTTTGTCCTTGAAAAATAATTACAATTTGACAATTCTTTGTGCACAAAGTTTTCCCAAATATATTGAAAGGTCAAGTCATGATGAGCAAATTTAATTCATTAAAATCAAGACACGTATGCATTATATAAAGCTCATACATATTTCAATGGATCTTTTTGTTGGACTACCTGAAGAAATTTATTTTGACACAGATTGTTCTTGAATAGTTCATTGAAACTGTGAGGTATCTTATGCATGAACAGACAGGGCTCTTATTTGGCCAATTTTGGTTGTGTACGAGTACCTTTCCACTATTAAATGATGTGTTTTGTTTTCTCTATTTCCACATAAAAAACTCTGGTCACAGCAAAAACTTCTCCTAAGATCCAGGAGTTCATCCATATTCCATTAATAAATTAAGGCATAACTTTATTTGTCAAAAAATAAACTAAAACTAGTCATAATTGATCAAAAATGGAATAATAAATGAAAAAGTGCTGATGTAAATGTGGCTTGAATTTCCCTTTTATCTTGACTGAAACAACTTTCACGCATTTGCTGATAAATGGGTACCAGTACCCCCACCCAAGGCGATGTAGCCAAGACAAAACAGATAGTTCAAAGAAGGTTTTTAGTGAAATCCAAAGAAAAAGTTAAAATAAAGGGAAGAAAAATAAAAATTTGTTGCTAAACTAACACCAAGGATTGATCCAGTATCAACTAAAAACTTTTAACAAATCATCAATTATTTTATAACTTGGAATTAATGTCTACCAATAATTGTATTCTTTTGGCATCCACTTTATACATCAGGGTTGTCAATTTAAGAAACAAATGTAGAGAAATTAATTCAATCTGGTGTTATAGGAATATTCAAAGAGAAAGTTGTCTTCATTAGATTTCTTGTTATATTTGAAACCAAAGCATTATTCCTATAAAAGATCTTTATTTTAGATACCTGTATGTGAAATAATTCACAATTATTTTGACAAACTGAAGACAATGGCTCTACCTACACCACAGCAAACCTAATTGGGTCCAACTTACATAAATACAATGTTTCAAATCATAAATTGTCTCAGGGGACACAATATTCTCATAATTGAAAGATTCTTTCTGAAATAAATTTTGCGCATCATTATAATGATTCCATGAGCATGTCATGCAATTATTATCCATGGTTGTCATAGTGCATTGGGGCTATATAACCATTAAAGGGCATTGTTTAAAACCTGCAAAGTACAAAAACGGACATAACTGAATCAATTAGAGACCATATTACTGATAATAATTACATAAATATTCTTAAAACACACCAATCATTGTAAAGCAAACTGCCCAGTTGGCCAAACTGAGATTTGCGCCAAATTGCCTTGATACATACATGATATGACCATATAAGGGCATTATTTCCTCCTGTGTTTTTCAATCCACCAGTCTGAAATTTGAGTATTCCAAGTTTCCATATTTAGCAGTTACCAACTCAGAAAAAAATGTCTCCACATGAATAGGGAGTTTAAGTTCATTTATAAATGTATTTTCATTGATGCTAGACATATTTTTGTAAATTTAAATGAGGCAGAAATATTACTTGACTATGGTTGACATTGAGTTAACAACCTGCATCAGCTGGTGGTAAATCAGTTAGTTAACGTGTCAATGACTTACTTGGATATTGCACGCAATTGTTTCCTTGAAAAATATAAAAATTTAGTTACCATTTTGTCCTTTTTAAAAATGTTGAAGTTTATGAGAAGTAATTATTAAACTGCTTTTATCTTGACTTGAAAGGTCAACATGCCATTAACACTTCTGTATACTCTCTGAGACTTGAAAGGTCAACATGCCATTAACACTTCTGTATACTCTCTGAGACTTGAAAGGTCAACATGCCATTAACACTTCTGTATACTCTCTGAGACAGAAAGGTCAACATGCCATTAACACTTCTGTATACTCTCTGAGACTTGAAAGGTCAACATGCCATTAACACTTCTGTATACTCTCTGAGATTTGAAAGGTCAACATGCCATTAACACTTCTGTATACTCTCTGAGACTTGAAAGGTCAACATGCCATTAACACTTCTGTATACTCTCCGAGACTTGAAAGGTCAACATGCCATTAACACTTCTGTATACTCTCTGAGACTTGAAAGGTCAACATGCCATTAACACTTCTGTATACTCTCTGAGACTTGAAAGGTCAACATGCCATTAACACTTCTGTATACTCTCTGAGACTTGAAAGGTCAACATGCCATTAACACTTCTGTATACTCTCTGAGACTTGAAAGATCAACATGCCATTAACACTTCTGTATACTCTCTGAGACTTGAAAGGTCAACATGCCATTAACACTTCTGTATACTCTCTGAGACTTGAAAGATCAACATGTCATTAACACTTCTGTATACTCTCTGAGACAGAAATGACCAGCAGCATTCAAAAAGCTGTCCTACAGGTAGCAAGTGCATGTGACGTCATTGTGGTGTTTTCCTAGTTACGTATGCTTCCATTACTAGATCTGTGCCAGTAGTTGCAAACAACATTGTATTAAAAAATTTGTCGTAATTAATGCCTTGAATATCACTATAGTCAGTTTTCAATGTCATCAGTCAAATAATATTGAAATTTGAAAACAATTCAGATGCGAACATATGTGCAGGGTCAGTGTATGGTAAAACACTGTGTCATTACATGGACTGTATGATTTAATTTACGGTCAGGGCAAAACAATACTTTCCTTCAGTAACTGCAAATACACCTCTTTGTTTAGTGTTGAATGTCCTTTAAAACCCCAAATGTTACCTACCCTGTTTTCAAAGTCAACTAAAAAAGAAACACAGAAAATTTTAATACTTGAATTGTACAAGTCATTAAAACTAAAAATAAACGATCGTAAGTTTTACCAAGTTGTAATAGAGCAATAAAAAGGAGACATATTGGATGAGGAGTAAAGAGCCAGATTCCTGATCTAAACGTCACAAATTCAAATTCAGCCAAAGGGCAATGCTGATCCACAAACTACACAATCAATGAAATGGGCATGTGTACTAGTTAGTAACCAGGAAGTAGTCACGACTATGTAAGCTTGATACACAATCGATGTATTTTAAATCAGTTTAACCAAAATTGTCTGATTATAACGAAATTATTTAAAAGTTGAAGATGATATTAGACACTTAAAAATGCTATCAACATAATTGGAAACTGAATAGACAATGGGTCTATTACTATATAATATACTGACTATATTCATCCAGTACATCAGAATAATATGGGAGACGCCTAAAGCACAGCACATAATATATCTAGTCATAAACATTTATGTTCCATCATTACCATGGAAACAATGAAACAATCCAAATATGGAGACATTTGTGTCATACCGTATTAATCATTATAAGCCAGTGTCGATGACTTTTGACAACACATGGTCTGTAACAGAATGTTGAAAGAATGAAAGTGAACAACTACAGGCATTCGAACCCATTAATCATCTGACTGCAAGTAGCTAATCATATACCAGTGAATCATAGAGCCCACCATGCTAACACAGTTAGTAGAGCACTCGACTGTCACCCAGGAGGCCTAGGTTAGATTCCTGAGAAGTTGCCAGCTGCTTGTGAAAAGGGAAGTAAGAAATGACTGATAATTAATTCCAGGAAAACTGACCAGGTCAATTGTACCACCATTTATAAAAGACAAAATGTCTAAAAATGTCCTACCAATTAAAACAAGTTAAGTGCTTTGTAGACTGACTGCTGAAATACTACAAACAATAATTACAATCTTTGTAGAAAAAATTCTAAAATTAGGAGACATCTTTACTATTTTTATATTTGTATGTATTTACTACTATTTCAATATAAAGAGACATGCTTAAAGAATTTCAGAGACAATATGACAGAGATGGTAATTAAACCAGCATTAGAATAATTCTAAGACAAAATCTAGAGCAGCCTATTGCCTTCATAATTTTCCCAAGGAATGCATCGTCTATCAGCTTTAGCAATTTTAAGAAACATTTTGGACATTTCTTTGACATATATTAACAAGAGTAACTCATTGGAGACCAAATAACCTTAATAATAGCAATTACTGAAATGCCTTAATAAATTATGTTTTCACTGCTGTAAACCTACAAATATTTCATGCCTTTAGAGTTGGCGGTTGATATCTTTCTGCGAAAATATACACTGCACATAATAATGACCTTCTTGATGTAATGTTATGTTATTGATTAATTCAATTAATTATTCATTAATTACAATTGTTGCACATATGCATTATAAAAGATAGGAAAATTGTATTCACAAACATTTCTTAATTTACAGTATTTGAATAGAACATCGAGTTCTTGAAGTCATTTCAACGTCTTAAGTTTCTTTTCACCATGTCAAACAAAAATCATCTCTGTTTTGTAGCACTGTTTTTGTTGTTAGTTGTATTCTGTATTTCAAGGGTAAACGGACATATGTACATGGCAATGGCCTTTCAGCAAGACACGTCAACAATAAAAGTTGTGGTATGGTAACTTCTGCACCATTGAACATCCATCCATCTGTATTGATAACTACACCTGATAACATGGACATCCACATGTTTGCAGACAGTTCGACATTTTCACACAAAAAACATGTTGCAAGTAAATGTAACTGATATCTTGCAGGGAGTTTAAGCTTATGTAACAGACAAGGACTGTTTTTTAATAAGAAACAAAGAACAGTAATTAAGCATCTTGCACAGTTCAGGAAATCAGTGAAATACTGTGGTAACCATTTTAAGAACATTCTTTACATAACTGCAATTGTTTCTAACCAAATCTATCACTCGTAAAATTGCATAAGCTTTAGCATCTACTTAAATTGGTCAAGGTTACAACTTTGTAAAATAAGACTTCTCAGCATACTCAAGGTCACTGCTAAGCCAAATGACACTTCTCAGTCAATGGAAGGTTTTAAGACCATGTGCAGGCTTTCAAGTTTTGTGACTGGTCCCTAACCCGCTTTCAAAGTTCAGATTTAGCAATAAAATTCCCATGTCCCAATATCAAGGGAGACAATTCTGCACTGCCTATATAAAAAGAACCAAACATGTGAACCTTTTGAGAAGGCTCTTTCTGGCGGCACGTTTGATGTATTTCACAACAAAACATCAGCCAGCCTACTGATTGATTATTTGACAGCCATGAGGTCCAAAGCAACGTTTTAAATTTGTTTCAATTGGCTGAAAATTGCAGACATCGAAACGGACGATTACATTATACCAGACAGGTAAGATTGGAGACATCGAAACGGATGATTACATTATACCAGATTGGTAAGATTGCAGACATCGAAACGGACGATTACATTATACCAGATTGGTAAGATTGCAGACATCGAAACGGACGATTACATTATACGAGACAGGTAAGATTGGGGACATCGAAACGGACGATTACATTATACCAGACAGGTAAGATTGCAGACATCGAAACGGACGATTACATTATACCAGGCAGGTAAGATTGGGGACATCGAAACGGACGATTACATTATACCAGACAGGTAAGATTGGGGACATCGAAACGGACGATTACATTATACCAGACAGGTAAGATTGGGGTCTGTGTGACCGTTCTCTGGTCATTGTAGTGCAGACATTTCAGCAAATAAATTCTGTATCTAATACGGTTGTATTTGTTGCAGATTATCCAGTCTCCGCTTCAAAGTTGAATATCCTGTATTTACATGTACTTATTAGTCATAAATTGCTCCATATAAGTCCACTAAAATGATACTTTATGTCCGTCAATCCGTAGTGTTAGTGGTAACTGTTGGTCTTTGATCATAATATTTCATTCATATATAAAATTTGTTTCTTTCAGTTTTATTTTTTGACCTATTTTCACTCAATCTTCCAGAATTCCTTTTTTCAACATGGATTAGCCCATTTTCGGTAGACTGAGCTTAGTTTTCCATATTTGGTAACCGCCATATTGATCACTTACCAGATTTACTTAATGAAATCACTTAATAGATATTGTGCGAAATGCCATAATAAATAGATTAGTTGGCAAAAAATTCAAAAAATTCTGGATGCTTATTGGATGTAATAACTATAAGCTGTTCATAGCAGTATTCTGCGAATTAACTCGTAATCTGGGGGTCATCCCTATAACACAGTCACCATTCAACAATTTATTGCCAATTGTCATATCTGAATACAACTTGAATAAACAACATGACAAGCGAAGGTCGCATCGTATTTTGATCAGTGGCACCACGGTTGAGAGCGTCACAATAACCCCAAACTCATGATATATACGATTTACAGACTCATATCCCTGTTTACCACTTTCAGTTATCAGTTTGACAAGTAATTTCAGTGAATCAGTCGGGAATGAACTAAAAAATACCCCATAACAAACATTTACAATGTCTAGTTCGAAAATTTGGATATCGCATCTCCCGGCTGGGAGAGTGTGAGTTGGCTGTCAAATCCAGGATTCTCCCGCGGAAGTAGGGAGAGTTCACATGTATGAAGAACAAATAATATTTTATGGAGAATATTTGATAGAATACCTGTGCCTTGATATTCATCAATTTCCTCATGCTTACAACTCTTCAATAGCTAATATTACAGTACATAATTAATCATTCATTTCCTGTAATCAGTCAATCACATACATCTATTCCTTTGATCCACTATTTGTGAATCAAAGTGCTCAAAGAACCAGGTCTACATCTCCACTGTTTGTGAATCAAAGTGCTCAAAGAATCAGGTCTACATCTCCACTGTCTGTGAATCAAAGTGCTCAAAGAACCAGGTCTACATCTCCACTGTCTGTGAATCAAAGTGCTCAAAGAACCAGGTCTACATCTCTACTATTTGTGAATCAAAGTGCTCAAAGAACCAGGACTACATCTCCACCATTTGTGAATCAAAGTGCTCAAAGAACCAAGACTATATCTCCATTGTTTGTGAATCAAAGTGCTCAAAGAACCAGGACAACATCTCCAATGTTTGTGAATCAAAGTGCTCAAAGAACCAGGTCTACATCTCCACTGTCTGTGAATCAAAGTGCTCAAAGAACAAGGTCTACATCTCCAATGTTTGTGAATCAAAGTGCTCAAAGAACAAGGACTCCATCTCCACTGTTTGTGAATCAAAGTGCTCAAAGAACAAGGACTCCATCTCCACTGTTTGTGAATCAAAGTGCTCAAAGAATCAGGTCTACATCTCCAATGTTTGTGAATCAATGTGCTCAAAGAACCAGGTCTACATCTCCACCGTTTGTGAATCAATGTGCTCAAAGAACCAAGTCTACATCTCCAATGTTTGTGAATCAAAGTGCTCAAAGAATCAAGACTACATCTCCAATGTTTGTGAATCAAAGTGCTCAAAGAACAAGGACTACATCTCAACTGTTTGTGAATCAAAGTGCTCAAAGAACCAGGTCTACATCTCCACCGTTTGTGAATCAAAGTGCTCAAAGAACCAGGACTACATCTCCACCGTTTGTGAATCAAAGTGCTCAAAGAACCAAAACTACATCTCCACCGTTTGTGAATCAAAGTGCTCAAAGAACCAAAACTACATCTCCACCATTTGTGAATCAAAGTGCTCAAAGAACCAGGACTACATTTCCACTGTTTGTGAATCAAAGTGCTCAAAGAACCAGGTCTACACCTGATTGTTTTTTAATCAAAGTGCTCAAAGTACCAGGTCTACATCTCCACATTGCACTGGTTCTTATCTAGAGAAATATCACATACAGTCGGACCTCGGTTATATGACAACCTTCTATCCAAATACTTTGTATAATCCAAAATAAATATCAGGTCCCAATGAATCTTCTTGTTGAATTGAAATGGGGTATTAGAAACAATGTATTATTCAAAATAAAATTTCGGTGCCGATCAGGTCCGACAGTAACTATATTAAATAGTTTCTTCAAATTTAAGAATATTTTGAGGACTTGAAGTTAAACAAAGATGGCAATTATATTTCCTTGATTTATTGAATATCTGCAAGGTAAATCTTACTCAGACAAAATTTATGACTTATAACAGCAAACAAATAATGTATGAAATACAAATTACGATACACCCATTTTTCAGATGTAAGTGTTGAATGTTTTTTATAAAGACAATTAAAATTCAATTACACTGATATACAACACAATTGTTATAGTTCAACTGCATTTTGTCAACAAGTAGAAATCTCAAGCTGCAAAATCTCTAGAATGTAGGCAAAACAATAATCTTACTTTCATGGGAAAGTTCACATCAGCCTAGCAATTTCTGGGGCAGTAGCAGACCATATTTAAGAGTTCAGACTAAATGAATGTTATAATCACCTCCAAATGCAAAACTCAATTATCTATCCTAACGCAATAAGGTAGTTTAGGTATTACAATAATTGCAGATCTAATTAAAGCTGCAGCCCTAATTGTGCCAATTATGTTGGTCTGCTAGACTTATCTTAGAGCTTAGTGCATTTATCAAAAGTAAAGTAAATTTTCAATTTTGCTGGCCCGAGCAGTCACTAAAAGGGAAGATAATTTGTGCATATTTGTAATGTATGTATATTCCCTAACCTGAACTGTCATGGAAGCCAAACTTCTTTTCTCTGCCTCCAGGAACAAAAAAAGTAACCACAAAGTTAAATGATCAAAACCTCCTAACAATGAATCCAATCCTTAATCAAAGCACAAAAGTGCTGTGGGACGGTACCACTCGTCTATGTAGCCAAGCTGGCAACTAGTTGCATACAAGTTTCCATTTTGTAACTACTAAGACAGTTTTATAATATCAAAGTATGTGTAAATAGGTAAGATGGTTTGCATGGAATATGAAACAAAACTAAAATATAAGACAGAAATGCGAAAAAGAATAAAAAATTATTGAAAAATAGTAAACATTTTTTCCAAGAGATCTTCAAATTGACTTGTCCTAGAAATGCTAGATTTACAAACCGAAATAAAGAAAAATAGTCAGTAATAATGGTAGAACCTTATAATTGTAAAACAAGTGAAATGTTTGTCACGATTGTAAATAAATTAAATACAAAGATATCAGACCCTTTTAATATGTAACGTTTGTAAATATTTAATTATAAAATGACATATTAAATTATATCAGCACTAACTTGGAGTGAAATCAGTATGCCTGAGGCATAAAGTTATGATATCACTAGCTTACCATGGGCGTTGAGTTATCTTGTTGGAGGGCCACACCAAATGATTTTTTTGTTCTTCGGATTTTCCCCCAAAAAATGGGGCGAGCGAGCGAAAAAAATATATCATTTTTTTAAAACTGTCTTTTATTCGAGCGAGCGAAAAAAAATGTATATTATGATATCAGTATGAAGCTGAAAAGGGTAATAGAAACTATACAACAGGATAACCACAAAAATTGACTAGATATCATGATATGATAATTAAGTGCCAACATTTTAAAGTAAGGAAACATGATAGACAGACGCGACAAATGACAATATAAAGGTAAATTTTATAGAATTTATTATGCCTGTATATACGTTTGAAACTAATTAGCCTTTGCGTATATATGTTATAAATGTGTTAAGTGTTTTACTGACTTTAATAAAAGCCCATTAATTTTGGCCACACCAAATTGATCATTAGTTCTTCAGATTTTTTTAACATAACGATGGGGCGAGCGAGCAAAATATGTATTGGTATTTTTTTTACTTCTCAAAATTTCACAGGCAGCAGGTCTTTATCATTTTATTTTCCTTATATTTTTCAAAATTTCACTGACAGTGCTTTTTTCTCCAATTCTATCTATTTATTGAGTAACAAAAACACTGAGCAATGCTGGCTGCAAACTTAAAACTAGACATCAGTGAGCCACCCACTTAAGACTTGAATGTTACCACAACTAGTTTCTGTTAATGGGTCATAACTCCTTAATGCCTTAGTGGATATGCCTCAAAGATGGCTTACACTTCTGATAGCTTCTGTTTGCCAAGTTACATTTCTTTGAAAACTGAAAACTGATTAAGTATTTCTTGCCTTAAACTAAATACATGTATGTTATATGTGGACACAACCACTGACATACAGGGTGATTCTAAACAATGTAAAACTAAACTGTAAACAAATTTGTGTATTAATACATTGCTTTAAACCCATCTGAACTCCACAGAAACAGCTAATTAGCTCACAAACCACTTTAGAAGGTCACCTTTTCAATATTTCATTTTATTGAAACGTTTATGTAATTAGGTCAATGTGTATGATTTTGACATGTTACCCAGCTTTCAGTCTGTTTTGCGTTTTGAAAAACGGGAACCAATTGTTGTATGCCTCTCAAAATTTCCACTACTATAGAAGGTACCTGAGCCATACCGTAAAAAAATCTACAAAAAGTACAATACAATTAAGTCTAGACAAACACATATTGATATTTGAATACAGTATTGATGCCCAATATAATCTCCCCTACTAGGATACTAATAACAACCAGTAAATTTATTGGAGAGGGAACTGATATAGGATTTTTATGACCAGTCAGCTTTATTTTTAGATAAGAGCATTCTATTTTTAACAACAGTTATTTGATGATATTCATTCAAATTTGAGCAGTTTTAGTTAAAAGTTAATGATAAACAAGGCCATCCTGATAAAATTGTTTGTTTGGCATAACCTTTACCAGCAAAATTTAGGCAGGTAGGTAGGTAGGAAATTAATATTTAATTGTTTATAAGTGATAACCATTAATATACTGCTAAAAAAAATCCCACTCAGACCCCTCAAAAACGTTTTTGAGTAGGGGGCATTTTCATGGGTAGGTAGGGTTTGCCAAACTTTTTTTATTAAGGCACGCTAATGTTTTAGGATGTGTGTAAAATCAAACAACTGCAGGCTTACGCATTTCTGCTCATCAGATCTTTCTTGGACAACCGTTCTTCATATTCAAAAAGGCTGAATGGTGATAAATATATTATTTTTATTTGGTACATAAAATATCCCATACTAACAGTGGTGATCTGGGGCCGTATTCAATATCCATCTTAGTTGAAAATATTTCTTAGTTTGTAAGAAATTTTCTTAAATGACAAGTAATTTCCTTAAATTACCAAATTTCAACTTAGTTTTTTATATTTTTCTTAGGTCTTATTCAATATACTTTTTAACTAAGAAATTTTCTTATTTAGCGTGAAATGGTCTATTTTTTCCTTAAAAATTAATGTATCAACCTAGATACCTTACTTTTCAAGAAATTTCTTAAAAATGGCGAACTATTTCTAAAAAATGGCGACTGTATGGTGAAAATTCATAAAGACTAACAATTGAAGTGTTTTTTTTCAAGATATTTCACGCTCACAGGGTAATTTTGATATTTTTTCAGTTTGCCGATATATTTGTTGATTATTTTCGTCTACTGGAAATTATTACACTATCTGAAACAGTGGGTCAAGGCCATTGGCTACGCTGAAAATCATCGGTCCAAACAGCTGGAAATGTTCGTACTAATAAGGAAATCAAGGGTATGTTGTTATTCCCGTTCACGTTCACGTCAAATAAAGCTAATCTTATTTCACAAGATTTACTTCAGAAATAATTCTATACTAGAAAAAGACGTCAAATTGAATATAATTGTTTGGGTAGTAATTCGTCCCAATGCATCTTCGTACCTCAAACTTATTTTGGAATTTATCTTATATATTAGTTTGGTGAATATTGCTTGATAGTTGGTTGGCTGTTTGTCAGTCTATCTTGTGTCACTTTTTACTGTATAAAAACATTATCACTAAGCACCTTGGTCAACATTTTGTAGTTTGGTATGTGGTGTCATTTACTTCTGTGTTTATTTTAAAAAGTTCTTGACACTAATGATTGCTGCTTATTTGCAGATTTGGGGCGTGTTAACCCTGCTTGTCTGATACATCTAAGTATGAATTTGGTCAGCTGACGATAGTCCATCAGCTCAGTGTTGCTCCCAAAAAAGGTGAGTTCAATTTGAAGGTTGTAATAATAAATGATAACATATATAATTTGTCACATTGGTCTACCAGAGATGTTCCTTGTAAGATAACATACAGATACTTCTTTTTAAAAAGTATATCAAGTAAATATATACATAAACTTGCTTATAGTCATTGAATTACATTTTACTCAATAACATTTGTTATTATATATAAGAAAACTCATACAATGATAAAAAATGTACATTCAAACTCATATTAATACATCAATACTTAATATATTAACATAATATGCAATATTCAAAAAAGGAGTTTTTCAAATTCATCCTAACTAAATGACATTGTCAGTAAGATTTAAATATTCAATTAACATTTTACACTTTTATCAGCATAAAAATCACATTGCATTTTAAGTTAAACAACACTCAAAAGTCAGAACATTTCATCACCCAAATATTTGACATGTAAATACTTCATAATAATTATAAAATTTCTCATTTTAGGGACTTTCATCTCGTACAAGATACTGAAGATTAGCAGTCACACACCCCATGCAGCTGGAAAGGATGAACATGATGTATTATCTTCCCAGTAAAGTGGCGACACTGAATAAGACTATTGAACACTTTGTACCGAATTGATCGGTTCATATATGCATATCTAAACTATCTAATAGTGTTCCGGACAAAACGTAATTAACACAACAGAAAAAATTACATAATGTTATAAACATGTGTGTTATGTCTCCCACTCTCCGAGGGAGATATATTATTTTTGTCTTTGGTGTCAGTCCGTCCACTTTCAGCTTGTCCGTGCTTAATCTCCAACGCCTTAATCTTCAAGTGCAATTGAATTTAAATTTGACACGAATAGTAAAATCATTGTTTTGATTTTGATAAAAATACTTAACAACACTTTCAATGTTTATGTGATAGTTATTTTGTCATTTTGCAATAAAACATAAGAAAAAAATGAAGTGTCCACTGTTTACTTATCAATACTATTATCTATAAAACAATTTTGAATCATGAATTTTATTTTCAACAAAAACGCCGTGTATTTCCCGATAACACGTCACGTTTATCAACTATCATTTCTCATTTCTCGCACTGTTACTATATATAGACAGGAAAACACCCGAGAATCCCTAACAACCATTGTAAGAAATTTTCTTAGATGAAAATTTTCAACTTAGAAATATTTTCAACTTAGAAAATTTCTTACCTAAGAAATTTCTAAGTTGGATATTGAATAAGGATTTATGAAAATTTCTTACCTAAGGAACAAAATTTTAACTAAGAAATTTTCTTAGGAAAAAACTAAGAAGTTTATTGAATACGGCCCCTGGACCCTAAATAAAAAGTAGAACATTTTCTAACCTATAGTAAATTGCTAGTGGATTTGGGTGTGCTCATTATCAGGTCTACACACTATTTATCAGATCCAGGTTGAGTTTACAGTTAACAGAACCACAATGCCTGCATAATAAAGTGCTTTCAGTGCTTTGATTGTGTCAACTGCCATTTTTTGTGTGGCGCAGTCATACTTGCCTATATTTTTGTTTACCAAAGCTAAAAATATTAACTTGTTTATTGTTATGTATTTTTTCTTCCGAAGCAAAGTAATGAACACAATTATTGCGTAAAAGGTGTTATGTTTGCCAAAAGAAATCTTGATCACGATCAAGGTGTTATTCTTATAATTGTAAACATGACATTGTTGTAAAAAAAACCAGATGAACATAATATTGTTTGCCTTAACAACTGCGTCTGAAAGTGGATTGTATACAGTAGTTCAAGATTTATCCAGTAAGTAGTGTTGTTGACGGGAATAGTCTGGTGTTGGAATTAAGAAGACTTTCTTGGTTTTATGTACCTTTCGCAAACATTCATATTGTTTTAATCAGATAAATCGCTATGTAACAAGTTTATTAACATGAATGTGTGAGTTCACGACTTGTGCCATAAGTAATGATAATCTATATTGAAACAGACTATACTGTGTCTATGACTAATCATACTACAGAGTTATTTTTATCCAGTCTCCTAAGCAGTGATCTCCCCTTACAGGTATCGGAGTTTCTGTAGTATAAGCGTAATTGAATGACTGTAGTTGTAACAGTTAGGAAATATTTTATGTTGTACAACAAATTTTAACCTTCAGATTGCAACAAATTTGCATACTTCAGGTTGCGTCGACCATCTTTTAAAGATATTTCTTGTTTGTAATAAAATATTGATAACTTATTACTCATTCATGGAAGCAAGTTCAACTTTTCATAATTTCAACAATTATTAGCACATTTTTCCCGTTTAAATTGGATACCCGTAGAAAGTAGAGTGAATCAAATTACACTATGTCATGTATATAAAATCCATTCCCAAATTTCCCTTTCTTATTTAATGGATCAATTTACCCCCCATCAGTGAAATCCACAAATATCCTACCAGGTTCAGAGTTAAAGCTGATGTTACCCCTGATGGAACAAATTATTTAATGTGAGAATGTAAGAGATTTGCAATTCCTAAAGTCAAGGGTTTTGGAAATAAATCTTTTGTTTTCAATAGTTGTTGTCTTTGGAACAGTCTGCCACAAGATGTGAGGGATGCCAAAAGTATTTTTTCTTTCAAATGCAAAGTAAAACATGAAATGGGTAATGCCCACAAACCAGGTTTTCAACCCAGTTATTTGTAACCAAGGCTCTATTTGTATAATGAATACATGATGATCATCATTGCTGCAAAGGTGCCGTAGGTGATACATGCATACACACACTCACACTTGGATATTTTATATATATATATGCAACAACTATACACCAAGTTTGATGTCAATACACCCACACATATTAAGTGGAAACTGATTTTTAAATTTCAAGTGACCTTGACCTTGGACAGAAAAAACCCAAAAGCAATTCCAAGCGAGCTATCCATATGTTCTTACTATACACCAAGTTTGGTTACAATATGATCAATGGAACTCTAAGTTATTCGCCGGAAACCCCAAGTTTGGTGCCTGCCTGCCCGCGCGCCCCAACGACAGACACCATTCTAATAACCTGGGTTTTTTTCGAAAACCAGGTTAAAAACACATTTTAAGATCGTCTTAAATAATTTAATGTATTGTCTTTCCTTTTTAACAGTTTTATAATTTGTAACCTAATACCTTGTTATATTTTATTTGTGTAGCTTTTTCAGCCATTATTCCTGCCAGAGATAACTTATTGATTCATTGTTTCATCGTTTTATCTATTTGTTTATAAACATGTAACACAAAGTCTTTCTTTAATTAACTGACTGTGATAACTTTATTTATAGCTTAAAATTCTTCCTATGTCACACAATACTATATATTAAGGACCACAATGGAAATAAGAGTTTTTACTTGTACTCTTTGTTGTGTTATCCTTAACATATAATGTTGATTGATATGGCTTTATTGATTCATACATATTGTTGTTACTAATATATGTCTTAATTTTATATTGCCATGTAAATTGTACATTTTATGTTGAAATAAATCTATGGATTTGAAAGTCTTCACAAAGCTACAAGGTAACAGCAATACAGGTGCCACACTGTTGTGGAAGGTCATACAGAACAAGGTACACAGTCACAGTATCCTCAGTATGTGATATTAGGGATTTGCAATATTATTATCAAAGATGCTCTCATTATTTTTCATAAAGCCTCCGGCTTTCACATGTATACACTGCATTCCTTCTGGGATGCTACCTGTGCGTTCGCTAATTTAAAGATTTTAAATTTACCGCCGTATGGCGTATACCTGCGCAACATCATGCGCAAACCCTCCAAATATATACACCACTGTCATTCTTACTTTTGGCGTGCGAGTGTGCGGACGTGCGGACGTTTTTTACGAGAACGACAGACCTAGCGGTAGAAGCTAACAAACTTCATTTTTTTTGTTGGTTGTATTGGAGTGATAACAGGTTACCTGAACATTATAGACGGTAAATATGTCTGAAATTTTAAGTTTGTCGGACGACTATTCGTCCTTTTCCGGTTTTTCGGAGGAAGAGACCACGTGCAAGAAGAAAAAAGGTAAGGGGAAAGCTTTACAATCTGGTTCTGCAAACCGTATTAAATCAACGGTTGGCAAACAATCAAAACTGTCTTCGGACGTGAACAATAATAATAAAACTGGCAAATCTTCGGACAAACATATTTCGGTTAAACAAACGGAGAAAAAGTCTTCGGACTTGGCGTTTGACATAAGTAAGCTTTCTTACAAAGACATTGAACGTCTTAGGACTGTTCTAGGTATCCAGCCTCCGAGTACTGAGGAGGAATTGATGGAGGACTCCTTAGGGAGACCATTCAGTGAACTTCCAAACATTCATGTAGAAGTAAATTCTGAAGATGTGTCTGACACGGATAATGTTGGCCCCAGTTGCTCTGGTGGTAGAAATTTAAATTTCCAAGAGGCCCTCATTGGAGGGGAACCTTTGGGTTCGGACTGTAGCGTGGATACCTGGGAGTTGCCCAGACTTAAAGCACCAGAAAAAGGGCAGGCAATCCAGGACTCGCTTGCAAAACTAATTAATGTAGCTTGCAGTGAACAGTGTGATATTGAGTCTGTGTTAAAGAACTATAAGGTGCCAGAGAACTGTGAGAAACTTTCGGCCCCATTAATTAATCAGGAAATATGGAAAATTCTAGACAGAAATGCACATGCTCAAGACAAGGCCCTAGTGGATATTCAGAATTTAGTTTCTATGGGGATGTCACCTATTATTAAAATGGCTGAGGTTTTGAAAGAGGTCCTTAGAAGTAACTCTGAGGCAAGGAACTTGGTGTCAGATGCACTTACCATATTTGGACAGGTTCAATATTTTTTGTCGGTTAGGAGAAGGTATGCTTTGAAACCACAATTAAAAAAGAAATACCACAGTCTGTGTAATTTGTCTATGCCCATTACAGATAAACTCTTCGGAGATGACATTTCTAAAGACATTAAGCATTGTGACTCATATGTTTCTTTAGGAAAGGATAGTTATGGTTATTCATATAGAAGTTCCAAATACAGAGGTGGTCGTCAAACGTACAGGCGTCCTTACCAAGGACAGAGATATGTGCCTTACCCTACTAGAGGGCAGTACAATGCTCGGACCACACGAGGCAGACAACCTAGAAAACAGTATAATGTTGCTCACACTTCTACTTCGACCCCAAACGGATATGCAGGCCCAAACGGCCAAATGTAAAGGTGAGTAATAGTGTAGGGAACTTACAGAATTGTTTTCATGAGTGGAGAAAACTAACGAACGACCAGTGGATTCTTGGTGCTATTTTAGGTTATAAAATTGATTTTACTGATCAGCCTTACCAAACCAGAATTCCACAAGAAATTCCTTTCAATTGTGAAATTAAATCTCTTGTTGAAAAGGAAATTGCCTTGTTATTACAGAAAGGCGCCATTGTACAGTCTAGCCCAGAAGAGGGGCAATTTATTTCAACTTTATTTATAGTGCCTAAACCTAATGGTGACTTCAGGCCTATAATCAATCTTAAATATTTAAATCTATTTGTTCAGTACAACCATTTCAAACAAGAGACATTTAATGTTGTTTTGGATATTATACAAAGAAATGATTTTTTTTTGTAAAATAGATCTATCTGATGCTTATTATTCGGTTAGTATCCATCCAGAGTATAGAAAGTATTTGAAGTTTTCTTGGAACAATATACTCTATGAGTTTGTATGTCTCCCTTTTGGGCTAGCTATTGCTCCATATTTGTTTACAAAGATTATGAAACCAGTCTTTTCATGGTTCAGATTACAGGAAGTCAGATGTTCTTATTATATTGATGACTCATTAAACATGTCACAAGACAGATGTACAACTCAAAAGAACTCTGAACTTATGGTTAAAACATTGGAATCTTTAGGTTTTGGCATTAATTTCAAAAAGTCTGTTGTTGAACCTTGCCAGAGAATTACCTTTTTTGGGTTTATCTTAGATTCTGTACAATTCAAAGTGTTTTTAACTGAGGAGAAAATCAGTAAGATTGTAAATAAAGCAAAAAACCTATTAGAAAATAAAAAGGTCAGAGTTCAAAAATTGGCTTCTTTTATAGGATCCATAATAAATTCGTTTCATGCGGTAGCTGAAGCACAACTACATTATAGAGACTTAGAAAGGGATAAAATTTTAGGATTAAATGGTACAATGGACTTTGATAGAATTATGGGTTTATCTGAAAAATGTAAACTTGAAATTAAATGGTGGTTAAATAATACACAGGGGAAAAATGGTAAGGATATCAGACCTAAAAAGATTGAAAAAAGGTGTTGTTGTGATGCCAGTTTACAAGGTTTTGGGTTTTATGATGTAACTACAGAAGTACATGGCAATGGTAGATGGAAACCTCAGGAAGCTATTAATGCAATTAATTACTTAGAATTATTAGCCATTTTTTATGCATTGAAGTCTCTTTATTCCATGTGTCATAATGTACATATTGAAATTCAATCTGACAATGTAACAGCAGTAGCTTATGTCAATAATTTTGGTGGCATGCAGTCTGTTAAGCTAGATCTGTTGGCTAAATCAATATGGCACTGGTGTTTAGACAAAGACATTTACATATCGGCTATACACATACCGGGTAAAACTAACTATTTTGCGGATTTTTATTCAAGAAATTTTTCTAATTCAACAGAATGGATGCTCAAGCATGAAATTTTCGAGAGAATTTGTTATCAGTTTTTTAGGCCCGACATAGATATGTTTGCGTCTAGGCTTAACAAACAGTTAGACACTTATGTATCATGGTTCCCTGAGCCTGAAGCTACTTTTGTCAATGCCTTTTCTATTTCATGGGAAAAACTGTGTCCATATTTGTTTCCACCTTTTAATCTAGTTGGGAAAGTGTTAAATAAGTTAAGACAAGATAAAGTAGAACAGGCTATCATTGTGTTTCCATACTGGCCATCTCAGTCATGGTTTCCAATATTATTGAATTGCTTATGTTCTTATCCGATTAGAATTCCGAGACACAAAGATATATTGACACTTCCTCACAATGGGCAAGAACATCCACTGGCAAAGAAATTGAAGATCATCACAGCCATAGTATCAGCAAATCCATGCAGAATAAAGGAATTCCAAGAGAGCTTGCCAACTTCATCCTCAACTCCTGGTCAGCGGGAACTAGAAAGCAATATAGATTTGCTTGGGACAAATGGTGTATTTGGAATTCTATCAGGTTTGGTGATTCATTTCAAACGTCTGAAGTGGAAGTGCTAAAATATTTATATTATCTTTTTCAAACAGGTAAATCTTATTCTGTGATTAATACCCACAAAGCCATGTTGCTTAAGACACTCCCTTTCTTTGGGAATGGTTGGATCAGAGAAGGTTTGTTGATATCAAGATTTATGAGGAGTGTATTTGTGCATAAACCTACCAATCCTAGGTATTTAGTGACTTGGGACGTATCTGTTGTTTTGAGATTCTTAAAAGGTTTATTTCCGTTGGTTAAGTTATCATTGAAAATGCTAACTTTCAAGACGGTGGCTTTAATATCATTGGCTACAGCTCCGAGAGCTCAGACACTAGTGTCTTTGGACTTGGACAATATGATGATTGAGGATCATTCAATTTTGTTTTGTTTTAGAAATGTATTAAAAACATCTAGAGTGGGTAATAACTTTACCTTAAAAATAGAACATTTTAAGGATGAAGCATTGTGTGCAATGCATACTTTATTATATTACTTAAAATTGACCAAAGAGGTCAGATTATCACGGAAGGTATTCGTGTCTTTTGTTACATATCGTAATATTACTACTAGTACCATAGCCAGATGGCTTAAAAGTGTTTTAACATTAGCTGGTATTGACACAGAAGTATTTAAAGCTCATTCATTCAGGGGGGCTTCTGTTTCAGCAGCTTTCTACAGAGGGTGTTCTCTTAACACCATCCTCAAAACTGCGGATTGGAAATCTGATAAAAACTTTAAGAAATTTTATTGTAGACACCAAGTATCTAATAATGCTAGGTCATATAATGATGTTGTTCTTCAAGTGTAATAATAAAGATTATGTACAATAAGTATTGATTGATGCGTAAATTTCAATTGGGTTTATATTAAATGGTTATATATGTTTATAACATTTTTGTTGCCTTTGAAGATGCAGTGTATACATGTGAAAGCCAGAGGCTTTATGAAAAATAATGGCCCCTCATCCAAGCTTTAGTGCAGGATGAGGGGCATTATTGGAATAAAGCCGGAGGCTGAGCATGTATACACCCACCCTTTGGTTTTAAAAAATATAATTGGTTATTAACATACCAGTACTTCTATATATCTATATATAGTATATCTTACCCAACCCTTTTTTAAGAGATTTCAGCCACAAAAACGTGTTTTAAAGAATGACAGTGGTGTATATATTTGGAGGGTTTGCGCATGATGTTGCGCAGGTATACGCCATACGGCGGTAAATTTAAAATCTTTAAATTAGCGAAAGCACAGGTAGCATCCCAGAAGGAATGCAGTGTATACATGCTCAGCCTCCGGCTTTATTCCAATAATGCCCCTCATCCTGCACTAAAGCTTGGATGAGGGGCCATTTTTTGCCACAAATCCAGAGCATTATGTCCACTTTTGTTAAATGAGGTTCATTGTCTTCATTCAAGCTAGGTCAAATTCTCACAAGCTTCACTTTATGAAATACATCCAATTTGAAGTTACTCTTGAAAGCGACTAAAAATGCAAACATGCAAGCTTTCAAGAAATAAATTTGATTATATGTATTTTCCAGAGATGCAAACATGATTAAGTATTCCCTGAACCATATACTATTGGGCCATTCCTCAGGAATCCTATTTGAATCATTTTGTTTAAAATCTAAATAAATTTAGAGCCTGCTATATAGCACTTCTGGGGAAAATAAAAGTTTCAATAAAATAGAAATTGCAAACTGTATGTTGTGTATTTATGAGCTAAATTGTGGGTGGGGGGGTCCAATATTTCTATCTGACTTTAATTACACAGCCCGACTGACTCAGTAGCTGAAAGCTTAGTTATTAGCAGGATTGAAAACTTGCAATGTAGCATTGTGCTAACTTTTGGCTCGACTTTGGCCCGAGTGGTTATGGTAATCACTTGAGCTTCACTGCTATGGATTTGAATTTTACCAAGGATGTAGAACTTTTATATCTGGGGCTATTCTGCTAAACGAAAGGTCAGTGGTTCAAATTAGGTACCTGTCAATGTAAAAAAATCTTTGCTAGAAGGAGGAGATGCCGAGTGACATCTTCCTTCAGTCTAATAGCTGGAAAAGACAATACTTGTCTCTAGCAGCAACTGCTGCTCATATGACTAAAACCTCACTACAAAAAGAAAACAACACAGCAAGTTCCATACGCCATATAACGTTGGCTTTTTTAGTGTTCGTTTAACAGTGCAGCTTTTGCAGGCAAATGATGTTTTTAACCAAGATCTGCCATGTATTATCAATTTCACCCACTTACATAAAAATAACACATAAATAGGAAGACAATTAAAATCTGACAATATTAGTGCACTTTAAAAGCCTTATGTGCCACATAAATTCAATGAGGTCATCCTTAACAAATTCTTATTGCAGTACTAAAACCAGTCTACCAAAATAGGCCCCTAATCCAGTTCTTGTTTCTTCAAGGCAGGATTTTTGCTTCATTTTCCATGTTCATAACAGCTGCATACAGAAAAACAAGAGCCCTATGGTGGCCCTATATTGCTCATCTGAGTACATTGCAATTTTGGCTTCAAGAGAGTCCTAGAGAATGTTCAATGATTTGACATTGTGACCTACTTTTTGACCCAAGATGACCCAGTACCATACTGCACTTGCATTTGTTAAGACATTCTGATCAAGTTTTATGTAGTTCCAGTAGAAAATACAGCCTCCCGAGAATCCACAAGGATTTTCGTTTGATCCTGTGACCTAGTTTTTAACCTCAGATGACCCAGTTTCAATCTTGACCTACGTCTGGTTAAGGCAAATATTTTGACAAATTCTCAGGTACACAAAGTAAAAAATGTAACCTCTGGAGTTTTAAAAAGGTTTTACTATATAATTGAACATAGTGACCTGCTTTTTGACTCCAGATGACCCAGTTTCGAACTTGGCCTAGATTTCATTGAGACAAGAATGCACACTATGTCTCGTGTTAATCAAGTTAAAATCTGACCTCTGGAGTGTTAAAAAGGTTTTATTATAATGTGACCTAGTTTTTGACCCCAGATAAATCAGTTTCGAACTTGGTCCAGATTTAATTGAGACAAACATTCTGACCATGTCTTACATAAATCAAGTAAAAAATGTGACCTCTAGAGTGTTAAAACGGTAATTTGACCAAGTAACCTAGTTTTTGACCCCACATGACCCAGTTTCGAACTAGAATTCATTGAGGCAAACATTCTGACCAATCTTCATGCAGATCAGGTAAAAGATGTTACCTCTAGATTGTTAAAGTCTAAATTGTTGACGATGGACACAAGTGATCCCAATAGCTCACCTGTCCAGTGCTCAGGTGAGCTAAAAATCCAAGAAACAAATAAAAAAAAACCAACAACTCACTTCAAAAATAGGGTAAAGGTACTATAAACGAACAACTTCCCATGGTTGGTCTCACAATACAAATATTTGAAAAAATTACCTAGGCTGTGGTCAAACTTTCAATTGTTTGTTATAGAATCACTTGACAAGAATGACACTTTATGTGAAGTTCAATTCAATATTTTCTTTTAACAAAGATGAGAATATTCAAATAAAGATATAGCATTATAATAACAGCATAATACAGCATACAATTATCAGTTCTATATAGGGATGTCAACGAATAGCAAATCAGGTATTCGAATATTCGTTTTTCATTTCGAACGAATATTCGAATATTCATTCGTCACAACTTAGACAAAATTATTAAAAAAATAATATTTCATATACCAAAGTTCCTTACGTGCTGTATGTATTTTACTATTATTTTCATCGGAAGTTAAGACTCTGACGAATGAAGTTATTGTAGTTAACAGATCATCTTCTGAATGCCAATATTCGTGTTTATGAATATCTTTGTGAAGTGTTTAATATGTTTTGTTTTTGTCAAATTCACAACTCGGTTTCACTCGGTTTTGGTAATCGTTCTTATGCAGAAAGTTTATGTTATCAAAATATACAAATGTATGAAATAAACATGAACACTTGGTAAAATACACTTAGTCACTTAATTCACACTGTCTTAATTTCACATTCGTTCTACTTGGTACCTGGGCTTTGTTCTTGTTGAGAAATATTATGTTATCCACAAGGTCACTGGCCAGTCTGTTTCTCAGTTTATTAACGGTGGTTTTAACTGCCTACTTTTTACACCTTTCGTCAACAACAACATTACCGACAATTAGACACCTATTTTCTTCTATTTGAGACTATGTACTATCAAACTGTTGCAATCGGTCAGTAATTAACGGATTATCGAAAGAGACAAAATGTCATCACCCGACGATATACAATTATATTAGCACCCCCCAATATACACAATGACACTTTTACAAGCGCGTATATTTCAACAACAACAGCGTCCTTTATTACTCTCATACTATCTTACACAAATCGGGGTAGGCAAATAAATAAACAAATAACTATTTTTATTTTTCATGATTTTTTTATAAAGTATATTTTTTCGAATATTCGAATATTGAAACAGGATTCGAATATTCGAAGATAAAACGAATATTCGAACATTCGAATATTCGTTGATATCCCTAGTTCTATATGTTAACATCAATAAGGCAAAACAAATTCATTAGATCCTTATTGTTTTCTCATAAAGTTTATGTCCTACATTTTGATAAGAATTGTAAAATAAATCAGGGCATCAAACGTAGACAAATATTCTAGACTTTTAACCAACTTCCATTTAGAAGACACCAAATATGCATTTTAACCAGAAATTCCACATCAGGAAGCTAAATCTGGGCTCACTAAGTCTAGCTTTAATCTAGATTCTAGACTCTCAATCTTATCATCTGCATAGACGTATTCTAGACTCCTAGCCCAGACTCGCACCGAGATGTTGAACGTTAATCTAGACTTAAGACTAGCCATAACTGATACTGAATAAACAGGTTTTGACAATTATGAAGAATATAGGCACCTGTTATAATTAGGGATTAATTTAGCCAAGAATAAGATGAAGAATGAAAGTGAAACTAATCTATCTGCTTTGCTTTTCATACATGTATAGACTAGTTTCACTGTCACCACTCAATTACTATATGAAATGTATTGCTGGTAGCAAGTCTACAAAATGCAGACACCCATCTTGAAAGACCAAATTGTATTTTGATATTTGATATTCGTACAGTAATCAAAATACAATTTTTATGAAAAAGTCGATGAACATTGATCGTAACTTCAACCAAAACCTAATGAGCAAATTGATCGCAAATGAATCAAATCATAAAACACAACTTCTATCTCTGAAAAACTTCCACAAGTTTTTCTCAGGATTAATTGACTAGGAAACAATAAACATGTCAAAAGACAGCATTTATAGAAGCCTTTTTTTCAATTAACAACAGGCACCCTTCCTCTAGAATTTATTTTTTGTTACAAATAGAATAGAAAAACCAATTATTTCCCAATATTGAGAAACATGTTCCAAATTATTCCAAATATCTGAGGTTACTTTCATTTTAATGAATAATATAATCTAGTATAAGAACACACCTTAATATCCATTTCAAACATAGTAATTTAAAAAAAAAAGATTACATTATTCCCCCCCCCCCCCAAAGTGCTCGAGTGGCTAACTGCATTCAGCATCTAAAAGGAGCACCAACGTCATGGTAACCTGAGAAGATATCATTTATAAAGTATATAGCATCATTACGGAGTTAAAACTAAACCTCATCTTTGGCATTACCATATTTGGTATTAATCAATTATAATCATGCAATGTGTCAATTAAATTATTTGTTTTGATAAAATAAGAAACAATTGCTCATTTAAAAGCTGACATACAAAATAAAGGCTTTCGAGCTTAACTATTGTGGCTCAGTTTTGGCAAATATGCAGGTTTAACAATTCTACCTCATCTTAATATGAGATATACACAATAAATATTTTGAAAATTAAACCAATAACCATTTCTGTAAATCTAATCCAGAAATACACCGACACACATCATTAGGTAAGCTTTTGAACACACATTGAATGTTTTCACTTACACCCCCGCTTGGATGCTAATCCAACTTTTGATCAATTCAAATCTTTATAAATCAACACTTCAATTTGTTGAATTGAACCCAAAAAGCACAAAACACTTTGATACTTAATCCAGTACACATACTATTTACGAATTACAGAACTAGTTCTATATTGGATAGTAGACCACCCCCCAAAAAAACCTTTGGTACTAAATTATCTGTTCACAATCAAGCAATATTCAAACACTTATCAACCTTATATGAAGCGACAGAGACTCTCCAAGCCAATGAATTATATCCGATAAGTTGAAAGTTTAATCACAACTGAATTTCTTCCCATACAAATAAATTCTACAATATTTCACAGATGTAAACAGTACTGTCTGGCTGTTCTATGTTTTATGATCTACAGGGATAGTAGTATATGTGTATATTTATGTTTCCCCAGGTATTATGGTTTACATTATATTGGATGATTCCCTATATCACTGATAGTGGTATATCATAAAAGAGTCAGGTAGTCCAACTGCAACCATTGCTGTGATGATGACACTAACAGAAACGTGACCAATTTTAAACTGCTGCAGCTTTGAAAAACTTACGTTAACATTTTATGAGCTGTATCCTAACTGAAGTATCATGCAAAACATTAGGTCGATATAAACATAAACATTTCTTCACAATGATATATACAGTGTAACCTCCCAAAACCGGACCCTCTAAAAACCGGAATACTCCCGAAACCAGATTTTTTTAGCGGTCCCGATTTTTTTTGTTCTATTTCTATTGTATTAAAACCGGAACCTCTGAACTCCGGAAACCGGACGAAAATTCAACATAATTTCGTTCTATTTCTATATAATTTCACCTCCTAAGACCGGAATGACTATCGGTAGCACGTGTCATCATAAATTGATACACCTTGTGTATTCCGTTCTGATGTTATAATTGATAGTTTGACAGGTTGATTTACATCGATAGGCGGTGGCGCGTTCTAACTACACAAGTGTGAAATTCACATATTGTTAAGGACGTCGGGTCTGATTAATTACCGATTAATTACAATACTGATTGACCGTTAATCCGTTGATTATGTTTATGATTGGATTATTATCGAATACGTAGTCCTAAATGGGTAATTCTTAAAGATCAAAGAGAGAAATGTTGAGTTTGAAATACAAGTGTAGCTTGTTTCAAACATACGATGAGAAATGTAATTCAAAGAAGCAGACAACACTTGACTCATTTCTTACTCCAAAGAAATGTTAGTGGAAAACATGCACTGAGCATTTGTGCTGTATTAGCAACAGTTATTGGTGACAATATAGTAATATTGATGCAATGTCTTTCAGAATATCATACATGTACATGTACTTGTTTGACATAAATATGCATTTTATTTCATGCATAACAAAGTAAACGATATGAGTGTCTTCAAGTTTGCTTGTTCATTTTTAAAATAAAGGCAGTCATGTTTGTTATAACTGTGTTATGTTATCTTCTTAAATAAAGAAATATTATGTGGTTACAATGTAAAATTGAAAGATGTGCAACTTTTCAATGAAATAATGCCTGAACCTAGGTAAGAGTATGAAATGGCATCAAAATGACAAAACCCTCTATAAACCGGAAACCTCTGTAAACTGGAATTTTCAACCGGTCCCGAAGGAGTCCTGTTTAGGGAGGTTACACTGTATCATGTAATTGGTCAATTTAGAGAGGAGAAATATTTTATTTGTACATTTGTCCACTTAGGTAGTTTATACAACCAGCACCATTGACAAATAGAATCAAGGCGCTGAAAGCGCAGAAATACTGGGGCAGACAAAGTTCCTTGTTTTCTGTAAAGACTTGTCAACCAGAGATTGTAGAAGCATTGCACAGTCTCATTCGGGATTGAAATAGGGACTAGTTCACCTACAAGCAATGTTAATTTCAAAGCGTGCATGTATGACTAGTTTAAACTAGTTTAAGACAGGTTTTCACTTTGAAACGATTTGTGTGCAGGCGAGTACTCGCACGGTCTTAACGTTTCTTGTTTTTAAACGTTTGATTGCCAGTTGGACAGGCTTGCAAGCAAGCATTACATATACGGCGTATTTTAAAAACTAACAGTTTTTCTGAGTTATGTTGGAACAATTTGAAACAATCTAAATCTATTGCCAACAATGTGTCGGATGTGTTTTCGGACAAAACACATTTCGGACATGTTGAAATGTTACCTTTATTTTTTGAATGCTTAAACATGGCAGATCAATACATCATTTTTTCACAATATCGGGAGAGCTTGCATCATGATGCATCATTTAATCGTCTCATCTTCAATATAGATACATTAAGTCACCTAGTGACCTGGTACAGGTTGATACTTGGTCAGTAGAAATCTATTATAGAAATTTATTGACTTGGTATATATACATACCAGGTCAATAGATGACTATGTATTGAATTTACCCCATGATTAATATTTGTTTACCAATACTCACAAGGGAGACAACCCAGAAACATAGAAAAGACCATCCAACATCTTGCATCTGCTATTAGGGTCCCCTCTATAGACAGACCATAACATTACGCAGTTGCTTTTTAAAACATTTTACTATTCTACGTAAACTCTGCTGTGTTTCAGTTCATCTGGTCTTTGTAGCTTTTCAGAAAAATCCTTGCTCAAAAATTTATGGGAAGTCGTGATTGTAAACAACACACTGTGCTTACGCAGTTTGGCTCTAAAATGTGGTACAGTCGAGGCCAGAAGAATTTGTTCTAGTTTACCAGTATGCGGACACAGGCAAACACTTGAGATTTGATTTTAAATAGCCACATGTATTGAGGGATGAGGCGATACAGCAAATATCAGTATATAAGCCCACACCATATCGATATGAGCTGGTCGAATGTTGCAACAAAATAGTTCCGTTATATAGCAAACCTTATATAGAACTGTTATCATTTCTAAAACGACTTCTTATTGGTCGATTGTTTCGAGTAACCAATAGTTTATTTTGTACTAGAGCAGCGTTCAGTTTGATAAAAAAATGGCAGATGAAAAAAACTGTTTCAAGAGCTGTTTATCGTTGTCAAGAGTTGTTGTTCGGGGGAGGATATTTTACGTTAAATTGCATGAGAGGAATTCAAAAAATCGCTCAAAGGAGGGAGTGCCTCATGAAAGGTGTCGTTCTGGGAGGGAATGCAGTAGAGATACAAAAATATTTCGATTATTAGTAATAAATTTTGGAAACAAAATGGCTATAAAAATTATAATTTCATGTACATTCTTTTTTGGTTATTGAATTCAAGTATATATATCGTATCGGAAAATATCGTATCAGCATGTAGTTTTCTCGATTCATATAGTATCGGGTGATGACCATATCGTCTCATGCCCTACATGTTATACCCGTCGAGAGTGACAAGTTTCACAATCTGACTTTGTCTACTTGTCATTTAGTTAAAAACCCGGAATTGTTTACAATACGCTGAATAGGGAAGTGGCTGCATACTAGTGAGTCGGCATACTGTTCAGATATGTCAAACAGATACCCAGGCATTTGCTTGATCATGAGTTTAGCCGAAAAAGATATACATCTCCATAAAACCTTTCTTTGTTTAGTTTCATGAGGTTTTACGCAGGTTTTCAAAAGATTTTCAGTCATATACAGCGGTCAAATGACCTAACCAGTTTTCCTGGAAGCAATTATCAACCAGTACTGCCAACTTCTCCACATGTGCAAGACATTATCGTAGCCAGTGTCACTGCAGAACGTAACCTGCCCAAATTGGGAATTGAACACCGGATCTGCTGGGTGATAGCCTATCGAGCTAGCCTGGCTGGCTTAATTCCTATTTTTGTAAAATGCAAATCAACACTCTATCTTAGTTTGAAGACTTGGCTCATAGTCGTAGACTATCATTTCCTTTGTGTCACAGAAAGCCATATGTATCGGGATTACGAGAGCGAACAATATCCTCTTAGAAAAATATTTTCCAAGTTTATACGAAATCCGGTATGGTTGTCAGTCCCGTTTCCTTTCAATATCTCCATTCATCATGGTTTAATAGTGAGAATTGCATCCCATTCGTTCTCAGCACACATGTTTACTTCTAGCGCGACCTTGAACTCTACGTTTAATTGCAACATTTCGGCAATTTCAGTACAGTTCGGAACTAGTTGTTCTACCGAACAACTTAAAATGATATCTAGTTCTATGGGAAATTTCGACAGTCGCTTCGCTTATGTACGTTTCGGCTTAACTACGGAAGTAGTATTCAGAAAACCTAAAACCTCGGCCAACTACGTCAAGTGCAATTGATCATTTACGTATTACGCGTGTGCATGGGAAATTAAAGTATCTGTCATCATTCTGTTGCATATCGACGATTAACGGAAAATGTTTAAATTGAATACATTATTGTCAACTGTTAATTATTAATGATAGAGTAACGAAGTGGTACGGAAACAACTGTCGAGAATGCAATATACTATAAGGGGAGATCACCGCGAATGTCGGACGAAGCGTACCACTACCGAAGCGTACCAGAACGAAGCGTACCAGAACGAAGCGTACCAGCACGAAGCGTACCAGCACGAAGCGTACCAGAACGAAGCGTACCAGAACGAAGCGTACCAGAACGAAGCGTACCACTACCGAAGCGTACCAGGACGAAGCGTACCAGAACGAAGCGTACCACTACTGAAGCGTACCAGAACGAAGCGTACCAGCACGAAGCGTACCAGCACGAAGCGTACCAGCACGAAGCGTACCAGAACGAAGCGTACCAGAACGAAGCGTACCAGCACGAAGCGTACCACTACTGAAGCGTACCAGGACGAAGCGTACCACAACGAAGCGTACCACTACCGAAGCGTACCACAACGAAGCGTACCACTACCGAAGCGTACCAGAACGAAGCGTACCACTACCGAAGCGTACCAGAACGAAGCGTACCACTACCGAAGCGTACCAGAATGAAGCGTACCACTACCGAAGCGTACCAGAACGAAGCGTACCACTACCGAAGCGTACCAGAATGAAGCGTACCACTACCGAAGCGTACCAGAACGAAGCGTACCACTACCGAAGCGTACCAGAATGAAGCGTACCACTACCGAAGCGTACCAGAACGAAGCGTACCACTACCGAAGCGTACCAGAACGAAGCGCACCACTACCGAAGCGTACCAGAACGAAGCGTACCACTACCGAAGCGTACCAGAACGAAGCGTACCAGAACGAAGCGTACCACTACCGAACCGTACCAGAACGAAGCGTACCAGAACGAAGCGTACCAGAACGAAGCGTACCAGAACGAAGCGTACCACTACCGAAGCGTACCAGAACGAAGCGTACCACTACCGAAGCGTACCATTTTACAGGACGAAGCGTACCACATATAACATGTAGAGGGAAACAAGGCAATATAAAACTAATTATTTTTATATTGTAAAGAACAATTTTAATGATAAAATAATAAATTAACACAGTTCCTGTATGAAAACAATGCATTTAAGATGATTACAGTTCGAAATACTGTTGCATTTCATTCTAAAATACATAATCAACAACAAGTATAATAATTAGAACATGTATGTGACATGTAAGGGTAAATTTTATACGTTCTATAATTTGACAAACAAAGATAATCATCATGGAACACACTTTTGATAATAATTAAGATTCTAATAATTAATAAATTATAATTAGATGAGAACATGTCACGAACAAACAATTGACCGATAGCTTGGATCAAGCACCGGTAGTGCTTTCACATGCTTTTTCTGGTTGTGAATTATGGTACTGTATCACTCCAACAGACATTATAGATGGTATGCTTCATCTTAAAATAGTTCCCAATATTTATCCAAAGTTTTTAACCCTTTACTCCATAGACCTCTAGCCCATTTACCTACTGTATGCTGATAAGACACTGGTCACATAGCCTACTCTATCTCCATACAGGTTATTGGAAAATAATTGGTGATTGACACCTGTATACTTAAACATGAAATAACAGTGTAAAGTATTAGTTTAATCACTTTTACATGGGTGTAAAAGTTTCAGGGAATTAAATTTTCTGTATAATGATGTAAATTTTATTATTGTGGGTTAAAAATTATAGAAGATACAGAAAATTATAATTTGAGATACACATACACTTAGTGTATTTCTAAAAATAATTGTGGTGAAATTGGGTTTATAATCCCAACAGCACATATTAATTAGCAATTATAATTATTTATAAATGAACAAACAGTCACCATTTTAGTCAATATTTATATTTTGTAATAAAATGAGTTTATACAAGCCAAATTTATGTTCAAACACAAATGGAGATTTACTTATACAGTTACATTTACATTGGCGTATGTTGGAACATGTAAATAAAACAAGAAGTCCTAAATGTTAAAATTGACTTCAGTATTCTCACAGCTAATGATAATTGACATTAATTAATATATATTTCTTATGGTTCATTTATTCTGATTGGTTGATGCTAATTGTTTTGCAATTCATAAGCCACGCCCTAGACAGAAGATTAGTCCTACTGGTCACTAAATTGCCCCATGTGTCAGCTGTAAAAACATAAGAGTCATAAAACTCCAGGAGATCTTTATCATGTGTTAATTCATATTGCTATTTCCTGTTTGATATAATTAATCCCATTGATAATTGCAATGATTATGTCATATCAATCTTGGATCTCAATTTGTAATTCACAAGGTGGCTGCAACTGTCATCCAAAAATATTTACTTCAAAGACTTAGCCAGCGACTTCAAACATCTTTGATGTTATTCTTGTTGAAAATTAAATTGTTGTCACAAGAATTGCAACACAGACAATAGGTACCTGGATTTGACCTACTTTAATATTGATTTTGTTCGGGTGAATTTTCAGAAAATAGCAGACTTGTGTACACAAAAAATGTCATGATGACATATTTTTTCTGTGAAAATTTCTTTACATGGGATTGTTTGATCGCTGTTTTTGGATTAACTTTTATTATTAACCATATTTTTTTGGTGGAATTAATATCTTACAAGATTGCTTTTTACATTAGGGTAAGTTAAAGTTATGGTACTTATTGTAAAAATCCGAGAATTTATTGTAAACTTGCCGTGAGTTTGTGAAGAAAATACGCTTCCGCGTGTCCAGCGTAAAATCGTTACCTATGATGTTTTAAATGCAGTTTATGCAAAAACTTTATATAGTTACCCAATTTTTTTAAAAATGCATTAGCTTAAGGAAAGATCGATCTTTCATAAGAATAAATTAGAATGTCCGAATTTTACGAAAAAAATGGATTTATAGTGGTTTAAAAACAAGTGAGTGAAAACGCGTGATCATGGAGATGGTATTAGGGCGTGAAATCGAGTGATCATGGAGATGGTATTAGGGCGTGAAAACGAGTGATCATGGAGTAAAGGGTTACAGAATAATACCTCTAGTCTACATATATTGATATTCACCTAATTTTCTCACATAAAATTTTGTGTTATGAAATTGATGAAGGTAAAGCTTTCTAATTTTTGGCTTGGCCAGTGAGCTTATGTCATTGGGAATTGTCTATTGTGTGTGTCTGTATTTAACGGCTGAGTGTGTTCGAAATTTTTTATTTTAAACAGAGTTTGTCTTTATTATCTGTTATTAGCTGTTAGATTTTTTATTGGTCTATGATTCACACAAAACTGCAGATACTGCATTTGCACATACTTTTCATTGATAAGTGGGCTGTTCTTGGTACACACTTACATGAAATTATTGAACTTATTATCTAATTAAATCTATTATCTAAACTAATTTTCTAGAAACTAATAAAGTTTTGAAAGAAAGTGGAGCGATGTTGCTCACTTAAGTTGCTGAGCATTTTTAGACTGGGGCGTTAGCCCCATGTCTTCAGTAACCGTAATTTCGGAAACAGCCGTATCAGAGTTAGACACATTTGATAATTTCACAATTCCCACAGCCAGTGCGAATACACATACTAGTATCAGAGTTAGACACATTTGATCGGTTTCACAATCCCCACAGCCAGTGCGAATACACATCCTAGTCTATATTTAGACAGGCGAGTTGACACGTGTTCAGGGCCATTCAGCGAGTCGTTGTAAGACAGTAATGAAATGTAAAAATAAAGGAATTGTTCTGTTCTGTTCAGTAAACATGTGTAAATAAACTTTATGCGAGTGTGCATTTAATGAGCTTTCACTGTCATAGAAATGCCGCCGAGACTATGGAAATTGCTACAAAAACTTAATAAATCGAATGTAAGTGACTATCGTTTCGTCGGCATGCCAAAATTATTCCGATGCCTGTAAATGTGTAGTGATTTAAGGTCATTTAAACAACTGTACGGGCGGAATCTGTGTATATTTTGAAATGCGTCATATCGTTACTTGGCATCTTGTTAATCAGATTCGCCACCATATTTTTAAAACGTCGATGAATGAACGAAACACTGCCTTCTGTTAGTGCTACACTTTTAATGATATGAACTAAAACCGATTAGCTAGATAGTCAAAATTTCCTTCGACGCGAATAGCTATATATACACTACGTACACATTTTATTGGTTTAACACTGGAAAATACCCATTATAAACTCAGTAGTCACGTGATCGTGTCGACCAATGGCATTTAGTATCAGGAACGAACGGTGATTTTGTAAGGTCAAATATCAAAATATACTGGGTAATACAGCAGCGGGTGAATGTAACGGTAGAGGAATCAAAGCGCTGTGTGGAGCGTATAGTCATACATGCACGCTTTGAAATTAAAATTGCTTGTAAGTGAACCAGTCACTCTTTCCATCCCCGAGCGAGACAGTGCAATGCTTCTACAATCTCTGCCTGAGAAGTCTTACGGGTCACAAGAAACTTCGACTGCCCCAGTCTTTCTGCACTTTCAGCTCTTTGATTATTTCTGTGAGACTGGTTAGTTTATGCATACTTCTTTAACATAAATTGTCGAGTCATGCTTTTCACTCTTGATGACTGTTTTACTAAATAGACAAAAAGTTTAATTTAATAATTTTTTACAAAATAATGGTCTTAGTAGTCTATTATGCCTTGTATTTATACGCCCTCAAACAATGTTTATCAAGGTCACTGGTGAATACTAGAATCACCCTATCAATTGGTTTGTCTGTCCAATATAAAACATATGCAGTTTGTGTGGCTAACTACTTCTTCAGTTTACAAAGGATTGCAATGAACTTTGGTAATACAAGTACCATGACACATGATTTGTAGATGTACAAGACATAAATTAACTGTGCATCGATCAACACTCTGAAAAGGGGGGGGCATATAGTTTTGCCCTTGTCGGTCCGTCCTTCCGTCCGTCACAAAATAGTGTGTCACTCATATCTCTAAAAGAATATGAGCCAGTCATAAAACTTTACAGTAATGTTAACCAGCATGTGAAGTTGTGCACCTGGGGTTTCATGTTTGACTGTGTCCAGTAAGTGCAGAGTTATGGCCCTTGACTTAGTTGAAATATAGCCTGCAGAGTATGCAATCTTGTGTCGCACATATCTCCAATAGAATATGAGCCAGTCATAAAACTTAACAGGAAGGCTCACCAACCTGTATAGTTGTGCACCTGGGGTTTCATGTATGATTACGCCCTGTAAGTGCAAAGTTATTGCTCTTGACTTATTACTATGATCAGTACAGTTGTTTACTTGGTATTTTTGATACACATTCAAACTATGAACAGAATAATGGCATTTGCTTTTGTGACAAAGGTTGCAGGTGGGGGCATCTGTGTCCTAAGGACACATTTCTAGTTTAGTATTATATCCCTTTGAACTGTGTCTCCTTTCAGAACATATGTAATAACATTGTTGATTATGTTGCAAACTACGTTAGTTAGTAAACTCGACATATACACTCAAACCTCATTAAATATGCCCTAAATAATGAGACCACCTCAAAATTAAGAACATTTTCAAGTTCATTTTCAATGTTTTGCTCTTTATTCAACCTTAATATAAAAATCACCTCAATAAGAAGACCGTTGTTCATTAGTTCCAATGCTGGTCTTGATATTGAGGTTATTCTGTAACTAACATGAAGGTACTGTTTACTTCTTCCCCATCCATTCTTCTGACTGTCTATAACAATTATGTGTATGCAATCTTATGTATACAACTCCTATATTATTCAATATACTGACATAACAAAGTCTTCTTGACAGGCTGTTTTGATCGGTAAATCTATGTCCAAGTAAGATCTGCGGTGAGCCCTCGCTGTCAGCACTTTCCATGCTTTGATTATTGTTAAATGCTCACAATGGCTAAATTGTATTTCTACACTAAAATGCATTGTATAAATTCAACTAATTTAAATGAGCATCTTTGAGTAAATCACTTTGCCCCAATATCGAATTTCACTTGTACAAAATGACCAGACTTTACCTTGGTATTTTACTTTGCACTTTCTGTGAATCTGTGAAACACAAAACCAGTGTTCAATACCAAACAACTCCAGTGCTTTCAGCGCTTTGATTTAACTCTGGCAATTCAAAGGGAGATGTGGCATGGGACATAACTGATATTAAATAAAAATCACTGCCAAAAGATATTTGAATGTGATTCTAACTTCCACTACTTGACTTTAGGTCTAGTCTGTGACTAGGGATTTCGAGCAGACAAGGTCATTCTGTCCTCATCTATAGTTGAATGAACTTGCTTGCATCTTATCATGTTTTCCACACTGAGCAGACATGAGAATCCTAGTCACTTACACCAAGTTACCGTCAAATTATTCTGATATTATCAGCTACCTTGATTATATCTTTCCTCCGAAGGTTTGACAAAGCCAAAGTTTCAATCAATCAACTGTTTCAATGTAAAGTCCCTATTCATCTCAGCTGTCAATCAAATACATACCACATACTACTGTTCTAAACTAATTAACTACTAATCATGCAAAATTACACCTACAAGAAATAGTTTCGTTTTTTTCAGGTCAATAAAATCCTCCACAACCATAACCCATTATCATAATGAAAAAGCAAAAGGACCAGTATGATGCTGTGTGGCTCACCTGTGTCTGGTATTACAATCTTAACTTCAGCTCTCAAAAATTGGCTTAGCCATGACTGGTTGGAGAGTACATGAAGTGGATCACAGAGCTGAGTTTTCTTTTCGTGTTTTTTTTCAGAATTCGTTTTTTTTTAGATTTGAGCAAGAATATGAGAACAGTGTTAGAAAAATAACTCATATACTCAGCACTCAAAGCACAACTGACACTTAATATAAGCTTTACACTCAATCTCAGGAAAGAGGATAATATGCTGTAAAAGAGATCCCAATAATGGTTACAGCTGTTGCATAACATACAGAGTACCGTATTTCTCCTAATAAATGATAAATGCTCCCGCCCCTAATTGTCGCGCCCCCACACTCGGGAGATGGGCGTGTCTATTTGTATTACAGCAACAATCGAGCAGCAGAGGAAAAGATAAGAGTGTGAATGATAAAATCAACACCTGCCTGAACCATGTCGACATTTACATCTCGTAATCCTCGATTTTTACAGTTTAAGTAATTTTTCACCTATATCTGTGTATAACTCGCGTATAACTGATATCCTGTCTATGACACATTCGTGTATAATGTCATGATTATACACACGCTTGCCAAAAACAATCGGAGGTGGTGCTTGTCACCTAAACCAATCAGATCACTTCCTGCGTACCGGACACATGTGATAGACCTGTGAAGCGCGTAATAATAACACTCCAGAGAACTAAATTAGTCGAACATGAATAACAATTGTGCAAAACTTAGAAGGGTGATGAAACAATAATATGTAACGTCAGTTGCACGTGTTGTTCACACAAGTCGTCGGTCGTTTATTTCTCAAACTCTCACAAAAAGTAGTTGTGTGTCGCCATGTTTACCTTTTAAGTCAATACAAAAGCGGACAAATCGGCACGAAATGTTTGAAGTGCTGCGAGTCAAATTTGTTCTTGCAGACTTCAAAAGCGCCGCAACACGACTTGTGAGATTGACAGTAGTTGGCGCATTGTTTGATGCAGCGCACATCGAAAATGTTCTACTCTCAGATTTCAAAGGTGCCGCGTCGTCTTATAATTTCCGAGGTCGACAGATGTGGGTGGGTGGTGATTTTGTCAATGATGCACATGTGATATTTTTTAATTAGCCTGAAATGCTTTATGAGACGGACATAACAAATACGACTGGGCGTCATGCAAAAACTGTAGGCCATCCCATTTTTAACGCGTGATTGACACAATCAACAGTTTTATGCGATGGATTATTCTTTTGTTCAGGCAAATTACAGATAAATAATTTATGTACGAAAATATAATTAGTCATAATTATTATTAAATTATTTGTCACTCACAGTCTGTAATTTTCACATGCATTTTGCGAGTGTGCAAGTGTGCGAGTGTTAATTTCGAGCCTCGACATTAACGTTGTTTTTTTAATTTAAAATGAAAAATAAGTAAACAAACCGTGTATTTCATGAACATGCCAAGACTTTTCTGCATAATTTTTAAAAGCTCAAGCCTACGGGAGAACGGCATACATAGTCTGCTGAAAATAAAATCGAGCAATTTGACTTACTTATTCTAAAAAGACCGTCATTTTAATGTAAGTTTTGGTAACAGTGGGCATTTGTGACATGTTTTAATGAAATACAATGTTTTCAGGCCTGTTGGATATTACCGTTTTTTGGGCTTAAATAGATGCTCCCCGTCCGTAAAATGACCGGGCGCGTTAATTAGGAGAAATACGGTATATATATGATACTTTCACGTCTTTAAAAGTAAGAAGCATTCAACTTCTTTATAGAATCCTAGGTAACTTAAGTGTTTGAATCTCGGGTTCCTAAAAGTTTCAACATTGAAATGTAGGAGGATGGCTATAATCAAGTCTTAGTCATGAATCTGGTAGCTTTTAGTTATGTAGTGATACATTTGATTTAAAGCCGGGTCATCTTTATAACATTTCTGCAACACCACAAACAGTTCTACATTATTATCAAGATATAAGCAGCTATGTTTTATAAAAATATGCAGCCTTACAACTACATGTTCTACATTGTACAGCCTACACTGTCTAAAAGCTACACATTAACATTTGTCATCATATGGTTAATGTCCAGACAGCTCTTTTCCGAGAAAATATGTGACAATCTTAATAAAAACTGATTTTTGCCCAAATGAAATATACTGCTTCTTTACCGCAACAGATTACCAAACCCTTAAAGCACAAGTAACCCAGTTTCACACATGCCAGTTTCAATTGATTTTTCGGCACAGCCGTACTAACATGGTTTTGCTACTTGCATATTCAGTGTTTTGTAAACCAATCAAATCTTACGTTAACCACCAAGGCAATTTCGCCATTTCTCTTCAACCGAAAAATATGTGTAACCTTGACGCAGATTGCTTAACATTGTGTATAGTGTATTTCAAGATTTGTCCAGTTAGTAGTGTTGTTATTCATCACCACGGGGAATTGTCCAGTGTTGGAATTAAGAAGACTTTCTTGGTTTTATGTACCAGTCACGAACATTTATATTGTTTTAATCAGATAAATCGCTATGTAACAAGTTTATTAACATGGATGTGTGAGTTCAATAAGTAATGATGAACTATGTATATTGAAACAGCCTATACTGTGTCTATGACTAATCACATTACAAAGTTATTTGTATCCAGTCTCCTTCGCAGTATTTTCTATATTTAGACAGGCGAGTCGACATGCGTCCACAGACATTCAGCGAGCTGATTGCATCGACTCACTAATGACCCAAATGTAGGACAGTAAACATGCGTAAAGAAAGCTTATGCGAGTGTGCACTGAAAAAACAGCTTTCACCGTCATAGAAATGCCGCTGTGACTATGGAAATTGCTAGAAAAACTAAATAATTTGAACGTAAATGATGACATTTCGTTGGCATGCCAAAATTATTCCGATGCCTGTAAATGTGTAGTGATTTAAGGTCATTTAAACAGCTGTCTATGTGGAATCTGCATATATTTTAAACTGCGTCATATCATTACTTGGCATCTTGTTACTTGAATTCGCCACGCTAATAAATTTTGCAATACGTATCTGTACAATCCTCGATGTGAGAACGAAATACTGCCTTCTGTAAATGTTAAAATTTTAATGACATGAAATAAAACTGATTAGCTAGATAGTCAAAATTTCCTTCTACACGAAAGGCTGTACATTGTGTACACATTTGGTCTTAGCGCTGGAAAATACCCATCTACATTTGTATTATAAACTCAGTTGTCACGTGATCGTGCCAACCAACGAATTTAGTATAAGGAATGAACGGTGATTTCATTCACTGCGACTAAATCACTGGTTATAGCAGTAAGGTTAAAAAAAGGTCAAATATCAAAATATACTGGGTAATACAGCAGCGTGTGAATGAAACGGTAGTGGAATCAAAGCGCTGTGTTGGAGCGTACTACGCAGTGATCTCAGGGTTTCTGTAGTATAGGGTAATTGAATGACCGGCAGTAGTAACATTAAGCATTTTTTTTGTTGAACAACAAATTTTAACCTTCAGATTGCAACAAATTTGCAAACTTCAAGTTGCGCCGACCATCTTTTTTAAGATATTTCTTGTTGATTGGTATTATTTATTGCAAGTTAAGTAGCAAATACCTCAATTCAAGTCTCAAACATTCTTAACTAATCCATCATGTAGTTATCTGGCTATGAAATAATAAATAATGTATTAAATATTATGGTGTAGCTAATTGATTTTCATTACAAACTTAAGTGATACATAAATTTCATCATCTTCAAAGCACTCTTATTCTGGGAAAATATAAACTTATTTTAATCCTATTTTCATTCATTTCTTTAGCATGATACATTACTATGTCACAAGTACTTATCATTAATCCCTTAAACACAAGTTAAAACATAATTAATTGGTCAATAAAAGCAATCTCCTTCAGATCATGAAGTTAAAAGGATAATGAAAACTCCTATCACTGCATCAAATCAGTGATTTAGCTTTGACAGAACAGGCCTATCATTTTTTACAAAGTCAGTTTTAATTTGAGATGAAAAGCAAACAAAACTTATTTCAATTAAAGCCTAAACATGCAGAAGATTTAACCTCACCTCATATCAAATTCTCTTTTACACAACTAATACATAATGGGCCCGTTTTATCAATATTCCTACGAACAAGCGTTTGTAAGATACGAAAGTAAGAATTGTCTTTCGAAAATACTTACGACCGTTTTATCAACGCAGTCGTAAATGTGAATAAGAATGTTCGTACGCACAGTAAATCATTACACGCTCTTCACTGGGAGGTCAAAAGAGACGTATCTCGCGGGTGTCATGGCACTTCGGACCACGGGCATTACAGACCAGACACTTCGGGACATATTTAGGGACATTACGGGCCAAGCATTTTTTTAAAAAGACCTTCAATAATTTTTACCTTTAATGAATACAGAAACTGATTGTTATAAATTATATAATCATTATTCGTGATTTTATGGTAAATTCGAGGCAAGATCGATACATGTATTCGAATATCAACCACAGCATTCATTTTGCATGGCGCACTGGAAAACTTCCTTGTATCAAAGGAGCCCAAAATTATGAATTAAAGACGTTTTAGCCATTGTAGCAACAGCACTGAATGAAGCCCATTCAAATATTGTTGCGTTAAGATGAGCCAGATACATCTTTAAAACAGCGTATATGTTTGCATAGCAATTATCACGCGCACAAATATGTTGGTCTCTAATAACTTGTAAATTTGAATAAAAAATGAATTTTCAAGATTGCATTATTTATTAAAAAGTGATTTCCTTATGACTCATCAAAGTCTAAAGAAAGAATGCATATAGGCATTATATTGTGTTCCTTTATGCAAACATATTCTAGCGAGCAAACTTATTCAAAATACTGAAAAGAATACCTTGTCAGTTTTAGTTTGAATGGAAATTCTTTATACGACAGATAATATGAAAAGTAGATTGAAACGTTTGCATTGAAATAAAATTTATTTAATTTGTAATAAAAGTCGACTTGAGTTAACCTTATCTCACTTTATAAGTTAAATCATGATTTTATATATTTTTAACAAATTGTTAAAATGAACTAAATAGAACATTCTTCTATATTTAAAATGAAAGTTTCATGTTGTTACACAAAACTGTAATTTTTTTGAATATATGGAAAAAATATTCACATTTGTTTTTAATCAGAAAGAAGCCTTTTCCAAACCGCTGTTATTTTCCCAATGCCTTCACTATATTACCACGATGTTTTGAGGTTTTAATAATACTAACCGATATTTAGACATGCAATTTTTTTCTTCATCAAAACATTTCAAGTTTTCATTGGGCCATTTTTAAAAAAAATCTCAACCACCTTACATTTTAAAGTTTAATTCTTGTCATTTATTAAAAAAACTTTAAAGCGGCAAGGCATATTCATGTAGAAAACTAGGCAAACTAACTTCTCAGAGAAAGACGAGAAAACCTTCCGCTGCTTGAAAGTACTTGGACAACGTGACAGAACACAGATATGCCTGCCTTATATTTCTTAAAACATTGTGGGTGATTAGGTTTGCTATTGCATGTCTGATGACTAAGATGCGAATGTTTACCCAACAGGGGCTGGTCATATGAGGTTCGAAATGAAATATGAAAGTACTGTAGTGGTGTGGCGCTTGATGAGGTGCTTGAAGCCACGCATCCCTCTACACCAGCAGGGCCCTCTACCAACTGTACTAACCAGTACTGTATCACCCCTACACTGCTGCTCTCCTCCCACTTAAGTCACTATACTGCTGCTACCTTCATATAAATACAGGAGGATGTGCACCCAGTGTGGGGCTCGACCCCCCAACTCTCGCAAGGTGCTCTACCGTTTTGTCACACTCTACTACACAGCTTAAGAACTAGTATATTGAGTGGTATTCTAGCTCAGAAGAATAAAACCTTGCTTAAATAATTTATTATTTTCTTGAGTTTTAACTGGAAGATTTAATTAATTGAGGATTTAATACTTTATGTTGCAGTCAAATGTCATTGAAGATGTCATTCAGCTAGTGATGTTAATGATGCAGACTATTGTTGAAGAAAATGTGGACTGCTGCTTAAAGTCACAACTACTGTAATTCTAATGATTTATATGAGTTCATAAATAGGAATAATCAAACAATGCATTAAATAGCCAAATGATAATAATTTACCTGTCTTTATATATATCTGTCCAGTTCATGACAGTTTAAAATTACACTTAGCAGTTATCAAATAACAATATTCAATTTAAAAGGTTGTATGACATAGTCGATACTGTACTTTAAATGTAAACCATACATTTTAATTCAATGTACAATTCCACATACACACTTCTTATCCCATCTTCAAATTACTTTTTTGGTTGTCAGTAGTTTTATTTTGTGACTGATAATAACTTTGATTGACTACCGTATCAGCTAGTATGTATTGAATCATCTTATACTTAGAAGATAACAATAAATACTTATTAATGTTTTCATTTTCATTTGTATTAATTATTATTCATTTGATATGAATTAGATGAATTGATAAAAAAGTTCACAACTTTTGTTGATTAATGTGAAAAGTTAATATCATTTTTGTTACGAATGCCTATAACCATTAGTAGCATTTTCGTTAAAACTTACAAATTCGTAGCGACTGCATGCGTACGAAAGTTTTGATAAAAAGCTCTTGAGATCGTAAGAACGTCGTAAGAAAATCTTATACAAATTTATTGCATAAAAAAGTTGATAAAACGGGCCCAATAACTAAGTAACATTGACAAGGCTTAATATATAAAATGGTTTATTTATATAGCAGTCATGGCGAATGACTTCCAAGACTTGTCAGACATGTGGTCTGACAACCTTGGAAAACTTGTCGGTCCGAATGCAAACTAAAATGTCAGTCTGAAAACATGTTGTTAAAACATTCTTTGCAGATACGTGTGTTAGGTAAAGTAAAACTACAGTAACCTGTCACATTTTGCATTCATACATAAAATGTGACTTGGGAAGCAAAGGGGTCTGTAACAATATCAAAATAAATATCTATTTCTATATTTAGTTCGGTGTCATTCATATTCTACATATATATTGTAAATTCAAGGGGAGTAACACGCAAAATTGCGGAATTGGGGGTTATCAAAATCTTCCAGAAATGTCAATTTTGACAACTCTTCCAATCGTCTACAAGGCAAAATTTTGCGAGTTTTCCAAGAAAAGAACCTTATTTTCTGACAGGATTTCGGACCGCTCATTATAAAGTGAAAGTACACAAATCAAACAGAAATGGACAAATAATTGGCATATTTCAATAATTAACAGTTAAAAATTATTATATACTTTAACATTCACTCCTGAAATGCCTTTTTGACAACACAATCAAAGTTTAAATATCCAAAGACAAGCGAATGTGCAGACAATCTGTGCGCGTAAGAAGACCACATTGTGTAAACAGCAACAGATGTTGTACCGTACCGTATCGGACACACGGACTGACGCACAGGCCTTCTGTATCTGACCTGGCCAGTTTTTATCGGTCAGGTTCGACTGTCTGATGGGTATTCGCCATGACTGATATAGGACAACCCAGATATTATCTAGAAATTATCAATAAAATTGCCAATCCGGAGTTGAAAAGCACACATTCTTCTCCAATTGTTTTAATACTAACACAGACTGCGACAACAAAGTCTCATTTGTATTTAAAAGTATTTAATGGATTTCACTGCAAGACGATAACCAAATATATTTTTGCAGTCCAGCCTAGACACTTGCAATTCAAACATGCCTCAAAGGTGTTCCTCAGGATTTATTTATCTTATGTTAGCCTCTCAAGAGACCAGTCCAATACAGAGTAACACTTAATTGAAGACTTACAACTGATCAGTACTGAGACAAATACCATGCAGGAATTGTTAACAGACAGACAGGGCTTGTCATGGGGTGTATAAAATGCCTTATTATCAGGGTGATTGAAATAAGTGTTAGACTGTGAATGGGTGAATTATCCAAAGTAAATCCCAGCCACATATAGTTGACACTTTATATTATTAATGGATGACCAGAATGGTTCCAGCTAAGTCATTGTCATGTGAAGGTTATCAATGGAATGATGTGTTTTTTGTTTTATATCTTACAGTTTGAACTCGGGTCATGTGTGTTCGATCAAATACCTAGTGCCCATGATGTTTTCTTAGAATGTAAGGAATCTGCACCCAAGACTGGCGTTGTGTTTATGGATGTAGTGCCTGGTTTATAGTTTTTATCAACACTTTTAATGGTCATACACTGGGCTGAACCCTGGATATAGGGTACAACACTGGGCTGAACCCTGGATATAGGGTACAGCACAGGGCTGAACCCTGGATATAGGGTACAACACTGGGCTGAACCCTGGATATAGGGTACAACACTGGGCTGAACCCTGGATATAGGGTACAACACTGGGCTGAACCCTGGATATAGGGTACAACACTGGGCTGAACCCTGGATATAGGGTACAACACTGGGCTGAACCCTGGATATAGGGTACAACACTGGCCTGAACCCTGGATATAGGGTACAACACTGGCCTGAACCCTGGATATAGGGTACAACACTGGCCTGAACCCTGGATATAGGGTACAACACTGGGCTGAACCCTGGATATAGGGTACAACACTGGCCTGAACCCTGGATATAGGGTACAACACTGGCCTGAACCCTGGATATAGGGTACAACACTGGCCTGAACCCTGGATATAGGGTACAACACTTGGCTGAACCCTGGATATAGGGTACAACACTGGCCTGAACCCTGGATATAGGGTACAACACTGGGCTGAACCCTGGATATAGGGTACAACACTTGGCTGAACCCTGGATATAGGGTACAACACTGGGCTGAACCCTGGATATAGGGTACAACACTGGCCTGAACCCTGGATATAGGATACAACACTGGGCTGAACCCTGGATATAGGGTACAACACTGGCCTGAACCCTGGATATAGGGTACAACACTGGGCTGAACCCTGGATATAGGGTACAACACTGGGCTGAACCCTGGATATAGGGTACAACACTGGGCTGAACCCTGGATATAGGGTACAACACTGGGCTGAACCCTGGATATAGGGTACAACACTGGCCTGAACCCTGGATATAGGATACAACACTGGGCTGAACCCTGGATATAGGGTACAACACTGGCCTGAACCCTGGATATAGGGTACAACACTGGCCTGAACCCTGGATATAGGGTACAACACTGGGCTGAACCCTGGATATAGGGTACAACACTGGCCTGAACCCTGGATATAGGGTACAACACTGGGCTGAACCCTGGATATAGGGTACAACACTTGGCTGAACCCTGGATATAGGGTACAACACTGGGCTGAACCCTGGATATAGGGTACAACACTGGGCTGAACCCTGGATATAGGGTACAACACTGGGCTGAACCCTGGATATAGGGTACAACACTTGGCTGAACCCTGGATATAGGGTACAACACTTGGCTGAACCCTGGATATAGGGTACAACACTGGCCTGAACCCTGGATATAGGGTACAACACTGGGCTGAACCCTGGATATAGGGTACAACACTGGCCTGAACCCTGGATATAGGGTACAACACTGGCCTGAACCCTGGATATAGGGTACAACACTGGACTGAACCCTGGATCTAGGGTACAACATTGGGCTGAACCCTGGATATAGGGTACAACACTGGGCTGAACCCTGGATATAGGATACAACACTGAGCTGAACCCTGGATATAGGGTACAACACTGTTTTTGTTTGTTAGAAATTGTTAACAGAAACAGACACAACTAGAATGCGTCCATAGGACACAGATGCCCCCACTTGCAGCCTTTGTCACAAAAGCAAATGCTATTATTCTGCTCATAGTTTGTGAATGGATATCAAAATTACCAAGTGAACAACTGTACTGATTATGGTGATAAGTCAAGGGCCATCACTTTGCACTTACTGGACATAGGCAAACACGAAACCCCAGGTGCACAACTATACAGGTTGGTGAACATTCCTGTACAATTTGGTGAGTGTAGCTGATATACCGTTGGAGATATGCCCGACACAAAATTGCACGCTCTGTATGCTATATTTTCAATAAATCAAGGTCCATAACTTTGCACTTACTGGCCTCACTGAATTGTGAATCCCCAGATGCAATAAAACACATGCATGTAAACATTCCTGCATTCTGGACGGACAAGGGCAAATCTATATGCCCCCCCCCCCCCCTTTTCAGAGTGGGGCATAAAAACACTGATGTGTAAGGCTTGCTATTTCAAGGAAAGAGCGAGGGAATCCACTTACAGGGTTAGGTAATAATTTGTTAATAACAAATGACCTTCAGTATTAATGACTCGATGTAGCAAACCACCTGCTTTGGAAATTAGTATTTGTAACACCAATTTAGTTCCCCATAAGTATGAGGACCAAACTGTTTTATAAATAATTTATTATGTAGATAAATATTTTATTCTAAGCATAACTGAGGTAGGTTGAAGTAATTTGGTTATGATACAAAATCTGTTACTTTTCTGCAGTTATTTCTTGATCTGATTTGTTTACATGGAAACATAAACATTATTTCTATGAACATAATATTCTCATTAAATTATATGCATTTACAGCAGAAATGATATCAAAATGGTAATTCTGTTACATCAAAACATTGTGTCACTATTAATTTGACACAATAACTTGCATGACATAGACAATCTGATTGGAAAGAATTTTAGAAATGGGCTTCTCTATGACATTACCTCCCTTTGTAGAAACAAAATTTGACATGCTTAACTTATACCTTATAAATTCGTAATTAAGTTATTTCGTCAAAATGAGCTCAGATATCGTGTCTAAAGAATAATTAATGATATCATTCATTTACAGCGTTTAATTGGACACAATTCAATACCTGCTGGGATCTCATAGGATAAAAAAGTTTACAAAACAACGAAAATCATCGAACGGCGATTCCACATTTTGCGGCAGCTTCAATGATTTTCAATCGTCATTTATATTTGGAATTAACAAGTTAAATAGAGTAAAATACGTTCATATTTCATAAAATGCAAACCAATCAAAGACTTACCAATCAATTGCAGTCAATTTTTACCATCAAACAAAAACGTGAAAACCTTGATTGACGATTTTTTAATGACAACTACGAATGGAATCGCCCATTACGCCATAAACATGACGACATGTGTTGTAAAGGTCAAAGGTGAAGTAGGCATGAATTCTAAGACAATTACTGTACGCTGATTGGCTGAGTGGCTCAAGATAGGTATCCAAATCCGCCTAAAAGGTGACTGTGTTAGATGTCAAACTGTATATTCGATACAGAGAAGACATCCGCCGAATTGCGCGAGGTCTGAAAACGTGTGCATAGAAAAAGCATGCGTCCCGAGGAATCGTTGGAGAAAAGAAGGGCAAAGAGGCAGTGCAACACGCTATGCTAGAGTCTAACAACACACTGAGCGCAAGTCTCGTGAATTCGTCAATAAAAAAGTTTAGGGTCGGGAGCAACTTTTGAGGGTCCCGACCGACCGGAAACTCAACTATTTTTTTGTTTGGCCTTAGCACACTTGTACCAGGAACAGTCAGTTCATACATATACACGTATACGGTAGATGCCTCGAACAGGTAGATGGCTCGAATTAATTGCTCGGTCCGACGGCAGTTTGAGGTTTCGAAGTTTTACTGTATCTTAATCTTCAACTTCATAATATACAAGGGCTGTCCCACTAAATCATAGATTTTGTTGATAAAACATTTATACGACGTCACATTAAAAAAAAATCTTTGCATCGTATTTAATCAATATATAACAAACAAGAAAATGAAGAAAAACTGAAACGGTATTGTTTTATTAAGTGTTCATACATTGTTTTCGATATACAAGTATACCTTAATGGCACAGTCTAAAAACCAGACGTATGAAAATCCATGTGTGTTGATTTAAGTGTTCTGAGCAGATGTTTGCGTCAATTTTCCCGGGAAAACGTCATATCATAAATTATGAAGAAGACGTTATTTTGACGTCATCACGTTGAATTTCAAACAATTGACGTTATTCTTAACAACGATACGCACGATAATATTACATCATCACAACTTGTGTAAAGCAGAAAATGGTGACGTCAAGATGAAGATGCGGCGCGCAGAACAGCTATTCAATTCTGTGTACAATCAGGTATGACGCCTATCAACACGTTTCGCCAGATGAAATCCACAGAACGATACAATAATGTTTCCAGAGCACTTGTGTATTAATGGGATGGTAGATTTAGCGAAGGTAACACGAAGAATACAACTCGTGGGTGGCTGGAGTACAAGGATTGCAGAACAGTGAAATCCATGCAGGACGTCATCGACTGTGACAGGCGACGTACCGTTCAAGAATTTGCTGAGATGGCCAGTATAAGTAAGTCTACAGCACAACGCATCCTTACATATGACTTGAGAATGTCATGTGAGCGCTCGTTGGGTCCCTAGAGAACTTACAGTTGAAGAGAAGCATGTTCGAGTTAGTGCATCAAGGACGTTCATACGAAAAGTTGGAAGAGATCCATCCTACCTCTCGCGAATCATAACAACAGACGAGACTTGGGTCCACTACTTTGAACCAGAGTAAACAAGCCTCAATGGTTTGGAAGCACACCGGAAGTCCACCACCTAAGAAGGCGAAGGCAGTGAAGTGGATGGGATGGGAAAAGTGATGTGCATCGTCTTTATAGACTTAAAGGGGTCATATTGGTGCATATGGTCAGGCCCGGTCAAACGGTCAACTCAAGCTACTACTCTCAGGTTGGTTAATAATTAATTACTAAAATAATTATAATCATATAAGCGATTACGGTCGATGTTGATTATATGTTTAGAACTTTTATTAAACATATCCATCAAACTTAGGAATTTTATTTTGTCTCATTCCAGACGGTACGCCGCGATCTCATACATGCGTTACGGAAGAAGCGCCCAGACATGGCTGATCAGATTGAAAACGTCCCAAGTCATAGCACTAGGAGCACACAACTCAACATCGATGTGTTAGGGTTCCAGCGAGCTATCCATCAACCATATTCCCCGGATCTGGCGCCACACAATTTCGCATATTTTCCTTAGTTGAAGACGTATTTACGAGGAGTTTCTATTTACCATTTAACAAAGCATAAACACATTGGGCCCTATTAATATACCTCATTTTTTTTAAATTTTAAATTGGTTTGGGTATTGACAGCTCTTTCGCACTACAGCAAATGTAGAAGACAGCTTAGAATTACTTCAAACGAATGTATTTGCTGGGCTAGCACTGGCTTTTTTTTTCTTGGGCCAATTTTGGAAACGGTCGGTTTCAGTCATTCGCAGGCTATATTACAGCGCACAAGCAACATATATTTAGTGCAGTTTGTCCCCAATATTCTAAAGCATAGGACTTTGTTATTTCACTGTAATCCTTTTCTTTGAAATTGCTTTAGGCTACAAATCGTTTCTAATAGTGCTTGTAGGATGATTCACTGTAGCACTGTTATTTTATTTCTTGTTTATTCTATTCTTGTTTTTAAAGTTCAAACAATAGATCTCTTTATCAATTATTCATTATTCAAATTGATAGATGAAGACAATGTATCTGTATACTCCCAAACACAAGTCAACCACATGCAAGAAGTAATACATGTTTAAAACAGTCAGCTGTACATAAAAACTAGGCCAGAAATGAAACATAAACTAAACATCCAGTGAGGTAAAATATATATGAATAGTCATAGAACAGACTATGAGACATAAATCATCAGTATATACAGACAAAAAAAATAATAATCTGAATTTACTATAATAATTTTCATTCCTTGTAAAATACAGAGTGGGCAGCATTACAGACCGTATGGTATACATTTATACAGAATTACGGCTATAAAATCAGATGAAAACAAACGTAAAAGCTACCATTGGAAATGAAAATAAAGCATCATTTACAACTTGTCCTCCAAGTTTAAAATTACATGACGAGTATACTTGAATAGATTCATAAATTTTATCTCACACAATTAATAATATCCAGATACTGAATAAAAACACAGTATGATATCCTTACACAGGTTTATAGCATAAAAAGATTTTAAATCGTATATATGATCACCTTTCAGTGTCACAGTATAATCAATCAATTTTAAATATACATTAGAGAAACTAATCAGAGAATTTGCCTGGCAAAAATCAATATTTCAAAATTATCAGTATTTTATCAAAATAAACCAAAAACTTTGAGAGTACTTTTAAAATTATCAAAATATTTGTATCAGTCAACTTCAAGGCTTAACAAGATTTGATAAATAATCTCTTTAAGACAACTATCTTTAAAATTGTATGCTGGTACATGTTCGATCCAATAGGAAAACTGAGGAATCTAAATATTTAGAAGCGTTTACTTGGTTTCATAACAGTTCATTCCTGTACATAATTATAGTATTATTAGGAAGGGGCTCGTCAGAGCCAATTGATATAGTAGGCGAAATCCACGTACACTCATCAGATGAGTCATCCCAAGTCTTACGTTCTGAGCGGCCAAAGGCTACATACTCCTGAAGAAAGTAGTCCTTGTCTAACAAAGAAATAGCGGTAAGCCTTTGCGATATCAGCTAGAAACGGATTTGAATTGACATCACCGACGATTGAGAAAGATCCCAATTGTTATCTAAATATTGCAATTACAGAATAAAACTAGAAATGTATCCATAGGACACAGATGCCCCCTCTTCCAGCCTTTGTCACAAAAGCAAATGCCATTATTCTAATCATAGTTTGTGAATGTGTATCAAAAATACCAAGTGAACAACTGTACTGATTATAGTGATAAGTCAAGGGCAATAACCTTGCACTTACTAGGCGTAATCATACATGAAATCCCAGGTGCACAACTATACAGGTTGGTTAGCTTTCTTGTAAAGTTTTATGAATCTGGCTCATATTGAATATGGGTGACACAAGATTGCATATTCTGTAGGCTCTATTTTAACTAAGTCAAGTTTATGGTGAAATTGGGATTATAATCCAAATTGAACATATTAATTGACTATTACAATTATTTATATATGTAAACAATTTATACTCCAGTCACAATTTCAGTCAATATTTCTAATGATTCAATTTTAAAATGAATTTATTCATGCAAAAAACATGTTCAAACACATTCTAGATGTTCACATAATTCACATAATTATGTAAGTAAAACTGAGTGCCCAACACTTAAATGGTTGATCCTTATATTGTAATCAAACATCTTAATTAGATGAATATTGCTTTAAACAAAGACTTCTGTGTCTAGTTATTCACCAGATGTTATAATATGATAAAAAAAAATGTGTGAAAACTACCGGTGTAACAGTCCAGAACTGCCCCGGTCCAGTTCTTCCCCGGGGCAGTTTTGGACCGGTCCAGTTTTTCCCCACCCAGTTTGCTTCTTCCCCGGGGAAGTTCTGGACCAGTCCAGTTCTTCCCCCCTAGAAAATAATTTTATTTTCAACTTTTTCACCCTGGAAATTATCTAATTTTTCATGTTAGGGTGGGGAAGTTCTGGACTGATCCAGTTCTTCCCCCTGAGTAAAATATTTTATTTTCAACTTTCAGCTAGTCTATTTCTTCTCCCCTAGTTAAATACTTTATTTGTGCCAAGGTGGGGAAGTTCTGGACAAGAGTTTTTTTATTTGTTTGCGCCTAGTCCAGTTCTTCTCCCCTTGGATATAATTTTATTTTTTCGTCTTAGGGCGGGGAAGTTCTGGACTAGTCCAGTTCTTCTCCCCTTGTAAAATATTATCATTTTTGTCTTAGGGCGGGGAAGTTCTGGACTAGTCCAGTTCTTCTCCCCTTGTAAAATATTATCATTTTTGTCTTAGGGTTGGGAAGTTCTGGACTAGTTCAGTCCTTCTAAGAAACAATAAAGTATTTTACTAGGGGAAAAGAATTAGACCCCAGCAACTGCTGAAAGGTGAAAAAATAAAGTAATTTCCTAGGGGGGAAGAACTGGACCAGTCCAGAACTTCTCCATCATAACATGAAAAATAAGAACATTTTCAAGGTTAAAAAGTTGAAAATAAAATAAATTTCCTAGGGGGGGGGGGAGAACTGGACTGGTCCAGAACTTCCCCACCCTAACACAAAAAATTAGATAATTTCCAGGGCGTGAAAGTTGAAAATAAAATAATTTCCTAGGGGGGGGGGAAGAATTGGACCGGTCCAGAACTTCACCGGGGAAGAAACAGACTGGGTGGGGAAGAACTGGACTAGTCCAAAACCTCCCCGGGGAAGAACTGGACTGGGGGGAAGAACTTGCCTGTTACATCCGGTGTTCTTCAGAGTAAATTTACAAATCAACTCCAAACCGGATTCGCGGACGTTTTTTAGACGCTATTTTTTCAGAAAAAAATAAGGCTAAAACTAACATCTCTATTAATTCTATTAGTTTATTTGACATAATCAGGAATATTTGCTTCTTTAAAGTATATCAACACATTTGCCCAAACTGCACTAATAAAATTTCAGGTCTTTTTTTTTTACAACAACAACTGCTTGTATAATTGTACCCAAACTCGGACCCAAAATATCTCCCCAGACAGCTGTCAAAACAAAGAAAACAAAGAACACCATAATTTTACACATGCTTTCAATAGATAAAAGATTGATGTTTAAAATGGAATTATTAAAAGTGATTGTACGTTAAAAAAATGGATTTACAGCAGTTTGAAAACAAGCGAGTGAAAACACGTGATCATGGAGATACGATTAGGGCGTGAAATCGAGAGATCATGGAAATACGATTAGGGCATGAAAACGAGTGATCATGGAGTTAAGGGTTAAACGCCCCCAAAAATCGCGACTTACAGTCTCACTTATTTTTCCCAAATCTCACTTAAAAACAGCCCTGCTGAGGAAAATCTCACTTATTGACCATCTGAAAATATGGCATGTATGGACTATTGTGATAGATAAATCTATGTCAAAATGATGTCTGTGATCTGCAGTGAGCCCCTTGCTGACAGCACTTTCAGTGCTTTGATTATATCAGTTTTACATCGATTTATTATCTGTCGTGAGGCAGAGACATGTTGGGAGTGGATCACAGATCTATGACCTCAGACGCCAGGGATTCAAATCCTACCATAGACAAAGTTCTTCATCACAACTGCTGATTAGGCCTATTAGGCCATCCTTAAAAATTGTTTGTTTTTGGCATTACCCTTCCAAGAAACATTTAGATGTTTAGGTAGAACTGTCAGAACTTAAAATGTTTTCCAATTGATGGAAAATAAATAGCATTAAACTTTTCTGCCATATTGACCAGCAGTCAGCAATTAGTAAATTTAGACTTAATTACCAAGAAATTGCTAAGAAGCACACATTTTTCTTTGGTTCAAACGATTGTCACACCTTAAACAGCCCATTAATCTCCATAACTGCCTGGCAAACCATTCAATTAAAGTATCACAAACATAAGAGAATATTTAGTTTATTTATATAGCAAATTAAAAAGGTATCTATTTCGCATTAGTACAAATTAATTGGCATCAATAATAGTCTAATTGTTTCTATAGGATGTATCACTACAGCTTCCACAAATTAGAGATGACTCCCTGTCAGCAATATTTGCCAAGAGAATTATATCTCTGTGAGGAAACACAAACATCAAAACTGGGGCAAACAACCCCCCCAAAAGCTTTTCTCTAGAAACTGAAGGTAATGTGTTGTGAAGATATTAGCATCAGTCACTTAATTAACTATTTCCTGGCACAGCTTTCTATAACATAAAATTATTAACTTACACAATTACTGACAGGTAGCATACCCAGTACACCATTTGGCAAGGTGTGAGCCTTCACTAAGTCAGCAACTGACACGACTGTCAGCCTAGCATACCAGTGTCATATCAAATGTAACATAAATTATTGTGCTTTATCCATTTTCTTACTTATCTCATTTTTTTCAAGACACAAAAATAGCAAAATGCTGTGATGCTGCTGCCAAACAGAATCATCATATAAAAACTTTTATCATATATGATCAGATCTTGCATCTATTCCCTACTTACCTCATTCCAGAGTATATTGTAGTAGAAAGGTGAGATAATGTGTGTCTCAATATGTCATTTCAGGACATAGAAATACCAGAATGCTGCCAAACAGGATAGCATTATTAGGCAATACAAGTATCAACATGCCATTGGTGTTTGCATTCTACAGTAGGTTCACAAAAACAGATCATTTCAAAATAATACATGGGTGTATGGTACCCCTGCAAAGTACCAATCCTCATCAAATCTACCTAAATGTAAACAAGGTGTCTGAGAAGGGTTAACTAACATTGAGAATGTAAGTTTGATACAGAATGTTGGGAGAACTTCGGACAGAAGATTTACAGTCAATCTTGCTGATGCGACCACGTGTCTTAAGCGGCCATTTGTAGTAAGCGACCACTTTGAAATCCTCCCGATAATTTTCGCTACATATTTACGTTGTGCTAAGCGACTTTTGTCTAACGCGACCAGCGGTCACTCAAAGTCGGCTTTTTTCAGTCATCTTTTTCTGTTAAACGACCACTAATTCATAATTGACCACTAATTGCATTTAATTGCAGTCAACGTGTCTTGCATACGAACCAACAATAAACAATAAACAACTGCTAATTGACATCCAGTTAAAGGTGTTGAGTAGACCTGTCTGTTTTCCGATAATTGTCCCGCCTGGCTGACTGTGACAGACCAATTAAATTTCAAGGCTGTATCATGTGTATGCATAAGACCGCCCATTTTTCACCAGTGGTTAGATTTTATCCCCGTGCAAAAAAGTTAATTCATTGAGTAATCTGATACATGAATTATGTCGAAACGTTTAGTGTTAGATGGATTTGAATTGCAGTGTTTCACATTTCATTGCATTATATGCATACTAGTATGTTGGGACAGAATAATAAACTTGTAATTTATCAAAAGAGATTTTTAATTTATAAAGATTAAGTGTGTGCATGTATGTTTAATAAGAAGACATATTTCATAAGATCTTTTGAATATTTGTTTTAATACAAATAAAATAATAAAACTGTTTCTTTTGTACATTGTTTTTTTAACATGTTAAAGCACATTTTAAATACAGTCCAACCTGCCCTTGCAACTCACTGAATTAAGCGACTCCCTGTCATATACGACTGTAAATCTTGCCCCCGACGAGTTTTCCTGTATAATAACACTGAATTAAACGACTCCCTGTCTGACGCGACTAGCGACCATGAAAAGTGTTGCCCAAATGCAACCGTAGACTGTTTTTAGCGACTTTGAAACGGTCAATTTTATTGCCAATTGTCATGTCTGAAGACAATAGAAATGTGTGAAACTTTAATAAATAAAAAAATTGTGTCGTATTTTGATCATGAGACAAATGCGGTTAAAAGCGGCCGAGACCGGTTCTCAATGTCTATATAACTCGCGTGTATAATGACATGATTATTCACACGCTTGCCAACAACAATCGGAGGAGGAGCTTGTCACTTGTCACCAAAGCCATGTTTAGCCAATCAGATCACGTCCCCGCCTATTGCAGCCCACTCCGTATTTTACGAGGAATAAAAATTATTATAGTAAATTCAGATAAGTATTATTTTTGCCTGTATATACTGATGATTTATGTCTAATAGTCTGTGCTATGACTATTCACGTTTTTGTTTAAACTTTAATAGCAAGAATAAAATAAACAAAAACAAAAATAACAGTGCTACAGTGAATCATCCTACAAGCTATATATTACCATGATATTGTATTTGGAAGTGGTCGTAAGTCACTGACTGTCACTAGAGACTCCCTGTCATATGTGACCTTATCTGCTGATTCCCAATGAAGGTCTTGTAAAAGCAGGTTGGACTGTACAAATGTATGTATAGTAGCAGACTAGAAAATATTTACACCCGACATCTTATCTGGAATTAAGCTTTGTATTAAGAGACCACTTTTTGTCTGACCCTTGGGCGGTCTCTTAATACAAGATTGACTGTATATTGATGTTTTCATATGTTTCAAGTGATGCTTACAAATTATGAAGAAACAAAACATATCTTTGTCACAGGGAAATTCTGAACATGAACTTGACATTTGCCCAGGATTCCCAATTCTGAACATGAACTTGACATTTGCCCAGGATTCCCAATTCTGAACATGAACTTGACATTTGCCCAGGATTCCTAATTCTGAACATGAACTTGACATTTGCCCAGGATTCCCAATTCTGAACATGAACTTGACATTTGCCCAGGATTCCCAATTCTGAACATGAACTTGACATTTGCCCAGGATTCCCAATTCTGAACATGAACTTGACATTTGCCCTGGATTCCCAATTCTGAACATGAACTTGACATTTGCCCAGGATTCCTAATTCTGAACATGAACTTGACATTTGCCCAGGATTCCCAATTCTGAACATGAACTTGACATTTGCCCAGGATTCCCAATTCTGAACATGAACTTGACATTTGCCCAGGATTCCCAATTCTGAACATGAACTTGACATTTGCCCAGGATTCCCAATTCTGAACATGAACTTGACATTTGCCCAGGATTCCCAATTCTGAACATGAACTTGACATTTGCTCAGGATTCCCAATTCTGAACATGAACTTGACATTTGCCCAGGATTCCCAATTCTGAACATGAACTTGACATTTGCTCAGGATTCCCAATTCTGAACATGAACTTGACATTTGCTCAGGATTCCCAATTCTGAACATGAACTTGACATTTGCCCAGGATTCCCAATTCTGAACATGAACTTTACATTTGCCCAGGATTCCAAAAATTGCTTCACTGATTGCCTGACATTTGTTGTGCAAAACTTACAACTTCTGTCTGACCAAAATAAATTTCATTTGACATTTTCAGGTTTTGAATGCATGCAAGCTTGTTAACTTAGCATGCATGTGGATAGAAACTTTGCCAAAAGCTACAGGACCTTTCTGAAATCTGTCTGACATGTCTGAAGGTCCTGCTACTTTTATGAAGCCTATTTGCCACTCTCAAAAAATGTACATACAATATAGTACCTCTTTGTTTTAGAAGCTGTTCTAGATTTTGCACTTCTCTTGCATTCATTCTTTTACATTGCAAGTATATGCTGTTGGTACTGATAACAAAAATTAATAGTATTGCATCAAAAAACTGTCTATCACATAATACACTTACTGATCTCTATCATACAAATTAAATGAATGAATCTATCATGTAAATTAACTGCTTTATTTTCCCCACAATAAATATGAAATACTACATCTCAATTATTTCTCTGTCAACTAATCCATTCATTATTTAAATAATGATTTCTGCATGGTTTGTCTATTACTTACACAGAATTATGACAACTATGGGCATTGGATCAAACAGATTGTGAGAAAAATCCATTACAGAACATCAATACAAACATATGAGTTATCATTTGATCACTGATTACTAACTCACATGATCATAGAACTGTTACCATGGTCACATAACGTGTATCTAAACCAAATATCAAGTTACGAATCTTCCCACAGGGGATAATAATGTTTTTGACTAAAACATTACTGATACGATGACCATTGTTTGAAGTAAAATTAATAGAAAAAGCAAGCAAGCTAAATGTTAGGACAAATAAAACAAAATGTCTACCACTCATCTGAAATACACACATTTTATCTGGACTCAACCCAACATGATATGCACATATTTGTTTTGCTGGCTTTCTAGTCAGTATTTTCAAAATTGCAGGAGAAGAAAAGTATAAATCTGATGATAAAATAGGACAATAGTAGGAATAAGTAGAGGTAATGGTCAAATAAGTTAGTTCAACCATGGAATAAGTACAAATATCTTATTATAATATTTTATATTCTATCAAGTCACTTGTTACAAAGTTACTAATCTCTTTAAGAGAAGATGCTGTAATTGACCGGTTTCTTATTTGTACAGTCCTCTACAGGTATTATACATTATACATATGCTCAGACCAGCTTTGAAAGGCCTGGTCCATTGTGCATCAGCAATACAATGACCAAGCTTGTCTAGTTGGAGTTTTTCTCAATAACAGGAATAAATAAGAAGGAAAAAGTAGTATAAGTAGGAAAAAGTAGTAATATGAAGATATGCACACATTATTTGGCCTCCAAGCATACATGAAGCAGAGAAGTTTTCAGCCTTTAAAAGCAACATTGGACAGATTGAAACCCATAGACAAAAGAAACGCCAGTGTTGGGAATGGGTTCCAAAATCATGATCTATCATTTGCTTGAAATAAACAATCAATCATCGATCATTAACTGGTTATCACAGCTCTGCAAATGTATGTTTAATGCACTATGTTATTTGACCTTATTCAGTGACTTAGGGTACCTCAACCCCGTTTGTATTTGTAACTTCAACTTGTTCTATACTATTGCTGCAACTTGTTTGTTCTTTTGAATGTATAATGTATATTGAAAATACTTCATCAATTTATAACAGCCTTTTTTGACTGTAAAGTGGACTGGAAAGTGCATAAAATGTTGACACATAAGATAACAAAATGGTAGGAAAGTAGTGTAACATAACAGAAAGAAAATAATGAGTGCTACAGAAATAGATGAGAATTTAATTGATCCCACTAAAACATAATCAATCAATTACTTGGACAGTCAAATTGACCAATTGTCGATCAACTCGAACTAATCAGAACAACACTACAAAACACTGACTGGTTTATTACTCCATGTTGACAGAATTTCAGAGACAATTCTTTCATTTGACAGGTCTATACATTTTCCTAGGATGCCCAACCTTTCATGGAGACCTAGTTGGGGCTAGAGACTCATCAATCCATCAATGTATCATAATGCTAGACACATCAACTTATCAATCAGCCATTTTGTTCTTTGAATGATAAAAATGTTGCCAAATTGGTACCAGAAAAATTCAAATAATCTTTTAGCATACTAAAACAGTCACGGCAGAGTTGCAGTTCTTGTCTATTTCTTTTGTTCTGGTCACCTCAGATTGTAAGTGTGGTGAAATAAAGTTTGTTTATTTATGTACTTTCTTATACCATAAATTATAACACAATATACATTTGGAATGATTTTGTTCTTCATCATGATGTATGAGGTATAATGGTCACATCCGTATCATCTTAACCGTATAGTCTAGACATGTACTGTGAATTCTGTACATTTTAAAGGCAAAGAGGTCGCCATGGTGCTGATTTCAAGCACACAATTTAAGGAAGCAAAAGGACGTCACAACCAAATCAATGTCCTGTCCTTGATGATGAAAATTCAAGGTAACATTTGATTTACAGTACTACATATTACAAGGACCAGGAATACCACAAAACCTGATCCTGACAGAGTTGCCAGGTATACAAATTCCAAAGAAATGTAGCACTAAAAAGATATTAATGGCAATTTCATTGTATACCAGGCAAAATAGAAATTTCAGTCTGCTTCCCTCATAGCAATAAAAGATAGCTTTTCAAAAGAGATATTACTTAATTGCCAGTCGTGTGTATTCTTTTTAGCATTCACAACTATTTCTGGTAACACATTAATCTTAATTTCTTCAATTTTCTCATGTAATCAATCATAAATTGATAAAACTTTCTGAGGAATCATAAACACAGAACCTTTTGTCAACGAAACTAATATGGAAACAGATTAAAACAAGTCATAAGGAATTAAAAGATGATTATCTCATGAATGGAAGAAAACACCATTCTGGTAAACCGTACAAAACAAATCAATTGGATAAAAAGGATTGTGAATAAGATCTAGCTAGCTGAAATCTGTGTCATTTACAGTAAATGAGGCAGACATACATGAATGTATATTTTTTCTCCCACTTCATGCTGTTTTCAGTAGGGATGGCATGTTATCAGACTTGGAGCCCTTCAACTATCACAGGCCCTGAACATGTTTCAACATATAGCGTTAGTTTTTATCTTACCTTGCTCTTGGGCAGATGATTCCGTCTTGATTTTGTCTGTAACTTTGTCTTTTTTTGAAACAATCTTTGGTTCTTCTGAAATGAACAAGATTTGTTATTAGCACAGAATTAGCATTATTTTTATTTACGACTGATTTGCCAGATTTGCACACCCATTACAGAATGTCTCAACCTCATTAACTAACCCGAACTCAACAAGTTATTTATTCAATTCGCTCTGGGACACATTATAATGGTTCCCTTGCAGTCCCTGATTTGTTACAAATGAATTCAATTCTCATAGTTATACTACCTTAAAATTTAAAGAAACAAGAGGGCCATGGTGGCCCTTTATCGCTCACCTGAGTACCTTGCCATCTTAGCTTCAAGAGAGTCCAAGAGGATTTTCAATTTGACCTCAGGACCTACTTTTTGACCTAACATGACCCAATACCACACTGGACTTGCATTTTATTAAGACAAACATTCTGATCAAGTTCTATGTAGTTCCGGTAGAAAATGCAGCTTCCCACTGGGAAAAATATTCCAACAACTGTTTTCAAAATTTATGCAATGTTATTTAATAAAAATTGCTCTCTGACCAAATCTGGTGAAAATTTGACAAATAATTCTTAAGTCGGACAAGACCAATTTCAGGTAATTTCTCTAATTAAAGGGCACTAACTCTACAGTGACAAGTGTAAATGGATGATTATCGAACTCGTCCAAGATATTATGCCGATACACATTCTGACCAAGTCTGCTGAAGATTGGACAAAGAATAATTAATAAGTCATTGATCGGACATGCATGACAACGCCCGCCCACTGCAGGTGAAACTACAATACGTCCCGTTCTTTGAACGGTCGTATAAAAATGTAACCTCTGGAGTGTTAACAAGGTTTTACTATAATTGGACCCAATGACCTAGTTTTTGACCTCAGATGATCAAGTTTCGATCTTGGTCTAGACTTCTTTGAGACAAACATACTGACCAAGTCTTATGTAAATCAAGTCATAATTGTGACCTTTGGAGTGTTAACAAAGTTTTACTTAAATTGGACCTAGTGACCTAGTTTTTGACCGCAGATAACCCAGTTTCAAACTTGACCTAGATTTCATTGAGGCAAACATTCTGACCACGTCTCATATAAATCAAAACAAAAATGTGACATCTAGAGGCGATCCCAATAGCTCACATTGAGCACTTCGTGCTCGGGTGACCTAAAAACAAAACCTATGTCTGATGCAATTGTACCGACACTAATATTTTTAACAAGTTATCCGAACCTGGGATTGCGTCAGTAATTCCAGTCTAAACAACACGGGCGTTTTATTCGGCACAATTGAATTTTAATTGGCTATTTACATTCAATGAGCAGATGATTAATATATATATACCATATATGTAACCCGTTTTATTCAGTTTTGACTTCTGTACACGTTCTCCGCCTCAATTCTCGAGTATTTTTCACAGCGTGATCTGACACTTTCACACCAGGTACTGAAATTAACTAGCTATTATCGTCTGCAGCGTCCAGCGCGCGCAAACTTCAGTCATAACCTAATTACGCAGTGAATTAATTAACATAATTTGACCCTCGAAAAAATATCATAAGACGACTTCATAAATTATCGAGAATTGACTGGCGCAAATTCAAAATATAGACTTAATATTTTTTATTTACAATTTAAGTTGGCTATGTGGAGTCGTCATCGGCAGCGAATGGACGACGCTGTCCATATTTGCAAGTGGAGTTTACTAATTTTTGTAGACAGATCAAAACAGTAAAAAAAAAAATTTTACCCACAAGAACTGCGTATGACACAGGGGAAACAACTGTTTGGACAACGGTATTGTCAGGGGCGTAGCTTGGATGAAATGAATGTGTAGGCCAAGATGTAGGGGGGGTCTGGGGGCATACTCCCCCAGAAAATGTTTTGACCTTAGAATGTCAGAGGTGCGTTTTGGCGTATATTTTCTGGGGAAATGTGTAGGCCGCGGACTACACGGCCTATAGGAAGCTACGCCCCTGATTGTGATCGTACATTTCTCTGGAACCACGGAATCAAATTAGAAACTATAAGATATATTGTTACAGAATAGAGCATAGAAAAATGATGATTAATTATCAATATTGGTGCGCAAAGAATGTCTTTTGTGATTCTAGCATATACATTACTCTCAAGGCGCTCGAGAAGTTCAGCTGTCGGGTATAGAACACGAGTTTTCTAAGGGAAATTACTGGTATATGCAGAAAGGCTATATGTTATCACCAGTTACTTCCCTTATAGTTCCATTGGTTACTATTAAGAAATTGAAAAATTAAATTTACAAGAGTTCCGACGAAAATACGGCTATGGTGATAATTGTTCAATGAATTTTGTTAACATACGAGCAATAACAACACAAATACTCGCAATTACATGTATGTATTATTCTACACTTTTCCTACAATGCAAGATGTGTTGCAGTTTGAATATTATATAAAAGACATTTATTCGACAATACAAATGCATTAAAAATATTTTATTTCTAAATCATAAAAATACAAAAAGTAATATTTACTGCAGTTAAACCTTAATAAAAAAATAGATTCAGTTATAAATAGATGCTCCTACCATAGTCTCAAAAATTTCGTGATTCCATTAAAGGCCCCGCCCTCATGGGCGGCGCCAATTAAATACAAATTCAAGATCAAAGGCTAAAATGGCCGAAATTAGCTGTTTCCTCTATTTTTTGTTTTTCTCTTTTATTTTTGTCATAATGGTGTGTATGAAGTGCTTTCTTAACATTTATATAAGAATGTGTAAGCAAATCCATATACCTATCATAAATTTGATAGGTCACAATGGTAGTCCTAATATCGAAACACCAATGGTGATAGCGCATAATTATTTAAGCAAGACTTTAGTGATAATTTTACTTTTAACATAACACAAATAGTGACACTTATTCGGTATCTATTACAGATCTACTGCTAGTTTCATACACCATGAAATGCGTTTCAGTTTGAAAATTAAATCAATGTCAAGGCAAAATCCAAGGTCAAAGCGAAACATTAAAAAAATACTGTTTCCTGGAAGAAATCCGTCTTTATTCGGTCCTAATAACATGAATTGTTTCTTCACATTTATATTAGCCTGTATTTGCAAAGAGGTAAACTGCATAATTCTTTGTGCGTTTCATTATGTAATAAAATATTTTGGAATAGTTACCACGGAATATCAATTTGTAAAACACATGATGTATTTCTGATTGGATATTAATTACAGACAAATGGTAAAATATGCTGATTTTCCTGTTCAACTGAAAGTAATCTTATATTCAAGAATGAAGTATTTCCCTGCATGGAGAAGAGTATCTGTGGTGAGCTATTCACGGCTTGTTACAAAATTCCTTAAACGAGAAACATTGAAATCGAAGGGAAATCATGATGCAGATTTTTTTCACATTTTAAATGACTGACAATGCTTAATTGTAGTGAAATGATGCAATGCGGCATCAGGCACTAGTAAGTTAAAATCGTCCAAAGATAATAGATCAGTTTTTCTGAAATTGTCAATTAGTAACGAGTCAATAATAGTTATTTACTGTAGTAATTTATAACCAATCAATATTGGGTCTCAACTCCTATTTTTAAATGTTAGCAAATGCCCGTTGAGGTTCCCTTAATTACAAAACTGTGGCAAATCAAAGCGCTGTTAGCGCTAAAGGCCTCGGGCTGCATATAGCTGACTTGTTGATTTGCTTGCCCTGTGTATATCTAGTTACTTGTTTGTAAACAAATTATCGTATTAACTACTGTATTCCATATTAAGTTACCAGTATTTTTTCCATTAGTTATTTCTATACAAGTCGCTATATCGGTGCATCAGTGATAACCCTAACCCTGGTTTATATGTCCGTGGTTATAATAACATTATAAGAACATTCACAATATGTCTGTAACTGCATTTAATAATCACTATTGACCAGAAAATTGGCAATTTGAAGAAACAAAAATTACGACAAGCAGTCACACAAGTATCCGGTATGGCTAATAGTTTCAACGTTCAAGTTTCCATTTGATATCTCCATTTATCAAGGTTTAATAGTGAGAATTGCATTCATGCTAATCGGACATGTCTTATTACCAATACTATACCTAGACATACTCCGGATTAGTATAAATATGGATATTTCCCTTAACCATGCGGTGGCCCTGTGGCTCAGTGGTTAACGCTGCTGACTACGAATCCGAAGGTCGTGGGTTTGATCAAGTCTTTTTGGAAAGGAGAAATAGTATACAAGCTTATGCTATCGATATTTTTTGTCAAAATTATATCAATATAAAATCTAGAAATTCCGTACTCATCCTTGTTTCTGTTGTTTTTGTTATTATGGAATAAAAACTTAATTTTATGTTGTTGTTTTTTTAAATTCTCGATAGCATGAGGTAGATATGATTATTATCTTTGTATACAGTGATCTGTTTCTTTTGCAAAATTAACGTTTGTGTAATTATCCTGATTTACCGGACAACATGTACAATTTGACAGTTCAAAATACCTTCATTATGTTTCCACATTTGTTTACAAAACTTTAGCAGTATTAGTTGAAGGAATGTATAATGATAACACAGTATACATTTCATCTTGCTATATCGTCATCTTTCAAATTTTAAAGCAGGAAATCGCCGAATTCGTTAATAGCACGTTAAGTGCGCAAATTGGCTCCGATGGCGATCGACAGCGTGGGCCGTGACTTTGTATGACCAATTTGGAGCCCTTTTCAGAGAGATTCTCTTGCATGCGAGCAGTTATTTTTATGAATTAAATCGTAGTAACATCAGCGCATGAATTTCATTTTATCGGAATGAAAATGTTACACATGTATAGACCAATGTGATATAAAGGATTAGAAATTATTAAATATTGACTCAATATGCTTTTCTAATTTATGTTAACGCTGTTCAACGTTTTTATTATGCAATGTAAAGTGGCATGTACTGAACTACTATTTTCCCGCGTAGTTTACTGCGTACTTCGCACTTAGGAAAATGGTCAAATGAACAGCATCTGAAATGTAGCATAGATATTATGACCTTTGGCTAAAGCCCCAGGCCAAAACCAAAGAGAGCAAATGTGTTCAATATCAGCAAAGACCTATGTTTATGTGTTTGTACCAGTACTAGAATATTCAGTATCAGTATATGCAGTATCAGTCTATGCAGTATCAGTCTATGCAGTATCAGTCTATTCAGTATCAGTATATGCAGTATCAGTCTATTCAGTATCAGTATATGCAGTATCAGTCTATGCAGTATCAGTATATGCAGTATCAGTATAGTATCAGTCTATTCAGTATCAGTATATGCAGTATCAGTCTATGCAGTATCAGTCTCGTATATTCAGATTTAAATGTATTTAAGTAATTGATATTTGAATAATAATTCCTGAATTATGCATATTACCTAAACTTTAATAGAACATACCAGAATATGGTGAAAAGCTAGGAATCAGACCTAAAGTCAATTGGAATGTTGATTAGTGCACCGATTGAGTTCAAACACTCGGCCTCCGGATTACAAGGGCTTAAACTTTATCATGCTCTATCGATTTCGATCGATAAATTAATAAACTCCAGGAAAACATAGAAACAGAAACATACACAGAGCTGCATTTGCATTACAACTATCAGACTTGTGAATTAGCTAGACTGTTTCAACATCTCCCTCAAAATCGCAAGAGCTAGTAAAAAGATTTGGTGCTGTCGTGCGTGTCTTTGAAACAGCACATTGCAGAAAACGCGTTTCTAAAGGAGCATGCCCCAATATTTTCAATTTTATATTAGGATCGATTTTGGTCCCGTTTTTCCTCCGACGATATCAAAACGACATTTTGAATAAAGTATACGCATGACGTCATAGGATTGATAATAAATGTACATGTTATGAAGCATCCTCCTTAAGCGACATATAATGTACTTTGCACGTGAGATCAAATCATTATTGCAATCACTTCGGAGGATTGATGGATATCTGTGCTGTGAGAAGGACAAATTTGTAGTTCAGTTGGTGACCAAACACATGCCCCGTTTAACATTGACCTTGATAACATAATGAACTACATATCTTGGAGATTCTGTGAGAATCCGCGAGACTGCGTGAATGGGAAGTAGTATGGTTGTATATTTAAGTTCACACTGATCATCCCATAGCAGCCATTGATGACGTCTAAGATAAGTTTTTGTCTGTTTTACTTCACAACCTACAAAATAAACTCATCTTTCTTATGTCGAACATTCATATCCATTCAAGGTTTGACATTGTAAATACATGCTGAGACATCAGGCGAGAACGTGCTAGTATGTCAACGAAAAGCGACAATTTCACTGAATGAATATTCTATACCAAGAATATGTTATAAACTGAAATGTGTTTCTTTTTACTTGAAACAAATAATTATATACTCACCCTTCTTGAGTTTCTTTTCCTCCACACTAGACGAGCGCTTCATTATCTTTATCTTAAACAGCACCCCATCCTTTCCTTTCGTTGTATAAATCTTTTCTTCCTTCCAATTCGTTTTATTCTGAGATCGACTAGTCCATAATTTATCCTGCTTCGTCTTATTAACTTTATCTTTATCATTTTTTTTCTTTTCATTTTTAACATTTTTCCCGGAGCCATTCGAATCTGTTCTCTTTAATTTCATATTACCTTTACTTACACCTTTCTTACGTTCTGTGTTAGTCGATCCTGACCCTATACTGGTCTTGTCACTATTATCTTTGTTACCATTTTTCATTAGATTCGCACAGTTCTCTATTATTTCACTTTCGACAAGAGAGATTTCATCACCATTTTCAAGTTCAGGCTCATCTACTTCATTGATAACTTCTAACCACTCGCCATCAGAATCTCCAATCACATTTGTATTAATAATTCGTTGATATCCATCGTCGAATTGCCCTGCCTCATGGTCAAAATCCTTAAAAGGTTCAAAATTAACATCTGTCTGTGAACCGTCATCACTTACATTTTGCTTTTCATTATCTTCGTCATCAGTAACATTCTGCGTGTTTTCTATTCCAAAATCTTGTTCCAGATCTTCAACTTTGTCATCAGTGGCTTGAGGTCCCGATGAACAAGTCTGATACTTTGTTTCAGTATTTTTCCGTTTTTGACAATTTTCAGATTTCATCTTTGACTGTTGATCAATCATTTTGACTGTTGGTAACGTTATTTTTTCCTGTTGTTTGCGACTACTTTTCATTTTTCGTACATCTTCGGATGCTGTTTCTATGGTAACTATGGAGGATTGTGAAATCACATCCTGCTTTCCACCACATGTGCCCATAACACTCACTAAATATTACATGTACTTAAATTTATTATCAGCAATAAATATATATATGAATAACAATATTCGATACTTAATATTTGGTCGCTTATTTCAAAATTTCAAGTTTGCTCATAAGATGATAATTCCATTATACTTGGAAACCATTCATATCACAATATTGGAGAAAAAATAATTTGCTAACTATAAACAAATGCATACGCTATTATTTCATAACTTTGGGTATTATGCTTATTATTTAGACACACTTTATTACTAAAATCATTTAATTCAGATGCACTTGTAAAAATGACGAAATTATCTTTATTGGTGATTCTTCCCAATAAAATGATCAAATATCTTGTAATGACAACGCATTTATCAGAATTTGCACGCTCGTCTAATTATCATTTCAACATGTGAAACTAAAATCCTCTATAACGTTGACATCGTCTGCTATCTGTAAGATACATGTGTTATACCACCGACTTCCATAGTACATTCCAACCTTTGATATTGTTTGAATGCGCTGTTCACAATCAGTATTTCCTTTACAAATTATACATCCAGTTGGTATATGTATCCTTACTATTACACTGTATTACACTAATACCGCTTATTGCACAGATTTTAGTGATAACACAGATTCTCACATTTAGCACCAATCAGATTTTGTGATCACATATTTTCAAACTTATCCAGTCTAGTTAGATATGTTATAATCCTGAGTGTTTCAATAGTCCAAGCTACCACACATCAATCATTTTCCCGCATTTTTCTAATATTCCGGATTTTCCCGGTGTGTTCAAACGAAGTTCAAGGACGTTTTGTTCGAAATGCAAAAACGTGCTAACGTTCGTCTGTGTGCTTCGGTACGAGATATAACAATGTCATTGAGATCATCGACGACACGAATGCTCAACCCTGAAAATAAGATTTTATAATTAATTTTGTAGCTATAGCAGAGTAAAGAGAGATCATATATAATATTCCAGGATGTCTGTAACACCATTTTTCACGTTATGTTAGTATTTTATCACATATCTAGCCATCTGGTTTGCTCAGTCGGTTGAGAACTGGACGTATATTCCTTGGTAACAGAATTTGCTAACCTACTCATTCACATGCAGCTTATAACTTGCCAACATGAATCAGAGGTTGACAACATATTACTTTGGACGTAATATCCACAATAAAATGGTCACGGAAACCATACACCTCACACAGGGTTCCAACTAGCCACCTCCTCATTGACAGTTGTTTGTTTTACCGACTGAGCTAATCGATTGGATTCCGCTATTAAGAAGAAAATGATGTACAGAGAAGCTTCTTCACAGTGACCCTTTCTTGAGCAAAGATATTGAAACTTTCGAATCAATTAAGACGTAAACTGCTCAGTCAACATTTATCACGCAGTCCCCTTGATGTGATCAAGAACGGTTTGGTTAAATTGGTAAAGGAACCCATGTTTTATTTTGATGTATAAATTACATAAAACTGCGACAATAATTCGTCAGAAGTTAAAAGTCTGTGTAATGTCCGTAAGGATGTGTAGCAAACATAGATACGTATGTCTACATTCAGACCATAATTTAGCAAGGACGAATTTATTCCGTTCCAGCCCAGTGTTTACAACGTGCACATTTGAACAAATCAGCGTCCAGATAACATACGAGTTCGACTGTCCAATATTTGCATCAATTAAGATTTGATTGGCTACCGTACCGCAGTGACACAAGTAGTAAAGGCGAGCACAATACGACTGCGCTGATAAAGGGTGAAATATTATCGTGAACTGAACGGTTCGACATTTAATGATTTCACGATTTCTAACCAAATGTGAAATCATGAACTATGAAGCCAATAGTTATGTGAAAGTTGTGTTTTCGCGATTCCTGATTTCAAATTTGGTCAATAATGTAGCCACCACAAGTAATGTATACATCTGTTATGGCATTCTTCTAGTGACAGATGTATAAACTTCGCGTATGTATATGTAGGCGGATAAATATATATCATAAATGAAAAAGCGGTCGCGAATGAAATAGTTCAAATCAATAAATTTCGACGATTTATTGCTAGACCCATTAGCACTTTGTATTGTAAACCCAACAATGGGACTGAAATGTGTCCTTTATTACATTTAATTGTTAAAATGACAAAACATCTCTTTAAACGTGGATAAGATTCTTCTGTGGTCCGTGAAACTATATTGTCCGCAAATTTAATGTATATTTAATTGATTTTCCTGTCCTGCTAATAAACTGCTGATCAAACTATCATTAATTTCCTATACTACAACCAATGTAGACAGCAACATTTCCATCCAATTAATTCCATATATTCCCCAAGGCTGCTCAAGTGGATTTAATAGTGCATACATTGTACGTTGTACAGGTCTGTGTAAGCTGTGCACAACGAAACATTTACTATTATATTACTATTATAAATATACTGCTTTTATCAGCGGACAGGTCATCGCAGAGGGTTGTCTAAGTATTAAACTGGAAGGTGACGACGCATTATAAACGGCGATAGACAGCTTTTGACGAATCAATCCCCTCTGTCTTAAGTTTTATTGCGAAGAAAATTATTTTAAGAAATCGGGTTCTAAACGTACTGCGACAAGATCCCTTCAAGAAATCGTGTTCTAAACGTACTGCGACAAGAGCCCTTCAAGCAATCGTGTTCTAAACGTACTGCGACAAGAGCCCTTCAAGAAATCGTGTTCTAAACGTACTGCGACAAGAGCCCTTCAAGAAATCGTGTTCTAAACGTACTGCGACAAGAGCCCTTCAAGCAATCGTGTTCTAAACGTACTGCGACAAGATCCCTTCAAGCAATCGTGTTCTAAACGTACTGCGACAAGATCCCTTCAAGCAATCGTGTTCTAAACGTACTGCGACAAGATCCCTTCAAGAAATCGTCTTCTAAACGTACTGCGACAAGATCCCTTCAAGAAATCGTCTTCTAAACGTACTGCGACAAGAGCTCTTCAAGAAATCGTCTTCTAAACGTACTGCGACAAGATCCCTTCAAGAAATCGCGTTCTAAACGTACTGCGACAAGAGCCCTTCAAGAAATCGCGTTCTAAACGTACTGCGACAAGAGCCCTTCAAGAAATCGTGTTCTAAACGTACTGCGACAAGATCCCTTCAAGAAATCGTGTTCTAAACGTACTGCGACAAGATCCCTTCAAGAAATCGTCTTCTAAACGTACTGCGACAAGAGCCCTTCAATCGAAATGGCAGACATGGACACAAACACTATGTTGACAAAACTTGAGAGAGATGATTATTTAAAGCATCATGTCCAATTACTCTGTCCATATTGATGATGTCAATTGATTAATTACTCGTATACCGTATATCATTATCATCAGTAGTATAATGCGGAGGCAGGTCGTCAGTTTTGCGACTGGTCTTGTCAGCATGTAGTGATATGTTATGTTATGTAAAATATGTCACTGGCCAATGGTTTCAGCAATAAAATACAAATTTATGTATATTAATATCTGGTAAAAAATGTGTTAATGCGTTTTTTATCAGATTAGTACAGGAACACATTGTTTGTATTCTACTAATTGGTTCGCCTTAGTATATACGTAGAATCAATCAATTAAACGATTATTGATTTTTACTGGAGACAAATTGCTTTCAGCAAATGTTGTTGCAAATGATTATTATCATGATTATGTGATCTTTAACGTCGACTCAACATAGATTGAACAAAAGTTCAGATAGACTTTATGTATGATTATGTCGGCAAATTGTCGTCTGTGGTCGACCATCATGAAAAATACACGTACATCTGAATTTGTGCGTTTACATCGTATTTCACATAACACAAACGCAGTACTCTCCCATCTCCCTTCTTCTATTTCTCCTCCTCTCCATTTACCCGTTTCTCCGATCCTCTACTAATTCCCCAGCCATCTTCTCCAATTGTCTTTCATTGTCCTCCATTTCCCCCTCCTCTCTCCTCATAGTCCGCTTTACTCCAATTTCACTCTTCTTTCTTGCCTCTTGCTCTATCTGCCTTAACACGTGTACAGTTACACTCTCAAAGACTTTGTACAACATTTTTACATTGTATAGCCTTAATTGTACTCTGCTCATTGTCATCTACACGCAATTATCTTTTATACATTACTAGCACTGTGGTATTTAATTAAGAGGAACATATTCTAGGTTCATTGAGAGATGATTGGATTAACCTTTGCTAAAGTCTTTTCCAAGATCTTATCGCCTGAGTGACTGTTAGCGTAGGCAGATAATTTTTCTCTTAACTTCTACAAACTTTCGTTTAACTAATGAAGCATGTATTGGTTATTTATCTGACCACTGAAACTAAAAAGCCGAAAATGTTGATTTAAGCTCATTTCAACGGGTGAGTGCGCTTTGTTTGAGACAATTCCTGCTAGAATACTTTATTAATTTTTACCCAGAACAAAAGTTCAATGGGTAGAAATTTACTCCTATTGTTAACCGAGAGAATCACAGGAAATTGAAAACCATCTGCAACGTTCAAACAAGGAATACCATCGCAACAATAGGTTGTTCTAAGCCGTGAAAGCATAGACATTAAAGACTTGGATTGCGTTAGTACGTCGAGCAGATCAGCACTATCACTGAGGCAAGTTGGGGCACACTAATTCGTCAGAATTACTTAAAAACAAAAGAGCCAGGACACTGGAAGTCGGAACTTTATTTTATTCGGAAAGCATGCTCTCGGACCTCCTTTCTTTAAATGTTGCCCAAGTTACTGGTTTAATATGGTAGCACAACTGTATTTGCTAACTGTTGGCAAATACAGCGATATTAAACATTTATATAACAACACATGTATGTTTCGCTTTTAAAGAGTAATTATTCAGTGCTGACAATATCGTGGTTCAATGTGCTCTGGGAATAACAAAATGTAATCTTGAACAATAAAAAGAACCGGTGGAACGCATGATTTGCAACAGATGAATTATTGCAGTGTTGCAAAGTTACGTTACTGTCCATTCAAATCCATAGCAAGTTTGATTACAATAACTAATGCATGCCACTCAAAAACAGGATGTATTGTATCCGGCCATGGCATAATTTCGGATAGTTCAAATGATGTTTTATACAACAAATTACGATTGTTAAAAGCTTTCTAAGCGCATTTCGATGGAGTATTGTACATTTCAATACGATTTATACTTGGACCGCCCTCTTTGGGGGCGAATATTGATTTTGATTAACACTTTTATTCAATAGGCGGAAAATTGATAAGAGCATGCGAGTTTCAATGAGTGCAAGACTGTTGCAACCATAATGAAATGTTTGTGTGCGTATAATTACCCAAACATATTACAAGTAGCAAAGTTTATACTTTGAATATTTAAATTCGCAATGCAGCGCCCTGCTAGTTCAGTGATACGCGTTTATTTAGTGGTAAGTTCAATTATTAAGCTAGATATTCCTGAGTAGACAAACTAAACAATTATGTAATATAATCTCAAATGCAACAATGTCGTGCAAGGAATGCGACATTTATAAATCACAACTTTCTCTGACAGTTCCAGACTAACGAAAGGAGAGGAGGCACACGCTTGGAAGGGGCAAAGAACAATACCAAACAGAACATGTGGTATACACCGGGAGAAAGCACACGCAAGGAAGGTATACAAGAACAATACCAATCAGAACATGTGGTATGCACCGGGAGAAAGCACACGCAAGGAAGGTATACAAGAACAATACCAATCAGAACATGAGGTATGCACCGGGAGAAAGCACACGCACGAAAGGTATACAAGAACAATACCAATCAGAACATGTGGTACGCACCGGGAGAAAGCACACGCACGGAAGGTGTACAAGAACAATACCAATCAGAACATGAGGTATGCAGCGGGAGAAAGCACACGCAAGGAAGGTGTACAAGAACAATACCAATCAGAACATGAGGTATGCAGCGGGAGAAAGCACACGCAAGGAAGGTGTACAAGAACAATACCAATCAGAACATGAGGTATGCAGCGGGAGAAAGCACACGCAAGGAAGGTGTACAAGAACAATACCAATCAGAACATGTGGTACGCACCGGGAGAAAGCACACGCACGGAAGGTATACAAGAACGATACCAATCAGAACATGAGGTATACACCGGGAGAAAGCACACGCAAGGAAGGTATACAAGAACAATACCAATCAGAACATGTGGTATGCACCGGGAGAAAGCACACGCAAGGAAGGTATACAAGAACAATACCAATCAGAACATGAGGTATGCACCGGGAGAAAGCACACGCAAGGAAGGTATACAAGAACAATACCAATCAGAACATGTGGTATGCACCGGGAGAAAGCACACGCAAGGAAGGTATACAAGAACAATACCAATCAGAACATGTGGTATGCACCGGGAGAAAGCACACGCAAGGAAGGTATACAAGAACAATACCAAACAGAACATGTGGTATGCACCGGGAGAAAGCACACGCAAGGAAGGTATACAAGAACAATACCAAACAGAACATGTGGTATGCACCGGGAGAAAGCACACGCAAGGAAGGTGTACAAGAACAATACCAATCAGAACATGTGGTATGCACCGGGAGAAAGCACACGCAAGGAAGGTATACAAGAACAATACCAAACCGAACATGTGGTATACACCGGGAGAAAGCACACGCAAGGAAGGTATACAAGAACAATACCAATCAGAACAGGAGGACTACGTAGGAACTTCATTGAGCATGACAAACTATCAAATACCGTATCTTCTAATTTTCGTGTTACTTTAATGAAAATGAATAATTCAAGCGAATACTTTACTTGTTGAAAGACGGTCAACATAGCCCTACAGATAATATTATCGAAACCTATTTTCCAGTTATGTTTACTTTTCTTTAGCAAGGAATTAATATTTCGAACTTCTTACTATTTTATTGTACAATGCAAACTCTCTACAGCGATCAATTTTAGCAACACTCTCTCATAAACAACAGCATCAGAGTTTCCTATAATAAGAATTTACTATCAATAATAATTTAACATCTCTAGAAGAACAACCTCTAAACAACAGGCACTAATTGTGCCTCCCAGGGCGTGGCTCTAGAGAAGTTGCTCTCTAATCTTCTTACAGCATTTTCAACATCGTGTCAAAATCAAAACAGATAAACACATGCAGTTGCCATGCGTAACCAATGTTGTTTTCAGTGACTTGTTCAACTTTGATAGCCGTAAATGAAGACGGAATGGCATGAACTGTTGTTTGCACGTTTGATGTGGCAAGTCAAAAAAACAAAGGCTGCGGCCGAATGTGATCAATTACAGCAAGCACATGCCAGGGAATAAATACATATATGGCTGTAAATATTGTACTACTGTAGAAACTTTAATAAAGCAAATACATTCTTACTGTTGGAATAAACCTCAGTATAATGTGTCTGCTCGGTCAGCACTGTCGTTCGTGGAAACAATGCCCAAGTGGGGGTAGCGAGCGAGTTTAAAGTCCGGATCTTCTGTGTAGACGCAAGGAAACTTTGTTTGCTCATTAAAACAATTATTTGTAAATTTAAAAATGTCAGACTTGAAACATCCGAAAATACATGTAACATATCTTTTTTGTATACAGATTTTTAACAAAATTAGAATCAAAATACCTTGTCCCGCAATATTTGTTTATCATATAAGTATTGTACAATTGTGTTTCTTGTGCATGATGCATTGGTTTTCTAATTGTACTTCCCTCTTAACCATTGTATTAGTATTTTGTATATGATGTTCTCATGTTGTCATGTTTTACATGAACTGAAGTATATGAACTGTTAACTGTAAGGATGGTTATTAGTTTAGTTGTATTTAAATCAGACATATTAAAAAATATATATAATTTGGTAATTTTTTTTACAGCCACTGTGAAACAAGTTCTTAGAACTTCGATCAATCACTCTCTGTAACTGTGTCATTGGTTTCTTACAAGTGCCGCCGCCTCATTCAGGACATCTTAACGACGGCGGATAAATCTCACCTAGGCGGGTTTGATCTTTGACCTCCAGATCATGTCTCTAGGACTATGCCCCTTATAACCACCAAATTCCCGCCGAAACTTACGTCATTCGTCCTTCACATTTGACTGAATCTTGTGGTGAAACAGTTAGTTGCTTTCTGACGAATAGTTTGGCGTTTGTTGAGCACCAAAAAAGACAGCCTTGTCAATTGAACGTTGCATGCACTTAAAGGCTTAATAGAAACTGTGGTTACCATTACCATCATGCCTATCGAACCTGAGGTTAGGGAATGCGATATGAAAATTACTGCTATAAACCATTTCAAGGAAACTATATAACGATGACGTGCGTCTTAAAAAATCATCTTAATTGCAGGTATAATGACAGAAGCAGAAATCTATTCAATATTTGTATCTTGGCAGTGTTCTTAATAAAAACACAATGTCTTCAACATTAGGTAATTCTTGATTAAAACAACTATGTTGAATCATCGAATTTCAGATCTCTGAAATGCACCCTTCTTAGAGTCACCCAATTTATCATTTGCAGTACATATTACATTGTTGCTATGGCGACATGATTACCAGACACAATACCCATATGCTTGTATTCTGTTAGGATATGTCGGTCATTCTGACCGTAATATGACAAGTTTTAAAGCAAAATAACATTTCTGTGTAATTAATGTATGATATTTATTATATATTTGATAAGAAAGGCTGTGTTTGACAACCAAAATACTTCATTTCGCTGAATTTGCCATATTTTTCAGGAAATAAAACATTAAACCAATGACTATCATCGAAGACACCTGTCTTGTCATGTTCAACACGTATGAAAAATTATAATGGTGTTCCCTATGCATAATAAAAATGACTATTAGAAAAGACTTTCTAATTAAGGTCACAGGAAATCCTTACTTTCGTTTCGAAGTTTAAAATCAGCTACTTACAGTTCAGTAACCGTTCGGTCAAATGTCAAACTAATTACAGTTAGTTGTAAAATGAAATGCAATGCATGATATCTGAAATGACCATAGATTGTGATGTCATATATACCTTCCATAACAGGGTAAAATGTCAGGAAGTGTAATACAATTTTTGTGTAGCTGATACAAAATTGTATAGACACATTTATACAGGAAATTACATTGAGACGAAATATTTGAATACACGATCATAAATATCAACGAATAGTTACTGGATTTCAAAATCATCAAAATAATTATGATACGTAAAATGATTATGATTTCATTTTTTTAGAATTGCTTGAAATTCTTGAACAAAACATCACGTGTAATGAAATGTGATTCTTACCGTATCAGTATATATGACTTATATATATTGAATAGTGAACTAAATCAATCGGCATTGAAGTAAGCTGTTAAATACGTGATGCCATTACAATCAACGATACCAATAGCAGCCATCATGAACAGTGGTTTCTGTTAGCCGCACACGTTGACTTTATAATACATGTACCATGTAATACAGGTTATTATATTGTATTCAAATCATGAATAGGACTTTTTGTACACAGGTGTGAAAATACATTGTGTATTATGTACTATGCGTGTACTAAGTATGCCCGTTTAGTCAATACATGCAGTATGGCAAACATGCTCAGCTAATCTATATTTGTTGTATGTCCCACATGCTCAGTTCATCTATACCTGCTGTATGTCCTACACACTCTGTTAATATATACCTACTGTATGTCCTACACACTCTGTTAATCTATACCTGCTGTATGTCCTACACACTCTGTTAATCTATACCTGCTGTATGTCCTACATACTCTGTTAATCTATACCTGCTGTATGTCCTACACACTCTGTTAATATATACCTACTGTATGTCCTACACACTCTGTTAATCTATACCTGCTGTATGTCCTACATACTCTGTTAATCTATACCTGCTGTATGTCCTACATACTCTGTTAATCTATACCTGCTGTATGTCCTACACACTCTGTTAATCTATACCTACTGTATGTCCTACACACTCTGTTAATCTATACCTGATGTATGTCCTACACACTCTGTTAATCTATACCTACTGTATGTCCTACACACTCTGTTAATCTATACCTACTGTATGTCCTACACACTCTGTTAATCTATACCCGCTGTATGTCTTACACACTCTGTTAATCTATACCTGCTGTATGTCCTACACACTCTGTTAATCTATACCTACTGTATGTCCTACACACTCTGTTAATCTATACCTGCTGTATGTCTTACACACTCTGTTAATCTATACCTGCTGTATGTCTTACACACTCTGTTAATCTATACCTGCTGTATGTCCTACACACTATGTTAATCTATACCTGCTGTATGTCTTACACAATCTGTTAATCTATACCTGTTGTATGTCTTACATGCTCAGTTAATCTATATTTGTTGTATGTCCCACATGCTCAGTTCATCTATACCTGCTGTATGTCCTACATACTCTGTTAATCTATACCTGCTGTATGTCCTACACACTCTGTTAATATATACCTACTGTATGTCCTACACACTCTGTTAATCTATACCTGCTGTATGTCCTACACACTATGTTAATCTATACCTGCTGTATGTCTTACACACTCTGTTAATCTATACCTGTTGTATGTCTTACATGCTCAGTTAATCTATATTTGTTGTATGTCCCACATGCTCAGTTCATCTATACCTGCTGTATGTCCTACATACTCTGTTAATCTATACCTGCTGTATGTCCTACACACTCTGTTCATCTATACCTACTGTATGTCTTACACACTCTGTTCATCTATACCTGCTGTATGTCTTACACACTCTGTTAATCTATACCTGCTGTATGTCTTACACACTCTGTTAATCTATACCTGCTGTATGTCTTACACACTCTGTTAATCTATACCTACTGTATGTCTTACACACTCCGTTAATATATACCTGCTGTATGTCTTACACACTTTGTTAATCTATACCTACTGTATGTCTTACACACTCTGTTAATCTATACCTGCTGTATGTCCTACATGCTCAGTTCATCTATACCTGCTGTATGTCCAACATGCTCAGTTCATCTATACCTGCTGTATGTCCAACATGCTCAGTTCATCTATACCTGCTGTATGTCCAACATGCTCAGTTCATCTATACCTGCTGTATGTCCAACATGCTCAGTTCATCTATACCTGCTGTATGTCCTACATGCTCAGTTCATCTATACCTGCTGTATGTCCTACATGCTCAGTTCATCTATACCTGCTGTATGTCCAACATGCTCAGTTCATCTACACCTGCTGTATGTCCAACATGCTCAGTTCATCTACACCTGCTGTATGTCCTACATGCTCAGTTCATCTATACCTGCTGTATGTCCTACATGCTCAGTTCATCTACATCTGCTGTATGTCCAACATGCTCAGTTCATCTACACCTGCTGTATGTCCAGCATATTTAATTCATCTATACCTGCTGTATGTCCTACATGCTCAGTTCATCTACACCTGCTGTATGTCCAACATATTTAATTCATCTATACCTGCTGTACGTCCAGCATGCTCAGTTCATCTACACCTGCTGTATGTCCAACATATTTTATTCATCTATACCTGCTGTATGTCCTACATGCTCAGTTCATCTACACCTGCTGTATGTCCAACATATTTAATTCATCTATACCTGCTGTACGTCCAGCATGCTCAGTTCATCTACACCTGCTGTATGTCCAACATATTTAATTCATCTATACCTGCTGTATGTCCTACATGCTCAGTTCATCTACACCTGCTGTATATCCAACATATTTAATTCATCTATACCTGCTGTATGTCCAGCATGCTCAGTTTATACCTGCTGTATGTCCAACATGCTCAGTCGGTACCGCAGGGTGGGGACACAAGAACTAGGCCAAATGGACAAGGACGTTACCGCAGGACGGGGACACAGAAACAAGGCCAAACGGAAAAGGAAGTTACCACAGGGAGTGGACACAAAAACAAGGCCAAACGGAAAAGGAGTTTACCGCAGTGAGTGGACACAAAAACAAGGCCAAACGGAAAAGGAGTTTACCGCAGTGAGTGGACACAAAAACAAGGCCAAACGGAAAAGGAGTTTACCGCAGTGAGTGGACACAAAAACAAGGCCAAACGGAAAAGGAGTTTACCGCAGTGAGTGGACACAAAAACAAGGCCAAACGGATAAAGAGGATACCACAGGGAAGAAATACAAAACGATACTAATGGGACCAAAGTGTACACGCAGTGGTCACATACAGACATGGAATTTAAAAACACCACATTGTCAACGAAGCCAAAAACATGAAACTTCGAAGGAAAGGAAAATTAAGAGAATTCGTGTAGACGAACTTAATCACTCATTGGGCGTTCATTAAGGCAGGTATGAAAGTATCGTTATTAAGACTAGAAATATCGACACGTGATGACATATGACCGATGTATGCTGCAGTAGTATTTAATAAGAACAATACGTACGCAACCATTCTCTCTGTGATGTAACTGTGATGTAACTAATCAATGCGATAAGCCGATAACAAGCGCATATCTAGATTTATATCAATCCGTTTAGGTACAAATATTCTTGAAGTAAATGTATCATATGTTTTGTAACGTGTCTTTTAATGTCATTGTCTTCACCGTGATGGCGGAAATTGAAACACTCCGCGCAAGGATTGAATGCATTGCCGGGATTAGGTTTCATTTCAATATGATGTAGAAAATGTGAAATATTGCTATAACTGCTTTCATCGGAGTCGGAGATAATTTAAAGGACTGTTGTCTTAATATAGATAACTTAATGATGGAATAAATCTGTGGTCATCATGATTTATATCGGCGTATTCTCTGTAATATGACATTTATTTCTTTGTATTGTCATTAATAAATATAATGTCATCTGTCATAGCGATTCAGAATTAATGTATCTTTTGGAAATAAAACATCTATGTAACATTGACATGTACGTACAAGTTCAAAGTCAAGTTCATCTTGCATCTACATCTACATGTAATTGTTTTTCGGCAGTTTCCGAGTTCTAACGAAGATTAACGATTCAATCAGAACAAAACGGCGAAAATGAGACGGTAAAAATAACTCACTAGGCTTTATGGCTCAGTTGACATTAACTTTTACTAAAAGACACCATGACACTAATTTGTCACCAGATACCTACGACTCTGCATCAGTAATGTGCTTACATCTTGTTTAAAGATGGATTATGGGTAAATAATGAAAGGCAACGTCTTTAATGTTTCAACACAATACCTAGAATGTATTTGATGTTATTTCAGTGGCCTGATATCTGGCTTAGATATTCGATAACAGTTTTGATGCACATATACACGAAAGAAGAAAAACTCATATACAATTTAAGAGAAACTGAAAAATGTTTTGACACGAAACCGTCCAAATACAAAGAAGTTTTTATTGATTCAGTCAAGCAATATGTTATCAGTCAAGCAATATGTTATCAGTCAAGCAATATGTTATCAGTCAAGCAATATGTTATCAGTCAAACAATATGTTATCAGTCAAGCAGTATGTTATCAGTCAAACAATATGTTATCAGTCAAGCAATATGTTTTCAGTCAAACAATATGTTATCAGTCAAACAATATGTTATCAGTCAAGCAATATGTTATCAGTCAAACAATATGTTATCAGCCAAACAATATGTTATCAGTCAAACAATATGTTATCAGTCAAACAATATGTTATCAGTCAAGCAATATGTTATCAGTCAAACAATATGTTATCAGTCAAGCAATATGTTATCAGTCAAGTAATATGTTATCAGTCAAACAATATGTTATCAGTCAAACAATATGTTATCAGTCAAACAATATGTTATCAGTCAAGCAATATGTTATCAGTCAAGCAATATGTTATCAGTCAAGCAATATGTTATCAGTCAAACAATATGTTATCAGTCAAGCAATATGTTATCAGTCAAGCAATATGTTATCAGTCAAGCAATATGTTATCAGTCAAACAATATGTTATCAGTCAAGCAATATGTTATCAGTCAAGCAATATGTTATCAAACATCCAATTTGTGTCGAATGTGGGACAGATAAGCATATGGATTGCTACATTCACTATACAGTGTCTCCTAACACGGATACTTGCGTCACGATATGAAGGCACGGGACATAGGAAGGGGACACAAAACATAAGCAAAACGGAGGGGTTTTAGGGATTTTTTAATTTTCTCCATACAGGCGATATCTATTCATCGTAACTTGTTTTATGAAAATAAAGTATGACTTGTCAGGATTAAAATGAAAAATATATATATATATATTATACATGAACAGGACTACAGCCAGTCGATGCTTATCTGACGGACTAGTAACCAAATCATAGCGCTGTGAGAGCTGAAGGCAAGGTGCTGCTGATGGGTGGATTGTAGATTTGCATGCTTGGTATAGATCGCGTGACTTGTTTGTGAAGATATTATCGCATTATCCATCGTAATTTCATATACATGTCAGCGGAATACTTTACCATTAGTCTTAAGTTCTTTTGAGCGGACTATACTAGTCTGTGTACTTAGGCATTAGTGATATTTTTGAGTGATAACCAAATTTTAGTTTTCTGAGAGATTTTTAACACTCACAAACTGTCTTTTACAGCATTTAGCAGTCAAATCTGTACAGTAAACATTGACTAGAATGTTTGCAATTTGTAGAAACAAAATTATTACAAGCAATCACCCTTCAAAAATCTAAGCTTTACATTAACACAAAAAACACATAAAAAAAAGCATGATGTGCTACCCTTCTTGGCATTACAACAATTAATCGGTTAGTAAATTAATCATGTAATTGTTTTTGTCTTAATGTGTGATTTTGTTTGGATTCATGAATATTATTCTGTTATTTGTTATGGCGAATACTTATTCAAATAACGGAAAAAATAAGTGCAAAAATACATGAGTGTGTTGCTTCACGTCAAGTTGAAATACTACAATATATTAAGTACGAATATCACAAGAATTTGACGAAGTCAATAGTTGTAATCCGAAAGTCATTCATATTTCGCCATTATGGACATAACATGTTTTAAAACATACCAACGATTAACAGTAATAACAAATAGGATTTAATATGGGTGTAAAGGCAGCTATTTTGGTGCGGTAAAATAATGGTCGGAATTGTTCTGACTGATTAATCGAGCACGTGATAAACATGATGAAAGGCAACTAAATACCTCGATACATCAACAGATTCAAAAAAACCTATAACAATCCCTTAAGATCTTTATAAAATATTATAGTAATTTAAGTAATATTTTACAAATTATCATTTACATTCCAATTAGATTTCGCTTCTCAGGACCATAACGCCCTTTTTGTTACTTCATAGCAGCTCCTTTCAGAGTGTCTCCATGAACCTTCATATAGAAGCTCCTTTCAGAGTGTATCCATGTAACTCCATATAGCAGCTCCTTTCAGAGTGTATCCATGTACCTTCATATAGCAGCTCCTTTCAGAGTGTCTCCATGTACCTTCATATAGCAGCTCCTTTCAGAGTGTATCCATGTACCTTCATAGCAGCTCCTTTCAGAGTGTATCCATGTAACTCCATATAGCAGCTCCTTTCAGAGTGTATTCATGTACCTTCATATAGCAGCTCCTTTCAGAGTGTATCCATGTACCTTCATATAGCAGCTCCTTTCAGAGTGTCTCCATGTACCTTCATATAGCAGCTCCTTTCAGAGTGTATCCATGTAACTCCATATAGCAGCTCCTTTCAGAGTGTATCCATGTACCTTCATATAGCAGCTCCTTTCAGAGTGTATCCATGTACCTTCATATAGCAGCTCCTTTCAGAGTGTCTCCATGTACCTTCATAGCAGCTCCTTTCAGAGTGTATCCATGTAACTCCATATAGCAGCTCCTTTCAGAGTGTATCCATGTACCTCCATATAGCAGCTCCTTTCAGAGTGTATCCATGTAACTCCATATAGCAGCTCCTTTCAGAGTGTACCAATGTACCTTCATATAGCAGCTCCTTTCAGAGTGTCTCCATGTACCTCCATATAGCAGCTCCTTTCAGAGTGTATCCATGTACCTCCATATAGCAGCTCCTTTCAGAGTGTATCCATGTAACTCCATATAGAAGCTCCTTTCAGAGTGTCTCCATGTACCTTCATAGCAGCTCCTTTCAGAGTGTATCCATGTAACTCCATATAGAAGCTCCTTTCAGAGTGTATCCATGTACCTTCATATAGAAGCTCCTTTCAGAGTGTATCCATGTACCTCCATATAGCAGCTCCTTTCAGAGTGTATCCATGTAACTCCATATAGCAGCTCCTTTCAGAGTGTATCCATGTAACTCCATATAGAAGCTCCTTTCAGAGTGTCTCCATGTACCTTCATATAGAAGCTCCTTTCAGAGTGTATCCATGTACCTTCATATAGCAGCTCCTTTCAGAGTGTCTCCATGTACCTTCATATAGCAGCTCCTTTCAGAGTGTCTCCATGTACCTTCATATAGAAGCTCCTTCAAGAGTGCATCCATGGCCCTCCATATAGCCGCTCCTTTCAGAGTGTATCCATGTACCTTCATATAGCAGCTCCTTTCAGAGTGTATCCATGTACCTTCATAGCAGCTCCTTTCAGAGTGTATCCATGTAACTCCATATAGCAGCTCCTTTCAGAGTGTATCCATGTACCTCCATATAGCAGCTCCTTTCAGAGTGTATCCATGTACCTTCATAGCAGCTCCTTTCAGAGTGTATCCATGTAACTCCATATAGAAGCTCCTTTCAGAGTGTATCCATGTACCTTCATATAGCAGCTCCTTTCAGAGTGTATCCATGTACCTTTATAGCAGCTCCTTTCAGAGTGTATCCATGTACCTCCATATAGCAGCTCCTTTCAGAGTGTATCCATGTACCTCCATATAGCAGCTCCTTTCAGAGTGTATCCATGTAACTTCATATAGCAGCTCCTTTCAGAGTGTATCCATGTACCTTCATATAGCAGCTCCTTTCAGAGTGTATCCATGTACCTTCATATAGCAGCTCCTTTCAGAGTGTATCCATGTACCTTCATAGCAGCTCCTTTCAGAGTGTATCCATGTACCTTCATATAGCAGCTCCTTTCAGAGTGTATCCATGTACCTTCATATAGCAGCTCCTTTCAGAGTGTATCCATGTACCTTCATATAGCAGCTCCTTTCAGAGTGTATCCATGTAACTCCATATAGCAGCTCCTTTCAGAGTGTACCCATGTAACTCCATATAGCAGCTCCTTTCAGAGTGTATCCATGTAACTCTATATAGCAGCTCCTTTCAGAGTGTATCCATGTAACTCCATATAGCAGCTCCTTTCAGAGTGTCTCCATGTACCTTCATAGCAGCTCCTTTCAGAGTGTATCCATGTACCTCTATATAGCAGCTCCTTTCAGAGTGTATCCATGTACCTTCATAGCAGCTCCTTTCAGAGTGTCTCCATGTACCTCCATATAGCAGCTCCTTTCAGAGTGTCTCCATGTACCTCTATATAGCAGCTCCTTTCAGGGTGTCTCCATGTACCTCCATATAGCAGCTCCTTTCAGAGTGTATCCATGTACCTTCATATAGCAGCTCCTTTCAGAGTGTATCCATGTAACTCCATATAGCAGCTCCTTTCAGAGTGTATCCATGTACCTTCATATAGCAGCTCCTTTCAGAGTGTATCCATGTACCTTCATATAGCAGCTCCTTTCAGAGTGTCTCCATGTACCTTCATATAGCAGCTCCTTTCAGAGTGTATCCATGTACCTCCATATAGCAGCTCCTTTCAGAGTGTATCCATGTACATTCATATAGCAGCTCCTTTCAGAGTGTATCCATGTACATTCATATAGCAGCTCCTTTCAGAACGTATCCATGTACCTTCATATAGCAGCTCCTTTCAGAGTGTATCCATGTACCTTCATAGCAGCTCCTTTCAGAGTGTATCCATGTACCTCCATATAGCAGCTCCTTTCAGAGTGTATCCATGTAACTCCATATAGCAGCTCCTTTCAGAGTGTATCCATGTAACTCCATATAGCAGCTCCTTTCAGAGTGTATCCATGTAACTCCATATAGCAGCTCCTTTCAGAGTGTATCCATGTACCTTCATATAGCAGCTCCTTTCAGAGTGTCTCCATGTACCTTCATATAGCAGCTCCTTTCAGAGTGTATCCATGTACCTTCATATAGCAGCTCCTTTCAGAGTGTATCCATGTACCTCCATATAGCAGCTCCTTTCAGAGTGTATCCATGGACCTCCATATAGCAGCTCCTTTCAGAGTGTACCCATGTACCTTCATAGCAGCTCCTTTCAGAGTGTACCCATGTACCTTCATCTAGCAGCTCCTTTCAGAGTGTATCCATGTACCTTCATCTAGCAGCTCCTTTCAGAGTGTATCCATGTACCTTCATATAGCAGCTCCTTTCAGAGTGTATCCATGTACCTTCATCTAGCAGCTCCTTTCAGAGTTTATCCATGTACCTTCATATAGCAGCTCCTTTCAGAGTGTACCCATGTAACTTCATAGTAGTAAAACATTCCATTAGCCCATTAATTTCATTGTTACGGAATTTACATTATTAATCATTGAGCTTTAAAGAATTAAATAGTTATTGAAACATTGATTATTTGGGCATTTCTTACAAATTATAACAGTGGTCATCTTTTATTAGATGCAGTTAAAGTGACCCGTGTTTTATTACTTTGTCACGCGTACGTACCACGTACAGTAGTAAATTACACTTTGTGGAAATTGGGTCAAATGCATATAGCATCTGAAATGTAGCATAGATCCTAATGACTAGATGCTAGACTATGCAAAAAGGAGTGTTTAAAAACAGATTTTACCTTCTTTTATATTTTATATTTCCCAAAGTTCAGTTTATATCGTTACCCATTGCACCCTTTTAGTCTTACTTTATACCTAATCCCATTGACATCATCTTATGATTTATTTTTTATTTCTCCTCCCAAATTGATTTTTTCCACATTTCTGACCTATTTATTTGTATATGTATATTATACTCTAAGACATATTACGGGTGTTTCTTCATACCTTAAGAACGTTTCTGTGGAGTCATTGTTTGGTGAATGTGACCTACCTCCTGCATACTCCTATATTCTCTCATTCACATATTGACGCCCAAAAATTGACAGAAAACGTGCAAGGATTCCTTATTTACCAATCCAGACCACAGAAGATAAAGTACTGCTTTAAGGTTTAAAAGCTCAATCACGGAGTATCAGCGTGTCGACAAAAAATATTTAATATAAAACCACGAGTTGAACTCGTTGATACCGCGATTAAGCCATAAGTTGGTCCCTGTATAGCAAACTTAATTAATTACCGATAAATATTTAATTAATTCCGAATGAACTGTATGAGAGATATTGAAGACACATACTTTTTTCCTGTTGCTAGGCGATACAACGAAGTCGGATCTGACAGACTAACATTATTACGTACATACGAATTACCGTAATACGTCAAATATCACGTGTCAAAGTAGACCGGAAGTAGGCCATACTGTTCAGAATGATCTATACACATTCAGCATGTATTCTACTTTAGAAAAATACAGTTTTTCACGCAAAAGGATACCTTTCACTGTAGTTGTAAGGAATTCTGCAGTAAATACTTAAGATGGTTATATAAAGGATACCTTTCACTGTAGTTGTAAGGAATTGTGCAGTAAAATACTTAAGATGGTTATATAAAGGATACCTTTCACTGTAGTTGTAAGGAATTGTGCAGTAAAATACTTAAGATGGTTATATAAAGGATACCTTTCACTGTAGTTGTAAGGAATTGTGCAGTAAATACTTAAGATGGTTATATAAAGGATACCTTTCACTGTAGTTGTAAGGAATGCTGCAGTAAATACTTAAGATGGTTATATAAAGGATACCTTTCACTGTAGTTGTAAGGAATTGTGCAGTAAAATACTTAAGATGGTTATATAAAGGATACCTTTCACTGTAGTTGTAAGGAATGCTGCAGTAAATACTTAAGATGGTTATATAAAGGATACCTTTCACTGTAGTTGTAAGGAATTCTGCAGTAAATACTTAAGATGGTTATATAAAGGATACCTTTCACTGTAGTTGTAAGGAATGCTGCAGTAAATACTTAAGATGGTTATATAAAGGATACCTTTCACTGTAGTTGTAAGGAATGCTGCAGTAATACTTAAGATGGTTATATAAAGGATACCTTTCATTGTAGTTGTAAGGAATGCTGCAGTAAATACTTAAGATGGTTATATAAAGGATACCTTTCACTGTAGTTGTAAGGAATGCTGCAGTAAATACTTAAGATGGTTATATAAAGGATACCTTTCACTGTAGTTGTAAGGAATGCTGCAGTAAATACTTAAGATGGTTATATAAAGGATACCTTTCACTGTAGTGGTAAGGAATGCTGCAGTAAAATACTTAAGATGGTTATATAAAGGATACCTTTCACTGTAGTTGTAAGGAATGCTGCAGTAAATACTTAAGATGGTTATATAAAGGATACCTTTCACTGTAGTTGTAAGGAATTCTGCAGTAAATACTTAAGATGGTTATATAAAGGATACCTTTCACTGTAGTTGTAAGGAATGCTGCAGTAAATACTTAAGATGGTTATATAAAGGATACCTTTCACTGTAGTTGTAAGGAATGCTGCAGTAAATACTTAAGATGGTTATATAAAGGATACCTTTCACTGTAGTTGTAAGGAATTGTGCAGTAAATACTTAAGATGGTTATATAAAGGATACCTTTCACTGTAGTTGTAAGGAATGCTGCAGTAAATACTTAAGATGGTTATATAAAGGACAGCTTTCACTGTAGTTGTAAGGAATTGTGCAGTAAATACTTAAGATGGTTATATAAAGGATACCTTTCACTGTAGTTGTAAGGAATTGTGCAGTAAATACTTAAGATGGTTATATAAAGGATACCTTTCACTGTAGTTGTAGGGAATGCTGCAGTAATACTTAAGATGGTTATATAAAGGATACCTTTCACTGTAGTTGTAAGGAATGCTGCAGTAATACTTAAGATGGTTATATAAAGGATACCTTTCACTGTAGTTGTAAGGAATTGTGCAGTAAATACTTAAGATGGTTATATAAAGGATACCTTTCACTGTAGTTGTAAGGAATTGTGCAGTAAATACTTAAGATGGTTATATAAAGGATACCTTTCACTGTAGATGTAAGGAATTGTGCAGTAAATACTTAAGATGGTTATATAAAGGATACCTTTCACTGTAGTTGTAAGGAATTGTGCAGTAAATACTTAAGATGGTTATATAAAGGATACCTTTCATTGTAGTTGTAAGGAATGCTGCAGTAAATACTTAAGATGGTTATATAAAGGATACCTTTCACTGTAGTTGTAAGGAATTGTGCAGTAAATACTTAAGATGGTTATATAAAGGATACCTTTCACTGTAGTTGTAAGGAATTGTGCAGTAAATACTTAAGATGGTTATATAAAGGATACCTTTCACTGTAGTTGTAAGGAATGCTGCAGTAAATACTTAAGATGGTTATATAAAGGATACCTTTCATTGTAGTTGTAAGGAATTCAGCAGTAATACTTAAGATGGTTATATAAAGGATACCTTTCACTGTAGTTGTAAGGAATGCTGCAGTAAATACTTAAGATGGTTATATAAAGGATACCTTTCACTGTAGTTGTAAGGAATGCTGCAGTAAATACTTAAGATGTTTATATAAAGGATACCTTTCACTGTAGTTGTAAGGAATGCTGCAGTAAATACTTAAGATGGTTATATAAAGGATACCTTTCACTGTAGTTGTAAGGAATGCTGCAGTAAATACTTAAGATGGTTATATAAAGGATACCTTTCACTGTAGTTGTAAGGAATGCTGCAGTAAATACTTAAGATGGTTATATAAAGGATACCTTTCATTGTAGTTGTAAGGAATGCTGCAGTAAATACTTAAGATGGTTATATAAAGGATACCTTTCACTGTAGTTGTAAGGAATGCTGCAGTAAATACTTAAGATGGTTATATAAAGGATACCTTTCATTGTAGTTGTAAGGAATTCAGCAGTAATACTTAAGATGGTTATATAAAGGATACCTTTCACTGTAGTTGTAAGGAATGCTGCAGTAAATACTTAAGATGGTTATATAAAGGATACCTTTCACTGCAGTTGTAAGGAATTCTGCAGTAAATACTTAAGATGGTTATATAAAGGATACCTTTCACTGTAGTTGTAAGGAATTCTGCAGTAAAATACTTAAGATGGTTATATAAAGGATACCTTTCACTGTAGTTGTAAGGAATTCTGCAGTAAATACTTAAGATGGTAAATATAAAGAACTATTGCAGCTCTAGCGTCCCAATGGCAAATCGATGAAATCCAAGTACTACACTATTACACGAGAGACGTATCGTGAACTTTGACATTCAATTTCTTAGTCGTTTTTCCCCAATGACATAGTTACGTTCGAATCATCAAATAAATATATTGCCTATCTATCCCCCCCCCATTTCGTCCGTTTTAGTTTTATTGTATTCCAAATAATATGCAGCTCCTATATGTATTCATCATTACCGCCCTCCTGTTCAGCTGCGTTATTTTAGTCTATCCCGTTCCCAGACATTCAATCAAATACGCCAATCCCCTCTTTCCGTTCCTAACACTGTGTCTCGTACTTCGCTCGGATACACACACTTGCGCAGTGATCTAACGACGAATGCAGAAGTGAATATTTATGGTGTCACATCAACAAATAATCCCGACTGTTACGACTATAATTTTCACAAAAAAATAATATGACATAATAATGGCAACTATTAGCCAAATAAATGTTAATATAATTATATAACATCACAAATATTACTGACTTGTTATACATACAGTCTCTGGGTGTATATTTATACAAAATAGACCGAGGCGATCCGAACATTTGCCATTCGTCTAAAATAAAAAAAACTGTCACTGTGGACACATTGTTCTTTTTTATATTCCACATGTTTGCATAAATAAACTAGGAATATCCCGGACTTTTATATTCCACATGTTTGCATAAATAAACTAGGAATATCCCGGACTTTTATATTCCACATGTTTGCATAAATAAACTAGGAATATCCCGGACTTTTATATTCCACATGTTTGCATAAATAAACTATGAACATCCCGGACTTTTATATTCCACATGTTTGCATAAATAAACTAGGAATATCCCGGACTTTTATATTCCACATGTTTGCATAAATAAACTAGGAATATCCCGGACTTTTATATTCCACATGTTTGCATAAATAAACTAGGAATATCCCGGACTTTTATATTCCACATGTTTGCATAAATAAACTAGGAATATCCCGGACTTTTATATTGTATTATATTTCTTGGCATTTTTTATTCGTTGTGAAACATGCAATCGTTCTATAACATCGATCCGGCAGTATTAAACAGAAAGGAAATTACCCTTTTACATGTGTATTTGTGTCCACATTAATCGTCACTTTGATCGCAATAATGTTCTGTATTGAGTTTAGCGATATATCACCAGAGGATCCGTGTTATTTATATCAAGCTCCAAGTTTACCCAGCAACTTCAACTTGCATATTTGTAGCGTAGGAATTTTCAATAATGCAAATTAATAGATAATTATTCACGAAAAGGACAATGCTTCACCTTGTAAACATATAACTTTCGAATTAAAACAAAGGCCAAAAGAGCAGAGCGCGGATGTCCCCGTGCTAAGACAAGGCGCCTACTCATATTCACGCGACGCAAAGTATCTTTGACGCACGTTTATCGCAACAGTTGTAGAGCATTTGTCTTCTTTGATAAAGTCCTGTTACCATGACAATGTTATTTTCAGATATTTGCGATGTATCTGATCTTGCCAAAGCAACAATCGGCTGTGATGGACTTGTGTTCAAAGGAATACGTTAGTAATGTTTGTGATAGTAATTTCAAGGAAAGAATAATGTATATCATTTTCAAATTCTCAAAACGGACAATGACTTTTTAAATTAACGAACAGAATCATATTCACGATCAATATAGAACTTCAATCAGAAAGCCTCATTATTATCCGATTGAACATTCGTTAGCAGATGAAGTGCCATGTTATCTATAAGATCTGGAATTACTTTTTTCAGCGTAGGTATTTTTAAGAAGTGTCGCGGCCTTTGTAATACTTGTAATCAGCTCAAACGCGGAATACTTTAAACCTTGTATCACTGTGATGTCAGAACTATCAACTTGTTCTCAATTATAGATGTCACTTTTGGTTTTAATAACAATTGTTCAGCAATACTTTCTGATAGGTCTTTCTTAGTTTCTGTAAATATATATTAATACGCTTTTTATTTTGCAAAACATACGGCGGGCTGATTAATTTGTGCAGTTGTGTACCATCAATCGTGAAGCGTTAAAACATCTAGACATGTGTTCTTCCGAGGCTCAAACAAATTGGTAAAGTTTTTGATAAAAAATGTTAGAATATACTTGATAAATATGACGCTTTAAAATATTACCCAAAAAGTTCGAGGACTGCTATTTGTCGTAAAACATTTAACACATTCTTTGTTCTGTTTTTTCGTTACCGTTCTAGTGCTTCACTAAATGAGTTCGCAATAATTATATATACATAATCGTGTCTACTTCAGCTTTACGTGTTTTGTGTCTCAGCCGAACTGTTACTCAAAAGACAATATTTTTTGGTAGCGACGCTTGATTACAGAGCACATATGATCATCTGAACTTTGTCAGCATGTTTCAACAATAATGTGTATTTACCGTCTTTCTCTCGATAACCGGCAGTGTATGTTCCATAGCAAGTACTTCCCCTGGCGGTTGAAAGAAACCACTGCCACCAACAAATTATTTTATCAAAATTTCAGTTAAGTAATGCATACATGTAGTTTACTTATTACTTGTGAAAAAATTATTATGCATCAAATTTATAAGTTTACAATTAAGACTAGTTTCTGTTTACATTGTGACCTAATGGAATGCAAGCGATGACTCATTGCAAACAAAGTGTTGGGACCTAAGGTTTATATTTAAATAGTTTTAGACATTTTATGTCTTGATTAGAAACGATTGCAAACTTGCAATTTCAATCAAATTAGTTATAGGATTATTTCCTATTCTGCCATCTTTAATCTGTCATGATAATTGCATGGGTCACGTAGTTGTTCGTGGTATAAACTATCGGTTCACTCTCAACGTTTATGGTTTGTATCGGAGTTTTGGTCTGCAATGCCAGAGTCATGCAGTGACCCAGCTATGTGGGTGGAGGAAACCAACAGGCGGGTACTTGAACCATCGAGCTTCCATAAGCCAGCTGGATAGACTTACAGTTATGATACCAATGTTAACGATGGACATGTGTTCGGGAACATCTGTTCTTACAAAATGAAGACAGCGGGCTCACACATTAGTTTGAACGCCGGTTGGGATTCGAACTCGTATCTGTGAGAAGCAGGTCATTTGAAGTCAGCGACAATAACAGCGACTATTTTCCGTCTCTCCAATATTTTAATCAAGAAATATTCAATACACGATGTTATGTGTTTGTCTTGTAATACAGTATGACAATCTGACCTAAGCGGCGAAAGTTGTCAGTTGTTTGCGGAAAAGTAGGTTACTTCTGAATGGAAATACCAGAGCTCTGATTTGGTCGAATGATCGTTGTTAATTAATCAGGAAATTCTTTAAAAACGCCGGAAAACAACAAACAACAATTGTGGCTTTGAAAGAGTATTAACTAGCGAGAAGCATATATGCCTCATGAGAACTCTCTCATATATGGAACAAAATAAGCTGACATGTAAGAAACACGTCGTATCCATGGAAACCAAGCTTTATCTAGTCATGCAATTCCATGAAAAAAGCTGATTTATGGTTTATGATAAAGTTCCACTCCACGCTTGTAGATCATGAAAGGTGAGTTAAAGAGACAATTAACTTTTCTCATAACAATTTAAATTAGATAATGTGAACGTTTGTCATAAAATCGTTAAATTTTACGACTAAATCTTAGCCAACCAAACGGTCGCGTGATCAAACAAGAATCCCTGAAGTTCCATCAAGCGCATCAAACAACTGTCCTATATGCAACAGAAAAATGACAAGTATGTATTTGGTTTTGTTCTAACCTACAATAATTCAGGCACACAGAGATGGACTGTGCTTGTACACATAGCAGATCGTGTGATGCTACCTAGAGATACCACGACCTAGGCATGTGCAACACCCATTTACATGCCAGAACCACCAGCCCTAGTTCTACCCTATTATACCGATGCACGGGGGTTTCCTGGACTATTTTAACGATTTCAGTGTCGGAGATCCAACCCGCGATCTTCCGCACCCAAGACATAAGCTCTATCACAGGACCATTGGATCTTTCAAACCAATCAGGAGAACTAAATAAAGATGTATGCGTTCTTGAACTTCCTTGTTAACCCGTTCATCTTGGCCTGCGTCAAAATGATGACAATGTACCGAACATTTTCTGTCTTAAACATTAAAAATATTGCATCGAAACTATAGCGTGTCATTGTCACATTAGAACTAGTTGTACTTAGATTGATAGATAGGAAAACAGGCACTATGCCCATAATTGCACATGAACAGTTTGATGTATACATTGCTATGAATACACATTTACATACTTATTCCACATACATACATTCATACATCGATGTATTCTGAGCAAATCATTGCAATATAGATGGACTGGTTTTAGTATTTCGATTAGATATTTATGATAGATAGTATACGTATGTGATACACTAGTATTTTGTCGAGTGGGCGGGGACATTAGAAAATGACAATGGTAACGTGTTGGGGAGAATGAACCAGAGTTTGTATCAGGTAGTAAATGTGTTGTGGTACTAAGCGTTTATTGTATACTCACGTCACCATATAATGCCATTATAACACTGATAATAAAATGAGATTACGTTTATAAAATTAGAAAAATCGATGCAGGAGACGATATTGTGATTAATATTGAATGTAGAGGTCAGAAATTTAAGTGAATGGAAAATGAGCTGCATGTCAAGGAATGGGGCATCACTTTTCATTTGCAGGGAGAAATAACGTTAGTGATGCGGAGTCAATGAACTGAGTGAAAAGAAACATGATAATGAGATAGAGGAAGGAGTGAAATAAAGATGGAAATGAGGTAAAGTGAGAAATGGAATAAACATGGAATTGAGGTAAAGGGAGAAGTGGAATAAACATGATAATGAGCTAAAGTGAGAAATGGAATAAACATGGAATTGAGGTAAAGGGAGAAATGGAATAAACATGATAATGAGGTAAAGGGAGAAATGGAATAAACATGGAAATGGGACAAAGGGTGGAGAGGAATAAACATGGAAATGGGACAAAGGGAGGAGTGGAATAAACATGGCAATGAGGCGAAGGGAGGATAGGAATAAATATGTAAAGGATGTTAATGGAGGAGTAGAATAAACTTGGAAATGAGGTAAAGGGATGAGTAAAATGAAGTTGGATATGAGGCAAAGGAAGGAGTTAAATGGGACTTGGAAATGTAGTAAAGGGGAGTGAAATAACGATGGAAATTAGGTGACAGATATTACCTCGCCTGGGTTTTCTAACCAACGACTGTCAGATTGACTGTCGAGCGTTCTACCGACCGAGCTAACCGTACGGGCAAAACTGATATATGGCATATTAACGACAGATTTACAATATTTGCAAAGGAAACATGCAGTTTATCCGATATAGTTATTGCAGTAAATTCATGAATACAATACTTCTGATACTTACTAAATAACGTATCCGGTGCTAAACTACATATGTCAGTTCACAGTGGTCATCTCAATATTGAACAGGAAGTGTCAAAAAACATGACATGTTAACATGTATTGCAATATCATTACAATTGAATTTGATATTCATGTCATTGGATTGAATTCCAAAACATGAATGTATTTGTCAAGCAGTTTTTAAAAATTCTTCCAATAAAAGATAGACACATTGACTCCCAATAAATCCACAAACATGTGCTGTTAAAACATTGTGCCCCATTCACAATTGATAGACTTCAAACAAACTGATTTGCGTGTCTTTGAGTGTGCTTGTACTGATGTATGTCTCCGCTCAGTTCAGTTAGGAAATTCACACGCTAACGAATATCAATTATAACAATTGACCAAACACAAAGCCGGACATGTTTTGTACAAGTTCATGTTTCATACCCAGAGCGACATTGACAGAATAACATCAATGTTTGAGTAGTTGGAGACTATGTTTGCATACTTAGAATACTGTAATTAGGTATTCAATAACTTTTGATGAAGTATGTTTACTCTCTTCTCGATGGAAAGAGCGAAAAGGTTAAGCGTACAATAAAGCTCTCCAGAGCAACACCCATTGGCAGACGAAATGTTTGGGTGTTGTTGAAAGGTTGTTGGTCTTGAGAGGTTACGTTGATAGTAAAATTTAGGTGCAATAAAAGTGGACTCAAATTAATATAAATGTAGATTAGCTCACAGTTCGACGCAATGTTTCAATTGATGTTTATCAATTACTATTTAATTGATATTTATCTAAACTTCTGAATTCTTAGAAGTAATACATCTCGCATAGTATCAGAATACATTTTTTTGATTAAAAAGGCTTTACATTGCAAATGTGTTTCCGCTGTTCATATACATATAACTATCAACGACCGCTGTTCATATACATATAACTATCAACGACCGCTGTTCATATACATATAACTATCAACGACCGCTGTTCATATACATATAACTATCAACGACCGCTGTTCATATACATATAACTATCAACGACCGCTGTTCATATACATATAACTATCAACGACCGCTGTTCATATACATATAACTATCAACGACCGCTGTTCATATACATATAACTATCAACGACCGCTGTTCATATACATATAACTATCAACGACCGCTGTTCATATACATATAACTATCAACGACCGCTGTTCATATACATATAACTATCAACGACCGCTGTTCATATACATATAACTATCAACGACCGCTGTTCATATACATATAACTATCAACGACAACCGGAAGTAAACATTTATACTTAACGGTTCGAAATAATTTGAATGTTTTAATTCGAGCTATTTTTGAAACCGGAATGTGGTAAGTGTTAGAACCCGATACCTGGTCGCCAATGATGACTTCTTGGACCCGAGTCACATCTGGTGACATAGTTAGACGTAAATTCCAGAAAAAAATATCTGATTCTTAATTGGGAGTTCATGTCATATTATGTAGTAGGTATAAAATACATTGTGGCTTAACAAACGTCTTGGCATTTGAGTTTGTTGTGGATATATTGGGCATGGAAATGTTTCGCTTTAATTTCCATCCCTTTAGATGTTTACTTTTTGGCTAATTTGAAGTCTGAGACAGAGAAGTCATGCTTGTCCGTTATGCTAGGACCTGATCACGTCGACCATCCCCGAGAATCTTATAAGACCATATCTTCCGAGACAGAGAAGTCACGCTTGTCCGTTATGCTAGGACCTGATCAAGTCGACCATCCCGCGAGAATCTTATAAGACCATATCTTCCGAGACAGGTAAAGTTCCTGGCGATGAAGCCAGAAGTTAAAACAGTAAATATCGAGTTTAATAATGCTTCATATATAATGGACGTGATTTGTACAATCAAAGATTCGGCAAGACAGTGAACAGTTTCCATCTATGGCGTCAGAGATTAAATTTAGTGTTAAACCAGAGCGCAATGGTTGCTTTTTAATATGTTTTTCTTAGTTAAACTTATTTCCCATTGTATATGAGTTTGTTTCTGAATCCGCGGTTACTGTGAATCTGTATACATTATCATAGTATAGGCGAATCTCATCTCAAATCCAAAAACTCTCGGTCCTTTCCCCCAAAAGACAAGAAACCACTGTTGAAAACCTGACGAACGTTTTGGATGAAATATCAACAGAGTCGCTAATTATAAACAAGTATACAGTCCATTTGTTCTAAACAGAAATAAAGTAATGAAAAATTAGCGTTGGAATTTCCAGCAGTTAAACTTACTAATGACTTGTATGAGACTGTGAGTAAAACTTGTAAGTACTCGTATGAATGGCAGAAGGATGGTGGAAAATATGTTTATACAGCAGTTAATGGATACTTCACTCTTCGTCAATCTTCGGGCACAATCGCCGTTCTCCGCGAGAGGACACGTGATAATTATACGCCCATAGAATGGCCATGTTTACATTTCGCTGATGATTACTCTCGGACTTTTACGAATATTCATGAGTGCCAAGTAAATATTGTCCGACCATATATATAAATACATTAAATTATATAATATAACATACTTGTTAAACTCGCACATTAATAATATTTTATTGCCTAAAAAACGACGAAATAATTTAAAAATGTATAATTTTGTCGCAATGGACAGAACCTGTTTACTGTTAAGTTTTATTTTTGTTACATTAGCTTGTTATATACACTGTATAGAGATCTTACAAGTCTGCATACAGTGTGTGCTATCATATAACGTTATTAAGTGAATCTGATCTGTAGATTGGCAAGCGTGAGAATAAAGCCTTATTTACACGACCGATCTTTTCAAAATTTATGATTTGCATAATTGGTAGATTTATACATTGTACAAAAAAACGTGTATCTACTCCTCAAAACGTGTATCTACTCCTCAAAACGTGTATCTACTCCCCAAAACGTGTATCTACTCCCCAAAACGTGTATCTACTCCTCAAAACGTGTATCTACTCCTCAAAACGTGTATCTACTCCTCAAAACGTGTATCTACTCCTCAAAACGTGTATCTACTCCTCAAAACGTGTATCTACTCCTCAAAACGTGTATCTACTCCTCAAAACGTGTATCTACTCCTCAAAACGTGTATCTACTCCTCAAAACGTGTATCTACTCCTCAAAACGTGTATCTACTCCTCAAAACGTGTATCTACTCCTCAAAACGTGTATCTACTCCTCAAAACGTGTATCTACTCCTCAAAACGTGTATCTACTCCTCAAAACGTGTATCTACTCCTCAAAACGTGTATCTACTCCCCAAAACGTGTATCTACTCCCCAAAACGTGTATCTACTCCCCAAAACGTGTATCTACTCCTCAAAACGTGTATCTACTCCTCAAAACGTGTATCTACTCCTCAAAACGTGTATCTACTCCTCAAAACGTGTATCTACTCCTCAAAACGTGTATCTACTCCTCAAAACGTGTATCTACTCCTCAAAACGTGTATCTACTCCTCAAAACGTGTATCTACTCCTCAAAACGTGTATCTACTCCTCAAAACGTGTATCTACTCCTCAAAACGTATATCTGCTCCTCAAAACGTGTATCTACTCCTCAAAACATATATCTACTCCTCAAAACGTGTATCTACTCCTCAAAACGTGTATCTACTCCTCAAAACGTGTATCTACTCATCAAAACGTGTATCTACTCATCAAAACGTATATCTACTCCTCAAAACGTGTATCTACTCCTCAAAACGTATATCTACTCCTCAAAACGTGTATCTACTCCTCAAAACGTGTATCTACTCCTCAAAACGTGTATCTACTCCTCAAAACGTGTATCTACTCCTCAAAACGTATATCTACTCCTCAAAACGTGTATCTACTCCTCAAAACGTGTATCTACTCCTCAAAACGTATATCTGCTCCTCAAAACGTGTATCTACTCCTCAAAACGTATATCTACTCCTCAAAACGTATATCTGCTCCTCAAAACGTGTATCTACTCCTCAAAACGTGTATCTACTCCTCAAAACGTATATCTGCTCCTCAAAACGTGTATCTACTCCTCAAAACGTGTATCTACTCCTCAAAACGTGTATCTACTCCTCAAAACGTGTATCTACTCCTCAAAACGTGTATCTACTCCTCAAAACGTGTATCTACTCCTCAAAACGTGTATCTACTCCTCAAAACGTATATCTGCTCCTCAAAACAGTTAGCCCACCTTGTTGTACTTTGAGAATCATCACTACATTATGACAAAATAATCTGAAACGATGAACAATATTTGGACCGGTTTATATCGTCCATTTTCGATAGTTCAATTCAATTGAATACTAAAAATGTTATAGGAAACTGCCATCAAAGTCAACAGATGATGTATACTAACTGTGATAGGAAACTGTCATCATAGTCAATAGATGATGTATACTAACTGTGATAGGAAACTGTCATCAAAGTCAACAGATGATGTATACTAACTGTGATAGGAAACTGCCATCAAAGTCAACAGATGATGTATACTAACTGTGATAAGAAACTGCCATCAAAGTCAACAGATGATGTATACTAACTGTGATAGGAAACTGCCATCAAAGTCAACAGATGATGTATACTAACTGTGATAGGAAACTGCCATCAAAGTCAACAGATGATGTATACTAACTGTGATAGGAAACTGCCATCAAAGTCAACAGATGATGTATACTAACTGTGATAAGAAACTGCCATCAAAGTCAACAGATGATGTATACTAACTGTGATAGGAAACTGCCATCAAAGTCAACAGATGATGTATACTAACTGTGATAGGAAACTGCCATCAAAGTCAACAGATGATGTATACTAACTGTGATAGGAAACTGCCATCAAAGTCAACAGATGATGTATACTAACTGTGATAGGAAACTGTCATCATAGTCAATAGATGATGTATACTAACTGTGATAGGAAACTGCCATCAAAGTCAACAGATGATGTATACTAACTGTGATAGGAAACTGCCATCAAAGTCAACAGATGATGTATACTAACTGTGATAGGAAACTGCCATAAAAGTCAACAGATGATGAATACTAACTGTGATAAGAAACTGCCATCAAAGTCAACAGATGATGAATACTAACTGTGATAGGAAACTGCCATCAAAGTCAACATATGATGTATACTAACTTTGTCGCAACAATGTTGCGGGCTTTATTTGTGTAATTATATTAGAAACAATCTCAGTAATGAGAATTTCGAAATACCGTCTATGCTGGTTGAGACATAAATGCGACATCCAAGTTCCGCTATTAAAGATTCTTGAATGACGATTTACTGATCAGAAGCTAACGACTTTTAATCGACACCTCCATCAGATGAGGGGGTAATTTAATACATTAAATGATGCTACTTTACGTAGAATCTAAGTTAACAGAAGAAGTAATCAAGACTGGAAAGGAAATCAATGTTCACGTGGAATCGTTACCCATCATTCTATCATTAATAATGCTTGAATATAAACACAAGAATGCTCTTTCTAAGAATCACAAACAAACATAAAACTAACAAAAATATTGTTGTTGTTGTTTTAGTTTTTCAAACAAACTTTTTTACTCAACATAGTAATATACATGTATAAAGCCTACCTGTCTTTCTGGCAGTAAAGTCCAATAAATAAAATTCCACGCGCTGTTTTCCGTCGTTTATTAGCACATTTGGTCCTGGTTAGCAGATGACAAAGTATTGTAAGCAGACGACAGGTATAGATGGCGCTCTACATTTGTCAACATACGGCATGTATTGATTTGTATTTATCTGTTTTTAGTACGGGAAGGAATATTGAGATGGAATCGGTTGATTTTTCAAATGTTCACAGGTAACGCATTTAATCCGATGATTGCAAATACGAAACTAATGTCGTCTATAGAAAATCTACCAACTCCGTCAGCCCATAATTAATCTTACAGCGGATACGAACGAGATTCAGGATAGTCTTATTTTCTCATGTTTTTTTAAATTTCGAATGTTTTTTTCTACAGGGAATTAACAGTTCAAATTACTTACCAATTGCTTTATATCCAGCTGATTAAAGTCGAATTGTCATGCATGTTACACCCCCGTGAATCAAGTTTTTTTTCTTCATTTGGTCATAAGTTCTATGTGGATTCAAAAATGCGTGTGAGAAGATTTTTTCAACTGCCTTATAGGATATACAATAATTGTGATTTATTCAAGGAGATGTAGGCTATTTTAAATTAATGTCAACGACCGACGATTTTTTTGTTTCATTTGTATCTCGTATTTTGACCATAAATGTGAACTGTGCAATTCAATCTAAACTAATATAGATGCACAAGTATGTGTTTTGTTATTAGTTTCTGCTACAAAAATAATGATTTTTGTCTAACTGAATTTTAATAAAACAGCGTTTTTGTTAGACATGCTGTTAGGAGAAGATGGCAAACAGCAACAGGACTCAACGGCTAGAAAGCAAGGCGTATGATTGGTACATCAGTGAATATATCCAGATGTTGTTCCACTTTGGCAGTAATTGAACTACTACAATACGCTTACAAAATTGCTCTTTTAACATAATAAAGGAGAGTATACATGTTAGTGGTATGACAAGACTGTATAAGTTCGCGACGTGGAAATGTTTGCGAATTTCGCGAATGCACGAATTGCGCGACAATACCAACTGGAGGTAAATCTCTTCGTTCACAGAAGTAAATATGATTATACATGTACTTACACACTAGACTTGTACATGCAATGGAACTTTCTACTGTGATTGTTTTGTGATTGTGGTAAATGATACTCAAGGCTATCAGCATTTGGTGCGAGAAAGAAGGCTCATACACTCAAACACTTTCTGATTGGTCGTTGTTATAGCGTCATGTTTGCCATGCTCATACACTCAAACACTTTCTGATTGGTCGCTGTTATGCCTCATGTTTGCCATGCTCATACACTCAAACACTTTCTGATTGGTCGTTGTTATAGCGTCATGTTTGCCATGCTCATACACTCAAACACTTTCTGATTGATCGTTGTTATAGCGTCATGTTTCTGATTGGTCGCTGTTATAGCGTCACATTTGCCAGGCTCATACACTCAAACACTTTCTGATTAGCCGTTGTTATAGCCTCATGTTTGCCATGCTCATACACTCAAACACTTTCTGATTGGTCGCTGTTATAGCGTCACATTTGCCAGGCTCATACACTCAAACACTTTCTGATTGGTCGCTGTTATAGCGTCATGTTTCTGATTGGTCGCTGTTATAGCGTCATGTTTCTGATTGGTCGCTGTTATAGCGTCATGTTTCTGATTGGTCGCTGTTATAGCGTCATGTTTCTGATTGGTCGCTGTTATAGCGTCATGTTTCTGATTGGTCGCTGTTATTGCGTCATGTTTCTGATTGGTCGCTGTTATAGCGTCATGTTTCTGATTGGTCGCTGTTATAGCGTCATGTTTCTGATTGGTCGCTGTTATAGCGTCATGTTTCTGATTGGTCGCTGTTATAGCGTCATGTTTCTGATTGGTCGCTGTTATAGCGTCATGTTTCTGATTGGTCGCTGTTATTGCGTCATGTTTCTGATTGGTCGCTGTTATAGCGTCATGTTTCTGATTGGTCGCTGTTATAGCGTCATGTTTCTGATTGGTCGCTGTTATAGCGTCATGTTTCTGATTGGTCGCTGTTATAGCGTCATGTTTCTGATTGGTCGCTGTTATTGCGTCATGTTTCTGATTGGTCGCTGTTATAGCGTTATGTTTCTGATTGGTCGCTGTTATAGCGTCATGTTTGCCGAACGTATGATGCAACTATGTCAAAATGTGTTGAGATTCGCACAGACGCATTCAAATTAAACTAACATCATTACCTAGGATGACCATTTAGAAGAACGTTACAGTGTACATATAGATGGCTGCTCCCTGTAACCTCGGTCTGCACACTGATTATCCCACATCGCTTCTGTATCAACTCTGGACTGTGTCTTGTCTTAGAAAAAACATTTGAGACTAAAGGATAAATACAGCCTCACGTCTTTTTCGGACTTTGTAGAACATTTCATAAACGTCTGGTGAGAGATATTGTTCACTGCATATGGGACACACGTCAAGAGACGCTTTTTGCAATGACTAATTCACAGATTTTGCCTCATGTTTATATAATGTAATCGAGTAGAAGAGCATCTTGTTTTGAGATTTGCCGTACTATTATTTTTTCCGATACCAACAATGCACTCAATGGCCTAATGTATGCATTGGAATCAACAGAAGAAAGACCAAGTACAAAGTGTAATACATAATATATTTTAACTACATGTACACACACGCAAATAATATAATATAGTCCAAAAAATAGCAAATGGATACAAAACAGTTATTTACACAAAAGTATTCGTATAACATTTTCTGAACAAAAAGAAGTAATCCAATATATTATATCATATAAAGTGAACCCTGTATTATATTATTCATGTAACTTGAGATAAAATCACTCGCATGATACATACATCAGGGACGGAGCAAAATGCAGACGCTGCAACCCCAATCTTCATAAAAATATCGCATGTTTTTATTTTTAAATGCACCGCAGTAAATCGCTATACACAGTCTGTAAAATCGGTTTTAGTTCGCCAAAATGTGTTGGGTAGCGAAAATGGCGATGTATACAATGTCTTAAGACAGATGATGAGTGGTTTCAAGTGATATTGACAATGATAGCGAAAAATCTGACCGCTTTTATATGTGTTGTCGTCATTTTCATCAATTCTCGCCAAAAACGGTTACTCAAACTCAAGCGTAGAATCTTTGCTTCGCCTATGTGAATATAGATCTATGAAATATTTGATCTAAACATGAGATATATGAGCCACATGTCTTTGACATGTTTTGAATTCAGTGATTACTGATGTTCGCGCTGGTGTCGATGCCGTATGAAAAACTGAACGTTCGTGTTTAACGGATGCAGGTAAGTATGGATTTGTCGTTACTAAACGAACATAGTTATAGCTCTTGGTGCAATATTTTACGCGTGTTGTGTCGATTTGTAAAAGTTTATAATTATTAACACTTCCGAAGACACCATACGCCATTAAAGTTATCTCTCATTTCCAAACTTCCAGTGTGTAATGTGATTTCAACATAGAAAAAGGTGCGTTTTTTATTGTGTACACCGGTTAGCGGTACAGGCTTTTTGTTCATGTCCACAAATGACACGGTGGTTCAATTTGAGTTTTCCGTTTTTTTGCTATACTGATATATACATACTCAACAATATTACAAAACTTTAGCAATTTTTAGTATTAAGTGTGAACTTTCTCACTGAATCAAAGTACAAACCAAGCTCGCAGCAGTTACTTCCCCTGCCATTTCAAAGTAACCACTGTCACAAATCGTTCGTTTTTGATGAATATTCAAATAATCAGATATATATTATGTGTTTGCAGCTAGTCATTGGTGATCGCATCATGACCAGAAGTAAGTTTATTTGTGAAAAAATGAAATATTTAACATGAAATATTTAACATGAAGGTTTAACAGTTTGCATGCAATGCTGACGGGAACTCGTCGTAGTATTAGCAGGGTACCATCACTTTCGTTGTAGCTAACAGTTTAATTAAGTAATCCTGCAGGATGCTTCAGTCTTATTCTGTTTTTGATATGACATGATTCCTTGTAACCTCAATGAAATCAACTGTCAAACCATTTCTTATTCGGCCATCATTTACCCTGTTATGTGACATTCACGGGTCACGTGGTCCTAGATGGTGACAGGGATTTCGGAACTGTTCACATTTCTGCTCGGAGGTTAAAGAGTCATGAAAGCTCATATTTGAAAGATATTTCTAAAAGATAATGTATTTAATACCCTTATTGAAGCGTACAGGTTCCTAATATATATGGTTAACTTTAACATACAACATAATATTATACAGAAGTCTATTACTACAAACATTCATGACATTCAACTAGATATAATATTATACAGAAGTCTATTACTACAAACATTCATGACATTCAACTAGATATAATATCCAATAGTGTAAAAGCCAAGATTTATTGCCATAACAAAAAAGAGGTTAACTCATATCACATACTGACTGTACGTTAGATTTCCGTTTTCCATCATTATATTGTATCCGAATATACTGTTCTTTCATTGGTTGAAGAATACTTTCTTGATACTAGGATTTTCACTGGCTGATAAGTATTACGTAATCTCATCTCTCGTTGTTTCATTTCTTGGAAGATCAAATAACTATTAAAATTTCATGTATTTTTCATGAGTCGAAATGTGTTTGTGTTTCATCGGAGTTATTTATAATAATACACAGCGAGGAAGACTTATATACCATTTCATTGGCCGTAAGGAATTGCACAAAAGTCATATTCCTCAGGCTGACTGGTAACCCCTGACTGAATCCTTTCAACAGATGGTGGAGGGGCGCCAGCAGGGGATTTAAATTCAAATCTTTGGATTAATGTTCCAAAGAACAAGAACATTTCCATTCTGGCCAGGTGCTTTCCAATGCATGAACGACTTCCTGCAATAATACATACAATTATATCATTTAAGACATCATCAACTTGCATTTTGGATAGTTAAATACTCATCAAGTTGGAAATATGTGTAATTAGCCTTTCAATACGTCCTATACATGCATGTCGTGTAATTTAGAGTATCAGTGTGTCTGGTTGTTGTAAGTAAAACATGTATGTAAATGGATTGACATTTGCCTTCTAGTTATTGTATAAGACAGAAAATATATTTATTATGTTAATATGTAATGTTATGAGAAAAGGCAATTGTTGAAGGACATATTAAGTTATTACAGGGAACGTTTCACACACAAGGCAATACCTCGCCACATAGATCACATGGCAATACCTCGCCACATAGATCACATGGAAATACCTCGCCACGTAGATCACATGGTAATACCTCGCCACATAGATCACATGGAAATACCTCGCCACATAGATCACATGGCAATACCTCGCCACATAGATCACATGGCATTACCTCGCCACATAGACCACATGGCAATACCTCGCCACATAGATCACATGGCATTACCTCGCCACATAGATCACATGGAAATACCTCGCCACATAGATCACATGGCAATACCTCGCCACATAGATCACATGGCAATACCTCGCCACATAGATCACATGGCAATACCTCGCCACATAGATCACATGGAAATACCTCGCCACATAGATCACATGGCAATACCTCGCCACATAGATCACATGGCATTACCTCGCCACATATATCACACGGCATTACCTCGCCACATAGATCACATGGTAATACCTCGCCACATAGATCACATGGTAATACCTCGTCACATAGATCACATGGAAATACCTCGCAACATAGATCACATGGCATTACCTCGCCACATAGATCACATGGCATTACCTCGCCACATAGATCACATGGCATTACCTCGCCACATAGATCACATGGCAATACCTCGCCACATAGATCACAGGGAAATATCAGCTTATGAAATATTAGGGATTGAGTAGGTGTGAGGGCAAACGTCTATGGAAACGGGGAGGTAAGGAAGTGTGTGATTGACTATCAAAACAACCATGGATAATTTAATAAGACAACCAGGGAAAGGTTTGGAATGGGTAGAATTACACCACAGGGCAAGCCAAGAAAGCAAATGGCCTCCGAAACGGGGGAGAACACAAACATACATCAAGTCAAGGAACTGCATATGTGGAAAGGAGAACTTGCGTCTAAAACATTAATAGAAATACTACCCACAATCGACCATTACCGACATAATAAGTATGCTAATCATATGTAAACAAGTAACGCCACATTCACCAGGCAATGCCTCCCACACAGATATAAGAGAATCATCAGCAAACAAAACACTAGGAGTTGAGAAAGGGTAAGGGCAAGCACCTATGGAGACGGGGCAATGAGAATAATCCGTCTTGAGCATCAATTAGTATCATAGTAATTAGCTTTGGGAGACCCTGTTTTGTAGATGGCTTTCTTTGACGTGTTCCTCACTGTTGTGTGTTTTGTAACGGCACGTTCTTATTCAAATTTTCATCTTTTCTTACTCGAAAAACATTTTATAGTAACTGATTGTTATGAACATTTTCTACTAAGACGTAAAGACGAAATCACACTTACCCAAACCAAACGGCAACAAATAGTCTTCGTTCACGGGTTTTCGTTCTCCAGCCTCGCTCAGGAAACGTTCTGGGCGGAAGACGTCGGGGTCAACCCACGCTTCTTTGTCGTTCAACAGGGAGAAAAGTACAAATATAACAATACTGTTCTTAGGTATGGTAAAACCCTCAAACTCTGTGTCTTCTAATACTGTATGCGGTGGTGTTTGTGGAGCTGAAATGATAAAGAGGGTGTGTATTTTCGTTCTTTTTGTTCACAAACTGGATGATATACGGGGGCATTAACAGTTTACACATTAAAGTGGAATGCCATAATATTGTCCATATCAAGTCGCTGGCTCTAATCTGTTTCGCATAAAGCCAACATGGGTAAAGGTATTGAACTAAAGAGTGTGATGACTTCTACATAAATTGATATATGAAAGAACCCACCAACAGCAGAATAACGTTGAACTTCATCTATAAATGACAGTAAATATGGCATATCTCTCTTGTCTTCAAGCTTTATATAACGTTCGGTACCAACAACCTGAAAATGTCAGATCAAATACATTTAGAAAAGAGAGCTGTCAGAAGGACAACTAGATCGGCTATTCCAACATGTTTACACAAACAAGAATGACATCTAATTGGTCGAAGGAGAAGTTTGTAAAATAAAAGGCGTGAAAGTGGAAAGATACTTAGAAACATTAACTGATCATTAAGGAATTGGGAAGAGGAAGTAACATAAAGGGAAGAGGCGAAGTGGCATGTGGTCTGCAATGCCATTCTATCATGTCAAACACTGTTAAACATTCATAACATTCCGAGTACAAAGTGTCATTATCTCGTAAAACGCCTGATAATATAGAACTGGAGTTGTGTGTGATGTTAATGACTTGTGTAGAGCATGACAATCATTAGTTCCAGCATTACTTAAGTAGACAAGAAAATCATTGATGCAAAGCATCAAAGGTCGCCGCTAAAGAATTGAATGATATTTTGTTATTTACATTCTTTTGTACAAAAAACATGTAACTAAAGTATTACACTCCATTTTTGTAGTATCAAACACGTAAACAAAAAATATTAATCTGTTTACAGACCCAGTTCCAACTTCTCTGTATATAGCAAGGTCTTTGTTCACAAAAATAATAATATTTAAAATTACATTCTTTGAATCTTTTACATAAATTCTCATTAAGTTTCTAAATAATTATCTCAGACTATCATGACACTCAAAATTTATCACCGGAACACATTTTCTTTTCTGATCCATACGTACGTAAACAATAAGCTTAGAATAAGCACTACTTTTATCTAAATATGTATTTCATACAGTTAACGCATCACTTCTATTTGTTATAATTTGTTACGTAAAAGATTCAAAGAATGCAATTTTAATTATTATTAGGCCACAACAAATTATGTTTGTTCTTCGTATTTTTCCCCCAAAATAATGGGGCGAGCGAGCGAAAAAAAATATTTTTTTCAAACTGTCATTTATTAAAGCGAGCGAGCGAGCGAGTACATTATGGTATCAGTATGAAGCTGAAAACTGTAGTTGCTGGCACCACCCTAAACTATGAATAAACAGCGTATCACCGTAACAAATTCCTTCTTACTGCAGTTTCTTCTCCGTTAGTACATGCAAGGAGAAATTATCAGCGATGACTATATCATATAATATCATAATTATGAACTGCCCACTTCAAGAAAATTTCAATAGCACATGTGAAATACAGGTGAACCAGTCAACGCGAATACTTTTTCTCCTTCACAGGACATAACGACAGGCAAAGACACATTTTTTACCCGTCGCAACAATGTTTTACCTGTTGCAACAATGTTTTACCTGTTGCAACAATGTTTTACCTGTTGCAACAATGTTTTACCTGTCACAACAATTTCTTACCTGTCGCAATGTTTTGAACAGGATTAACAACTTAAAATCCTTATTTTAAATGTTGTTTTATGTATAACCATTATAATTAAGCAAGATTTCTCAGTTTTATTGTTCAAGTAAAGGTCATGACTATCTCATCATCATTAAATACTAGCCATGGCCTACCTTCTTCAACGAACTAATCAACTTCCGATCAACTGGAAGTCTCGTCTTTTGCTCACTTGATGAATTTGGCAATCTTGGCTTGCGCTGGCTTTTTTTCTTGAGCCAATTTTGGAACCAGTCGGTTTCAGTCATTTGGGGGCTACATCACAGCACGCGATCAACAAATATTTAGTGCAGTTTGTCCCCTCAATCCCCAATATTCTATAGCACAGGAGTTTGTTATTTCAATGTAATCATTTTTAGTGTTTCTTTGAAATTGCTTTTAATAGTCTACAAATCATTCCTAATTGAGCTTGTGGGATGATTCAATGTAGCACTGTTATCTTATTTCTTGTCTATTTTATTCTTGTTATTCAAGTGTAAACAAACATCTCGATATCAATTATTAATTATTCAAATTGAAAGATGAAGACAATGTATACTCCCAAACACAAGTCAGTCAAGTGCAAAAAGCAATACATGTTTCAAACAGTCGGCTGTACATAAAACTAGGTCACAAATGAAACATAAACTAAACATACAGTGAGGAAAATTGTATGTGAATAGTCATAGCACAGACTATGAGACATAAACCATCAGTATATACTTGCGAAAATAATAGTATTCTGAATTTACTATAATAATTTTAATTCCTCGTAAAATACGGAGCGGGCGGCATTACGGACCGTACGGTACGGATTTTATCGTATAATAGACCCGAAAACGAAAGTGATTGCATGGTTATCACATACATTGCTTTTAACCGCGTTTATCATAGAAATTGGGTGGAATAAAACATTCGCAAACGGTAAATATTTCGCCCAAATTAGAAAGTCATACTTTTCGACGGGACCGCTTTTCGATTATTTGATTTTTCTTGAGCAATTTCCGAAAATAAACGGTGCTAACTGAGCATTTTCTGAAATCGTGCACCACATGAGGGAATCGAAAAATAAACTTTCCGTAGACTGGTTTCAAATATTTTATCAGTCAAAATAGACCTTGACCATTTGAAATCGTGCACCACATGAGGGAATAAATTAAAAGATTTTAAAATGAAATAAAATAAAACAATAAAATAATATTACAAATACTTTTTCGGTAAAACTTTATTGTCAGTGGGTAAAATTATCTTGAATCGAATAATCTTGGAAAAAAAATAAGTCACGTGTCCCTCCACGTACAAAAAAGTCACGTGCCCCTCCATGTACAAAAAAATATCCCATTCCATACAGTACGCCGCAGTGCGGCGACAATAAAGTGAAATAGAGCATAATGTCAGATCTAAGAAGATGACAACATCTGAACCCATTGACATTGGCCACTTGGCAAGTGAATGAACATCCTACAATATCCCAAATACATTAACTTCTATCATTTTGTAAAAACACATTGTGGCATTCGTCAGTTTCTTTTTCTCATCTATAGACAAACCACTCTCGTCTTTGTAAATCTGAAACATAGTTGTTTGACGAAATTAATTTTCATCAGGCATGCCTGACAGTCAGACGCATTTGGCACACTTGGGTTCTGTACACGTACCTTCATTATCTCCGCCCTACATTTCTTCTGCACATCTGGATTCCGTATCATCAGTATGATTCCCCAGATTAAACTTGTGGCAGTGGTGTCTGTACCAGCATTAAATAACTCGACAATCACACGGAACAAATGCTCCTCTGTAAAACAGTTTTAAATTCCATATTATAAGGCAAAATGCAAATGTTGTTTTCGATAATGTGCAAAACGTTATTGGAAACATACGGAACTGGAACTATTCCAATACACGTCACTGCATGTCTTATCCGAAGCCGACAGATTAATTCTTATTTGATTAAACACAGTTTGTAACTATCAGCAATGGATACTACGATAGAATATTTGCTTCCCTCAAACAAAACAGCAATAGTAAACAAAACAGGCTCGCTACAATGACAGTGTGCTTCATATCAGTAGGTGTTCCAACTTAATCGGATTTGGAAAACTATCAGCTTTAGAAATAGGCAAGCTTTGAAAAAAATAAAAGACTATAAATAAGCTTCAGCCAAACAAAATCCTGTAAACAAATGCAGACTCAATGAGGAGAATTGCCCAAGGTCGTCGATGCGATGTTATATATGACAGAGTGAATTAGATAGTTAACAGGGAAGAGAGAGATAATTGGTAAGACACCTGTCATAACTGGGTCATCCGATCCTTCTTTCTTTAGGAACATGTCCACAAAATCACGAACGTTTTCGGGGTCGAATGTTAACCGATGATCCTCAATTTGACTCTTGGCATATTTCTCAAGATCTTTGAACATGTTATATACCTTCATTAGCTGTAATAGAGTTAACAAAATTTGAATGTGTTTATCTAACATTCAGGATTAAAGGATCTTTCATAAATTGATTTCAATAAATACTTTGGAGTGCATTCCGGTGTTAGATTTATTGATAACACTTGATATAGTTTGTAAAACTATCTGTAACACAACGATAGAGTAGTTTAAATATTAATGTTTTATCAAAGCGCCTGTGTCAAAAGTTGGTTATTTTAATGTATCATATGTGTAAATCATTGTGCTAAATATATGATGATCATATATACATATACATGTATACGGATCTTTTCGCCTCTCTGTATATTTCTAGTGAATAATCTGGGCACATGTATTGCAGTCATATAGTCTTCAACCATATGACAATTTTCATATCAAATACGTTTTAAATTAAAATATGTAATTTGAAATCGATTTCATGTGTTTAGTTCCATATACACGTGTGACAATTCACAATATTTTACCTATGTTGAAATACAAACAACATTGCCTTTCAGAGATTCTGCGATATTGTGTTAATTAGACAGTGTCTAGTAAGCCAAGTTTGTAGTCAGTGTCTAGTAAGTCAAGTTTGTAGTCAGTGTCTAGTAAGCCAAGTTTGTAGTCAGTGTCTAGTAAGCCAAACTTGTAGTCAGTGTCTAGTAAGCCAAGCTTGTAGTCAGTGTCTAGTAAGCCAAGTTTGTAGTCAGTGTCTAGTAAGCCAAGTTTGTAGTCAGTGTCTAGTAAGCCAAGTTTGTAGTCAGTGTCTAGTAAGCCAAGTTTGTAGTCAGTGTCTAGTAAGCCAAGTTTGTAGACAGTGTCTAGTAAGCCAAACTTGTAGTCAGTGTCTAGTAAGCCAAGTTTGTAGTCAGTGTCTAGTAAGCCAAGTTTGTAGTCAGTGTCTAGTAAGCCAAACTTGTAGTCAGTGTCTAGTAAGCCAAGTTTGTAGTCAGTGTCTAGTAAGCCAAGTTTGTAGTCAGTGTCTAGTAAGCCAAGTTTGTAGTCAGTGTCTAGTAAGCCAAGTTTGTAGTCAGTGTCAGTGTCATTACTGTTATTGTAAATTGTACTGTAATATTTTATGTTTGAAACTATAATAAACAATTATTCTATAACAAGGAAAGCATAAAAGGAAGCATTATCTTAGTTTAATATTCTTCCCCAAAGAAGAGAATACTTTTACCACCACAGCAAAAATGGCAAATAGCTTACACGTATTCAAAATAGAGTTACAGCAAACACGTAGGAGCAAACTACCTTACCTTTGATCCTGGAAGGAATCGTAATAAAGGCAGAAAATTCTCCGGCAAAAACAATGACAAATCTTTGAAAAATCTATCAATATTACTTATCAGTCTGTGAAAAACTGGATCGTCATATTCAAATCTAAAATAAATGTTTTCTCATTGAAAATACTACCATCGTCACGTGGTATAAAGCAGGAAACACAAATATTCATATTTAAGGATATAACATAAATTGTGTTTTATATACACGTTTACCAAGAGTTTATAAATAACTATTAAGCCATCAGTTTCTTGTAAAGCAAGATTTTAACATTGACCCGAATCCTTAAGAAACGGGCATGTAAATAACACCACTTGGCAAGGTTAACAATCGTGCCAATACTCATTTTTCTTAAGCCTAAGGATTGGTGCATGTCTTAGTATTGCAGGAAAAATATGTCCATCCAATCGAAACATGTTTAACAAAACTGTTAACAATTACCTATCACCAAACAAAATACCCGCAATAATGTTGGATGCGGCCATTTTGAAGTTGTTAAGGAAGAAGCCGGGATTTCCACTCTTCTTCTCCAGAACCTTACACAACCTGTGATGAGAAAGTGTTTTAGCGAATAACAATGAGTATACTTAACAATAGGTAACGTCGACGAAAAGAACAAATACGCGTTGACTGATGATGATTATGATGATGCTGGTAATGCTGGCATCAACACGATTACAACTGTGTTTGTAATGATCGTGCTTACTTTTGTCTCTGTCGCCCACTTTAATGTATGTTCGGAAACTCAGCATATTAAATACAAAATAATCACCGTCTTACAAAGAGCATTTAAAACTGTCAGCAACTAAAACAGAAACAAATATCTTAATCTTTATCGGCGCAATTTGAAATAAGCAATTGTTAAAGATTTTGAGCTATTGCATGAACATAATGTTACTAGAATCAATAAATAGACACCCAAATACTGAAGTTCTGCTTCCGTTCATATATTTGAACGTATGAAGATATTCAACATTGATAACATGCGTGGTACAAACAGTTTGTTACGTGTTCAATACAATTTCATGAAGCACGAAAATGAATGTCCACCAAAACACATTATAAACAACCACTATGGTATTGTCTACTGACCTTTCAGAGATTTCCATAAAATCATAACTTAGGTATTTATTTTTTAAACACACGTACTAGTACATTTATGCGATATTTATATATCTATCTAGTGTCTAAATTAAAGATAAGATAAGAATTATAATGAATAAATAATTGGACTTGCCCTCTTTAAACTATATCAAAGACATTTAAAATTTTCGAATCGACGAAAGCGTTAAATAATTAAAAAAATATATATTCCGTAGTCCACACTGTACAATGTACTTTGTGTTGAATCCGTTTGACTATCACAACTATATAAAACGTAGTTTATAATTACTGTTGATATTGTCTGATTAATATAAAAGCAGATAAAACATATTATTGTTTTATGTTGACGCATAAAGTGCATTAATTTGCGATAACAATTCGTCAGTATTTAAAACTTTGGCTACAGTCCGTTGGTGATGCAGAAAATTCACCGATTTCAATAATTTTGTATTTTTGGAAAACTGAGAGCATAACCTTTTATTAAGTATCAACATGATGCACATATGTAAATAATGAGAATCATAATACCTACCGCCGTGTTTTCAAACCAAAACAGTTTGAAATTTATTTCACGGAAAAATGCCAATTATCAGAGCCTAATAAGAACAACAAAACATTCTCTGATTTTCAATATTTTTATGTCTTTGGAAAGCTAGGAGCCTTACCTTTCAATTGATAAAATTACCCCTTTGCCCACCAGTTATGGTAGGTTCCCACTGCCGATCAGATCAACTCGATCGTCCCGATCGCCCAAATTCCCCGACCACATTCGACCAACAGCTTGATGAGGCTTGTACACGACTTCTTCTCGACCGCTACTCGATCATACACGACCCGCACACGACCACTAACGACTCCTCCACGACTTCAACCCGACAACCACTCCGAACTCTACTCGATCATCTCGACCTATACACGATCCCTACACGACATCTACTCGACCAACTCAAACAACACGATGTCTACTCGATCTCTATTCGATCTCGACCCGATCAGATCGACCTGGTCGTACCGGGGTCGTAGGGGGTCATGAATTGATCGTGTACGGACAATTTCAGTATAAATACTTCGAACTTTTGTGGTCAGCATTCAGAAGTTCTAGAGACTGGTTATCAGCACCAGCATCATATATCATGGAGGTAGAGCAATTGCAGTTGTATGCCTGGTGGTTAGAGCTCCAGAGAGTCAGGGTCATGGCTGTGATGGCGCTTGAAGAGGAAGAAAGGGTCGATGAGCATAGAAGATGCACAAGAAGACATAGACAGCAACGGCGCAGGGAAATCTGGGTGAGGCAGTGGCAGACACGGCGACCATTGTATGAGCAGTATGACCAACTGCTGCAGGAGCTCAACAGAGAGGACCACAATGCCTACAGAAACTTCCTCAGAGTAGACGCTGAAAATAATAAAACTGTACCTCTTTCTCAGGGGAACAAGGCTGCTCCTGCTCCTGACTCATGGTATGCTTGGCAGGGGAGTCAATATGATGTGTAGGTGAAGCTGACTGCTGGCTCTCATTCCTTCCTTTCTGAGCGGGGGCTGGAGGCGATGAGGTTCCGGCTTCATCATAAACAAATGTAGCAGCAGGCCTGGCCTTTCTGCCTTTTCGCGGCATCCTTGTAGTTGTATATATGTAGATGTGATCCCTTCGTGTTCATAGCAGTGTATGAGAGACCTGAGAGATATGCGCGCCCTTTTAATCGTGTCGTGGCCACTTGCGCTCGTGTATGGTCGATTAGCGGTCGAGTAGCGCTTCGGAAGTGATCGAGTGCGGTCGGATAGCGGTCGAGTTGATCTGGACAACAGATCGAACAAGGATCGCATTGATCGGGAAGCGTTCGGGTTTTACTCGAGTAGAGGTCGAAATGATCGGGAACTGATCGGTAAAACAATTTAAAAAAAATTATCCCGACCAAACTACATCTCTACACGATCGTTTCCCGATCAACTCGACATCTACTCGACTAATACCAGATCGCTTCCCGATCGCTTCTCAAGCGCTAGGCTTCTCGATCCCTACTCGATTTTTTTTCGGAGCGATGCCGAGCAATTAAACCACCCCGACCACTCGAGCGAGCCAGACCTGTTCCCGATAGTTTGATCGGGCTTGATCGAGTTGATCTGATCGGCAGTGGGAACCTAGCATTAACTGCGCATGCGCGGAATCGGATTATTTTGTTTACAAACATGATCTCCCCTATACAGTTGCGCCGAATGAATATATATAATTGCGTGCTCCTCAGAAGGAATTAAGACATCGTGTCATTTCATATAAAACGATGAATCTGAAGAACCTTTGATTTTTCAGGCTTACCGAAACATATTATCGGGATTTGGAAACTTGCTGGAAGATTTTGGTTTGATGAATATAACACTTACATGTCAGCTTCTTCTTGAATCCTTTCCTCCAAGCTTCTCTTCCCTACACCAAACTCTCTCATTGTACCGAGAGCATACTTCCGCAAGGCTGAATTAACTGCTCCGTTTGTAAATATTATTCCTGACGAAAGAAAATACTCATTGATAGTGCTGATAAATAGTCAAACCTTATAAAGAAGCTGCAGCTAGAAGTAGCATCTACATGTATTTTTTTCATGGACATATGCCCGCCGGTACACCAAGTGTCCGTTGAATTTTCTTGGCCTGTATTATAAGTATGCAGTTTATGTCGACCTTGTCGTTTGACGGATTAAAGGTATTGTAACTAACTCTCTCTATTATAGTAAGTCGTGAATAGCAGAAATTATATACGATTCTATAAAATACATGTTCATGTACGTAATAATGAAGATTTAATTATCTGTAATCGGTCACCTTCTGGCATTCCCGCAAATAATGTATTTTGTAGACGGCATTACCTTTGTGGTCAAAGATATAGTTTGTCATGAAAAAGTTGGTTGGTCTAAACTTGAACTGGTCATTCATTGTCGCTGCTGCTTTGTGGATTTTGTCTCGTCCCAAAATCATGATTAGTTTATTAGGTCCGATCTGTAACTTGACAACATCTCCATATTTCTCGCGTAACTTCATGGCAACTTTGTAAATGGACATATTTTGCTTCTTGATATACAAGAGGTTACCTTAAAGAAATGACGCAGATAAAGCAGAATAAGAGTAAAGTAAAGTATTTTTTATTATAGTGTCGCCCCTGTTTAAAGGGCCAGCCATTTCTGACTTATGAGACACCTATATTCTGAGAACATTTACTTTCCGATTCATATCCTTTAATGCCAGGCACCAGGAAGTGAGGCACATGGTAACTATTATCTAACTAGATGGCGGCTCACCAACCAGCCATATCAGAACGGACCCATACCGGGATGCCTTAACCACTCGGTCATGGGAGACGGTGAATATGTGTGTCAGTGCGTGTGTACGTTCCTTTGTATTAATGCGAAAAAGATATAAAGTTATCAGCTTTGGTCCGGCGCTTATTATAATGAATGAAGATATGGAGCATGAAAGGTCACATACAACCATCCCAGAAACACAAAGTGACTGAATGAAGACATGGAACAGGTAAGGCCACATACCATGTATACAACCATCCCAGAAACACAAAGTGACTGAATGAAGACATGGAGCAGGTAAGGCTACATACCATGTATACAACCATCCCAGAAACACAAAATGACTGAATGAAGATATGGAGCAGGAAAGGTCACATACCATGTATACAACCATCCCAGAAACACAAAGTGACTGATTGAAGACATGGAGCAGGTAAGGCTACATACCATGTATACAACCATCCCAGAAACACATCGTGACTGAATGAAGACATGGAGCAGGAAAGACCACATACCATGTATACAACCATCCCAGAAACACAAAGTGACTGAATGAAGACATGGAGCAGGTAAGGCTACATACCACGTATACAACCATCCCAGAAACACAAAGTGACTGAATGAAGACATGGAGCAGGTAAGGCCACATACCATGTATACAACCATCCCAGAAACACAAAGTGACTGAATGAAGACATGGAGCAGGTAAGGTCACATACCACGTATACAACCATCCCAGAAACACAAAGTGACTGAATGAAGACATGGAGCAGGTAAGGCTACATACCACGTATACAACCATCACAGAAACACAAAGTGACTGAATGAAGACATGGAGCAGGTAAGGCCACATACCACGTATACAACCATCCCAGAAACACAAAGTGACTGAATGAAGACATGGAGCAGGTAAGGCCACATACCATGTATACAACCATCACAGAAACACAAAGTGACTGAATGAAGACATGAGCCAGGTAAGGTCACATACCACGTATACAACCATCCCAGAAACACAAAGTGACTGAATGAAGACATGGAGCAGGTAAGGCTACATACCACGTATACAACCATCCCAGAAACACATCGTGACTGAATGAAGACATGGAGCAGGTAAGGTCACATACCATGTATACAACCATCCCAGAAACACAAAGTGACTGAATGAAGACATGGAGCAGGTAAGGCTACATACCACGTATACAACCATCCCAGAAACACAAACTGACTGAATGAAGACATGGAGCAGGTAAGGCTACATACCATGTATACAACCATCACAGAAACACAAAGTGACTGAATGAAGACATGGAGCAGGTAAGGTCACATACCATGTATACAACCATCCCAGAAACACAAAGTGACTGAATGAAGATATGGAGAAGGTAAGGCTACATACCACGTATACAACCATCCCAGAAACACAAACTGACTGAATGAAGACATGGAGCAGGTAAGGCTACATACCATGTATACAACCATCCCAGAAACACAAAGTGACTGAATGAAGACATGGAACAGGTAAGGCCACATACCATGTATACAACCATCCCAGAAACACATCGTGACTGAATGAAGACATGGAGAAGGTAAGGCCACATACCATGTATACAACCATCCCAGAAACACAAAGTGACTGAATGAAGACATTGAGCAGGTAAGGCTACATACCATGTATACAACCATCCCAGAAACACAAAGTGACTGAATGAAGACATGGAACAGGTAAGATCACATACCACGTATACAACCATCCCAGAAACACAAAGTGACTGAATGAAGACATGGAGCAGGTAAGGCCACATACCACGTATACAACCATCCCAGAAACACAAAGTGACTGAATGAAGACATGGAGCAGGTAAGGCCACATACCATGTATACAACCATCCCTAGAAACACAAAGTGATTGAATGAAGACATGGAGCAGGTTAGGCCACATACCATGTATACAACCATCCCAGAAACACAAAGTGATTGAATGAAGACATGGAGCAGGTTAGGCCACATACCACGTATACAACCATCCCAGAAACACAAAGTGACTGAATGAAGACATGGAACAGGTAAGGCCACATACCACGTATACAACCATCCCAGAAACACAAAGTGACTGAATGAAGACATGGAGAAGGTAAGGCCACATACCACGTATACAACCATCCCAGAAACACAAAGTGACTGAATGAAGACATGGAGAAGGTAAGGCCACATACCACGTATACAACCATCCCAGAAACACAAAGTGACTGAATGAAGACTTGGAGCAGGTAAGGTCACATACCATGTATACAACCATCACAGAAACACAAAGTGACTGAATGAATACATGGAGCAGGTAAGGTCACATACCATGTATACAACCATCCCAGAAACACAAAGTGACTGAATGAAGACATGGAACAGGTAAGGCCACATACCATGTATACAACCATCCCAGAAACACAAAGTGACTGAATGAAGACATGGAGCAGGTAAGACCACATACCACGTATACAACCATCCCAGAAACACAAAGTGATTGAATGAAGACATGGAGCAGGAAAGGTCACATACCATGTATACAACCATCCCAGAAACACAAAATGACTGAATGAAGACATGGAGAAGGTAAGGCTACATACCATGTATACAACCATCCCAGAAACACAAAGTGACTGAATGAAGACATGGAACAGGTAAGGCCACATACCACGTATACAACCATCACAGAAACACAAAGTGACTGAATGAAGACATGGAGCAGGTAAGGTCACATACCATGTATACAACCATCCCAGAAACACAAAGTGACTGAATGAAGACATGGAGAAGGTAAGGCCACATACCATGTATACAACCATCCCAGAAACACAAAGTGACTGAATGAAGACATGGAGCAGGTAAGGCCACATACCACGTATACAACCATCACAGAAACACAAAGTGACTGAATGAAGACATGGAACAGGTAAGACCACATACCACGTATACAACCATCACAGAAACACATCGTGACTGAATGAAGACATGGAGCAGGTAAGGTCACATACCATGTATACAACCATCCCAGAAACACAAAGTGACTGAATGAAGACATGGAGCAGGTAAGGCCACATACCATGTATACAACCATCACAGAAACACAAAGTGACTGAATGAAGACATGGAGCAGGTAAGGTCACATACCATGTATACAACCATCCCAGAAACACAAAGTGACTGAATGAAGACATGGAGCAGGTAAGGTCACATACAACCATCCCAGAAACACAAAGTGACTGAATGAAGACATGGAACAGGTAAGGTCACATACCACGTATACAACCATCCCTAGAAACACAAAGTGACTGAATGAAGACATGGAGCAGGTAAGGCCACATACTATGTATACAACCATCACAGAAACACAAAGTGACTGAATGAAGACATGGAGCAGGTAAGGTCACATACAACCATCACAGAAACACAAAATGACTGAATGAAGACATGGAACAGGTAAGACCACATACCACGTATACAACCATCCCAGAAACACAAAGTGACTGAATGAAGACATGGAGCAGGTAAGGTCACATACCACGTATACAACCATCCCAGAAACACAAAGTGACTGAATGAAGACATGGAGCAGGTAAGGCTACATACCACGTATACAACCATCACAGAAACACAAAATGACTGAATGAAGACATGGAGCAGGAAAGGTCACATACCATGTATACAACCATCCCAGAAACACAAAGTGACTGAATGAAGACATGGAGCAGGAAAGGTCACATACCATGTATACAACCATCCCAGAAACACAAAGTGACTGAATGAAGACATGGAGCAGGAAAGGTCACATACCATGTATACAACCATCCCAGAAACACAAAGTGACTGAATGAAGACATGGAGCAGGTAAGGTCACATACCATGTATACAACCATCCCAGAAACACAAAGTGACTGAATGAAGACATGGAGCAGGTAGGGCTACATACCATGTATACAACCATCCCAGAAACACAAAGTGACTGAATGAAGACATGGAGCAGGTAAGGTCACATACCATGTATACAACCATCCCAGAAACACAAAGTGACTGAATGAAGACATGGAGCAGGTAAGGTCACATACCACGTATACAACCATCCCAGAAACACAAAGTGACTGATTGAAGACATGGAGCAGGTAAGGTCACATACCATGTATACAACCATCCCAGAAACACAAAGTGACTGATTGAAGACATGGAGCAGGTAAGGCCACATACCACGTATACAACCATCCCAGAAACACAAAGTGACTGAATGAAGACATGGAGCAGGTAAGGTCACATACCATGTATACAACCATCCCAGAAACACATCGTGACTGAATGAAGACATGGAGCAGGTAAGGTCACATACAACCATCACAGAAACACAAAGTGACTGAATGAAGACATGGAGCAGGAAAGGTCACATACCATGTATACAACCATCCCAGAAACACAAAGTGACTGAATGAAGACATGGAGCAGGTAAGGCCACATACCATGTATACAACCATCCCAGAAACACAAAGTGACTGAATGAAGACATGGAACAGGAAAGACCACATACCATGTATACAACCATCACAGAAACACAAAGTGACTGAATGAAGACATGGAGCAGGTAAGGCCACATACCACGTATACAACCATCCCAGAAACACAAAGTGACTGAATGAAGACATGGAGCAGGTAAGGTCACATACCACGTATACAACCATCCCAGAAACACAAAGTGACTGAATGAAGACATGGAGCAGGTAAGGCCACATACCATGTATACAACCATCCCAGAAACACAAAGTGACTGAATGAAGACATGGAACAGGTAAGGCCACATACTATGTATACAACCATCCCAGAAACACAAAGTGACTGAATGAAGACATGGAACAGGTAAGGCCACATACCATGTATACAACCATCCCAGAAACACAAAGTGACTGAATGAAGACATGGAGCAGGTAAGGCCACATACCATGTATACAACCATCCCAGAAACACAAAGTGACTGAATGAAGACATGGAACAGGAAAGACCACATACCATGTATACAACCATCACAGAAACACAAAGTGACTGAATGAAGACATGGAGCAGGTAAGGCCACATACCACGTATACAACCATCCCGGAAACACAAAGTGATTGAATGAAGACATGGAGCAGGTAAGGCTACATACCATGTATACAACCATCCCAGAAACACAAAGTGATTGAATGAAGACATGGAGCAGGTAAGGCCACATACCATGTATACAACCATCCCAGAAACACAAACTGACTGAATGAAGACATGGAGCAGGTAAGGCCACATACCACGTATACAACCATCCCAGAAACACAAATTGATTGAATGAAGACATGGAGCAGGTAAGGCCACATACCATGTATACAACCATCCCAGAAACACAAACTGACTGAATGAAGACATGGAGCAGGTAAGGCCACATACCACGTATACAACCATCCCAGAAACACAAAGTGATTGAATGAAGACATGGAGCAGGTAAGGCCACATACCACGTATACAACCATCCCAGAAACACAAAGTGATTGAATGAAGACATGGAGCAGGTAAGGCCACATACCACGTATACAACCATCCCAGAAACACAAAGTGACTGAATGAAGACATGGAGCAGGTAAGGCCACATACCACGTATACAACCATCCCAGAAACACAAAGTGACTGAATGAAGACATGGAGCAGGTAAGGTCACATACCATGTATACAACCATCCCAGAAACACAAAGTGACTGAATGAAGACATGGAGCAGGTAAGGCTACATACCATGTATACAACCATCCCAGAAACACAAAGTGACTGAATGAAGACATGGAGCAGGTAAGGTCACATACCACGTATACAACCATCCCAGAAACACAAAGTGACTGAATGAATACATGGAGCAGGTAAGGCTACATACCATGTATACAACCATCACAGAAACACAAAGTGATTGAATGAAGACATGGAGCAGGTAAGGTCACATACCACGTATACAACCATCCCAGAAACACAAAGTGACTGAATGAAGACATGGAGCAGGTAAGGCCACATACCATGTATACAACCATCCCAGAAACACAAAGTGACTGAATGAAGACATGAGCCAGGTAAGGCCACATACCATGTATACAACCATCCCAGAAACACAAAGTGACTGAATGAAGACATGGAGCAGGTAAGGCTACATACCACGTATACAACCATCACAGAAACACAAAGTGATTGAATGAAGACATGGAACAGGTAAGGTCTTATACCATGTATACAACCATCCCAGAAACACAAAGTGACTGAATGAAGACATGGAGCAGGTAAGGCCACATACCATGTATACAACCATCACAGAAACACAAAGTGACTGAATGAAGACATGGAGCAGGTAAGGCTACATACCACGTATACAACCATCCCAGAAACACAAAGTGACTGAATGAAGACATGGAGCAGGTAAGGTCTTATACCATGTATACAACCATCCCAGAAACACAAAGTGACTGAATGAAGACATGGAGCAGGTAAGGCCACATACCACGTATACAACCATCACAGAAACACAAAGTGATTGAATGAAGACATGGAGCAGGTAAGGTCACATACCACGTATACAACCATCCCAGAAACACAAAGTGACTGAATGAAGACATGGAGCAGGTAAGGCTACATACCACGTATACAACCATCACAGAAACACAAAGTGATTGAATGAAGACATGGAGCAGGTAAGGCTACATACCATGTATACAACCATCACAGAAACACAAAGTGATTGAATGAAGACATGGAGCAGGTAAGATCACATACCATGTATACAACCATCCCAGAAACACAAAGTGACTGAATGAAGACATGGAGCAGGTAAGGCTACATACCATGTATACAACCATCCCAGAAACACAAAGTGACTGAATGAAGACATGGAGCAGGTAAGGCTACATACCAGGTATACAACCATCCCAGAAACACAAAGTGACTGAATGAAGACATGGAGCAGGTAAGGCTACATACCACGTATACAACCATCACAGAAACACAAAGTGACTGAATGAAGACATGGAGCAGGTAAGGCTACATACCATGTATACAACCATCCCAGAAACACAAAGTGACTGAATGAAGACATGGAGCAGGTAAGGTCACATACCATGTATACAACCATCCCAGAAACACAAAGTGACTGAATGAAGACATGGAGCAGGTAAGGCTACATACCATGTTTACAACCATCACAGAAACACAAAGTGACTGAATGAAGACATGGAGCAGGTAAGGCTACATACCATGTATACAACCATCCCAGAAACACAAAGTGACTGAATGAAGACATGGAGCAGGTAAGGCTACATACCATGTATACAACCATCCCAGAAACACAAAGTGACTGAATGAAGACATGGAGCAGGTAAGGCTACATACCATGTATACAACCATCACAGAAACACAAAGTGACTGAATGAAGACATGGAGCAGGTAAGGCTACATACCATGTATACAACCATCCCAGAAACACAAAGTGACTGAATGAAGACATGGAGCAGGTAAGGTCACATACCATGTATACAACCATCCCAGAAACACAAAGTGACTGAATGAAGACATGGAGCAGGTAAGGCTACATACCATGTATACAACCATCACAGAAACACAAAGTGATTGAATGAAGACATGGAGCAGGTAAGGCCACATACCATGTATACAACCATCCCAGAAACACAAAGTGACTGAATGAAGACATGGAGCAGGTAAGGCTACATACCACGTATACAACCATCCCAGAAACACAAAGTGACTGAATGAAGACATGGAGCAGGTAAGGCTACATACCATGTATACAACCATCCCAGAAACACAAAGTGATTGAATGAAGACATGGAGCAGGTAAGGCCACATACCATGTATACAACCATCCCAGAAACACAAAGTGATTGAATGAAGACATGGAGCAGGTAAGGCCACATACCATGTATACAACCATCCCAGAAACACAAAGTGACTGAATGAAGACATGGAGCAGGTAAGGCTACATACCATGTATACAACCATCCCAGAAACACATCGTGACTGAATGAAGACATGGAGCAGGTAAGGCTACATACCACGTATACAACCATCCCAGAAACACAAAGTGACTGAATGAAGACATGGAGCAGGTAAGGCTACATACCACGTATACAACCATCCCAGAAACACAAAGTGACTGAATGAAGACATGGAGCAGGTAAGGCCACATACCACGTATACAACCATCCCAGAAACACAAAGTGACTGAATGAAGACATGGAGCAGGTAAGGCTACATACCATGTATACAACCATCACAGAAACACAAAGTGACTGAATGAAGATATGGAGCAGGTAAGGCCACATACCACGTATACAACCATCCCAGAAACACAAAGTGACTGAATGAAGACATGGAGCAGGTAAGGTCACATACCATGTATACAACCATCCCAGAAACACAAAGTGACTGAATGAAGACATGGAGCAGGTAAGGTCACATACCATGTATACAACCATCCCAGAAACACAAAGTGACTGAATGAAGACATGGAGCAGGTAAGGCCACATACCACGTATACAACCATCCCAGAAACACAAAGTGACTGAATGAAGACATGGAGCAGGTAAGGCCACATACCACGTATACAACCATCCCAGAAACACAAAGTGACTGAATGAAGACATGGAGCAGGTAAGGCCACATACCATGTATATATTACGCGGTCCATTTCGGTACCCACACGTAACGTAGTGGAGGCAACAGCAATCCATAACCAGTGATGTGTTGATGGCACGATAAAATGACAATAGCACAGTTCCGTTGATAATCAATTTTAATAACAGTGAATAAAGTCTGCAGAGTGATAATAACTTTCACAGAAAGTATATTTAATAATAGTCACTAAGTAAAGTTTCAAATACACAAAGTTTTAGAGTTTAATCAAATGTCACTTAGACAATTTCCTAAAGTCTCCTGATCACTAAAATATTTCTTTTTATCTTTTATGTCTTAACAAATTACCCGCGAAGGTGTCATGTGTAAATCACGTGATTCAAATTAACAAATGAAATGGCGGTTTTAACAAAATAAAGGATCAATAGGCGGGATCTTCATTATTACCTAATACATTTAAAAAGTCTTTGTCTTACCTAGAGACCGTTTCCCCGTAGAAGCCACATAAATGTTACGTCGAAACCATAGATGCGTATTGGTCTATGAATTAGGTAATTAAACTGTCGATTCAAATATACTTATATAGATAAAGATAATCATACAGTTGTATCTGTCATCGATTTACAGCCCAAACGCTTACGAGTACTTAATAATGTATATCATCACAAAGAAGATTAATAAGTCATGATAATGCGTTGCTATAATTTCTTGAAATACCCAAGTTACACAAAGAAGGTTTATAAATCATGGTAACAAAATAACTATCAAAATCTGAGGAATTGATATAAATCATGAAAACAATTTGACACTAAAATTGTTAAATTTTAGCCTTGTAATATATACAACCATCCCAGAAACACAAACTGACATTGGATAAACCATGTGTTTCTCTTGCAATTTAAATCGCGTTTGCCAATCAATCAATTTACTACTTTACAGGTTTTAGAATGTTTCACACTTCAGATGGATTTTATTTTGCAGAAGTAATTCTACAATGGAGAACTATTGTGCAGTAATTGACGCGTCTGAGGTATAAAATGTGTCAATTCAAATGTCGTAATGCATAATACTAACCTATAATCGGCCATGGTGTTGGACCCGGTGGCAACGGATTCCGATATGTTTTGCGTAGCATATACCATAGAGTTAAAATCACCAAAATAGCGGATAAGACGTACTTCGGGTCCATCAACTCTTGAATAGCATCCATCATCTGTCGGTTAAAGCAAACGTGTTATTCAACTAAACAATTTGCTATTCATGCCTAGCTTCCTGTCTCAAACATTTTCAAGATTAGGTTGGTAGGCCAACGTCTACATACACAATTACTCCAAGGACAAAGATAATTAATCTATTAATACGAGGTGACGCGAATCAAGGTAAGCGAATTCCAAGAGGGTAAATTTTAATCATTTTATGTTATATTTACTACGACAATTTTGTCAACTTTATTAAACACGCTAAACGCATTCATATTTATTTAACACGGTGGCATACATAGCAGTTTTCCCTGAAAAGTATTTTTAATTAACAAATGAATACTAAAATATGTATAATTGAAACATGTAAAAAGAAATAAACACATATTTACCATTAACGAATGTTTATACAATCCAGGTATATTCGACTTAAACGAATCACTTTCCTCTGCAATTCGAGCTTACTTCAGAGCGAATATATTTATACACCAACTTGCAAACATAGCGTCCTATATTATAACTTGCTAACACGGGTCATGGTCACAGCAAATTGTATATAAATGGCTCTTTTCAATAAGCTTCAACGTGAGATAAAATGACACTGTGTGTTTACTCCTTACATTGCCATTAGAATGGCTGTCAAATACGACAGTGATTATACATGAACTACAGTACTGTTTGATATTGTAAATATGTCGTACTTTTGTTAGTCGCAGGCGACTCTATTTTTAGTCATTTTTATATCGCGCTGTACAGTCCTTGATTCATTATATCGCGCTGTACAGTCCTTGATTCATTTTGTTCAAGGGAGGAACAGTTATTGATTAAGCATTTCAAAAGTGAACTTTAATAGAATTAAAGCACTGAAAGTGCTGACAGCAAGGGGCTCATTGCAGATCACAGACGTCACTTTGACATAGATTTATCTATTACAATTAGTCTTTAAAGAACACTTTGGTGTGTAAGTATACAGGTGCCTGAGCACAAAATGAAGATAATAATTTTCTGATGTTGAATGTCTTTTTATCTTTTGTGCGTTGTATTTTTTTATTAAAGGCTGTTAATGACATTTATTCCAACGAAGAACATTATTTTGACCTTCGTTTTTATTTACATCCATAATGTATATGTGCATTTCTTATACAGTAATATTGTATGTTCAATATTTGCAAAATTCTGTTTGTGTTATTACATCACTTATGTTTTATTTTTTCTACATATTCCCCTCAAGTATTTCGAAATAATTATTTGAATAAACTGTTTTCCGGCGACATTGACGCCTTGCATCAATTTTCTCAACAAGGATTAAAGTAAGTTATAATCAGAAAAGTGTACAACTTTTTATTTCTGTATCACCTGAATACACATTCTACTTAAATAATACACATTTTACTAAAGTAATACACATTTTAACATCAGCGTAACTTCAAGTGACGATAATATAAAAGTAAAATAATGTACATGAAATGTTGTTATATATATTATAATATTCAACCAGAGAAATATCCCGCCTTTCGTGTGCTTTGTACGTGCAACTTTTATCATGTCGTTAATGGACCAGCTGTCTAAAACATACATTGAAAACTACAGAGCCTATTAATTGACATACTCACTACGTCAGTATACATGTAATTCTTAATTTAATGTTTGCTCATACGTTTGACGTTGAAGTACTCCATTACACTAGCCATTTTCCCAAATCGATATATAGCCCACTTTTACATAGGATAAACTACACTCAAGACTGCAGTCATAATGTAAACACGGTCCAAGTTTACAATCATATCTATTCAAATAATGAGGGGTGTTTAATTAGAACATTTTCCGTAACATACCACGAACAGATTTGTCGTAAGCGTTCGAAATAAAATTATGCGAGTTGTACATGTATTGTAGAATCAAATTACAATCTACTAAACAAGACCGCATTGGACCTTTTCTCAATTAATACACAGTATCTCCAAAGTGGTGGTGTGCGCTTGTTCATTCAAATATAGTATATCCAAAGTGGTGGTGTGCGCCTGTTCATTCAAATATAGTATATCCAAAGTGGTGGTGTGCGCCTGTTCATTCAAATATAGTATATCCAAAGTGGTGGTGTGCGCTTGTTCATTCAAATATAGTATATCCAAAGTGGTGGTGTGCGCTTGTTCATTCAAATGCAGTATATCCAAAGCAGTGGGGTGCGCCTGTTCATTCAAATATAGTATATCCAAAGTGGTGGGGTGCGCCTGTTCATTCAAATATAGTATATCCAAAGTGGTGGGGTGCGCCTGTTCATTCAAATATAGTATATCCAAAGTGGTGGTGTGCGCCTGTTCATTCAAATATAGTATATCCAAAGTGGTGGGGTGCGCCTGTTCATTCAAATATAGTATATCCAAAGTGGTGGGGTGCGCCTGTTCATTCAAATATAGTATATCCAAAGTGGTGGTGTGCGCCTGTTCATTCAAATATAGTATATCCAAAGTGGTGGTGTGCGCCTGTTCATTCAAATATAGTATATCCAAAGTGGTGGTGTGCGCCTGTTCATTCAAATATAGTATATCCAAAGTGGTGGTGTGCGCCTGTTCATTCAAATGCAGTATATCCAAAGCAGTGGGGTGCGCCTGTTCATTCAAATATAGTATATCCAAAGTGGTGGTGTGCGCCTGTTCATTCAAATGCAGTATATCCAAAGCAGTGGGGTGCGCCTGTTCATTCAAATATAGTATATCCAAAGTGGTGGTGTGCGCCTGTTCATTCAAATGTAGTATATCCAAAGCAGTGGGGTGCGCCTGTTCATTCAAATATAGTATATCCAAAGTGGTGGTGTGCGCCTGTTCATTCAAATATAGTATATCCAAAGTGGTGGTGTGCGCCTGTTCATTCAAATGTAGTATATCCAAAGCAGTGGGGTGCGCCTGTTCATTCAAATATAGTATATCCAAAGTGGTGGTGTGCGCCTGTTCATTCAAATGCAGTATATTCAAAGCAGTGGGATGCGCCTGTTCATTCAAATATAGTATATCCAAGGTGGTGGTGTGCGCCTGTTCATTCAAATGTAGTATATCCAAAGCAGTGGTGTGCGCCTGTTCATTCAAATGCAGTATATTCAAAGCAGTGGGATGCGCCTGTTCATTCAAATATAGTATATCCAAGGTGGTGGTGTGCGCCTGTTCATTCAAATGTAGTATATCCAAAGCAGTGGTGTGCGCCTGTTCATTCAAATGCAGTATATCCAAAGCAGTGGTGTGCGCCTGTACATTCAAATGTAGTATATCCAAAGCAGTGGTGTGCGCCTGTACATTCAAATGTAGTATATCCAAAGTGGTGGTGTGCGCCTGTTCATTCAATGCAGTATATTCAAAGCAGTGGTGTGCGCCTGTACATTCAAATATAGTATATCCAAAGTGGTGGTGTGCGCCTGTTCATTCAAATATAGTATATCCAAAGTGGTGGTGTGCGCCTGTTCATTCAATGCAGTATATTCAAAGCAGTGGTGTGCGCCTGTACATTCAAATATAGTATATCCAAAGCAGTGGTGTGCGCCTGTACATTCAAATGTAGTATATCCAAAGCAGTGGGGTGCGCCTTTGAATGGACAGTCGCACGCCATCAGTGAGGAAATACCATTTTTGAATGGACAGTAGCACGCCACCACTGAGGAAATACCCCCTTTGACTACCATGGGGAAATACGACATTTAAATGGTGATATCGGTGCTAGCTCTGGGTTTGCTACTAGGTATGTATTCAAATATTTGAAAAACTCGAATAACGATGTATGAGCTAGCTCACTATTCATCTCCAGATATGTATTCGCCACTGTTATGTTCGAATGTTGATAGCAGTGCTAGCTCTGGGTTCTCTACAAGGTCTATATTCAACTATTTGGAAAACTCGAATAACGATGTACGAGCTGGCTTGTTATTCGACTCCAGATATGTATTCGCCGCGGACCCATTTCAAATGTTGATATCAGTGCTAGCTCTGGGTTCGATTTAACATATGTATTGAAAACATATAAGTCGAATAACGATGTACGTGCTGGTTCTGTATTCAATCTGGGTCGGTATTCAATGTTGATGTACGATGTACGATTGCCGCGCCAACTTCCCTCAAATATGATTATTTGGATTTTGATACAGTGAGTTATCCTCTTTTAGACGGAGATATGATCCGTGCTACATCTGACCCAGGAGATTGTCTGAGTTCTTTCCTTTTATCCCTTCTAGAGTTCTCTCCCTTTATCCTTTCTATAGTATATGTACGTATAGTACTAAAATGTATAATATATGCACATACTATAGAAGAGATAAAGAGAGAGAACTCTAGAAGGGGTAAAAGCAAAGAACACAAGACAAACTGCTGTGCATCTGACGGAGTTAGAACATAAGACAAACTCCTGTGCATCTGACGGAGTTAGAACATAAGACAAACTCCTGTGCATCTGACGGAGTTAGAACATAAGACAAACTCCTGTGCATCTGACGGAGTTAGAACATAAGACAAACTCCTGTGCATCTGACGGAGTTAGAACATAAGACAAACTCCTGTGCATCTGACGGAGTTAGTACATAAGACAAACTCCTGTGCATCTGACGGAGTTAGAACATAAGACAAACTCCTGTGCATCTGACGGAGTTAGAACATAAGACAAACTCCTGTGCATCTGACGGAGTTAGAACATAAGACAAACTCCTGTGCATCTGACGGAGTTAGAACATAAGACAAACTCCTGTGCATCTGACGGAGTTAGAACATAAGACAAACTCCTGTGCATCTGACGGAGTTAGAACATAAGACAAACTCCTGTGCATCTGACGGAGTTAGAACATACTCTAGAAGAGATAAAGAGAGAGAACTCTAGAAGGGGTAAAAGCAAAGAACACAAGACAAACTCCTGTGCATCTGACGGAGTTAACAGTTCATAACTGATTTGTTTTGCAAGAGCTTGAACAGCTGTGGATAACTTAATGTCAGCATTCGTTGTATAACTTCTAGAAACTCCTACAAAATATGTTCGAAGCAGAGAGTGCCACATTTACAAAGCAGACCTTACCCAGATATATCGAGGCAAAGGGATAAGGGACACACAGGGGAACACAAAAACAACTGTTAATGGGTCGACCATCGAACATGAACTGTACGCATGGTAAGAGCATAACCACCCTAACAAACCATTTGATGTGTTTAATGCACAAAACACTTGAAACACGTATGTTCAATGATCTTACAAAGTTTATAAACCACGTCACCGTTAAGCTCCTTATGTGAAATACCTAGTTACACATGCGCCTTTTAACTGCAATCATACACAATTATACCTGGGGATGCAAGATAACAACTTAACATGATATTATTTCATTTTATATAATAATGAACGTTCATGTTTCTTCCGATCCATGGGTTTTTTCCTACAAAAATGAGGTTTAAAACACACTAAAATGACATTTTTGAGGCATATCGCAGGTACAAAGTGTGCGTTTTAATAGAAGATAAGTTTCGATAATGGAATTTCGGAAATGGTTTCTTAGTTTATCATATATGCTGTCTTGTTTTAGGAGATTGTCAATCATCCGAGTATTGAAATCCTCCACAGATGTTGGTGTTTGATAAAAACATGTATTATGGTTTAGTCATTTGAAGATTTGATACTCATGTACTGGGGATAAAACAATTACATACCAATATTTGGGATGAGATGTGGTATGCATTTTTTATATTAAAATACGAACACAAATGCTATAAATTGTAGACAAACCAACATAAAATGTTATTAAAGTTTTGATAATACTTCATAATATGTAACCAAACATAATTTCTGCTACTGAAAACATTAACACAAACCGGTAAGATAACTCCTCGCACCATTTATCCCACCTTGTGGTACATAAGGTTACTGAAAGATGAAGTAACCATTGCAGATAAGTTGCTTTGTGAAGACATGAGCTTAAAGCAGTCCCGATTCAAAGAACAATCAATGAAAGAAATATCATAATAAGCATTGATACGACAATGGAGAGCAACTTCGTAGTTTTGACACAGACAGATCTCATAGCAGCCTGTGTCATTTTGGAAAATCAAGTTTGTTAAGGAATTCATGTAGACAATGCTATTCACAGATAGAGCAATGTAGTACCTCCTCGCTATGCTCAACTTCGACAGTAGTACCTCACTCTTACCATCAGGGGAACAGGGGAAGCAACTATTGCAGACAGCTTGTATTTGTTCACCATACCAAAAACAAAATTGACAAGAAAAATATGCCCAGTAACATTGTAACAAATTTTGGTGAAGATGGAACATGAATTGTGCTTTTCATAGCATAGAGTAGGCAGCGATTATGCGGCAACATGTTAACAAAGTAAGGGCTGTAACTCGGGTGACTAGTTATCAAACTTGGTCATGATTTAATAGCCCATAAATATCCTGGTGAGGTTAGGATAAGAAGTTGGGGATAAAATAATTACAAACAAATATTTAGTTTGAGATGTATTATGCATTTTTCTATTAAAATAACTAACACAAATGCTTTGAGAAAACATTTTAGACAAACAAACATAAATTGTTAGTAAAGAATCTCTGTACATATTTATATTTGATATTTATTGACACATCATGCAAGTTCCTTGTGTATGAAAATAACCTAAAATAATCACTTTTCATGAAATAATTGAAAATACAAGGCAATCCTTAATACATTTGTTTGACATAATCATACCGAACCAAATGCATATAGATAAGCAGGTGGATACTTATGTTTTTCGATTACTTTTCAAAGTATTTCAAGATTCAACTATAAAAATGCAGACCCCACCACAAAACAAATGTTCCCCACTCAGACACCTCAAATTTTGTGTAGCAGGGGCAATTTTCAGTAGGTATATGCCAAACAAACTTCCCCAGTATATATAGTGGTTCCATCCACTTTGAGGGTCAGACTGTTCCATTCACAGTCAGAAGGAAGACAGTTGTAAAACCTGCTCATCAATATATTGGAAGTGGACTTACCCACTCAGCAAGTTCAAACAGTTAACTTCTAAATTAACAAAGTGTTTACAAAATCCTGTTTCAACAGAAATTCAATGATATTGCCATGCATAAGACACGTATAGAGAAGTGTATGCATCTAGATGGCAGGGAAACTAAAGTTAAATGTAAAGCTTATAATTGTGGTTTCTGAGCCATAATCAAATAGTATTGATTTTTTTTCCATGTTTTATCATAAAACTTGATAATATATGTTAACACTGAAGAGACTGATCGTAATTTGGACAGATATTACAACAGCATTTCTATACAGCATCTGTCTACAATGCATAGAAAACAGCAACATAAGATGTAAATAAACTAAATGCAATGTACAGGCAAGTTAAAATATAATATCAAATTTGGTTAATATGTCAGAATGAATGATGTAAGCAATTAAAATGGTATGAATGTTTTTAATAACATTTAAATACAAATCAGTTTGTTAGTTTCAGAAATTATAATCAATACCATGTAAGTTTAAATTTATATATCATACAAACAAACTTGTTATATCAAACAATTTCAGAAATTGTGTCAATTTGAATATGTAAACATTATTATGCCAATTAGATAATTTTGCATAAGCAAATCAGACCATTGTGAATATGCAAATCAGATAAATTTGCATAAGCAAATAAGATAAATCTCAGAAAGGATATATAACTCCTCATATATATAATTAAAATCAATTAAGACTATAATACAGCTTTTGTATTGCTTTTAGTCAATAAATGAAACATAAACATCTACTGCATGTATCAACACAAACCTTATGTGATTTGTTTATTTTGATTTGTACAGATTAAATACCACACAATGGTTAAAATCAAGATGAACTTTTAGAAAAAGTTCAATCAATTTAACATACAATAGCCATTGCGTGAGTTTGTAATAATGAAATAAGAATATATACAGGAATATATCATATGTTTTTTTCATAGCAAAAACTAGACATTGTATATTGAAATATCTAGTAGAGTTATTTAAGATAATGACAAAAATAAAACACAAATATATCTTCTATTCTGAAGATGACAACTATATAATTATTGGCTCAAGTATAAAACACACTAAGCTGAAGACTAGCGATCAAAATGCATCAACTTTGAAAGGCAATTTACTTCACCAGAACACAGACCGGTTCTCTGTATTTGGGCAAAAATTTGTCATAGATTGAAGATAAAAAATGAAACACAGTCAAATATGTTCAGACCAAACAAGAAAAAATGTAAGGTTCTTGCAAAAGTAAGACTAACTTGGAACCTGATATAAACCAATATACAATCACAAAAACTTACCATGAATTATAGACATGATATTGTTGACTATAATATATGAAAATAAGTGTCATGTGTTGTATAAAGGGTTTACACAGGACCCAGTATCATTGTACTGCCTTAAGTTCCTTTGAAATAATAATCTGATTAAAGTACAATATTTCTTTTGAAATTTCACTTGACATATCATATGTGCCTAAAAAGGGGTTTTCATCTTTTATTGTGTAACATGTAGAAATCCTGAGACAATACAGTCCAGTTAAGGCAATTTGAAGCATACTATTCCTTAGTTTTAGCCCTACTTCAAGATATATTCAGCTGAAACATACGTTAAAACCACTTAGACAATATCATAACTTGTAATTATTTCAAAATGTTTTGATATGGTATCCACCGATAGCAAAACTTACTTGCAGACATCTGGTATGTTATATACAGACAGATATATGACAAAATGTAAATACTGCCGACAGTATGTGCTCTTCTTCAGTCATAATGTCAGAGTTTCTATTTGTTTTGTCATATAAATTGTGTTTCATAGGCAAAACTATAGTATCTCAGATTCTGTAAACAAAGCAGTACCAACAGTTATGCATCTAACCCTCCATATTTACCAGGTCACTAGTAAAGTTTTGAAAACTTTTTGAAATAAGTAACAGGAATATGATTGCCATTTTGGTTTTGCATGAGTTCAAATAAATATATCTTTAAAATATTCATATTTTTCATTTTCCCCAGTCTATGACATATTCAAACACAAAATATATGTAAACCTATTTTTTTCTATTTCATTTACATTTGTGATAAAAACTTAAATGTATAAAAGTTATGATTGTCAAAGAATAATACTGACCATCTGACGTTAAAACAATAATATAAACAATTAAATACAGTATTTTCATTGTTCAGATCACATTACACTATTTGATATACTCTCATTGAGCAATACTAAATTTCGATCAAATATCTTTTTGAACACACTTTAAAAAGTTGAATCTAGTAAATAATTAATTATTCATAATTATACATCATAATTTGCTATATACATACACCACTGAAAAAGTATCATTAAATGCAAGGGAGGCTACTATGGAATACACTAATATTGAGGTTACCTCCCTTTAATCGTTCTATTTTTTTTAAATTAAATATATATTTCTACACAATTTTAACAGTAATTTGATATGTAATACAATAATGGAGATTCATGAATATAATAACGTGTCAGGATTTCGTTTCCTAGCAACGAAATTTAATAGAAATCTCTGGGATTTCAATATTCAAATATTTACAATATCCTGTATACATAAATACTTATTTCATCAAAAAAAGATGGATACAGTCTTCAAAACTGAGATGTTATATGTTCATAAATCTGCACAAATGTATGAATAGAAAATTGGATGGAATGGTCCAGGATTCAATTTATATTCTGCATAACAAATAATCTCAACAAGGCATATTATTTTAAGAAAAAATATGAAACTTGAATAAATACATCTCCTGGTTATTGTATATGATGCATAAAATATTTGTCCCCTGAACAAAAGTAACTGCATAAATGAGATTCTTACAGTAAAGTACCAGAAACATCACAAAGTATTTAAAACAACACAAAGTATAACAATACATTGAAAAATCATGTAAAAGCTGACACTAACCTTGAATGTTTTTATAATGATTAATAATATCATAAATGAATATCATAAATTGAGTATTTTTTTGCTTTATGCTGAGCAACATTTCCCATTGCAAATATTAGATGTAATACAAATATTTCTAAAACAATTTGCAATGACTTCTGAGAGGAAAAATTTAAAGAAAAACAAATTTATATTTCATGGTATCATCACATTGTTGAAATAAGGTCGATACAAAAGATGTACCAAATTATAACCAAGAAGAATAGGAAGATTGTTTAACCATGCGATTGTTCGACACAAAATTAACTATACCGCACAACATCAATCATATACTTTATGCTGCTCATTGTGAACAAATATATAAAAGTTTCTATGGAATGTACATGAATGAAAATATTTTTTAATACTTTTTAAAAAAATATCACAGAATTTTTTTAAGATTCCAATACAAAAATAATATTAGTATTTATAAAGTTAATAACATATGTCTAAACTATTTGATATGTCATTGCAAGTACAGTGTGTACACTATAAACCTAGAAAATATTGTGATATGTCATTGCAAGTACAGTGTGTACACTATAAACCTAGAAAATATTGTGATATGTCATTGCAAGTACAGTGTGTACACTATAAACCTAGAAAATATTGTGATATGTCATTGCAAGTACAGTGTGTACACTATAAACCTAGAAAATATTGTGAGCCATTTAAGATAGGAGTTATCATGCTTGCTATCTTTCTTAGAAAATAAATAGCCACAAAAAATGCACTTCCTTATACAGTTGTAAGATTACTTATGTTATTTCAATAATTATGATGACCACAAAATGGGCATTATAAAAAACACAAAATATTGTGTTCACAAACAAACCTAGGTTTACAGTCCTTGGGGCAGTTCTGTAGTTTGACCAATCAAAACACAGTCTTAGTCGGCAGCAACCAATCATTGCAAGTAGTGTAAGGATTATTACACACTTAAAATCAAATCCTAAAACAATATTAAATATTCTACAAAACAAATGCATATCAACTGGACAGAAAATGGTTGATTTAATAAACAAGGGTTCCACTAGCGGATGAATTTCAAGGGTCATTTTGATTAATCTTGACCTGGTTTTAACATTTTATAGCCAAAATGCCTATAATTCAATGAAAAATTGACCCTTCAGCCAGAATCCTAAGGCTCAAAATGTGGCCTTTTGGAAATTCAAGGGGTCCATGGGTCAACTCCAGGCTCTAATGAAACCTTGAATAACATAACTTATTTATTTTGAACATTAACTACACAGACAAAGACTTTAAATTGATGTGTACTTTATTTAATGAAATCAGTGAATATTTTTTGTATTTGATTATTTTATGAAGTTTATTACTCTCATTGTTACAAAATGTACATGATATAACTGAGATTTGGAACTAGATAATCACAATAATTATTAATTCATGTTGAAAAGAATTTATCAAATTTAGGGACAATAGAGCATCACCAATAAACAGTAATCTACAATAAGTTCATACTTGTCCACTGTATTCCTTTACATTGAGCATTTTGAATCAAAATAAAACACAATAAGTGAGTATTACAGCGGCAAAATGTATAAAATATAAAATATAACAAACAATATTAGTAAATCCTGGATTAAATGCCATCAAAAAAACAATATAATTGCACAAAATATATGTCAATATAAACAATGGATTTCAAAAGGTAAAATGCGCAAAACACAGATTGTCAAATAATCTTAATTGTATGATAAAAAAATATACAACAGTAATAATGTACATTTGATATGTAAGTTTTTGATTTCAATAAGATCTGCGACCTTTGTACATTTGATATGTAAGTTTTGATTTCATCTGTGACCTTGAAAACAACAAGGTCAGACTTCTAATCTCCATTATAGTTGTTGTTATAACAACCAATTTCAGTTATTTTAGCCCACTGGCTGACACAGTCTTGAATTTCTCATGTACTTGATACGAAAGCTTAAAAAAGTATGTAACCTTTTACAAAGATGTCATGATAGTTCATGTTATTGCTAATTGCCAAGACAACGTTCTTTTACCTCACTTTCCATCAAACTTCATCAGTTCATTTCAATTTTGATCTTATTCCATTCCACCAACTGTCATAGGCACCTTTGAAATATCTCCTACCATAGGGACTTGTGACAAATTGCCAGCCACAGGGACTTGTGAAATATCGGTAATACCATTTTTAATGTACTCCTTGGCATGCGTCAACAAATGTGCATCTCGGATGGATTTTCTACTGTACGTCTTCCCGCAAATATCACAGGGAAATGGACGTACTTGCGTATGCTGGAATAAATGCTGTTTCAGATTGCTCTGACATTTGAAGCGAAGGTCACAGAACTCGCATGCGTATGGTGTCTCCCCTGTGTGTTTCCTCATGTGTGTTTGGAGACCTGATGAGATTTTGAAAGTTGCCTGAAAAAGACAAAAGAAAACATAAAATCATTTGAAGATGTTAACAAACAAGGCAATTATGTAATCAAATGTTGAGATTTAACAACCATGATGTTTCAAAAATAATTAAGCAAATTCATATACATTCAAGGGAGCAGAATTTCTTGCACAATCTCAAGTCTTACTATTTTGCAGCTGATAAATTACGTCCTCTTATGAATCAGAGGTGGACACATATAAACTTAGCTAACATTGACAAGGACAATCTCACACATGCAAACACCTCTCACAAAATTACCAAACATACAATTTCCCAATATAACTAACTGAGCATCTGGGACAAAGTATAACCTTACTACACAGTGCTGCTGTACTACAAGCATCTGGGACAAAGTATAACCTTACTACACAGTGCTGCTGTACTACAAGCATCTGGGACAAAGTATAACCTTACTACACAGTGCTGCTGTACTACAAGCATCTGGGACAAAGTATAAGCTTACTACACAGTGCTGCTGTACTACAAGCATCTGGGACAAAGTATAACCTTACTACACAGTGCTGCTGTACTACAAGCATCTGGGACAAAGTATAACCTTACTACACAGTGCTGCTGTACTACAAGCCTCTGGTACAAAGTATAACCTTACTACACAGTGCTGCTGTACTACAAGCATCTGGTACAAAGTATAACCTTACTACACAGTGCTGCTGTACTACAAGCATCTGGGACAAAGTATAACCTTACTACACAGTGCTGCTGTACTACAAGCATCTGGGACAAAGTATAACCTTACTAAACAGTGCTGCTGTACTACAAGCCTCTGGTACAAAGTATAACCTTACTACACAGTGCTGCTGTACTACAATCACACATCATGTTACAAAACCAACACAATACCTCTAGATCAGCATTCCTTCACTAACTCTTTAAACCAATTATGTAACAAGAGTGAACAGAGGAGGTAATTGGGGTCAAGGTTCCTTCTACCATGAAAAATATATGTGTGAAGAGAGATTTTGTACCCTCTCTTCTAAGGAATGTTTGACATTGTCCTGTTGCCTCTGTTGAGCTAGCAGCCTGTTTGGTGGACTCGACTCTACTTTCACAACCATTACAAATACAATCCTATGTCCACTTACCCCACAAACATCACATTTGAAAGGCTTTTCCCCAGTATGTATTCTCATGTGAACTTTCAGCGTACATTTGTGTCGGAATTTTCGGTCACAGATGTCGCATGCATACGGTATATCACTTTCGTCATGGACTCGCATATGTTGTCGGTAATTTCCTGCATCATGGAAGGATCTGAAAAAGATGTATTGATATTGAATGGCCAGCTGTCATATAGTTTAGAGATAGCAGATATATCAATCTTACATTGTTGTGGCATATCAAAACATTATACAGTCTGTCAGTATTTAAAACTTAACATTTTGTGAATATCTATCCTGGAATGTCAAATTCTTTGAAACAGACCTTAAAAAAGTAAGAGATAAAATAATGCAATTTACTCTGAATTTCATAATACTTAATTTGAGTGTCTGTCAAAAAGTAAATGAAAAGAAAGTAAATATTGTCAGACATCCTGATGTTAATTCATGATGTACTTGTACAATTTATTGTTTGTGCGTGTGCCTGTGTTTTGGTTGTTTATCTTGTTAACAGAAGGCCATATTGTAAATAAGATGTACAATAATATGTAACCTTCTGAAAATAAAGAATTTATTTATTATTATTGTTATTGTTAAAGCAGAGAGCCAACAAAAGAGATTCTACTGTTAAGTATGGCAGCTCGAGTAAATATTTACCTTTCACATTCAGTACACTGGTATTTTTTCACAATATGTTGTTTCTTCACATGCTTAGTTAAATGTTCCACATGGAAAAATGTCTGGTTACATACTCTGCAGATATATTTATACACTGGCTCGGTTCCGTGAATTTCCTGCTCGTGCAAATCGAGCACTCCGACGTTTAACAAACTATCCACTATAACCTGAATTTGGTCATTGTCTTTCACAAAGAATCTAGCGATGCCGTCATCCATTGCTGTTGTAGAGTCAGTGTTTGATATAATGGGGAAGAACTTTTTCAGAGTATCAATAACTTGATCTGGACTTGAATTCGAGTCAAGTTCAATTGGTGGAAGCTTGCTTTCTAACTTCGGGGATGCTGGGCTTGATTCAGGGGTTAATAAAGGGTCCTTAGTTTTTCTTCGTCCTGGTTTTCCACGGAATGAACTTACTGGACTTGGTGTAAATACTTGTCCAGCCATCATAGGACTTATTCCTGGCGGGGTAAAAGTATTGTTCAACATTCCATTCTTTTGCATAAAGTTCATACTATATTTTTGAAGCTCTTGTTCAACACTATCATTAGACGAATCGTTCTCAGTTTTGATAATATTGTCATTTTTATCATTCTGGACTGCACCTGCAGATTTCATTGTATTGAAATTGTTCATCTGTGCCAGTCTATTGTTCATCATGGAGTTTTGTAAAAGGGCATGGAATTGCATCAGCTGTGCTTGTACTATGTTTTGATTTGGGGACATTCGGTACATCATCTCGAACATCTGACGCATCTGAAGTTGGTCGTATGGATTGCCACCCAATAAACCCGGAAAGTTTAAACCAGGCATGATTGGTGAAGCTTTCATACTGTTCTTCTTGACACTTGCAGCCGACAGATCCACTGGAGTGACTGGTTCAGCTTTAACCGTTGGTCTAACCATCTCTGGGGACTTTCTGGCACTCAAGTCAACAGGAGAAGGCAATGAGGCTTCCTTTGAAGTGTAGGGTGAGGTTAAAGGTTTTGTCACTGGTTTTGGTGTAAGGTCTACTGGAAACTGTACGTTTCGTTCAACATAACTTTTCACATTGTTAGCTGGATGTTCACTCTTTGCATTTTCTTCACTCGTAACAGTTTTATGAACAAGTTCTGGCTCCACAGCATAATCTTGAATTATATCAGTAATATCACTAATCTCTTCATTTCTTTCACATCTCACTGGTATAGATCTTTTTCTCCTGTTCTTCCTTGATGAACCACTAGAAGGAACCGAAGAAGAAGCAGAAACAGGTGGAGTGTTAAATGCAACTTTTGGCGTAGAAAAGGCTTGTATGCTGATTTGAGATACAGGTGTACAGAGTTCTGACTTCGGAGTCACTGTTTCCGATTTTATCTTTGGGGTACTAAAATCAATCACGCCACAAACTTTTGAATGAATGACTTCTGGTGAAGATGGTTTTGTGTCCAACTTAGACATGCTAAAATCAAGTACACAGTCATCACTCATATCACCATTAAGGTTTCCAAACCCACTATCGGGAGACATTTTGCCATCAGAATTCCTATCACTCACCATTCTGTCGCTAACATGAATTTTATTTGGTTGAATTTCTTCACAATCATTTTCATCATTCTTTTCACCAATGTCTTGTTCAACTATGACAAGCTTTGATTCTTCCAAGCTTGGCAATTCATTGAGAACATCTGATTTTCTTTTACGCTTGTTGCTTCCACTTAGGTCAAGAACTGCTGGATTTGCCCGAGTGTTTATCATTTCTTTTATATCACTAGCTTTATCTTCAAGTACATAAACAAAATCAGATTTTCTTTCATCAGATTTCTCCGGTGTCTTCTGCACCACAAATGTCTCTTTGGATTCAACAAGAACTTTATTTAATTCTGGATTATTTTCAATCATTTCAGAATCAATATCCTCATTCATCTCTATAGTATATTCATACTTGGTTTTTGTTTCAACCAAATTTTCCGCCATTTCTGTGTCTTCTATCAGCTTTCTTTCCAAAGATGCAGTCTCTGCCTGGTAATGATAACAAAAAATACAGATCAGAAAAAAATAGGAAATAAATATCAGACTGAACCATGAACAAAGAAGACCAAGTTGAAATTAGTCATTAAATAGCAATCAATAATTAAAAGATACAATTGCAGCAATAGCTAATGGCATAAATATTATTTTACAAAAATGCTCAATTTACACACTTTTTTCATGAATTTTATAAGAGCATTGATAAGGAATGTTTGATAAATATTGTTACTCAAGGGAGTTAACCTTCCTTAATTTATTATGAAAGAGAGGCTACCCATGACAACTTACCAATTTAAAAAGCTGCTCAATCCAATTTTCCTTCTCTTCGTCTGATTGAAAGTATGGTGATGTTTTCTGATTGTCAGGACTGAAACTTTCCTGTAGAGGTTTATCAATTTTACATGTGTGATTTCTCAGGTGGGTGAATGAAATGAAAGTCTGTTCACAAAACACACAATATTGTGCCATCTACATCCTGAAAATAGAAAGGGAAAAAATAAGATAAAAAAGGAAAAATAAGAAAAACAAACATGTTTATATTTACTGTCTGACATTGGTTCAGATACTCGATAGTCATACTGATACTAGGTAAAACGTCAATGTCTGACATTGGTTCAGATACTCGATAGTCATACTGATACTAGGTAAAACTTCAATGTCTGACATTGGTTCAGATACTCGATAGTCAAACTGATACTAGGTAAAACGTCAATGTCTGACATTGGTTCAGATACTCGATAGTCATACTGATACTAGGTAAAACTTCAATGCCTGACATTGGTTCAGATACTCGATAGTCATACTGATACTAGGTAAAACTTCAATGTCTGACATTGATTCAGATACTCGATAGTCAAACTGATACTAGGTAAAACTTAAATGTCTGACATTGGTTCAGATACTCGATATTCAAACTGATACTAGGTAAAACTTCAATGTCTGACATTGGTTCAGATACTCGATAGTCATACTGATACTAGGTAAAACTTCAATGTCTGACATTGGTTCAGATACTCGATAGTCATACTGATACTAGGTAAAACTTCAATGTCTGACATTGGTTCAGATACTCGATAGTCAAACTGATACTAGGTAAAACTTCAATCCAGGAAATCCTGGTTTTGTCATACTCAATTCTTCGTTTTGATGGCAAGTTCCCCGGGTTTTCTCCAATGTACAGTCAGGACATGTATAAACCTGGCTTGCTCTACCTTTATACTAGGTGAAGAAAATATGTAATTACTCAATCAAAAGCAAGAATTTTATCTGTATCAATAAAAGCTCTTTCAATCAGTTGAACATATCAATTAAATTTGCTTCATATTGAGAATTATAAAAAAATAGGTAAAATTTGCTTTTCTTTGTGAACTGAGAGTAGATTGACAATTCAGAGTGAATCCTGTGTAAGGGAACTCTTAAGGTGAGGGAAGGCCTCTAGGGATTAAATCAGGAGCCACCACTGTAAAACCACTGACCATCTATAAGACAACTGCAAGGTTTTATTACATCTTAGATCTACAACCAGTGAGGCTCAAACCCACAGTTGATAGGAATAGTGATTTTGTAAGTGAACTCCAAAATGATTACACACACAGCAATTCGATGAGTCAAAGCATTGCCAACATCATTTTTCTTAACATGACTACTGTTCCTTGGTTCCAAACCAAATTCTGTAGATTGTGTTCCAGTAAGAAACTGACCACTTTCCAACAAAAAAATCAGAAATGGAGACAGAATCATTCTCTAAACATAAAGTATGAAGAAATATATGCCTAATCTAGAATGGACTTTTCCAAATTCATGATAATTAGTCAAAACGTTTACCTCAATAAACAGGAAGTAGTCATAAAACTACAGTAAAATTGTTTGAATTAATATCAATAAATGAACATATTCTAAAAAGATTTTTATTCTACATGTATTACCCAAAAATAGTGGACAAATCATTTATAGCACCCAGGAGTTTTTCCCCTAAATCATTCAAACTTAGTCAAAAACTCCATTTTCCCCAGCAAAAACTACCCCTTAATTTACCATGTATAACATCCTATTTCAAAATTATTCATAAATACAGGTATCGTATGTTCAGTAACCACTAGCGGATTCAGGGGGGGGACCAAGGGCGTGCCCCCCCCCTAAAATTCCCAACCTTTCATGTATGTCTGAGTATGAATACGGAAATATACAGATATCCTTAATTATAAGATTTTCAAATAAGCGATTCTGATTTATTGTAGCATTATATTCTATCATGATGATGTTTATAAACAGTCATTGCCGTTTTATTAGGCTTGAGCAAAACCCAAAAAAGTTATCCCCCCCCCCCCCCCCTAAGATCAAATCCTGGATCCGCCCCTGTGCAAACTATACTTTATAAATACTACTCAGGTTAAAACATGAACTACCAATGTGAACTTTTTACAACAAAGCATATTTAAACACACACCCATTTAGACTTACTGTAACCTTATATAGAAAAGTACTAAATAAATGTTATTATAATTCATCATTCCACCAAATAACAAACGAAACTACTGGAAATTATATAAACGCGTTCAACAAGTGAGACTGTCCTAAGTACACTTTATTTTTGCTAAAACATGGTACAGCTATTGTGAATCGTCTATACATACGGTAGTTGACCGATCTAAATACCCTGTATGCCCAATTATAGAAATGTAGGCAGCGTATAAACACACTTTCACAATTACATAAAATCTCCTACTGGAATTTAGCCACCTCTATTTACCAGGTAATTCTACTCACTTGATCCTCATTTACATATACCAGTATATCAATATTGTTGCAGTGCGTTATTGATATTTCGACTTGACCATACATTACAACAATACCATACTTCATCAAAATCCAACACGCCAATCAACTCGACTGAATGTCAAATAAATCCATATTGCTTATAACCAGTCTAAACAATACTCATTCTATCTATGGTAACTAGTCAACATAATCCAGTCCACGACAAAAGAAAATTGGTGTACATTGCTGTTCTAACGCCGCTTAACTATTGAAATCTATTCTTCATTACTATATATAGCCATTAAACAACTTAGTCGTATTAAATTTCAGAGTCGTAATATACTCACAGTGGGTAATGTAGACAGACTCAAATGTTTAAGTTTAAACATAATTGCAAAGTTTTCCAATAGCAGTTCGGATCTATTCTTTCATTTGAAGCTACTGCTACAATAGCTCATCGGCATGCAAAACGTGCAGTCATCCGTTGAGGCTATTATACTCACATACTTCTGTCCTATTGTATATAATACCTCTAGGCTTGCTGTCTATTGTAATTCACAGTATCATAATAAAGTACTATTCAAATAGAAAAATCCTTGAAAATGGTATTAAAACGGACGGAATTAGTTGAGCTGTATAAATACTTGCCAGTTGTAGCTTAAAACTTATGGATAGATCTGTAATTCTATCCTATACACCTCAAAGGTTGTTTGAAAAATGAACAAAATTCAAAACAAATTTATAAACTGAATACTCCTTACATTATGTAGTTTTTTATGATATTTATGAGCAAGATTTGTGCAGTGTCACTTAGAGAATATACAAAAGTATGAATATTTGATAAATGAAACTCAGTACAAAGCAAATTATTCACAAACGTTGAAATGAAGTTCAATTTTTATGCGACGATTATAATCTGTGAAATTTAACACCGGAATTTTGCATACAAGTAAATGTGTGTAAAACCATATAATTTCAAATAGAAGTTGGTTTTAAAAAGATGAAAAATATAAAAAAATGAAAAAATATTTTGATCTCTACACAGGTAATTGCAAAAATAATCTGTGTGAAAATCCAATATAGAGATTCAGTTATGTACTAATTGTAAAATCAATAAAGGGCTTAACTAACGATTAGCCCATAATCAAAGGTGCTTCAATGGTACCCCTTAAAGATATATGTTAGTAAAAATATGTCAAAATACATGTATACTGTTTGACTAGGACAGTCCAGTTTTGCCATCTATGAATCCAGCGCACTACCCTGACCTCTTTTTGAGGGCAATTTATGGGAACCATTGATTCATCTACAAAAATTGCATGTTTTCCCTACTTCCATTTAAAATTCCCCTCACCAAAACAACAAAAATTCTTATAAAACAGTTGAGGTTAAACCAAATTTCTTTAAACACGATCACACTGGCCTGAATTTACTTAAACATCAAATATTTATGTTCACAACCATTGTGCATTGATCTATAGATAAATGGTCGTAAAAATGTAAAACAAATTGTTACCCCCCCCCCTCCTCCTCTATAGTGTTATAATATGTATTGTTTGATGTCCCCTACAGCAAAATATCAGACACACGTACATCCAATTAGATCCAACATGTGTATGTTAAGAATTCAACCCTAAGAGTTAAAAGACCCCTTAATTATTTCAAATAAAGTTGAACACATAGGTTAAGATTAGAATTGATATAAAAATAGATCTCAACACGAAATATTATTAATAATTTAAGACACCTAGCTAAGTTTTTAGAAAAAAATATTGTTAAATGTAATTAATTAGTTAAGACAACGAGAAAGATTCTCAATAGATAAAGTATGGTATAGCAATTAACCAAATATCATTCGACAAAGTTAAGAAAATGAATGCAGCACCTATAAGATCTGGTATAACCAGGTACATGTATAAATGTCAAAATAACATCAAATGAAAATGTTTCTGCACATATCAAATATATATGATATTAATGCTATATCATAACTCATAATATCATAAAAAATATTTAACAAAAATCATCAATATTTCACCTAAAACACCTTCCTATATTTGTTATGTATCAAACTACTTATACCCACAATTCAGAGCATTCATTATCATTTCTAATGATTTTTCCTAAGAAACAAAAACATTGTAGAAACTCAACTTTCAATTAACATTTCAAATACTCAACATCACAAAGTAAGAAAATTTAACGAATATATGACTTTGTTGAACATGCTATAGATACAAAGTATGTTAATTGAGACACACAATTTAAGTTTAAATTGTCCTATTTTTTGTAGCAATTGTGAAACAACTTCTTTCAACCAACACTAATCACTCTTGATGACTGCTTCCTGGTTTTCTAAGCATTACTCAATTTCAGGCACTGTGGGTTTCGATCCCAATGCCTCCTCAGTAAGAGTCCGGCAAACTTCCTGTAATAATACTACCTCACCCTTTCCACAAGTATATTAACCAATAAATATTTAGCAATCAAATTAAAAGTAAAAAAAAAATGTCAAAAAAATAAATAAAACTGCAACTCACTTTTCATCCAAGAAAAAAGATGTTTACTTAAAACTTACAAGGTTCTAACTTTGAACTAAACTAGCAATTAAATTTACCCAGAATGTAAACATCTCTTGTACAGATATCAATTCACAATGAAAACTTGAATAACAACTCACACTGCCCTCGGGTTGAAACATGTTTAATCAAAATACAATATGTTTACTGACCTGTGTCCAGTGGTCAACACTGACCTATCCTCACTCCAGGCAAAATATTACAAGCCATAGAGAATTACACAAAAGCTTTTACCAAAGTAATATAAAATCAATGAATTGTAAAGTTTAAGATTTTTAAACCAGATACTGACCTTATGCAGCAGTTGATAGTTATCATAATAAATAACAAATTTCAAATCCAATAACTGGTGAATTATCTACTGTGATTTAAATTGCTGCAAAAATTGAACAATTATGCTATTATGCTCACTGAAGTACAAATAAGTATCTACCCCACTAACACATGTACAAACTGTTAAATCAAATCTATTCAATGAGAAATATTGGCAAAAACTCACCTGTAAAAATGATTGGTCATCCAGTTTGTCCTGCTGTGTATAAACTTGACCACTGTCCACTCAAATGGCTGGCCACAATCTGTTGAACTGATCACCAAACAATGGATATTAGTACAAATTCTAAAACATATGCCCTGAAGGCCTGTCGTTTCTATTCACCCTATATCAACTCATTGTTACTATTATAGTTGACTAGTAGAAGAATTACCCAACACAATAAAACCTGTGAAAAATACTGTAAAAACCATTCTTTTGTCATCTAAAGCTTTTGTATTGAAGGTAATTTTGTATGTGATCCGTTGCCACGGTGAAGAATGTTTAAACTGTATTGACATGTACGATTTACTTTGACATGAAATGAGTAGAGGTGTCAAATTGGTCCTATTATAGACATTATCAAACTGAAGTTTTCTTTTATTATATGACTAAGTTATACATGTCACATGACTAAGTAAGCACTATTTGAAGTAATCAAAAATAAAGTTCAAAAGTTTAACTCAATATCGAGTAATATAAACTTGACAATAGTGAAATTATTTAGTGGGTATAAAATCTATTCATGAAGATTTTAGAATAAATGACCAAGTTTAAAATCTAGCTTATGTCATGCTACCCTTGTATTGTGAATTATCTATAGAGAAAAAATAAAATAAAAATTCTTTAAATAGCAAAATCCTCATTTATTTTTTTAGAATTTCAGGAAATGTTAACTTTATGTTCAATTTTTTTAAACAACAAGTCTACATAATCTCTCATTATAACTTGCCCAAACATATAGTGACCGATACAGAAGTTTGTTATATGTTGTATTTTTGACTTAATTGTTTCTGATGACTTACAGAAATGAAAAGTATTCTAATAAGGATCGCTTTTATTGGAGCAAAACCAAAAAGACATATTCAGATTTTTGGAAGCATTTTTACAATAGTGGTTACAAAAGTGACATTAGTTACACTATGCATTAATATAAGCATTGACTTCCCATCCATATTATCATTGTTGTATTGCAAATTTACATCTGTTGTATATGCAAATAATAAATCAAGTTAAAGCCAATGCTCTAAATGTAATGAAATATGATTTATTATTACACAATAATATATAAACCCCTTAATAATATGTCATGTCACGGATATACATGTATTATACATTCTTTAAAGATTTAAATACAGTATTTCTGATTAAATTTTAAAAATACATCTTTTTAAGACAAAATATTACTACATGTATTGCATTCTTGGCCATTTATAAACATCAACTATTTTAATTGTGATTGATCAAAGGGACAAAATAACTGTAAAATCAGCAAGATAAGCCCTCAATTGCTGACCCTCTGTGAATATTTTAAATACCTAGACTTTTAGGAAGCCTTGTTTTTTGTCTAATAATCAATTGTTATTACCCAAGCTATGGTCAAACTGTCCCCTTGTTTGTTCAAGTAATACATTGATTAAATCAAAGTTGGCAAGAATTTCTCACCTGCTAAGGTAACAATTTACAAGGTGCTAAATACTTTCCAATATCCCTGCTATTTTATGTAATCAGTCACTAGGTATATACAATAGACTAGCTACATATATGAGACAATCATTTGGACTATTTCATGAAAAAAAAAGATAACAAAAATCTGACTTGTGGTCTATTTGTTTATAAAGAAATATATTTAAAATATATCTGCATATAAACGCCAAGAAGAAGCATCCTTATAATGTACCAATAGCCGAATCTGAAAGTCCCTAACCTTACATGTATGTCCGAGTAGAAATACAAAATTATAAAAGAAAAGATTTTCAAATAAGCAATTCTGATTTATTGTAGCAATATAATTTATGTTCAATAACTTAAAACCAATGAATTAACTATGACTATTGCTGTATAATAAGGCTTGAGCAAAACCAAACAAATGGCCTTATACAGTTTACAAATGCTTGGAAATACATTCATTGAGTTATCCTAATGACTAGACATGTGAGTAAAAATCATTTGGAATATTTTATGAGATTTCAAAAAGATTGTTCACAAAAAGATTGTTCATTATTATTGTACAAGACCTACCATTATCATCATTTATTGCATTAAAACTCATACTTAACAATATGCTCAGAAAAAAGTGTTTCAATTTCTTCTTAATAATATACAGAAAATGAATAAACTGGACAAGATTAATATTTATTAATTCCATAACATGAGTTTTGGAACATTTTGGTATTTTCAACTTTATATTAAAATTACATATCAAAGAGTGCTCTGAGGATCTGGAAATATATAGTATATTACAACTATAAATGCATCCCCTCAAGCCAGTCTATAGGGGAAATCTTTACAGTATATTATTTGTCATATTAACTAAAATTACACAGCATTACATAATTCATTGAATACAAAGTATAACAATTCTACTCCAGGTAAATAAATTATTAAGTAAACAGGTAAATAAACCATGGATCAATAAGATAATGAATACAAAAATGAATATTGCCTTATTATGCTAAAAGTGATCCCCTTTTAACACACAGCCCTTAAAAGGATTTTGTTGTATGAATACGTTATTTATCAGTATAAATCAGCAGCTTGAACAACTTGAAATTCTCTGTTTGAATAAGACAATATATAATTATACAACAAGTATTTTGAAGATGTACTAGCTGGCTCTCCGGCATGACATTTACATAAAAACTTAAACACCACCTCAAAATTAAGAACACAATTTGCAAGTTCATTTTCACTGATTTACTCTTTATCCAACCTCAATATTAAAATCACCTCAATAAGAATACCAAGGGTCCCAAGGGTGGTCTTATTATTGAGGTTTTATGGTACTCAATAAAAATCAGTTTCTATTTCTATCTAGAGAAAAACTCACTGAATAGTTAGCAAGCATTATCATTATTGTTATCAAAACTGCATCCTCGCTGGGTCACCTGCTAGTGATATCTGACAGGTAAAAAACACCATATTAATGTAGGATTCCAACCTTATTATTTCAGTAGCTCCCTACCATGGCCCCTACAGCAGTACAGACAAAATGTTATCAATTAAATGTATGCAATACATGACTAAAATGTTAATTCAATAGAAACAGTAGACAGAAACTACAAAATGAAATAATTTCCTGTGTGTAACATACACTAGGGGAAGTTTGAAATTGTTAGCTTTTACAATAAAGTTTGTGTTTTATAATAAAATATACTAAACACACAATAATAGCAAAACTACTCACTGAAAACAGATCACTTTATGAAAGTGTACTTACCATGGAACATTAAATGTTGTGGTTCATATATGCCTAAATATCTGTGAATAGTTAAACATTTACATATTAACTGTGCTCACAAATAAATTATGAGCACAGGTTTTTATATTACAAATACAATACATGTACATATCTTTACATCAAAATATGTGGAGGTGTGAAAATAATGTCCTGTTCTGTATTATTGTCTGTTATATAAAAATAAAACGACTTTCCTTGATATTATAATATTTTTTATTTCCGTCTTATTATTTAACAGGTAAATTACAAACTTTTGTTCTTAGTTTTCTCTAGAGACCAGAATCATTATGAAATATCAAAGCCTTATGTAACTTTGCAGTTTTAGCCATTTTATTTTTTCGATTTTTAAAAATAAAGTAGGCCATGGTATACACAGCCTATAGGAATCTACGCACATGGCCAATCTTTTTTCAAAAATGGTTTCTAAAAAATACATTTCTCATTAAATTGTCTTTAAGGAAAAATGAAGATTCCAAATTCATTATCACCATTTCACCACACATGTCCACTTTTATCTTGCTTGCATCAGCGAAACAAATTTAAAAAAAAACCCACTAATAAACTGTAACTAAGTGCACAGTCCATTACTAAAACAATGACCAATTAAAACATTATCTAAACCTATAATTGCCATTTGTATGATATTATGTAAACAATTTTTAATGTTAAAAGTCTTGACCATATTTTTTGGGTAATGTAAAATGCTGAAAGACATTGCTTATGCAGATATGCCAATCAAAGTATGTACTGTAAATATTAATTATTGTTCAAGTATTGTTTTATCTAATTTGAACTAATATTTCAGGCTGCAACATTTTAAAACTTATAATTTCTGGCAAAAAAAAGAATATGATTTTCAAAAAGAAGAGATTCAAGTCAATACAAGGTTCCTACTTCATGAAGTAATTCACAAAAGGCAGTTTTCATCAAGTCAATACAAGGTTCCTACTTCATGAAGTAATTCACAAAAGGCAGTTTTCATCAAGTCAATACAAGGTTCCTACTTCATGAAGTAATTCACAAAAGGCAGTTTTCATCAAGTCAATACAAGGTTCCTACTTCATGAAGTAATTCACAAAAGGGAGTTTTCATCAAGTCAATACAAGGTTCCTACTTCATGAAGTAATTCACAAAAGGCAGTTTTCATCAAGTCAATACAAGGTTCCTACTTCATGAAGTAATTCACAAAAGGCAGTTTTCATCAAGTCAATACAAGGTTCCTACTTCATGAAGTAATTCACAAAAGGCAGTTTTCATCAAGTCAATACAAGGTTCCTACTTCATGAAGTAATTCACAAAAGGGAGTTTTCATCAAGTCAATACAAGGTTCCTACTTCATGAAGTAATTCACAAAAGGCAGTTTTCATCAAGTCAATACAAGGTTCCTACTTCATGAAGTAATTCACAAAAGGCAGTTTTCATCAAGTCAATACAAGGTTCCTACTTCATGAAGTAATTCACAAAAGGCAGTTTTCATCAAGTCAATACAAGGTTCCTACTTCATGAAGTAATTCACAAAAGGCAGTTTTCATCAAGTCAATACAAGGTTCCTACTTCATGAAGTAATTCACAAAAGGCAGTTTTCATCAAGTAAATAATTCAATTTCCTGAATACTACATGACAGCTGGTCAATGTATTGATAGGTGTCAAATTATGCCTTGATTAAATTAATGTACAAGAGTCAAAAGAGAGAGAATACGTAGCATACAATTAATGACTAAGGGATTTGGGAAGAATAGTGGTGAAGGGTCCCAGTTCGAGCCCCACTTTCAGCAGGTTCACAGACTTCACAATACCTGACTTTGGTGCGAGTACGGGTCAGTAACCCAGCAAGCAGTCATCAAGAATGACATATATAAGTTGTAAGAACTTATTGCACAATTGATGTAAAATAATTATGTTTAAACAAATCCATGACTTAATAAATCTTAAGAAAATTTGAACCTTAAAAATCTGAATTTAGATCTTTCATGGCACTGGGGTGACTTGACAGTACAGTAATAAAATCTCATTTCTTCCCGTTTAAAACAACTCATTGAGAATGTACGTTGTTTACTTACTTACTTACATACAATCTTAAACAATCTAACACGACTGCCAATGGGGAAATGTTAAGATAACATTGACTGTTGATGGTCAGATAATAGTTTATGCTCATATTTGTAGATAAAAATTTCTGCACCCATTTTGCACAAATTTCAGTTAAGTACAAGACGAGACCCCCTCTGGGCCAAATTCTTCAGCGAAGTACGAGTATGAACTGGACATAACTCATATACATTTCTGTAACATTCCTGTGTCTTAAATGGTAGACGTATATCTAACATTATCAGTTTATTTAATCACTGTGCTTTTATAATAAGCTTGGCTACATTACTTAAAATAACATCATATATATGTGTACATAAAGTATAAATTCTCCAGGCGGAATTTCTTCAAATGTTCTCAATAATAAATTGCCCAAATTTGATCAAAACATTGCCATAAAATCATAACAGCCCCTTCGTGAATGAACTTTAATTAAAGTAAGACTGCTCCGTTTGTGATATAAATATTACTTACTGTTACTGTTCAATTAAAAGCTAAATGATTAATTATTTGAATCTGGGATCACTGATAATCTAAGACTGAGGTACATGTAGTCATTCAAATATAACTAATTAGACAACCATGCTAGGTCCTTCACGTTTACATTCATTGTTGATGATAAAAAAACAAATATTGAACAATGAAGGACCTAGCATATGGTTGTCTAATTGTTTGGACTAAGGTACATGTACCAGTTGATCGATCATCGATATGATTTGAGTATGGCAAAAATATAATAGATGGTTAAATTGAAGTGATTATCACGTTCAGTACAATGATGTTTCTTTATCTTTATCAAAAAATTTACATAGATTTTGTTGATAACATTGTTGTTTGTATAAAATTGTATCAAACAGGTTGACATTTTTTTTTTTTGTACATGTATTACTCAAGAATATAATTCACGTTATATGACACCATAACTGTAACTCTCCAGCCTACATCTTTATTCTTTATATTCTCCTCTCTCTCTCATATATGTATTGAATTAAACCTTTAGTATTAGAAATGTTACAGTAAATACTTAACAAACATTCTGTCATTATGATTACCCTGTTATATGTATCTTTGTACTTAATTGTTTACCTCATTATGTCATGTATTGCATGGAATGAGTAAAATAAATTAATTGAAATTGAATTGATTTATAGTGTATAACAATTAACAGTTCAGCGATTAAATTCGTAAATAAAGAAAAATGCACCGGAAAAAGTTCTACTGCATCTACGCAATCACTATTCGTTACACACTGCGTGATTTCCCTTTGTTTACTGTAACGCCATTTGCAATAGACGCTTGATGATAAAACGCCATTTGCAAGCGTTGATAGTAACCCAGCTTAGTATCTTTGAAGATTTATTTGGCAATGTTTAGCCGCTTCGAAGGTATTACAAATTATACTGTTATATTCGGAAGAATTATATGAATTATAAGTATGTAATGTACTACATCCCGGTCATAATTGTTACTGATTGTGTGGGAGTAAACTGTTTACATCTTCATGATCTTGTCAAAGACCTGTGATCTTGTATTCACTGTATCATTGTATCATTGTATGGTGTACGTGTAAGGATGCATGCATGATGCAGGGTTAAGTCTAAACTTCCTCTTTCATGGGCTGATTTTAGCCGACTATTACCCCCACTTCATTACTCTGACATCAAATTCTGCTGTGGCAGAAATCACAATGATAACAAGATGTGCCAAAATTAGGAAGTCAGGTGTCAGGCAGTCCCGGATCCAGAAATTCGAGACTGGGGGGGCCATTCATGATGACCAATGATCCCTCCCTGAAGGGGGGTCCGGGGGGACTCCCCGGAAGATTTGAACAATATAGGTATGAAATGGTGGCTTCTGGTGCATTTCGGGGTCTAAAATCTGAGGACTCATTCATGAGAATTGCACTAGTATTATTTTGCTAAAAATACAAAATCGACCAAATTATACAAGTACCAACTTTTTAAAAAATGTCCCGGGGACATCAATTCCGGTGGATCCGGCCCTGGTGTCAGGTTCTCAGAATAAAGAAACTAGTTGTGATGAGAAATGCTTTGCGATATTAAGTATTTTTTATCCTAACTCGGAGAAAAATATTACATTTTACTTACGTTTATAATGAGATTACTTTTCAGCTGACAGTTGTGTAGAAGGGACAGCATTTGTTTTCTGCTGATTTTATAGCCATTATTCAGCTGTATTTCAAATGCCAAAATGTATACATGTATACTTTTCCCAATTTGAATGTAAAAATTCTTAATAAATCTGAAGAAAATGTTTTGGCTGGAGTTTGCCAAAAATTGACAAAATTTGAGGCTTTTCTCCCACAAAATGTTTAAACTTTATATAAATAGCAATTGTTGATTGATTAATCCCTAAATCCTTTACTTTATTCCTAAAATGTTGCTGTAATTTCTAGACTTTCCCCAAATTTGTAAGTTTAACGCACACAAAATCCCAATTTGAAGGGTAAGGGTCATCTGCCTAAAATAGCCAAAATAAAACCAGTGGGAAATATCATATTAAATTTTAGGTGACATTATTTCATTTTAAAAGTATTTATTTTTTCAGAATGGCAGAAATTTTAGAAAGCATCGAAGATTGGCAGGCTGGACGAAGCGTTACGGAGTGCAACAAGTTTATGTTACAAAATGAGATTAGTTGTGATGTTACATTTATACTTGGCCAAAAGAAAGAACCAGTCAAAGCTCATAAATACATACTCATAAGCAGAAGTTCTGTGTTCCAGTCCATCTTCTGTGGTTCAATAGATGGTGATAGCAATAATACCATACCAGTCTCTGACATAGAGACCGACACTTTCAAGACTATATTGATGTAAGTATTGACACGGTTCCCAGTTCATACCTGTCAAGTTGCAGGGTTTTCTAATCAAATAATTCACATGACCAAACCTCATGTTGTTTTTAAAAATTTAACTTGCAAGTAGAATTTGCTTGAAAAGTAGACATAAATTATGATGTTGATGTTACATTCCCCCATATAAGTACATGCAGGAGTAATGTGTGCGTAATTTTTATAGCCATACTCGACTGAAAGATTAGGGCATGTTTAAGATTAGAGCAAATTGTTCTTTTTCATGCGAACTATTGCCTAAAGGAAGGTGATATTAAGGTGCTTCTGGGGAGGCTTTGGATCCATGACCCTGTGAAATTTCCTCCCTGAGTGACCACAAACTGTCTTCGTCTTAAGAAAACCTTGAAAGCTATTCCAGTTCATGAAACCTTATCAATAGGCTGAGGTCAGTCCAGGCTCTGTATGTCAACATTTATAGTACCTCACATTGGTCAGGATCACAGGAGATTGTCACCAGTCCTCTATCTTTATCCATTCTAGAGTTCTCTCCCTTTATCCCTTCTTTAGATTATGTATAAATAGTACTATATATACATTTACTCTTGTGGTCAGGATATTGAGTCAACAGAATGTTAATGATATTTGAAATCTTATTTATTATATTCAGACTGATATTAGTGCCCTGACGTTAAGCAATTTGGAAAGAGACATTGATACATGTATAAAGAAGATTCTTGTGTTTCTTATATAAATATTGAAGTTTCAGGAGAACGATTTGTAAATGCTAAGTAACTCTGTATTCAAGCAGTTCAGGACCTGTATGTTGAGGGTTAAGTAATTGTGTTCAAGTAGTTCAGGACCTGTACGTTGAGGGTTAAGTGTATCATATTGTATTTCAAACATGAAACTTCTTTATTTTAGATCTTAATATCGCTATTTATATTTTCGACAAGTGAAACAATATAAATTTTATGTCACAATTGCTTCACTGTCATTGAATAGTTAATTTATACCACGTAAGATTGTCACGAGTTCTTGGGAGAGAACTCTAGAAGGGATAAAGGGAGAGAACTTGTGACAATCTTCCATGATTTATCAAGTTTTTATACTGATAAAATATTTATTTGCTATTTATGAATAAATATTACATACATTTTTATAAATTATTGAACAAAATTTGTTTCTGTAATTTATGACTACATATGTGATATACTACATGTATAATACACATTTTTCAATAAATATGAATTATGTGAAACACATTGGGCCATTGTTGCAAATTGTTGACACAATATTTTGGCATAAAGGTTTACCGTAATAAATTTATTGTCATAAGTCATTGCTGTTTGTATACACCATGTTGTATGTCTTTCAAGCACGGCAAGATCAAATTGTCTTGTCTTAGATTTCTGTCCTTATCTGTATATAAATACATGAATGTATACTTGTATAATTATCATTGCAGGTTTTTATATTGTGAACAAGCCAACATAACCTCAGCTAGTATTAAAGACATACTCTATGCTGCCAAGAAATATGCTGTGAAAGGTTTAGTGGATAAATGTTTGACATTTCTTGAATCATCAATGAATTCTGACAATGTTTGTAATATATTAGAACAGGTGGGTGAACAATTATGTAGTATTGTGTGTCAAGAACTGCAGGACTGGGCAGTAATTAAAAATTGATTGTTTGGTATAACCCTACCTACCCATGAAAATAACCCTTACTCGAAAAAAGTTTTGAGGAGCCTTATTGAGATTTTTTTCAGGGTATTAATTGTTAACACTAGTATGACCTTAAAGGTTTATAAAACAGATAACTACCTACCTTTCTCCCTACTTGTCTAAATTTTGCTGGGTAGGGTTATGTCAAACAAACCATTTTAAAGGATGTCTTTATATGCATATAAGCACCCAACAAGTGTTTGGTATGATGAAAGCACCTCATAAGTGGTATCCAGTATACTGTGGGATTTGGTGAAACACAAGTGTAACTGCCTCAAGACTAAGTTAAAATAGTTTTGTGTCAAATATGCTTATACACTATTTCATGTCTCTAGAAATTTTCTTTAAATACAGTTGTCCGGGACTAGTGTACATTATAAATTTGAAATGTCGACACAGGAGGCTAGTTGTCCAAGTATATACACTGAAACACTTTTCTACGATTGGTCACCCTATGTTTCTACTGCTTACTCTTGATAAAAATAGTTATTAGGATATTTGTGTACAATCCTCCAAGGACTTGTGCTTTCAGAAGAAGGAGTGTAACAGTGAAGTAACACAAATTTAGTGAATCTATATTTCTGTGTATTTGTTTTGAAAAATATGACAATACAAGAAGTGACCGATTAGAAAAGCATTTTGAGGGTAATAGGGTACAAATTAACAGTTAAGTAGGCGTGCATAACAGCATAACAGACTTGTCCTGAACTAAGTCCAACTCAACTGTTGGTAGCCAGATTTGGCAATTAGACTTGTCTGGGACGTCAGGATAGTGGATTTCTAGAGCCCTGACTATTGAATATATTTATGTTATCATAGTGTATGTATTGTTTTCACACTTTTAGGTCCATTCATATGATGGCAAGGGTCTAGAAGCTAAATGTATCAACTATATACATGAGAATGCTGAGGTTGTTCTTAGATCTACAGCATTTACAAATCTCTGCCCATCATGTGTCGAACAAATTGTTAAAGGTATCAGGAATATTTACTTTTCGATAGCAGGTCGTGGGTTTGAATCCCGGATTAGATGAGATTGAACATCGGACTTCAAAATCTGTGAAATATGAGCCAGTACTTGTTGGTTACACAGGAAACTAGCGTCGAGAATGATTTATATAATTTGTAAACTCGCATCATAGTTGATGTAAAATGCGTAAGTTTAGTTTAGACTATTAGTGTGTAAAACTAACTAGCTGTTAACTGCCTGTGATTTAATTTAGCATATTTTATGCCGTGTACTTGTATACTAATGTTAATTTTCATTCTAACTGTTTTATTTTAGCTGATGAAATGGTAGTCGAGGAAAGACTTGTGTATGAGTCAGTGTTGAAATGGGCAGAGAAAGAATGTAAAAGACGCAATTTGGAGGTAAGCTTTCATGGTGACATCATAAAGTGTTATAAATTAGCATTGTAAAATTGTAATTCATACATAATTGGTAATAAATCAGAGGTGCAGATAAACAAACCCAACCTCTCTCGAATAAACTTTAAGAAATATTTTATCAATGATTCAAATTTTACATTGAAAATACAGTTAAAATATTAAAGAACAGTTATGGTTTCTTGTACATATGTGTAAAGCATTCAAACTTAAATAAATGGAGCCTATTAATTCAGACTGCTGCACACCAAGTATGGGTAGCGACATTGTGTGAAAATCTTTAACATCTATTCTTGCTGAGCTGAAACTGCAACGCTTATTCAATCACAACTAATATAAATATATTAAGTTTGTATACTCCCTTCTTTTCGTGGTTCAGTCTTTGTGTCCAAACAGAATCCAGAACATGGAGCACCATTCAGTGTTATGTTAAAAAATTTTGGTGAATGATGGGAAAATATATCATCTTTAAGGGAAAATAAAGGGGAAAGTAATTCACAAGACGGAGGAAACATTTCTGTTTCCAACCCTTGTATTCTCTAGCTGTCAGTAGTAGGATAATGTAAAAGACAGAACAGTATCACAAGATATATTTGGACTGTGATCTTTTGAATCCATTAATTTCCCCCGTTCACTGTTTCTCCTAGTTATTCCTTATGGTCTGCCAGGTCATTCCCTGGCCTCTGTTCCCTGACGTATGTACCCTTTAACCTCCTCAAGTGCCTTATGTTTTATGGATTGTTGTTTTCCCATCGGTCGGTTTGGGGAGGTACTGTCTTGTGTATGTGGCATTCTCTGAAGAAACTTATTCTCTCTCTTGTATATTTTGTTCAGGTCACAGGCGAAAACCTACGCACTGCACTTGGTCATGCACTGTTTCATATCAGATTCCCACTTCTAGATGCAGTCTACTTTACTAATGCCGTCTCAACCAGAGAATTACTGAACTTTAATGAGATTATTGCCATATTCCAGTATTTTAATGGTAGAGCGCAGCCGTCCAATTGGAAGTTTAACACTGGTAGAAGAAGGGGATACTCTCTTAGCAGTGTTCTGAGGTAAAATTATCTGTATATTGTCATGTGTGTCATTCTCTGAGAATTTTGCCCAAATGACATATATATCTGGGAGAAATTGAGTTATTTACATTTCTGAATGCAGGGATATTTGTAGGTCACTACAAAACAAATATTATTAAAAACAACATTGTTTAGGGAATTACAGCACATCTAATATGGTCATCAAGACTAGATCTACAAAAATATCTCAGTTTCAAAAATTTAATACAGCAAATATGTTTTTAATAATATTTTACAAATAAATGCATATTATTCTTTTCCTTAAGAAAAAGGGCCGTCATTGTTTTACTTCTTCTTGCCACTGAATCATAAATCTGATACTGAATTGTTTCAACTAGCTGTTGCAATTAATGTGAAATCATGACATCATAATGTGAAAACATGATGTCATCTTTATAAGGTTTTTTCGGAAACGAAGCTCAGTGCATTTTGGCCAAAATCTCAGAGACTGCCACATATATGAAGTCACAGACACATAACACCTATGTATTATTATTGATAATAAAATGGTGAAATAACAGATATTGTAACATCCTAATGCCTTACAAAGATGGTAGTTGTTTATATAGGTGTAAATTTTACTGATAAATGAGCATTCACTATAAGGGCTATTCCAGAAAAAATCTCCCTGTGGGTTAGGTAGGAACGGCAGTCCAAAATATGGGAACACTAACAGAATGGTTATTGGTTTTGACCCCCTCCACAGAAGGTAATTGGTTTTTCCCCCTTTCCACAGAAGGTAATTGGTTTTTTCCCCCTTTCCACAGAAGGTAATTGGTTTTGACCCCCCATCCCAATTGGTCCTCGTTCCTACCCTCCTTCCCCGGAGATTTTCCTGGTATAACCCTAAGTGGTTAAATAAAATATTTAATTCTTGTCCATACATTTTTAGCTCACGTGATAAGTGCTCAAGGTGAGCTTTTAGGATCCATGAATGTCCATCGTCGTGATTCATGCGTCAACATTTTCTTTAAACAACATCTCCTATACCACTGAATGGATTTTGTCCAAATTTCACAGGAATGGTCCTTTGGTGGGCCTCTTTCAAAGTTGCATAAGTTGTTCCAGTCTGCTGCATAATTAGGTCACAGGAGCTAAAAATAGATTTTAAAAGTGTTAACTTTGAAAATCTTCTTGTCCCAAACCATAAGGTCTAGAGCTTTGATATTTGGTGTGTAGCATTGTCTAGTGGTCCTCTTACAAGATGGCATAAATTTTTAAGTTCTGTCAAAAAACATGGCCGCCAGGGGCATGGCCGTGTTCCAAATAGTTATGTATATATAGTGAAAACTATAAATGACATTTCCTACTAAACCACTTGATAGATTTTGATCAAATTTTGCAAAAATGATCCTTAGGTGGTCCTCTTACGATGGTGCGATATATGTTTTGTAAATATGTATTATTATTTCGTAAATACGAGTTAATATTTCGTAAAAACGAATCATTATTTCGTAAATACTAATTATTTTTTGTAAAAATAATTCTTTTTACTAAAAAAAATTATTTTTTTGTCAATACGAATTATTATTTCGTAAATACGAATGGCAGAGTGTACTCAAGTGAGCGATATAGGGCCTTCATGGCCCTCTTGTTTGAATAGTTTTCTAAAAACCTTATATAATGCTCATTTTTATGTTTTTAGACTAAAACTTTTATAAAACAGATTCAGTACTTTAAGACACATACAGTATCATGATCATACATAAATTCAGCAATACTTTAGTTATATCTATACTGAACAAAATTTGATGGTTTAGCGCAAGACTATACTAACTCCTATGTATTTATAAAGGAGTTAGTATAGTCTTGCACTGAACCCTCGAAATGGTCTTATTAGTCACTTGGGTTTCATTAATATTTTAAAACAGTGAACAAAGATTCAACTATACAAATGTCAGCATACGAATACTTTCATGGTACAATGTATAACTTTCCTGAAAGTCCACTCTGACAATCAGTTGAAATTTAACAACAGATCAACAACAACAACCCTAAACTCTTAGAACAGTAATATACGGTATGGTCTCTTAAATGAAAACAAAATGACAATTAGTTCAGTGTATGCTATAAGAGGCTTATAACTTAGAGATAGTGCAAGATATATAAAACCAAACTGTGAAAGGATACAAAATATACCACTCGGGAGTCATGTCGAGTCTCTTATCAAAGTCTTATAATTTTTACCACCCCTCATATGCATGTTTAGTTCAAATATTAGTTTAAAAATGTTCTTTTTTAGACTGGGGCGTTAGCCCCATGTCTTTAGTAACTGTAATTTTGGAAACAGCCGTGGCAGAGTTAGACGCTTTTGATACCACTCTATGTATCACTGCGCATCATTTGCAATGACCAATCAACATGTCGAATTGACGTGACATCCGATCTTCGTTTCCGAATCCATCGTGAGAATTTTATTTTAAAGTGAAATATCTGGTTCAAAAATTATTGTTAAGTGTTTTGGGTTAAAATGTCCTAGGTAACAACTTCTTTTTAATAAATAAAAATGAGAAATCGATGAATTGAGGGAGGACTATTTTCTATCGGAAACAAGTGCTTCATTCGGATACATTTCTTGTTGTTGTTGACCCATGTTTGTTGCCAGCCGAGGTTACTAAGTATATCGTCGATTCATTCACAAACGATTCCCGCTTTCATTCATAAAAATTTCCCGCTCGCAGAAAGTACTATTTATAGACAACAAAGGAATTATCTTGTACCTGGACGCGCTCGGCAGACGAGTTGGAACAATATTCCGGAATCGGTTTCTGACCATTATTTTACCGCACACTGAATACTGTATCAAATCGTTAAATAACAGCTGCAGTTACTGTTAATCTTTATTGCATGTTTTAAAAATAATTCATTTCATCGAAGACTTATAAACCATGTCCGTTATTTCGTATTGTTAGGAATAAGGTAGAGCATTCGGATAACATTGGTTATTATCTGATTTCCGAACAGTACGGAAATTGCCGAGACGTTGCGATTGAAGCTAGAGTTCAATAAAGGTCGCACTACAAGTAAACATGTGTGCTGAGCAAGCATGGGATGCGATTCTCACTATTAAACCGCGATGCATGGAGATATCGAATGGGAACATTAACTGACATCCACAGCGAATTTTCGTATGAATTTGGAACAATTTCTTAGAGGATATTATTCGCTCTCGTGGTCCCGATACATATGGCGTTCTGTGACACGGAAGGAAATGGTCGCGATGTCTATGACTATGAGTAAAGTCTTCAATTTTAGATTAGATTAAATTCTAGCTTAATTACGTATTCTTTTATTGTTGACCTATGGTATAAGTCGGGCCATCAACAAAGTTAATGTACTGACGCTTCGATATCGGAGGAACGAATTTAGATTGTCTGTCATGTGAGTCTGTTAGTTTTTCCCATCAACATCGGAAATTATTAAAGTTTGCATTTTACAAAAAATAAGAAACCAGCCGGGCTAGCTCAGTTGGTAGAGCGATAGACTATCAGCCAGCAGATCCAGATTCGATTACCAGTTTTGGACAGGTTATGTTATTCAGTGACTCTGGCTACGATAATGTCTTGCACATGTGAAGAAGTTGGCAGTACTGGTTGATAATTACTTCCAGGAAAATTGGTAAGGTCTATTGGCCGCTGTATATGAATGAAAAATGTTGAAAACCTGATGGAGCTAAACAAATATAGATTTTATGGAAACGAATATCTTTTCGGATAAACTCATGATCGGGCAAATGCAGTATCTGTTATACAGACATGAACAGTATGCCGAAACTACCAGAATTCAGACATAACCCTATTCAGCATATTGTAAACGATTCCGGGTTTTATAACTGGATGACAAGCAGACAAAGTTAGATTGTGAAAAGTTAAACATTTCTGTCACGCGACGGGTATTACATGTAGGGTATGACACGATTCGGTCATCACATGATACTATATGAATCGATAAAACTACATGGAGATACGATATTTTCCGATACGATGCATATATATACTTCAACTCAATTACCAAAAAAAGGAATGATATTATAATTATTAAAGCCTTTTTGTTTTCAAAATTTATTACAAACTATTGAAGTATTTTTTTATCCCTATTGCATTCCCTCCCAGAACGACACCTTTAATGAGGCACTCCCCAACTTTTATTTCTTGAATTCCTCCCATGCAATTTAACGTAAAATATCCTCCCAGGAACGACAACTCTTGACCACTGGCAATCAAATGATTTATAAACAAGGTTCGTTTAAAAACAAGAAACGTTAAGACAGTGAGAGTACTCGCCGACACACAAATCGCTTCAAAGTGAAGCCGGTAAACTAAAACCTGTCTTATCGATGGTCCAGTTTAAACTAGTCCATACATGGACGCGTTGAAAGTAAAATTGCTTGTAAATGAATCAGTCCCTCTTTCCACCCCCGAGTGAGGCTGTGCAATGGTTCTACAATCTCTGGTTGACAAGTCTTTACAGAACACAAGAAACTTCGTCTGCCCCAGTCTTTCTGCGCTTTCAGCGCTTTGATTTCTGATAAGAAATGAATTTCACAGTGGTTCTCAAGCTGTATTTTGATGTTTTATAATATACCTTGAACTGTGTATAGATCTGGAAAAATGTAAAGTGCAGAATGGTTGAGAACAAGAGCCCATGCAAGCAGATGCAGATGCTACTCTGTTGGTCACATTATCATTGGGACATGTCTTGTATTACATGTTTGTGGATGCTGACGACAATGTTCAAGCTACAACAATAGCTCTGTGGTGTTTTTTTTTAAAACAGACTAGCTAAAGATTATTTTTTTTAAATCTCATGATTATGTTAAGCTTTTTGTTAACCATGTTGTAAGAATTTTTTTATCAAATTCAATCATTTGAATATAATTATGTTTTGTTTGTATTTTTGCAGGTACAGCTTGATTTCTATGGACGTAGATCAGAGAACAAAATCTGGTGAAAATGACTCAATTAAATTTTCTTGTTCAGAACATATTCTTCTGCATGGTGTCACAGTCTATGGCTCACTTGAAGAGTCTGCAGATTACGATGTTAGAGTTGTGCTTGTTTCAGAGAAAGATTATGTTCAGCTTGCATCCAATTTCATTAGTCTTAGTACAACAAGGTCACAGCATATATATGACGTAATGTTGTCAAAGCCGGTTCCATTGTCACCAGGGACACTATATGTTATTACAGTTGAAATGAGCGGGCCGCCAACGAAGCTAGGTTATGGCGGAAAAAATGATGTGTCTGTTGATGGAGTGAACTTTCGTTTCTCAAATGACAAAGACTGTAAAACTACGACCGAACGAGGACAAATTCCGGGTCTATTGTACACATTAGTTGATGGAAAATAAAAATCAATTTAAGTCCATGTTTGTGTTTACATCTGTTGATTATTTGGATATAGCTTTCTCGCAGCAGAGTCCACAGCCAGATGTATGAATGATTTCTTACTCACAAATTGCCAATCAAAAAGGACAGATTTGAATGAAACTAATTCTAAGCTATTGGTATGAATGAATAGTATGTTTCTCATAGGGATTTGAGCTCACAGAAAAAGGTATGATTAAATAGCATGTAGTCAAGGTGATCTTGGCTCACTTAAAGTGTATGAATGAATAGTTTGTATCTTGTATCGAACTGAGCACAGAGGCAAATGTATGAATGAAGCATTGTTTTCTCACTGAGTACGGAGCAGACAGGATTATGAAGGTATGAATGGTGTTTTAAAAATTGAACTGAGCACACAGGAAAAAGTATGAATTAATAGTATAGTGCTGTTAGATTGAACACTAACTGGTGTATGAAATTTCAGGACCGATCCATGACAATTTAGGTAAAAAATGTTCTTGTGCGTAAATATATATATGCTGTTTCTTTTACTTTTCTATCATTACACAACCTGGCTTTTCTTCGACAAGTTTACAGACAAACACAAACAATTCAATACACCTATTGTAATGGGCCGGGTAATATATTCATATGTTCGTGGCTAATAAAACTTCACTATATGATTAATGTTAGTGACAAAAAATATGAGTGAATAGTTTTCCTAATTAAACGTGCTCACATGGAGATGTATGAATGAATAGTATTTATTTGTAATAAGCTTTGTCAGACTTTATTGCCATTAATGATTTGCATAGAACTTGAGCCTATGTGTTGAGATTACTCACTCAATGAATGTGATTTTTAACATTTTCTTTTTATTATTCATTTGTTTGTTGTTTGTTAATAAATGTAATCAGATATGAGAATGTGTTATTTTCACCATTATAATTTAGGCCCCTGCTTCCTAAATTGCAGACCCACTGGCCTGGTCTTATTCCCCATTTAATATCTAAAACTTCTAATTTAACAATTAGTTAAATTTAAAACTTATTTATTTAAGATGTATTGTTAGACAAGTTAACAACTTATATAATCACTCTGGATGACAACCTTAGAAGTTACCAACCAGTACTCGGACCTAGTATAGGACTGAGAAGTTGGTGGTTCAACCACAACCACTGAGGGATTTGAACTCAAGACCTTCAGATCAGGAGCTCTACTGCTCAACCACTGCCTTGCTTACATAGGAGATTGCCACGAGTTCTCTCCCTTTATAGTATATACAAGGGTTGTCCCAATAAATCATATACTATGTCTATAACATATTTATTTGACGTTCCAATGTAATAATTTTACACACATAAAAAGTCATATACTATTTATTCAATTCTGATCAGTTTTATTGCATTTGTTTTGAAAATAAAACAAACTTGTGAATTTTGTATAGCAATATAGAAACTCGCATACACGGGAGCGGCGCATGTCTTTTGATACAATAACTGAAATAAGATAAGTTTTACTATCTGTGCCAAACTTCATTATTCCCCCAAATTACATTACACATGTATTCTTTGATCATTTTGAAGTCATTTTTTAACATATCATAAATGTAACGTCCGTTATTTCCGCATGGCGCTATTTTTACGCAAATTGGTGTATAGTGAATTTTGAAAAAATGGCGACGTCTGGGAAAGCAGCGGTGCTCCACACAGTCATCGGATTCTGTGTGGAGTGCGGAATGAGCCCCAGAGACACTCTGAAGAAGATGAAATATGTTGAGCTGCACAGTGATGTGTCGAAAGCACTCGTATCCGAGTGGCATAAGAGATTGGCATACTCTCTCCTGGATTTTGCTTACATCGCGGCTCTGAAGTCTTATATGCGAGGGCAAGTTTGAAAATCACTATGAGATCAAGTATGCAATTCAAGTGTTTAACAGAAGTTTAAATAAGGACTGGTTTAAATCTGTATTTGCGAGTTGGGTGCAGTGCCATAAAAATGCGTTCAATATGGCAGCGAATATTTCGAGAAAGAGTAAACGTCAGACACATCAAAATCACAAAATGACGTTAATATGTGCGCTGCATGTCTGTATGTCCTGTTATACATTTTAAGGTCATTTCAACAATTTGTGAGGCAGTTCAATATAATTATGTATACATGTTGAGAAGATGCTGATTAAACAACACTGACATTTTTGAGGGGATGAACGGAGGGAACTCTAGAAGAATTGAACGGAGATAATTCTAGAAGGGACAAAGGGAGAGAACTCTAAAAGGGATAAAGGGAGATAATTCTAGAAGGGATAAAGAGAGAGAACTCAAGGAATGAAGTGAGAGGACTCATGACAAACTCCTGTGGATTGATGTACATGTACACATGGGATCGTAATACTTCTTCAGCTAACTTGATATCACATGTCTATTGATGATTGAACATGCTGATAATTAAACTATGTTGCTGTGTATAAAATTTATCAAAACATTCTGTTTCTAACGGCAATAAATACACAAAAACTCAATTTCATTGGACACGTTTTACTTTAAAATTGAAAGTACACATATATATGCAAAGTTTTCACTTTACTTATTTATTGGAAACAATTTACACATGAAAAATATACAATACACGACAAAAACAAATACTGAATACCATTGACTGTCCGTAACATAAACATTTTTTGAAAATAGAAATAATTGTGAACAATTTTGTGTAGAAAATCCATTGAAAGTGTATAAAATGTGTTTCTTAAACTTCTAAATACTGATTTCAAGGAGATAATTTGCAAGAAAGGCATTGTGTTAAGTCCTCACCTTGGATAACATGATATTTTTTCTATTCAAGAGCCAAAACTGGAAATGTTTTTTTAATCAAAACTGTTTCTAATTGTTCAATGTTAAAGTTGTTCTGGCTGAATGATGTGTATTGTTCAATGTTAAAGTGGTTCTGGCTGAATGATGTGAATTGTTCAATGTTAAAGTTGTTCTGGCAGAATGATGTGAATTGTTCAATGTTAAAGTTGTTCTGGCTGAATGATGTGTATTGTTCAATGTTAAAGTTGTTCTGGCTGAATGATGTGTATTGTTCAATGTTAAAGTTGTTCTGGCTGAATGATGTGAATTGTTCAATGTTAAAGTTGTTCTGGCTGAATGATGTGAATTGTTCAATGTTAAAGTTGTTCTGGCTGAATGATGTGAATTGTTCAATGTTAAAGTTGTTCTGGCAGAATGATGTGAATTGTTCAATGTTAAAGTTGTTCTGGCTGAATGATGTGAATTGTTCAATGTTAAAGTTGTTCTGGCAGAATGATGTGAATTGTTCAATGTTAAAGTTGTTCTGGCTGAATGATGTGTATAAAGTTACAAAGAGATATAAGCATATAGACAAAAAAACAAATTTGAAAGTGCAGATTCATGTAAACTTGTATAATAGAGGCTGGTTAAATCACATAATAACAAATATTTATCAACTGTGCATTAAAAGTAAATTACAAATAATTTACACTATAAACTCAGGCTGTCAAGGGAATTTCTTTCAAAAAGTAGGAGAAAAGTTGGATTAAAATTTACCAAGAAGTAGGAGAAAAGTAGAAAAATAAGGAATTTGTACTAAAAACGTTTTTACATAACTTTGCGCAGAACTTTGCATTACTCACAGACATAAATTGCTAACAAGAAGACATCTTGACGAGACTGCATAGACAGGTCTTTTGACTTTTATACATCTTTCACCTTGGCATGATCATCAAGTAAGCAGCCACTGACCCACAGTCTGCACCCCCCCAGTCTGTACAGTCTCACAAGATGATTACAGTCTTCTATGCACTCTCAATTGAAAAGATCCTACAAATTTACTAAAATTTTCTAACTATTAATATAAGGTCTCTGTGAAGAACACAATTTGAACCCAAAAAGTAGGAAAATTCAGGAATTTTGGACCAAAAAGTAGGAAAAAATAAAAAAAGTAGGAAAAAAAAGCACTGCTTGACAGCCTGTTAACTGTGCATTATAATTAAATTCAACAACAACTTTCATAAGTGTCAAAAATGTGCAATAAAATAGCTTTTCAGAAAGACAGTGTAGTGCAAGGTATGAGGGTTGTTCTGAAGTTCATGGACTGTTGCTATACAAATTGTAATAATGGTATATAATATGGTCTTTGAATGTACTCGCTCCAGTAATGTACAATGAAAAGTGAAAGAAATTGAATGTGCAGCAGTCTTAAAGGTACCAACAGACATGGAAGAATTACAATTACTTTTTCATTGTCTGTATAGCAAACTTACAGCACTGACAGGAAAAGGGAATACACTGACATCACAAACAAATATAAGTCACATATTCACATATTCCCCTGCAATTTTAATACAAGTATACTGAGTGTCAACTAACTGATTTTATGTGAAACTCTACCACTGGGTGTGACACAAGACAACGACTCCCTGTGTCAATAGTTTCAGTTCTTTTTAAGTGTTTCATACCTAGTTCCTTTGAAAAGGACACATGATAAAGAGAATACAAAGTTGGAATAAAAGTCCCAAGAACTTTCAGAACATCCCCCGTAAAACCAACATATATACATATACAACAATAATTTTTCCCAAGTCTCTAATAAACTTATGTCCCCATTTGATTTAGACCGAGGATTATTCCAGGAAAATCTCCCCAAGGGGTAGGAACAATGACCAATTAAAATTACCTTAGTGGGGGGTCAATATCTGTTGGTGGGGGGGGGGGGTCAGAAACCAATTTAAAGTCTGTTGGGTGGCCACCTTATTTTCGACTGTTGTTCCTACTCCCAGGGATATATACATATATCAACCAATTATAACAATATTCATTTCATTCATTCACCACTAGAATATGAATCTGTCAACAAGACGGTCTATATTGTCAATTGAACACTTGCTCAAATAAGTTAATTTCTTACAGACTCATAATCCTGAATTAATGTGTTCTTCATTATGCTAACATTTAAACAATACAGGTTCTTTTAACATAAATTGATAATGTAAGATGGACGAACAGTAGCTCAAACATTATAGGTTAAAGTGTTTCTAGTCTGCAGCAATTGAGTCTTCATCTTGGAGACATACTTGTATATATATATTAACGATGTCAACGAATGACAATTTCGGTATTCGACCTTCTTATTTAATAAAAATACATTTGAAATTCGAAGTTTAACTATATGCTATTCAATTTTGAGTTTTAAATGGATCACTTAAGTTGTAAAAATTTCCACGATTACTAATAATTTCAGGGTATAAGTGTCATCACCGGAGTGTTGTATCTCTCTTGCCCCCAAATATCCAACATGGCATGTCAATTAACACCTGTAAATATCATTTCACACGTAAAATGTCATTCAATGCGATAATGTCCATCATTGAAATTTAGTACACTTTTATATTAAAAAAATATATTTTATTGAATATTCGAATGCTGAATAAGACTTCTCTAATATATATATATGCATATGTATACTTTCACTTAAAGAAAGTAAATAACCTTTCTCAAGTTTAGACATGAACACCTTCTCTTTGTTAAACCCGAGTTTTAACTGTTATATCATCAAGACCATTCCTATATTCCTTCACACAGAATTACTTCCTCTTACAGTTACAATCATAACCAGTGGTTTCTATATTTCTTAAAACAGAGTGACTTCCCCATTATCCGTCCATTTCATCAACTGTTTCTATACTCCTCAAAATAAGTCATATCTCCCTTGAGTTCATTTTGATAAGAAACATGAATACTTCCTTGACAACATGAATACTTCCTTGACAACATTCATTTGATCAACTTTTCTTATAGTCCTTCACTAAATCTGTCACAGTTACTTCCCCTGATTTCACTTTGATTCTCAAGTCTTCCTGGTTTTTCAATGAGAACACAATATTTCTGATAGATCTTCTGTAAGCACCAGTTACAAGCCTCTTATGTAGTTGAAATGTTTCTCTTTCAATAGTGTCAGGTAGTAAATGAGAGTGCTGCAAAAATATAGTATTGTAATAACAAAGAAATTCACTTACTCATTCTTATCAAGTTATACAAGGTGTCCCTAGGGTTCTTGAACTTATTTACACTTAAATATTGCTGAAAATAATTTAAGATATCATTCCCAGAGGATGAAGACTTAAGATTTTCAGTCAAAGCTTACTGAACATTCACAATGAACTCCAAACCTCTTTAAATGGTACAACTGTATACAGTTACACTTTGATAACTCGAGGACGCTGGGGTCCATCGAAAAAGCTTGATTTACCCATGTTTCGAATGACCCAGAGTTTCCATCATGTCCCTGTGTTTTTTATGAAATGCCTTATTTTCATAGTTGTCACACTTGTACCAGTTGTTTCATATTTGTTTCATAATATCATAGTTCTGTTCACTACATTTCATCATTAAAATTAAAGTAAAGTCCAATTCTTAATAAGAGTAGTATACTTGTATTACTTATTGTTGTTTTACAGACGAAATAAAGTTAATGAATACAAGTGTTCAATCTGGATGTTTGCTTCAAGCTTGCACCATTATATTTATGCGTCGTGGAATTTTCTCCTAAGTTGAAAGGTAAACGATCTCATAATTAAATTCTCATAATTATTTCTCATCATAATCGTCTCAAATGGCCTTTTTTATTGATATCTGTATGTGTGATAATCGTTTTTCACACCTCAATACTTTCGACCGTGATTTTGCAATTTGTACAACTCACGAAAATGTTAACAACGTTTCATTGTTTGTTTATTTGGAGCTCCCATTTGAACAATGTTTGAATATGTGTCCTCGAGTTACCAGTTAGCTATTGTGTATAGTTTGTGTACTGGGTGACCGGCAAGGGTGCTCGAGCTTTCGACTTATTTCTGCTTGAGGTAATGGCAGTATATTTTATATGAAAACAGACGAAATAAAGTTGGGGACTCCGCCATTTCCTCGACAAATTCGGGGTTCTCGCGTTGTCCTCTGTTTGAGTTATCGAAGTTTAACTGTAAGTGGATATTTTCGTGAGCAAAAAAGTTCGGAAATCAACTTTCTTTCAGATGTTTTCTGAACTTCAATAATTGTGAATTGCTAAAATGGGATTGATCCATTGAACAGTCAAGAATGTAAAACAGACATTTCTGTGAAAGAGGAACTGTACCGCTCGCTGATATTTTCTTGACTTTTGAATTCATGAAATTTGCAAACATTCCAAATCATAAACTTATCCAATTATACAGTAGTACACATAATATATGCCTTATACATGGTTTCTCATGTCTGATTCAGAATGCTTTGCACAGAAATTGTTTAACCTTTTGCTATGAAGATAAGTCACACTCACATATCTGAACCTTCTTTTTATTATACATACCTCAACCTCTAAAGCTCCAGCCAATAGATTTCTACCCGATGATCTAAGCTTTTCAGTTTTCAGGTCACATTTAACTTCAATCATTGGACGCTTCATATGCTCCACAAAATGGGATTTCCACTTGGTGTAAAGTTGTTTTGCTGACTTCCTGATATCTGCATCTTCATCCCTCTTTAGCCTGGTGATAATTTTTCCTGTCAGTAACAAACATATAATGTCAACTTACCATAATGATTCTAATTTTGTTAAACTATTTCAGCTCACTTGTTAAGGAACAGGTTAACTTAATACTTCAATCACTGTCAAATCTACTATCAGGGCAGGACAGTAGGGGAGTCAAGATACACCGGAGGCATACCAGGATATATTGCAGTACTTAAGCAACCTATCGCAATATGTACCACAATCTATTGCATCATTAATCTATGCTATAAGACTGCATATATTTTTTCAAGTCCAAACTCTTGAAATGTTTTGCAAAATAAACAAGTTAAAACAAAGCAATTTTCATTTAAGTTTTCTTCCCATTGGATGCTTTATGACTTGACAATATCTTGTTTCTTAGTTGGTCAGGTAACTTTCTAGCAGCACAGACATATAAACCATATGGTTTATATCCGTGCTAGCAGACAGCAGAAAACTGTATAGAAAAATATAGTTTGTTCATTTCATATATTGTGATACAATACAGTTTGGCTGCATATTGCAATATACATTTGTACTGGTAAATTAGTATATTGTGACATCCCAAAAGGAGAGTACAACTGTCAAAATCAGGAGGCTTTATCATTACTTCAGTAAGACTTGATCCCATTTCCTTCAGATTGGGTGAACATTATCCATCGATGCAGAACAGCCCTTATTGACTTGTGGTATATATCTTTATACAAGAAATTTCATATAACAAGTGCAAGAATGGTGGTATATATTGTACCTATTTTCGTGTCAACCATAACATGTCTTGGTGGAATTTTCTTTCCAAGTTCTTGCAGACTTTGTAGTTTCTCTTGTTTTGATGAAGTTGACAGCTGAAGTCTGGATTTATGATGAAGAATGTCATCTATTACAACTACACCCTGGTGATAAATTAATTATACAGCATCAGTTATTATGCAATTAGCTTACGATAACTTAAATCCTACGAATTACTGCCAGAAACAGCTCAATTCTGAGCTGAGGTATACCATTATAGATTGAGTAACAGATCCCTTATCAGACATTTGCTAAGTGGTCAATGGAGGGCAATAAACTTAGAATTATCAGGGGCCTGAGTCAACAAACATGTCAGATTGAATTGCTGACAGATGCCTAAAACCTGTTCCAGAAGAATATAAATACAGTAATTGTTAATATTTGTTATCAGATATAGCAACTTGAGGTTCGAGATTGCATTATTGTTAAAAAATATATATTGTGTTTAGTAAATTGTTGTCATTACAGTCTAATGTCTCTACCGACATTTTTCTTCACGAAACCACTTTTATAAATATATATGAGAATTTATATATTTAATGTTTATGCATAATATCATTGAACTTTTCCCTCTTAAAACAATATGGTTCAACACATTGTTTTAAAAATTACAAACACAGTCAATGATAACATGCGTTTTGATGACATGGGGTGTACATGTGTAAAATAAGTGTATAATTCTTGAATGGACAAAATCAAAATATCCCTTTGCAAAACGGAACAAGACATTTGATTCTTACTCCCATATGGTTCAACATTTAAATATTGATCACATGATTTGATTGAATGGTAATGTAAAAGAGGTTACTTTAAATCAATCATTTCGCTATTATAACCAATCTTACCATATGTATCAAGTGAAGATTTTCAGAACAAAATTGTGCTAGGATGTTCATAAAAACTTGCCTGCATTTAGCCATTACATTTATAATGCCTCAAATGTCAGATAACTCATGTTGATGAATGTTAAGATAATCAATGTGAAGGGAGCTGGGGTCAATATCAGGGAACAATAATAAACAAATGCTGAGCACGAACAGTTACTTTCTTGCTGGTCAGAGAGAGAAAGTGGTAGTAAGTCGTAGGTTGGTTTTCATGTAGTATAATTATGTGTGCTAGCAATATACAGTATTTATCCGAAATATGTATCATCCGAAATTTTATTGCACTATCAAAACAATTAGTAGGCAAATTACTTTCAATGACTCGATGGTGGCTTGTCTCATTCGTGATGAGCCGGACTTGACTGGTGACTTGCTAGAAGAAGGTTGAGGATTACGAATTAAAAAGCGATCCATTTTCTTTTGTTTCGACATTTTGTAAAAAATTACTATCTGATCCGGACGGTATAAAGTCCGTACAAACTTCCCCGTAGAAGTCGTGTACAATTTCGCGCCCCTATGTGAAAATAATTATGCGACAATTTTCAAGTAACGATATTCAAATATTTGACAAATGTATGTATTACATTTACGAGGGTTTATAAAAGTTATTATAAATTAATTGGAAATAATAATTACTGCACGGTTTTGCAAATGATAAAAGTTACGAAGATAAACCCGTACCTCATACCACGAACATATACACCCACAAAAATCTATGCCAAAATAGCACCCGGCCGTAACATACCTGGTAGAGTTGGGAACAGTCTGGATTCACTAACTAACATTGCATATGTAAATGCGACGGGGTGGTTAAAGGGCAAAAATAAAGACATGCATACGATCTGAATGAAGGCCCTGTATCTACAAAGTATATATACCAGGAGAAAGGGTGGTTAGAAACATCACTTGGAAAATAGTGGTTTGATTACCATTTTCTTGAACAATATGGGTCTGAGAGACCACAGCTTAACTTCTGTTAGATTCACAGTCAGCTCACACAAAATGTTAGATACAATACAAATATGCCAACGTCAATGGTATTACACTCTTTGCCCCTTGCAGCTACTTAAAACGATTATTTGCTGGTCTCAGAAGGCTGTGTGATAATTTCAAACCACCAAAATTGTATTTTTTGTCACAAAAAGGCTTTTTGAAAATTTGATATTGATGTGTTTACTGAAATGAAGAAGGCAAACTAATTGAAAATGTATAAAGGAATGTATGTTACTGTAATCAGCATTTACCAAATTTGTTAGATTAGAATCTGCCAAGTTATTGTTTTGGTTACGTTTAACACTTGGTATCATTAAGCTTCATGTATCAATACCAGTTTTTCATACACACTTCATCTCAGTGCCATTAATGCCTTCGGCTCATCATGGACAGTGATAGTCTTTGAATATATTTACTACTAAAGATGTTGTGATTTTGCAAAATATGTCAAATTTATTTCAAATAAATTAAAAAAAAAAAAAACAACAACCTCAACTGTAAGAAATTAAGAATGCCATTTCTTATCAGATACTATAAATATTATGTCAATTGTGATATGAAGCATTGTGTTTTTATATTGCAGTTTAGCTGGATGGAAATGTATTTTGAACATTTGTAAAACCAAATTTAATGTACAATGATAGCAAATCTTGTACTGATAAGTCTTGATGAAATATTTTAAAATGACAAAAATGCCATATGTTAGTATTGGTAGCAATATCCAACACCGAAATTCAGTCCATAATGCATTTAACTGTTTTTCTTGATACAGTGGCAGGCTTATTATTAGAATTTTGAAATGAAATGGTGTTGTCATAGATGGTTTTTTCTGCATACTAATTGAATCCCTTGCTAGCATGGCTAGAGTGTCATCCTGTGGGTTTAAGGCTTCTATCCCTGGCAGGTTTTATGCTGTTCATGACAGACATTGCATCCAAATTTATTTGCTGACCACTCATATGGTGGAGGTTGTCAGTTAGACGTAGAATTATGGCTTGTTATTGGTCGGGTTACAACGAATACAAGAACAAAAACTGGAATATAATATTATTAAGATGGCCTTAAAATAGAACAAACACATGAGAATAATTGATAAGGACCAGAGACACAGCATCCCAGTTTTGAATGTGAACAAAGTGTACCATCTCCCCTTGAAGTGAAACATGAAGAATCAGAACAAGGTTTTATACCATCTTTTCTGTCCTAATGTATCCTTTATATAATTTAAATTATCCTTCATTGTGATGACCTGTGATCATAAAGATCTAGCTATTCAAATTAATGGAAAAAATGTATTATTCAGACTTCTCAATTAATACTTGCATTTGCTGTTTATTTAGTTGTTTAAGTCCCAGTAAGGGTTGTAAGTACCTTTTTTGGAAACATCTGCATTACCCAGAATATTCCCATATTCAAGTATACCCTTAAACGTAATTATTCATGTACTAATACTGTTCAATCAAATTTCAGAAGATTCAATATTGATGCAAAAAAGTGTTTATTTCTCATCTTGTTGACCAATTATTTTTAACCCAGTGTCTCTTGTTTTTGTTTACACTCACTGTATACTGATGAGGGTGCATAGCAACAATTGTTGCACCTTAAATGGATAAAAATCAATTGTAATGGACATTTAAGAAGAATGAGCAATTTCGTGTATTTTTTAATCTTTTTCTTTCTATGAAGATGAAAACTATAAATTCATAATTGGAGAATATCTTTATGATGAAAATAAAAGATAAAAAAAACTAATAACATACACATTTTTAAACGGACGAGCCCCCAAAATGTAACAGGCTTTGCTAGTTCCCAGGTTCATTGTATTTATAATGTATTCAAACTAACTTAAATTGACTACAACTTCTACAAATAAGGATTCAATTATTTATTTCTTGTACTATAATATTTAAGCATTAGTTTTACATATATCTAATAAACAGAAGTACAATTATCCTACATAACACTAACAGCCATAAATTTATGATGAGATGCAGCCATTTGCAGTTAGCGACCACTTAATTTACCGCCCAAGCGTTTTTACTATATAGATAGTATCTATTAAACGACTTTTCTATAACGCGACCCAGCGACCGCATTAAACCAGTCCCGACAGGTAATAAAGATAGTTAAATAATCCATTAAAAGACCACATGCACTTAATCCCATGGGGCATTTCACACCTGATTCCCAACTGCATTCACGCAATTGAATAAACAATAAGGCGTGATAAATTCGACCAGGTAATTACTCGTTGCATATGTGTCCACTTGAGTGGGAGTCTTAAATGTAAATGGATTACACAGCATAATGATCCTACTTTCAACAAGAACCAAGTTCATGTAACGTTGCTGCTAAGCGACTTAAGTTCCTTGATGTCACCAAGTTTTTACATAACGATGTCCTGAGAGGAAATATGTGAGATGTAAGTTTATGCCAACTTGCCCGCTTTCATCTTTACTTTAAAGACTGTCGTGCTGACAAACTTCTTTATACTCACTGAGAGAATGAAAGTGTCAGACAAAAACTTGTCGCCTCGTTGAACACTGGGTTCAAATGTGTAAACACTCACTTTGTTTCGTATGAACTAGTAATCCCTTTTAATAGACCCTGTAAAATCATTGCCATATAAAAACGTTTATTACTGTCAGCCTAATACACACATGGAATATAGTTTGAGTATTATTCCAGTTATTAGCTGTTAATACTTTGTCATTACTGAATTCATGACGTCACACCATGCACAGATTCGTGTTACTGTGATGAGTACGCTGTACTTAATACAGACTGAAAAACTATTATGTACCCATGTAAATGTGTGTGTCTGTGTTTTGCATTTTACTTTCATGTGTGGGATAAGAAAATTATTGAATTTTAAGCACGAGGCATCTACACCTATTCAAATTACAGGAACCTTGTCATATTGGATAACTTATGGGGAATTCAAGAATGAGGCATTTGTACACACTTAATGTCTTATTGCCTAGTGAGCTGACAGAATGGTTTGAATTTACAAGCTTTGTTTCACAACATATCTAAATGGAAAGAGGATGGTATTTATACGTTTTGACTGTTCAGTTGGACATTTATTTGTTCTTAACTTTTATTAAATTTTGGCGATATCTATTAAGAGACCACTTTATTAAGCGACCACCTTTTGGCTGTCCCTTGGGTGGTCTCTTAATACAAGATTTACTGTATTTTCATACAGCATTATGGGTTTATTCCGGATCCTCGTCACTGTGATAACTATTAAAGCATGTTAATGACATTATTGGACATTTTGGCCATTGCATATACAAATTTATGTTACACTGGATTATTAACATGATAAAGAATTGGCATTTACTGTTATATTAAGGAACTTTGCTTACTTTTGAATGTGTTGCAGTAATGACATTTTGTAAGACTGTCATTCATTTTCGAAGTGCATTTTAGCATAAAGGGTCAATATTGTGGTCTGCTACACATTATACCATAAGTAGTAGATGCAATCTGACTTCATTTTTGTGATTCAATTTAGTTTTTGAAATTCGAAAACTATTTTCGTTAAAATCCTCTAAAATATAGAATTACCCGAACTGTTCTGAACGGTGTTCCGTTTGTTTCGAACACACCAGTACAGGAAGTAGATTATTAAAGATGGCGGACTATGCTGCCCTCATAATTGCTGTAATGCAAGCAGACGACGATGAGGGACACAGATGAGACAATGTAGACGAAAGTTCATTAATGGCTTGTACAATTCTTAAAATGATGTCAGTTTAAATTATATCACGATATATAACACCTTTTGTCAGATTAATTTCTTGGGTGCCAATCAGTCACGGGTCGATGTAAAGAGGGGACGAGTTGCCCGTTCTCGTAAAATGGGTAAAATAGCGCTTAAACCCCCTTTACACAGAGGTTGCGACTGTTGATAGAAAAAATGGCCAGATCTTTCAATGAGCGCCCAGCAATCGCCATGATCTCTCAATGATCTTCCAGTGATCGTCACGGTCTCCTCAAAGTTTTGACTCAGTCCAAACAATCTCGCTGAGGGAAGTAATCTCTCAGCAGTCTGTCAAGGAGCGCCCAAGGAGCGCTCAACGGTCTCATTGATCTCCCAATGATCTCTCAGGGATCTTTCAATGGATGCAATCTCATTTGTCTCCCAAGGAACTCTCGATGATCCCTCAGCGATCTCTTCCAGTCTCTCAGCGATCTCTCTTGGTCGCACCAGATCTCTCTCAGCAAACTCCCAGTGGTCGCTGCAGAAGGCTTAGTATCCATTGATCTCTCAAGGGTCTTTCAATGAGCGATCCAAGATCTCTAGATCGTCATGAAACGAGCGCACAAGGATCTCCCAAGCATTTAAAAAGAAACGACTTTGAGAGATCGTTGACAGATAGGGCCAATTTTAGATCACTCAATGGTCGCCCAACGATCTCTGTGTGTGTAAAGGGGCATTAGCAGCTCATATAAGATCAGCTTCTTACAATTAAAATATTTTTTCTGGCGTATTTTTACATTATGGAAATTGGTGAGCCAATTTTGCGTTTTTGTAGAGAAGAAAATGCCACATTTGCATTTGTAGAAGCTAGAAGTTAAGCTGTTGTCCGCCATTTTGGTTCTCTCTACACCACCTTTCACATCGGCACAATGGGAACATGTGCAGAACAATGTTCAGATGCATTCGAAAGTAGTTCCACCTGTCCTGGATGTTAAGAACAAGGTTACGAATGCACCCGCTGTCTTTTCTACGAAGAAGAGAAATTAGAAAAGCCAGTGTTAAGCACGATCTAAAAAACCTGAAACTAGAAGATAAATCTGTTTTGTTCATTGACCTTATTGTTTAAGATTTTTATAGATAAATGTTTGAGACTAGTGTGAACAAAAACCCAATATATCATAAGGTCTCGGTGAGAATAAGTTCAAATTTGATGCAGTATTCTGCAGCAATCTGTTTTATTGAAGAATGTCAAACAGATTTGTTGATGGTTAAATATAAGCCGAGATTACGCTCGAGATTTTGATTATATTCATTCAGATGAAATCTTCCAGATGAGCAAGGTGTAGAAGTTGAAGACCATACCAGCGTACTTCAGGACCTAGACCCAGCAGTGAGTAGTTTTGTCATTATATGAATCTCACGATGAGCAAGGTGTAGAAGTTGAAGACCGTACCAGCGTACTTCAGGACCTAGACCCAGCAGTGAGTAGTTTTGTCACTATATGAATCTAACAATTATTGTCTATTGGAAAACATCTTTTATTGGATACATAATATTAATCGCTTTGTTAGGAACAAAAATGAATTAAGATCATACTATTATAAGCTACGTAAAATTGCAATGGAGATGTTACTGGCATTTTACCTATTTATTAATCATACTAACATTTTAGTCGAATATACATTAGCCACACTCGGCATTTGCCTTCTATGAAGAGTAACTAGTTTCTGCTTATAATTAAAACAAGGTTCGCACAGGTCTTGAAAAGTCCTTGAATTTGATGCCTACTACTTGAAAACTACTTGAATTTGTAACAGCCAAAAACGAATACACTTTGGTAAATTGCCCTTGAATTCTTCTGCTGGGAATAGAAAAGGACAAAAAATAACAAACATACCAACAATGATGAAAAAAATACATTATGCCCTCTTAAAGTAATCCTCACTCTGTGTAATTTTATCCATGCTGTGCACAGTGATGGTCATCTTGGGGGGGGGGATAAACTTGAAAAATACACTGAACCCCTTATTCTCTCTACTAAAAAAATAAACATTTTTACTCCATGGAAATCGGGAAAAAGTGCTGTTCTGTATGAACCATGTCAAGGCATGGAAACCTAGGAAACTGCCATCCTTACGTTATTTCTCTTGAGAGTATTTATTTGATCAAATTGACTTGTATACTTTTAATGCCATGATTAACAATGATTTTTTTATTTAAAGGCAATGAAAAATCCTTGGCCAATAATTGTCACGGCTGAGTCAGATTGAAAGGGATGAATTGCAGGGTATGAAAAGTATTATGCTAACTTTTTGTTTATTTGGAATGCATGTTGATTAATTATCATTCATTCTTAGTAATTTGTGTTTAGGAGTACTTAAGTTTATTTTAGCTAAGAATCATTTAATTGAAACCATTATACTAATTATTAAAGTGGTTATTGTTAATACTTATTCATCACTTGGTTAGATGAACTTTTTTATCAGAATTTAACATTTTATGAATATTTTTAGTATTTTGATGGTTGATAGGTCGAATTCTAGTTTTTTCCTTAGTGCTGTCAATTTGTTGTTCGTTGGTTTTCTTTCTCAAAATCAGTGTTTTGTGGATAAAAGTTTCTCTCCATTTAAGATAGTATTTGTTTTTATCATATCAGTATTAACAATCTTTTCCAGTTTTAAACCTTGTTGATAGATTATGGGGGTTGAAATATGAATACATGTATCACATTCCTGTAGCCAAGGTATTTGGTATAGCTGTCACAGATACAGACATCCAGAGTCTTCGAGGAACTGGTTGGCTTACTGATAACGTAAGTTAATATTGTACATATTCTGTGTGAAAATTACCATATTTATTGGTCTTAATAATGAGGCAACTTCAATACCAAGTGCAATTCATATACATGTAGTTATATGTAATCATAGCATTATCATGTAGACAATACCTGTCGTAACTATGTAGTATGTAACATATTTGTTGCATAATATAAACTGTTTCTCTTCAACATTAATGTACATACCTTATTTGTAGTCCCACGTAGTGTCCGACATACCTGTCTTGAACTTGATCATGTAATACAATTTATGCTATGCACAATGACTAATAATGCATATATACATGTAAGGATCACTCAAAAAACTACCCTTAGTCATAAATATGAGAAAATCGGTGATATAGTCCAAACATATTAACCTGATCCTGACCTTTATGCATGAATATATAATACGATTACGCTGACAATATAATTTTCTGTGAGAGAATTGTGCATCATCGGGATTTTTCGTTGCAATTATGGAAATCATTGCTTTTGTGGATTTCTTTCATTATATGTGGCTGTGACTGGGATTTTTGGGCTAGTGTACGCGCAGATGACATCATCGAGAAAACGTGATGTAAAGATTGTCAATAAATTTCATTCAAATTGACAAGTAGACTCGCTCTGTCGGATCAGAATTAACATTATTTTAATTTATTGTTGATAGTGTAGAGCGTTGATAAATTTACTGTAACATCAATTCTATAGTTTGTGAGACCAAACGGAAACAATATATTTGCGATTTAGTCGGTAGTGATCTCCCCTGAGAAGTTTCACATTTGATATAATTACCATGGATAAAAATGTTTATTTCGCCATGTGTCGCGTATGTCTGAAGAAAAGAAATACATACGACAGTATCAACAAACATCATTTTGTAAGTATTCTTTTGCTTAAACTTTTTTAATACGTCTGATTTACGAAATATATGTGTTTTCCGATGCAAATTTAACCCTGAAGTGCCAAGATCGCCATGTTTAAGTATTTGTTTACATTCTAGATACCAACTAGATGACCACCTTAAATTTGAATTTGTTTTGAAGTGTAGTCAAGGGAGTACCATTCCGTACACAATATCTCAGATGTCTGATTCTGAATTCATTGAACTGCGGAATGTTCAAGTTCAAGTGATTCAGAGTATGATTCTATATCTGAGTCAAGTTCTGATATTGAAAAGCAAGTATCAGTTTGTGTAGATGCTAATGCAGCTGAAAACTTGGAAAGCAACTGCATAGCAAAGTTTAGGCATGACATATATGGTTGCAAACCCTACTATGGCAAGTCATGTAGTGAAATATCACCTCTATATAAAGCGCCAGTCATTTTTGACTGCTAATGCACCTTATTTGTGAGCACATTAACTTCCGATTCCTATCCTTTAATGACAGGCGCCAGGCGTATAGGCAAACGGTAACCTTTATTTAACTATCTGATGGCTTACTGGGATTTGAACCTTCAACCTCATGTTCCCAAGGCTGATGCTTAACATTTGGCCACAGTATCTTTGCATAATACAGTTTTGTGTTCTTTTACAGGTAACCATGTGTTTGTCCTGATTGATGAAGCAGGGTGTATGGATTAGAGTGCTGATGCTGTGGAAAGCATGGTTCATCATTATTTTGAGTACTAATGAGTTGGAGAAAAACATTGACAAGGTATTAACACTAAACCTGTTTTAGCCTGTTAATGAAAATACTAATATTGAAAAAATACACTAATAACTTTATTCAGTCCATACACACTTATAAGTAATTATGTTCTTTTTTACAAAAGATATAATCATGTTCAAAGTTTAAAAATGTTTATTGAATAGTTGTTGTATTTGAAACCAACTGTTTTATTATGCTCCCCGTTCCTGAAGGGGGGGAGCATATAGTCGCCGCTTCTTCCGTCCGTCCTTCCGTCCGTCCCACTTTTCTTGTCCGTACTATTTCTCAGAAACCACTGACTGGAATTCAACAAAACTTCATGGGAAGCTTCACTACCAAGAGGAGATGCGCATATTATCACACGGTTTTGGTTGGACTTTTTTTCACGGAGTTATGTCCCTTTGATTATGCCACATATAGTATATATGGTACCATTCTTGTCCGGACTACTTCTCAGAAACTACTGGCTGGAATTCAACAAAACGTCATGGGAAGCTTCACTACCAAGAGGAAATGCACATATTATCACACGGTTTTGGTTGGACTATTTTTCATGGAGTTATGGCCCTTTGATTATGCCACATAGTACATATATGGTACCATTCTTGTTCGGACTAATTCTCAGAAATTTTTGACTGCAATTCAACAGAACTTAATTGGAAGCTTCACTATTAAGAGGAGATGCTCATATTTTCACATGGTTTTGGTCAGACTATTTTTCACCGAGTTATGGCCCTTTGATTATGCAACATAGTACATATTTGGTACCATTCTTGTTCGGACTAATTCTCAGAAACTTTTGACAGGAATTCAACAAAACTTTATGGAAAGCTTAATTACAAAGAGGAGAGTGCCTTTTATGATTGGACTGTTTTTCATATAGTTATGGCCCTTTGATTATGCAACATATAGATTAAATATTTTCAGCTATGCAAGATAATCAAAATTACATTCTTTTAATTTTTCAAGTAAGTTTTTGTTGTAGGTAAACGTTTGTCTACATAGTGTTTATAATATATACATGTATATATTTGATTTCAAATATATTTTCTTGTTTTTATGGCACCTTTCAAGATCACCTCATTTCAGACCTCAAACAATAAGCTTTGTTTTTTTAAATTATGATAAAAAGTATTGAACAAAAAGGACATTCACTCACTGGTACATCTGTCAACACCATACTTATTTGATCATCAGCTGATATGGATTTGTATCAACTTACAGTCTTTGTTGTAAAGGTATGCATTGCATTGACATGGGCACTTAAATTAATTGTGAATAAAGGCTTCTTATATCTGTAGCAAGATTCCTTTTTTCTTTTTTGTTTCAATTAGCAAGATTATCCTAGCCCAGCATGTAGTTAAATTGTTCACTATCTCAATTTCATTGTACATTTTTGTATACCTATTTTCTTGGGAGATCCATGACATTTCCAGTGCTGCATATAACATTCAGATTGTAACCATCAACAAAGTGAGATTTTCCAATTAGAGTCTTGTTCGAAGTTATAACCATACTTCGGGGAGCATCCATCGGTTCCACCGAATGATGGTATGAATTATGGCATATTTCAAACAGGTATCTAGTACTTTTGTATACCAGTATATTGTCAAGTTTGTTATTTTATAACTGAACCTAGAAATTATGTCATTATGCAGGCGCGTAGGAATGTATCGGACATTGGGTATGGGAGGGTTTTCCTTTTGTGATGAGATTTTTTTAGGAAATCGCCTTTCACAGGCGCAAAATCCATTACTTTTAAAAACAAATATTTTGCAAAAAATTTGTTTGCTGCCTTTATGTTATTACATTTATTCAAAAACATTCTTTTTGGAAACTCAATATTTCGAGGTTGATTTGGAACATTCATTTCAAAGTATACTTTCATAATGGAGATTCAGAAAATGTATCTAATTTGTATGCGTGTACTGTTACAAATACTTTATGTGAGTAAATGAGATTATCGCCATTTAATTTTTTCAACAACATTACTTTTATTTTCACCCACATATACATGTATACAGTAAGGGGATATGTACATCAATACAGTAAGGGGCTATGTACATCAATACAGTAAGGGGATATGTACATCAATACAAATGTTCACCCACATATACATGTATACAGTAAGGGGATATGTACATCAATACAGTAAGGGGATATGTACATCAATACAAATGTTCACCCACATATACATGTATACAGTAAGGGGATATGTACATCAATACAGTAAGGGGATATGTACATCAATACAAATGTTCACCCACATATACATGTATACAGTAAGGGGATATGTACATCAATACAGTAAGGGGATATGTACATCAATACAAATGTTCACCCACATATACATGTATACAGTAAGGGGATATGTACATCAATACAGTAAGGGGCTATGTACATCAATACAAATGTTCACCCACATATACATGTATACAGTAAGGGGATATGTACATCAATACAGTAAGGGGATATGTACATCAATACAAATGTTCACCCACATATATATACATTTATTATACCTCACATGACTGTTTTCCCTATACATTGCATATAAACCTCAGCGGGCGACATTTTTAACTGTCACCCTGCAATGTCGCCCGCTGTTGACATCGTTTAAAAAACTGCAAACAAATTGGCCGACGGCAATGATGAGCGTGCGGAAGGCCAGCTAGCTTCTATTTCTAGTTTTGAAATAAATTATTTAATACAAGGGGAGTAAGCGGGTAAGCGTTTAACCGCAACGTTACCCGGTATGCATATGATACGGGATTTAGCTTTAAAAGTCTGTGTCTTGTAGAGGATTGTTTACATTATCAGACGACAGTTCGCCATGGCCAGGTTCGCTTTATTTTTATTTTGTTCGGTATAATAAAATAAATATTGACTGCCTTGAGGGTGACAGTGCATCTCGTCAACCCTCGACAAACACTGTCGACCTCGGCTAAAGCCTCGGTCGACAGTGTTGCCTCGGGTTGACAAGATGCACTGTCACCCTCAAGGCAGTCAATATTTATATAGTATACAGTAAGGGGATATGTACATCAATACAGTAAGGGGATATGTACATCAATACGAATGTTCACCCACATATACATGTATACAGTAAGGGGATATGTACATCAATACAAATGTTCGGTATTTTCCGTTCCTGGGGAGAACATATTAACATTAACAAATCCCACATTAATACAGAACTGACAAAGGGATAGTTATATATCAATGAATCGAATGAATTGATTATCAATACAAATTGTAATATATGATCAATATTTAAGTATACATAACATCCGTGGCATTGGTATTTACAACCAAAATTTTTTATCTCCTTTGCTCAAAATGTCACATAACAAGAATTACATATCTGCACGTGTTTTTCAAGATTTGTGTATCAGTGTTCGCCACTAGCTGCTTTAAACTTTCAGTTCGTGAATAGGCCTTTCTGAAGTTACCCAGGAGATTGATCCTCAAGTAAATGTAATTATCACTATTTTAAGATTCAAAACGATGCCAAAATAAATATACTTGACACCTGTATGCTTCCTTTTATGCCTTCATTAATCCGCCAACTATTTTCACGCCCTAGATGGTAGCCAGGGTACATGCGACGGCCACTGTCTGGTAGTGATGCTAACACTTTTTAACGGGTATAAAAATATCTTGGCTAAATGCCAATAAAATGTGTGGCTGTTTTTTATAAGTTTAAGATACAGATGAAAAGTAGGTGTCATAAAATGTCCGTCCGCTCCTACGCGCATGTTATGTAGTATTTTTCTTTATTTTTGGATGTCATTATTAAATATTGGTTTTATACAAGTATTGCAGTTTTAAAAAATGGATGATTTACATGGACATATCGTCGTCATAATTGTTTTTAAATTTAAGGGCTCCACACAACATTTGAGATGTCAACCATGGATTTCAGACTCACAAAGTTTGCTTAGCATTTGCACTTTGGTCCCTGGAAAATTAAACGGAGGGAATCGGCTGCAGAATCAATTCAACGAGTTGCTGCGACCTTTGTGTTGTCTTCAAAAGGTGGTCACAATATACCACTACTTGTTTCTTATAGTAAAAAACCTTGAATGTTATTTTCATTGTGTAAATATTTGGCAATGTATTTTAAAATATTGATAAAATTTAGTATAATAAAATACCATCGTTTCTATATCAATGCCCTGAAACCAGGAGTGGTAACCTACAAAGAATGCTTTATGTATGGCGGAAATAAATTCCGGTTACTTAAGTGCTCTCTTGGTGATGTAACATGATTCATACTTGAAGGTATTCCTCGAGTCTTGGACCCAGACAGGCAATGTAAGGAGTTTGTTCAATCTGAAGATGCAAAGGACCTTGTGTGCCGTAAGCACAATTGTCCAAAACACAGTACTAAAAAGTTGTCATAACTGAAATGCTTCTTGGATTCATGATTTATCTAGAATACACATTGTCAACATGTGTTAAAAGTTGTCATAACAGTATATTGTTGTTCTCAGTTGTTGTGTAATAGTTCAAAATTATGTATATTTTAAAAATAAGATTGAAACAAAATGCCCTAGACAATAATTATGTAAATGTAAATGAACAATTTCGTTGCTATGTTTAGATCAAGTCTACCAGCACATGAATGTATATTGTTGTTATAATGTTGTTGTTTGTGCATTACAGATTTGTGTATAAATATACTGAATGACAGGCATGAACTAATATTTTATTGAAAGGTTGTACATGTAGTGAGTTAGACAGTATTTCTTAACATTACACTTCATGGAATTTCTGACATTTCAGTGTGAAATAAGCAATGTGATCAATGTTTAATGAGATTTACCAAAACTCGTTTACATGTTGATAATATTTGTATGATATGACTACTTTGTTAGATATTTTATTATTTGGATTGAATTGTACAGTATAAAAAGTACATACATTAATAACTTAGTACAATAAAATGTCGTGAAATTATGATTACAAAAACTTGGGGGAACATTTTATTAGAAAATAGACTGAAGCTTGCTATACATTCCAAATTGTTATGGTTGCTATATGTAAGCCAGTTTTCATGGAAATTTGCTTGAATTAAAATGGATATTATCTTTATGAAAATTAATGGAACATACATAGATTGGTATAATTGAGAAATTTTTGTGTCAGGCTTGACGATTGTATACTATTTTAACTTTGTTGTTTTTCTCATGCAAAAGTTATGAATCAGTAATTCTTTTTGAAGAGATATAATATTTCTATTGTAGATGTGCCTGTACAACATGCCTATTGTTTTTCTGTAAATGCTTACTTTTGCATGTTATAGTTGCTTAGCAACAAATGAAAACATATGTTTTCTGGTCAGTGTGTTGTGTGGATGTAATAATTTTTCTTTGACATATATGCGTAAGACACTTCAATAAGTATGATTTTGCACAATATACCAGTGCATTCTTAATGCAATCATTTATAAGCAAAAAGGAATAGTGTGAAAACTAGCAAATAGAATTGCTTGTTAAGTTTTACTCTTGATTTCATTTCTGCAGAAAACTAAAATATACTCTCCACTATGTTTGTACCATGGTCCGTGTTTGTACACTATATAGCATGTTTTTAGTATGATCTTGACTTGACTTGTCATGCTGTTTCGAGTAAATATAGGACTATGGCAAATTTTGTCAAAATTTTATTTTATCTTGGTTTCTTAGCAACCACAAAAATGACAGTTGAACAGATATGTCAATAAAAACATTTGGTATACAAATAAACAACTATGAAGTTATATATGTTTTGTTTGTTTATTGTTTAAATGTGCTTATTATATCCTAATGCTTACTAGATTTTGAATGGAAATAGTCTTAAGTTTGCAGAAAATCAGCGTTACTTAGTAACAACAAAATAGTCATAACTCTGTTAATATTCAAGATAACAACATGAAATTTTCAGTATTTGGAATGTTAAACTTCAATGGTTACAACTACATAATAAACTTCAAATGTAAAATGAAACCACATAATTATAATATTATTGACTAACAGAACTCCTGTCTAACTGTCTTGGGTTCGAATCCCGGTATAAAGTATTTTTCTTTTTTTCATAATGTTTTTAAGGCTATGGAATGCAACCAAGCACGAAATAAATGCTTTCCTTTAAAATGTAATGGATTGAATTATTTGTGTCAAGTTATATTATTTCTCATGTGGTATTGACTTGGCTAATAATGTCAGACAAGCAGAGCAATCTTGTTCTTGGCTTGAAAGCCAAAGAAATTACATACACCATATCTGTATGAAGGCATTAACATGTCATTTTCTCAAAATTATTATTTATCATATTTTGATAGAAAAAATCTACCTTTAATAATGCAAAATAATGAAATAATAATGGTTTGATAAAAAAGGGCTAAAATTATTTTCCAGGTTATTGATTGTTATCTTAAGATGCTGGTAGTGCAAGAAAATGACAGAGGAATACATATATTGCACATTGTATTCAGTCATAAAGGGTAATGGAAACTCATGGGTACCTGGTTGCAACAATCGCAAGGTAATTATCACTGTGTTAGCCATACATTAAAAAAACGTAAAGCCAAACATATTCACAAATCTATTCTTTTAATCAGGATCTCTCACTGGCATAGTCTCTTGAATTGTCATGCATGCTTTGGTGATATATGAAATGAAGAAAACCTTTTTCCTGATACTAACTTGTACCGTGGTGTTAAATATATAATACATAATGGATGCTACATGCATGTACATAATCAGCACATTGTGCTATACAAATTGACTTCATTTTTCGGCGCACGTACTAACATGGTTTTGCTATTTGCATATCAGTGTTGTGTAAACCGATCAAATCTTACATTAAACCCTAAACAAAATAATCTGCAATCGACCAGGATTTGCAACCTTGACGCAGATTGGTTAACATTTCGTTAAGGCCTATATATTTGTTTACAAAACCAAAAAATATTAACTTGTTTATTGTTTTGTTTTTTTTCTTACGAAGCAAAGTAATGAATGCGATTATTGCGTAAATGTTATGTTTGCAAAAACAATCTTGATCACAATAAAGACGTTATTTTTATTATTGTTAACATGACAGTGTTGTATGAAAACCAGATGAACATAATATTGTTTGCCTTAACAACTGCGTCTGTAAGTAGATCGTATAGTGTATTTCAAGATGTATCCAGTAAGTAGTGTTGTTAGTCATTCCCACGGGAATTGTCCGGTGTTGGAATTAGGAAGACTTTCTTGGTTTTATGTCCAGTCACGAACATTTATATTGTTTTAATCAGATAAATCGCTATGTAACAAGTTTATTAACATGAATGTGTGATTTCGTGACTTATGCAATAAGTAATGATGATCTATATTGAAACAGACTATACTGTGTCTATGACTAATCACACTAGTTATTTTTACTCACTTACTTTAAATAGTTTCTGTTTTCTTTTTATTTAGTGACACTGCTGAAGAAAGATTATTAGAAATTGTTCTGTGTGACTCAGTTTACCATCTTTGAATAATGTACAGTCATGAGGACAAGGGCAGTTTGATCTACAGATTCACATTGAATTGCAGCAAAGAGTGTCATAGAGAGACTTATGTAATCAAAGCGCTGAAAGCACTTAAGTTGTTCAGTATTGAGTATAGTATGCAGGTTACGCTCAGATGTTGAACTATTTTAACTTATCTGTTATTCTTGCGCCACTTCCAGAAAAAGGAGTTTTTATATCAAGGCGATGAGACTGTCGAAAATTGCCATAGAAATAGTTACTAAAAATGCTGAAATGCTGTTACATAATGTATTTACCAATCTGTCAAATGGAGTTTTCAAAACTGAAACTAAAGTTTGGATAGGTTTATACGTTTGTAATTGAATTATTGATGTCATGTAGTTTTCTTCCAGACACCGTGTTTTTGTTCAAATAATACGGACAAACCCTTGTGATTGTCTACCTTTCACTGCTACCTGACAGTTGCAGATTTTGACATGTGTTGTAAATCATCATAAAAATGGGGCAGAAATCGTTAATATATTTCTGTGTTATAATTACAATTGTATCACTATATAAGCATGTTAAACCTGTAACTTAGACACATTTTGGATATTTTTTATGTGAATATATCTTTGCAAATTTTATTTTTCCTGTGAAAAAGGGATACAAAGTATTTATGTGTTATGAAAAGAATGTATTGATATTACAATTTTGCTGCAAATTGCTGTTCAGTCTGATTGACCAGACTTATTACATTTTTCAGATAAATTTATATCATGAATTCAGGAATGTAATGATTTATTTAAGAAACCGAACTTATGTAAAGGTCATAATTTATGTGAAATAAGCATTGTATAAAGTAAAAGTCTAATTATTATCATCAGTAAAACTATAGTAGAATAGCCGAAGGTGTCTCTTCTCGAAATGACCATAGTATTTACAAAACATATTTTGTTGCCATTTTTTTAAAGCAAAGCTCTGATTTCTCTTTCACAGTATTTATCCCTTAATATGAATTATTTTTGTCAGTTCTGCTCTTAGATCCCAATTTTTATAAAATGTGTTGTCACCTTTAAGGTCATGGTTTATATCCATTCTTTTCAAGGAACAATATGTCTAGGTCACATATATTAAAATTTTGTCACTTTTTCTCTTTAATAATTTTTCTCTATGAAAATGATGATGATAATACAAAACATAGTTTTTTTGGAAAGTCTTGGATCATAAAACTTTCTAGTATTTTGGTATGCTGTTAACTGATGTTTATAGATAAATATACTTGGGTAGTATTTTGGTATGCTGTTAACTGATGTTTATAGATAAATATACTCTGGTAGTATTTTGGTATGCTGTTAACTGATGTTTATAGATAAATATACTCTGGTAGTATTTTGGTATGCTGTTAACTGATGTTTATAGATAAATGTACTCTGGTAGTATTTTGGTATGCTGTTAACTGATGTTTATAGATAAATATACTCTGGTAGTATTTTGGTATGCTGTTAACTGATGTTTATAGATAAATATACTCTGGTAGTATTTTGGTATGCTGTTAACTGATGTTTATAGATAAATATACTCTGGTAGTATTTTGGTATGCTGTTAACTGATGTTTATAGATAAATATACTCTGGTAGTATTTTGGTATGCTGTTAACTGATGTTTATAGATAAATATACTCTGGTAGTATTTTGGTATGCTGTTAACTGATGTTTATAGATAAATATACTCTGGTAGTATTTTGTTCCCTTCAATATTATTGTTCCCAGCTTAAATTGTATTTGATGATCATTTGGGTCAGAACCTGAAGTCAATGAACATTATGACAGCTTTTAGGGCAGATTTTATTTTGTGAATGGTGTGTTTGTTATAGCTAATTTCAGTGATATTTTCATATAAGGCATTGTTTTACACATATATTGATGTTCTTTATTGAATGATATAATGAAAATAAAGGATGTAGTTACAAAAATACAGATAGTCGTCTTATTCACATATTTGCAACTTAGTGGTATTTGGAGTGCAATTCAACAAAATTGATAACTTTTTCTACATGATAAAATCTCATAATAATTTGTATCTAAAGTCAGTATAGGATATAGAATCAAATGTGATTATCATTCAGAGGATTCTAAACAGTGGCCATTATGGATCTGATACAACCAAAAATCTTGGACGTCAGGACAACATGGGCTCATTTATGAGTTTTCATGATTTTATTTGGCATTGGGGAGTCTTATGAAGGATTTCAATTAAGTAAAAAGTGTTATCACTTGTGTACATTTCTACCTACGTCTTGTCCAGTAATTTGTTATTCCAAATGTTTATGCTTATTTGTTTTGCAGTTAATCATGTCAGTTTGTGTCAAATTGTAAAAATAATCTCTGGGTTTTAGCAATTGTTATTAATTTGGTCAGTCCGAATTTTCAGCAAATATAGGATCATAGTCGTCAGTGGTCATCAATTACAGTTGCTGCTTTTAATATACAAAATATATTTGGCAATTTTGACAATTTTATTACAATAATAAAAACTAAGACACTATATTCTGGCAATTTCCATAATCTTCATAAGACATCAACTGCCATTCCCCTGTTGCTATTTACAACCCAGTAAATATCCATGTAAAATTGAAGAATATTGCATATCATGGACTCAAAATTACTCAAGGACCAAATAAAAGTTGTTATGTTCTTGTATTTATAAGATAATTAATGCTGCAGAAATGTTCTCCTCCATCTCAACAAAACATTACATTCATGCTCATAAACTGGCAATGTATCCATGGAGATGGAAGTAATGAAGTTCTGGTAATTGATGATCATATGTGAAATACCCACTATCTGTAATTGATATACTAACAAGTCAATGACAACAAGAATAGTTGTAACACTTTGGTATTTTATTGCTCACAATAGATATAATGATACATAAATAGGATACAGTGTTAAATGTACAGTGGAACCCCTCCAAACCAAACACCTGTCGGACCAAAGGTTTAGAAGGGTTTTCGGTTTAGAGGTGTTTTTGCATACTAAAGAATGCAGCTTCTACGGCGGTCGTTACTTCCCCGTTTATTAAGACCACCCACTAAAATAAGGTGTCTCCCTTTACCCCGATTGACTTGACATCAATCATTATTATTATTATCATGTTGTTTTATGGCGCATCGACAGCTTTGGTCATTTAGCGCGCAAGAAATGTGAAATTATGTGAAACTAAGAAAGGTAACGTGATATACTTGTAAATGTTAACTAGTTAGCGGACTGGTTGAAGGTCAACACAGCCAACAAGAAAAAATGTACTGTGAAAGGCGTATTTCATGGAATACAGTCCAGATTTATTAAAAATAAGTTAAAAATAAAAGACCAAGTTTCTTCATCAGAGAGCATGCTCTCACCCCCTGAGACAGAGATTCCATCACTGTCATCCTCCATGTCACTAAGACATTCAAACTTGTTGTTGAGGGGGGTTTCATAATTTTTTGTTTTACATGTTTTTTTACATGGTTTTGGTGTGGGTGATGGGTGGTGAAGGTTTGTGATCTGCAGGTTTTTTCTTTAGGAGGTTGGGAAGTGGGTTTGTTGTTATTTTTGTTTACTGGTGCAGATTTCACCTTAGGTTTGGTAGTAGTAGGGGCAGGCGATGTGGCCTTAGATGGAGTGGATTTTGGTTTCTTGGTAGTAGGAGGGGCTGGAGGAATGGATTTGGGCTTTTCTGGAATAACAGGTTTTTTTGGTTGATTGGATGTTTTTGGTGCAGGTGGAGGAACCATTGGGGCAGGCTGTCTCTGTGTCTGTACAGATGAGGGGGCCAGACCTTTAAGGTCCTCTGCAATCTGAGGATACTTTTCTATCAAAATTTTGATAAGTTCACTACAAGAGTGACAAGGAGGGATGTTCGCCAAAGGGGCAGCTTGACATCAATCAATATTGGAAATTCCCGATTTTGGATCATTATTGGATTTTCCAAAGATCTAACCAATAAAGGCCTGGTTTCAATATTGATTATTTAGGGCAGCTGATATGATGTTTTATACAATGGGCCAAAATATATTATTACGCACAATGTGCATTTTGTTATATTCGCCTGTCATAGGTGAAAAGGTGCCAAAAAGTGAAATTACTAATAACTGTCGGGAAATATTAAATAGCAATGTATAATTTAATTTTTATTTCTACTGCATTAAAAAACAAACACAATTTAAATAAATATCATCGTTATATTCATTGAAATGGTAATTAATACCTTTCGTAATCAGTAGAATATGTCTTAAACATAAAGATACATGAATCATATAAATTCCCAGGTGTCAAACTGTTAGCATGTTTCACATAATATATTCAACATATTGTTTCAACATAAAAAACATAAAAGTTGAATATACAGTTAATTCACACAATATATTTTACATCTTAAAAATCATTTCCCTTAGTTCCCTTAAATTCTTAAATTCCCTTGATAGATTAAAATAAATGCTAGTAACTTATATTTATTTCATCAAATCAATAAAGACTTGTCTAAAATACATGTAAGCCTAAATATGGAAAGGACACGGGAGCTGGAAATTATCAGTCTGTATCACAAACAATACATTTTTTGTTGAAATAGCACAAATGCGTTTATTTCTATCTTCACAAGGTGTGAATGGTTTCAACAATGTTCTCTATTCACATCAGCCAAAATACTCCAGTAGTTCTGATCATGTTGACATCATAAGAAATGTTCCAATAGATTTCATCTCATTAATGTCACAAGAATGTTTAGAAAGGTTTCTTCAAGTTGGCAGTTGTATAATGCTCCATTATAGTTCATGTCAAATTTCACAACTTTTGGCGGATTTTAGTAACCTTCCAGTAAGTTTGTATAATTTAATGTTAGCTGTACAATACTTGAAGTTTCTGAGACATCGGCTGAATGAATCTACTTCACATTATCCCAAACACACACATATATCTATACCAAATGTTCAACGAGAATTAACAGATTCACTTCACAACTACTTAGAGAAGCTGTGGTTCTCCAAACATGTAAGCTCAATCTATCATCACCTCCACAAATCGTCTATTATTCAGTGTCCTGAAATATAATAATCATTTATTATTTTTATAGAAATGACATTTAATTAGTAACAGCTCATCCAGTCAAATGCATAAATAGGTAATCAATACAAGGGGGAAATTTGAGATAGACAAACATACGACTAGGTCCATAATTAATACACTCGCCCAAAGTTCTAACGCATCAAATTTAAATTTGATATAATTTTCTTAATTCTGTACTAAATGTTATGAAAATTCAGGTGTCTGATCATATAGCATTATTTTTTTTAAAACCTTTCACAATTTTTTTATTTGATGTCAAGTGCAGCCATGCGGAACGAATGATCGAATTCCGGTATTTTTGACTTGATGCTTTTACTTGGCTGTCTTTCACATAATTTCTTTTTCTAATTGTGTTGTGTTGTATTACAGTCGTTAAAAACATTATGTTTTGAGTGAAAAATAGTTCAAAAGAAATATGGGAGGGCTATGTGTCCACTAAAATGACAAAAAATAGTAAAATCCTAAACCACAGATGCCAAGCACACATTCAGTTATTAATTACATAGAGCACATTTCTTTGTTTTTTAGCATACCAAATTGAACTTTTATTAAAATCATTACTATTTTTTCTGTAAAATTTTAAACACGTTTATTTTTGCTGACCTTAATTATTCAAGCACTTCTTTTTGTTATCTATGTGATTTCATTTTTTTTCTACTACAATGACCATCAATTTCCAACCCCTTGTTCGTCATTTCGAAATCAAGAAAACCCAAAGTGATGCGTTAGAACTTTGGGTGAGTGAACAACTCATAATAATGTCATCAGACAAGTGTTAAATCAGCTACAATATTGAGATATCAGTTTTGCTTAAAATTGTAACATTTCGATAAACAACCAAAATAGACAATAAACATATTCTTTAACACTGAAAGTTGACATCTTTGCCATCATCATCAGCACACTCTTTGCCATCAACGCCAACACCATCCTGCGAGAAGAAAGAAGAACAAACTAATTAGCATAAGATAAGCACTAAATATTTAGCGCATTTAAAGAATGAATTATACTCAACTTTTCTTGAAAGTCCACAACATGTCAACATCTTCGCCATCATCATTAGCACTCTTTTCGCCATCAACGCCAACACCAGCCTGCGAGTAGGAAAAAGAAAGAATAAATTAGCATAAGATAAACACTACATATTTAGTGTATTAAAACAATGAATTATACTCAACTTTTCTTGAAAGTCCAATCCATGTCGACATCTTCGCCATCATCAGCAGCAAACTCTTCGCCATCAACGCCAACTCCATCCTGCGAGAAGAAAAAAGAACGAAGGAATTAGCATAAGATACAAACTGCGTATTTAGCGTATTTAAAAAGCAAATATACTCAACTTTTCTTGAAAGTCACTCCATGTAGACATCTTTGCCATTATCATCAGCACACTCTTCGCCATCAACGCCAACATCAGCCTGCGAGAAGAAAAAAGAACGAACTAATTAGCATGAGATACAAACTGGGTTTTTAGTGTATTTAAACAATGAATTATACACAACTTTTATTGAAAGTCCACTCCATGTCAACATCTTCACCATCATTAGCAGCACACTCTTCGCCATCAACGCCAACACCAGCCTGCGAGAAGAACAAAGAACGAAGGAATTAGCATAAGATAAACACTACATATTCAGCGCATTTAAAGAATGAATTATACTCAACTTGTCTCGAAAGTCCACTCCATGTCAACATCTTCTCCATCATTAGCAGCACACTCTTTGCCATCAACGCCAACACCATCCTGCGAGAAGAAAGAAGAACGAACGAATTAGCAGAAGATAAGCACTAAATATTTAGCGCATTTGAAGAATGAATTAGACTCAACTTTTCTCGAAAATCCACTCCATGTCGACATCATCATCAGCTCTCTTCGCCATCAACACCTACATCAGCCTGCGAGAAGAAAAAAGAAGGAACGTATTAGCATAAGTTAAACACTACATATTTAGCACATTTAAAGAATGAATTATACTCAACTTTTCTTGAAAGTCCACTTCATGTCCACATCTTTGCCATCATCATCAGCACACTCTTTGCCATCAATGCCAACACCAGCCTGCGAGAAGAAAAAGAAGGAACGTATTAGCATAAGATAAACACTACATATTTAGCGCATTTAAAGAATGAATTATACTCAACTTTTGTCAAAAGTCCACTCCATGTAGACATCTTCGCCATTATCATCAGCACCCTCTTCGCCATCAATGCCAACACCAGCCTGCGAGTAGGAAAAAGAAAGAACAAATTAGCAGAAGTTAAACACTACATATTTAGTATATTTAAACAATGAATTATACTCAACTATTCCCGAAAGTCCACTCCATGTCGACATCATCATCAGCACTCTCTTCACCATCAACGCCAACACCAGCCTGCGAGTAGGAAAAAGAAAGAACAAACTAGCATAGGATACAAACTGCGTATTTAGCGTATTCAAACAATGAATTATACTCAATTTTTCTTGAATGTCCACTCCATGTCAACATCTTCGTCATCATCATCAGCACTCTCTTCGCCATCAATGCCAACACCAGCCTGCGAGTAGGTAAAAGAAAGAACAAATTAGCAGAAGTTAAACACTACATATTTAGTATATTTAAACAATGAATTATACTCAACTATTCCTGAAAGTCCACTCCATGTCGACATCATCATCAGCACTCTCTTCGCCATCAACGCCAACACCAGCCTGCGAGTAGGAAAAAGAAAGAACAAATTAGCATAGGATACAAACTGCGTATTTAGCGTATTCAAATAATGAATTATTCTCAACTTTTCTTGAATGTCCACTCCATGTTAACATCTTCGTCATCATCATCAGCAGTCTCTTCGCCATCAACGCCAACACCAGCCTGCGAGTAGGAAAAAGAAAGAACAAATTAGCAGAAGTTAAACACTACATATTTAGCATATTTAAACAATGAATTATACTCAACTTTTCCTGAAAGTCCACTCCATGTCGACATCATCATCAGCACTCTCTTCGCCATCAACGCCAACACCAGCCTGCGAGTAGAAAAAAGAACGAAGGAATTAGCATAAGATACAAACTGCGTATTGAGCGTATTTAAAAAGCAAATATACTCAACTATTCTTGAAAGTCCACTCCATGTAGACATCTTTGCCATTATCATCAGCACACTCTTCGCCATCAACGCCAACACCAGCCTGCGAGAAGAAAAAAGAACGAACAAATTAGCAGAAGTTAAACACTAAATATTTAGTATATTTAAACAATGAATTATACTCAACTATTCCTGAAAGTCCACTCCATGTCGACATCATCATCAGCACTCTCTTCGCCATCAACGCCAACATCAGCCTGCGAGTAGGAAAAAGAAAGAACAAATTAGCATAAGATACAAACTGCGTATATAGCGTATTTAAAGAGCGAATTATACTCAACTTTTCCTGAAAGTCCACAACATGTCGACATCTTTGCCATCATCATCAGCACACTCTTTGCCATCAATGCCAACACCATCCTGCGAGGAGAAAGAAGAACGAACGAATTAGCATAAGATAAGCACTAAATATTTAGCGCATTTGAAGAATGAATTAGACTCAACTTTTCTCAAAAATCCACTCCATGTCGACATCATCATCAGCTCTCTTTGCCATCAACGCCAACACCAGCCTGCGAGAAGAAAAAAGAACGAACGAATTAGCATAAGATAAACACTACATATTTAGCACATTTAAAAAAAAGTGAATTATACTCAACTTTTGTCAAAAGTCCACTCCATGTAGACATCTTCGCCATTATCATCAGCACCCTCTTCGCCATCAATGCCAACACCAGCCTGCGAGAAGAAAAAAGAACGAATGAGTTAGCATAAGATACAAACTGCGTATTTAGCACATTTAAACAATGAATTATTCTCAACTTTTCTTGAATGTCCACTCCATGTCAACATCTTCGTCATCATCATCAGCACTCTCTTCGCCATCAACGCCAACACCAGCCTGCGAGTAGGAAAAAGAAAGAACAAATTAGCATAAGATACAAACTGCGTATTTAGCGTATTCAAACAATGAATTATACTCAACTTTTCTTGAATGTCCACTCCATGTCAACATCTTCGTCATCATCATCAGCAATCTCTTCGCCATCAACGACAACACCAGCCTGCGAGTAGGAAAAAGAAAGAACATATTAGCAGAAGTTAAACACTACATATTTAGTATATTTAAACAATGAATTATTCTAAACTTTTCCTGAAAGTCCACTCCATGTCGACATCATCATCAGCACTCTCTTCGCCATCAACGCCAACACCAGCCTGCGAGTAGGAAAAAGAACGAAGGAATTAGCATAAGATACAAACTGCGTATATAGCGTATTTAAAGAGCGAATTATACTCAACTTTTCCTGAAAGTCCACAACATGTCGACATCTTTGCCATCATCATCAGCACACTCTTTGCCATCAACGCCAACACCATCCTGCGAATAGAAAGAAGCACAAACGAATTAGCATAAGATAAACACTACATATTTAGCACATTTAAAGAATGAATTATACTCAACTTTTTTTGAAAGTCCACTCCATGTCGACATCTTCGCCATCATCATCAGCACTCTCTTCGCCATCAACACCAACAGCAGCCTGCGAGAAGAAAAAAGAACGAATGAGTTAGCATAAGATACAAACTGTGTATTCAGCGTATTTATAAAGAATGAATTGTACTCAACTTTTCCTGAAAGTCCACTCCATGTCGACATCATCATCAGCCCACTCTTCACCATCAACATCAATATCAGCCTGCGAGAACAAAAAAGAACGAAAGTATTAGCATAAGATAAACACAACATATTTAACGCATTTAAAGAATGAATTATACTCAACTTTTCCTGAAAGTCCACTCCATGTAGACATCTTCGCCATGAACACCAACATCCGCCTGCGAGAAGAAAAAGAAGGAACGTATTAGCATAAGATAAACACTACATATTTAGCGCATTTAAAGAATGAATTATACTCAACTTTTCTTGAAAGTCCACTTCATGTCCACATCTTTGCCATCATCATCAGCACACTCTTTGCCATCAACGCCAACACCATCCTGCGAGGAGAAAGAAGAACGAACGAATTAGCATAAGATAAGCACTAAATATTTAGCGCATTTGAAGAATGAATTAGACTCAACTTTTCTCAAAAATCCACTCCATGTCGACATCATCATCAGCTCTCTTTGCCATCAACGCCAACACCAGCCTGCGAGAAGAAAAAAGAAGGAACGTATTAGCATAAGATAAACACTACATATTTAGCACATTTAAAAAAAAGTGAATTATACTCAACTTTTGTCAAAAGTCCACTCCATGTAGACATCTTCGCCATTATCATCAGCACCCTCTTCGCCATCAATGCCAACACCAGCCTGCGAGAAGAAAAAAGAACGAATGAGTTAGCATAAGATACAAACTGCGTATTTAGCAAATTTAAACAATGAATTATTCTCAACTTTTCTTGAATGTCCACTCCATGTCAACATCTTCGTCATCATCATCAGCACTCTCTTCGCCATCAACGCCAACACCAGCCTGCGAGTAGGAAAAAGAAAGAACAAATTAGCATAGGATACAAACTGCGTATTTAGCGTATTCAAACAATGAATTATCCTCAACTTTTCTTGAATGTCCACTCCATGTCAACATCTTCGTCATCATCATCAGCACTCTCTTCGTCATCAACGCCAACACCAGCCTGCGAGTAGGAAAAAGAAAGAACAAATTAGCAGAAGTTAAACACTACATATTTAGTATATTTAACCAATGAATTATACTCAACTATTCCTGAAAGTCCACTCCATGTCGACATCATCATCAGCACTCTCTTCACCATCGACGCCAACACCAGCCTGCGATTTGGAAAAAGAAAGAACGTATTAGCATAAGATAAATACTACATATTTCGCACATTTAAACAATGAATTATACTCAACACATCTTGAAAGTCCACTCCATGTCAATATCTTCACCATTATCATCAGCACTCTCTAAGCTATCAATGCCAACACCAGCCTGCGAGAAGAACAAAGAATGAATGAATTAGCATGAGATACAAACTGCGTATTTAGCGCATTTAAAGAATGAATTATACTCTACTTTTCTTGAAAGTCCACTCCATGTCAACATCTTCGCCATCATTAGCAGCACACTCTTTGCCATCAACGCCAACACCATCCTGTGAGAAGAAAGAAGAACGAACGAATTAGCATAAGATAAGCACTAAATATTTAGCACATTTGAAGAATGAATAAGACTCAACTTTTCTCGAAAATCCACTCCATGTCGACATCATCATCAGCACACTCTTTGCCATCAACACCAACACCATCCTGCGAGAAGAAAGAAGAACGAACGAATTAGCATAAGGTACAAACTGCGTATTTAGCGTATTTAAAGAATAAATTATACTCAACTATTCTTGAAAGTCGACTCCATGTCGACATCTTCGCCATCATCATCAGCACACATCTTTGTCATCATCATCAACACACTCTTTGCCATCGACACCAATATCAGCCTACGAGAAGAACAAAGAATGGACGAATTAGCATAAGATAAACACTACATATTTAGCACATTTAAAGAATGAATTATACTCAACTTTTCTCGAAAGTCCACTTCATGTCCACATCTTTGCAATTATCATCAGCACTCTCTTTGCCATGAAAGCCAACACCAGTTTGCGAGAAGAAAAAAGAACGAACGAATTAGCATAAGATACTAACTGCGTATTTGGTGTATTTAAACAATGAATTATACTCAAAATTTCTTGAAAGTCCACCCCATGTCGACATCTTTGCCATCATTAGCAGCACACTCTTCGCCATCAAAGCCAAAATCAGCCTGCGAGAAGAACAAAGAACGAAGGAATTTGCATAAGATAAACACCACATATTTAGCGCATTTAAAGAATGAATTAGACTCAACTTTTCTCAAAAATTCTACTCCATGTCGACATCATCATCAGCACACTCTTCGCCATGAACACCAACATCCGCCGGCGAGAAGAAAAAAAAAGGAACGTATTAGCATAAGATAAACACTACATATTTAGCGCATTTAAAGAATGAATTATACTCAACTTTTCTCGAAAGTCCACTTCATGTCCACATCTTTGCCATCATCATCAGCACACTCTTTGCCATCAACGCCAACACCATCCTGCGAGGAGAAAGAAGAACGAACGAATTAGCATAAGATAAGCACTAAATATTTAGCGCATTTGAAGAATGAATTAGACTCAACTTTTCTCAAAAATCCACTCCATGTCGACATCATCATCAGCTCTCTTTGCCATCAACGCCAACACCAGCCTGCGAGAAGAAAAAAGAAGGAACGTATTAGCATAAGATAAACACTACATATTTAGCACATTTAAAAAAAAGTGAATTATACTCAACTTTTGTCAAAAGTCCACTCCATGTAGACATCTTCGCCATTATCATCAGCACCCTCTTCGCCATCAATACCAACACCAGCCTGCGAGAAGAAAAAAGAACGAATGAATTAGCATAAGATACAAACTGCGTATTTAGCGTATTCAAACAATGAATTATACTCAACTTTTCTTGAATGTCCACTCCATGTCAACATCTTCGTCATCATCATCAGCACTCTCTTCGCCATCAATGCCAACACCAGCCTGCGAGTAGGAAAAAGAAAGAACAAATTAGCAGAAGTTAAACACTACATATTTAGTATATTTAAACAATGAATTATACTCAACTTTTCCTGAAAGTCCACTCCATGTCGACATCATCATCAGCACTCTCTTCGCCATCAACGCCAACACCAGCCTGCGAGTAGAAAAAAGAACGAAGGAATTAGCATAAGATACAAACTGCGTATTGAGCGTATTTAAAAAGCAAATATACTCAACTATTCTTGAAAGTCCACTCCATGTAGACATCTTTGCCATTATCATCAGCACACTCTTCGCCATCAACGCCAACACCAGCCTGCGAGAAGAAAAAAGAACGAACAAATTAGCAGAAGTTAAACACTAAATATTTAGTATATTTAAACAATGAATTATACTCAACTATTCCTGAAAGTCCACTCCATGTCGACATCATCATCAGCACTCTCTTCGCCATCAACGCCAACATCAGCCTGCGAGTAGGAAAAAGAAAGAACAAATTAGCATAAGATACAAACTGCGTATATAGCGTATTTAAAGAGCGAATTATACTCAACTTTTCCTGAAAGTCCACAACATGTCGACATCTTTGCCATCATTAGCAGCACACTCTTCGCCATCAAAGCCAAAATCAGCCTGCGAGAAGAACAAAGAACGAAGGAATTTGCATAAGATAAACACCACATATTTAGCGCATTTAAAGAATGAATTAGACTCAACTTTTCTCAAAAATTCTACTCCATGTCGACATCATCATCAGCACACTCTTCGCCATGAACACCAACATCCGCCGGCGAGAAGAAAAAAAAAGGAACGTATTAGCATAAGATAAACACTACATATTTAGCGCATTTAAAGAATGAATTATACTCAACTTTTCTCGAAAGTCCACTTCATGTCCACATCTTTGCCATCATCATCAGCACACTCTTTGCCATCAACGCCAACACCATCCTGCGAGGAGAAAGAAGAACGAACGAATTAGCATAAGATAAGCACTAAATATTTAGCGCATTTGAAGAATGAATTAGACTCAACTTTTCTCAAAAATCCACTCCATGTCGACATCATCATCAGCTCTCTTTGCCATCAACGCCAACACCAGCCTGCGAGAAGAAAAAAGAAGGAACGTATTAGCATAAGATAAACACTACATATTTAGCACATTTAAAAAAAAGTGAATTATACTCAACTTTTGTCAAAAGTCTACTCCATGTAGACATCTTCGCCATTATCATCAGCACCCTCTTCGCCATCAATACCAACACCAGCCTGCGAGAAGAAAAAAGAACGAATGAATTAGCATAAGATACAAACTGCGTATTTAGCGTATTCAAACAATGAATTATACTCAACTTTTCTTGAATGTCCACTCCATGTCAACATCTTCGTCATCATCATCAGCACTCTCTTCGCCATCAATGCCAACACCAGCCTGCGAGTAGGAAAAAGAAAGAACAAATTAGCAGAAGTTAAACACTACATATTTAGTATATTTAAACAATGAATTATACTCAACTTTTCCTGAAAGTCCACTCCATGTCGACATCATCATCAGCACTCTCTTCGCCATCAACGCCAACACCAGCCTGCGAGTAGAAAAAAGAACGAAGGAATTAGCATAAGATACAAACTGCGTATTGAGCGTATTTAAAAAGCAAATATACTCAACTATTCTTGAAAGTCCACTCCATGTAGACATCTTTGCCATTATCATCAGCACACTCTTCGCCATCAACGCCAACACCAGCCTGCGAGAAGAAAAAAGAACGAACAAATTAGCAGAAGTTAAACACTAAATATTTAGTATATTTAAACAATGAATTATACTCAACTATTCCTGAAAGTCCACTCCATGTCGACATCATCATCAGCACTCTCTTCGCCATCAACGCCAACATCAGCCTGCGAGTAGGAAAAAGAAAGAACAAATTAGCATAAGATACAAACTGCGTATATAGCGTATTTAAAGAGCGAATTATACTCAACTTTTCCTGAAAGTCCACAACATGTCGACATCTTTGCCATCATCATCAGCACACTCTTTGCCATCAACGCCAACACCATCCTGCGAGGAGAAAGAATAACGAACGAATTAGCATAAGATAAGCACTAAATATTAAGCGCATTTGAAGAATGAATTAGACTCAACTTTTCTCAAAAATCCACTCCATGTCGACATCATCATCAGCTCTCTTTGCCATCAACGCCAACACCAGCCTGCGAGAAGAAAAAAGAACGAACGAATTAGCATAAGATAAACACTACATATTTAGCACATTTAAAAAAAAGTGAATTATACTCAACTTTTGTCAAAAGTCCACTCCATGTAGACATCTTCGCCATTATCATCAGCACCCTCTTCGCCATCAATGCCAACACCAGCCTGCGAGAAGAAAAAAGAACGAATGAGTTAGCATAAGATACAAACTGCGTATTTAGCACATTTAAACAATGAATTATTCTCTACTTTTCTTGAAAGTCCACTCCATGTCAACATCTTCGCCATCATTAGCAGCACACTCTTTGCCATCAATGCCAACACCATCCTGTGAGAAGAAAGAAGAACGAACGAATTAGCATAAGATAAGCACTAAATATTTAGCACATTTGAAGAATGAATAAGACTCAACTTTTCTCGAAAATCCACTCCATGTCGACATCATCATCAGCACACTCTTTGCCATCAGCACCAACACCATCCTGCCAGAAGAAAGAAGAACGAACGAATTAGCATAAGGTACAAACTGCGTATTTAGCGTATTTAAAGAATAAATTATACTCAACTATTCTTGAAAGTCGACTCCATGTCGACATCTTCGCCATCATCATCAGCACACATCTTTGTCATCATCATCAGCACACTCTTTGCCATCGACACCAACATCAGCCTACGAGAAGAACAAAGAATGGACGAATTAGCATAAGATAAACACTACATATTTAGCACATTTAAAGAATGAATTATACTCAACTTTTCTCGAAAGTCCACTTCATGTCCACATCTTTGCAATTATCATCAGCACTCTCTTTGCCATGAAAGCCAACACCAGTTTGCGAGAAGAAAAAAGAACGAACGAATTAGCATAAGATACCAACTGCTTATTTGGTGTATTTAAACAATGAATTATACTCAAAATTTCTTGAAAGTCCACCCCATGTCGACATCTTTGCCATCATTAGCAGCACACTCTTCGCCATCAAAGCCAAAATCAGCCTGCGAGAAGAACAAAGAACGAAGGAATTTGCATAAGATAAACACTACATATTTAGCGCATTTAAAGAATGAATTATACTCAACTTTTCTCGAAAGTCCACTTCATGTCCACATCTTTGCCATCATCATCAGCACACTCTTTGCCATCAACGCCAACACCATCCTGCGAGGAGAAAGAAGAACGAACGAATTAGCATAAGATAAGCACTAAATATTTAGCGCATTTGAAGAATGAATTAGACTCAACTTTTCTCAAAAATCCACTCCATGTCGACATCATCATCAGCTCTCTTTGCCATCAACGCCAACACCAGCCTGCGAGAAGAAAAAAGAAGGAACGTATTAGCATAAGATAAACACTACATATTTAGCACATTTAAAAAAAAGTGAATTATACTCAACTTTTGTCAAAAGTCCACTCCATGTAGACATCTTCGCCATTATCATCAGCACCCTCTTCGCCATCAATACCAACACCAGCCTGCGAGAAGAAAAAAGAACGAATGAATTAGCATAAGATACAAACTGCGTATTTAGCGTATTCAAACAATGAATTATACTCAACTTTTCTTGAATGTCCACTCCATGTCAACATCTTCGTCATCATCATCAGCACTCTCTTCGCCATCAATGCCAACACCAGCCTGCGAGTAGGAAAAAGAAAGAACAAATTAGCAGAAGTTAAACACTACATATTTAGTATATTTAAACAATGAATTATACTCAACTTTTCCTGAAAGTCCACTCCATGTCGACATCATCATCAGCACTCTCTTCGCCATCAACGCCAACACCAGCCTGCGAGTAGAAAAAAGAACGAAGGAATTAGCATAAGATACAAACTGCGTATTGAGCGTATTTAAAAAGCAAATATACTCAACTATTCTTGAAAGTCCACTCCATGTAGACATCTTTGCCATTATCATCAGCACACTCTTCGCCATCAACGCCAACACCAGCCTGCGAGAAGAAAAAAGAACGAACAAATTAGCAGAAGTTAAACACTAAATATTTAGTATATTTAAACAATGAATTATACTCAACTATTCCTGAAAGTCCACTCCATGTCGACATCATCATCAGCACTCTCTTCGCCATCAACGCCAACATCAGCCTGCGAGTAGGAAAAAGAAAGAACAAATTAGCATAAGATACAAACTGCGTATATAGCGTATTTAAAGAGCGAATTATACTCAACTTTTCCTGAAAGTCCACAACATGTCGACATCTTTGCCATCATCATCAGCACACTCTTTGCCATCAACGCCAACACCATCCTGCGAGGAGAAAGAATAACGAACGAATTAGCATAAGATAAGCACTAAATATTAAGCGCATTTGAAGAATGAATTAGACTCAACTTTTCTCAAAAATCCACTCCATGTCGACATCATCATCAGCTCTCTTTGCCATCAACGCCAACACCAGCCTGCGAGAAGAAAAAAGAACGAACGAATTAGCATAAGATAAACACTACATATTTAGCACATTTAAAAAAAAGTGAATTATACTCAACTTTTGTCAAAAGTCCACTCCATGTAGACATCTTCGCCATTATCATCAGCACCCTCTTCGCCATCAATGCCAACACCAGCCTGCGAGAAGAAAAAAGAACGAATGAGTTAGCATAAGATACAAACTGCGTATTTAGCACATTTAAACAATGAATTATTCTCTACTTTTCTTGAAAGTCCACTCCATGTCAACATCTTCGCCATCATTAGCAGCACACTCTTTGCCATCAATGCCAACACCATCCTGTGAGAAGAAAGAAGAACGAACGAATTAGCATAAGATAAGCACTAAATATTTAGCACATTTGAAGAATGAATAAGACTCAACTTTTCTCGAAAATCCACTCCATGTCGACATCATCATCAGCACACTCTTTGCCATCAGCACCAACACCATCCTGCCAGAAGAAAGAAGAACGAACGAATTAGCATAAGGTACAAACTGCGTATTTAGCGTATTTAAAGAATAAATTATACTCAACTATTCTTGAAAGTCGACTCCATGTCGACATCTTCGCCATCATCATCAGCACACATCTTTGTCATCATCATCAGCACACTCTTTGCCATCGACACCAACATCAGCCTACGAGAAGAACAAAGAATGGACGAATTAGCATAAGATAAACACTACATATTTAGCACATTTAAAGAATGAATTATACTCAACTTTTCTCGAAAGTCCACTTCATGTCCACATCTTTGCAATTATCATCAGCACTCTCTTTGCCATGAAAGCCAACACCAGTTTGCGAGAAGAAAAAAGAACGAACGAATTAGCATAAGATACCAACTGCTTATTTGGTGTATTTAAACAATGAATTATACTCAAAATTTCTTGAAAGTCCACCCCATGTCGACATCTTTGCCATCATTAGCAGCACACTCTTCGCCATCAAAGCCAAAATCAGCCTGCGAGAAGAACAAAGAACGAAGGAATTTGCATAAGATAAACACTACATATTTAGCGCATTTAAAGAATGAATTATACTCAACTTTTCTCGAAAGTCCACTTCATGTCCACATCTTTGCCATCATCATCAGCACACTCTTTGCCATCAACGCCAACACCATCCTGCGAGGAGAAAGAAGAACGAACGAATTAGCATAAGATAAGCACTAAATATTTAGCGCATTTGAAGAATGAATTAGACTCAACTTTTCTCAAAAATCCACTCCATGTCGACATCATCATCAGCTCTCTTTGCCATCAACGCCAACACCAGCCTGCGAGAAGAAAAAAGAAGGAACGTATTAGCATAAGATAAACACTACATATTTAGCACATTTAAAAAAAAGTGAATTATACTCAACTTTTGTCAAAAGTCCACTCCATGTAGACATCTTCGCCATTATCATCAGCACCCTCTTCGCCATCAATACCAACACCAGCCTGCGAGAAGAAAAAAGAACGAATGAATTAGCATAAGATACAAACTGCGTATTTAGCGTATTCAAACAATGAATTATACTCAACTTTTCTTGAATGTCCACTCCATGTCAACATCTTCGTCATCATCATCAGCACTCTCTTCGCCATCAATGCCAACACCAGCCTGCGAGTAGGAAAAAGAAAGAACAAATTAGCAGAAGTTAAACACTACATATTTAGTATATTTAAACAATGAATTATACTCAACTTTTCCTGAAAGTCCACTCCATGTCGACATCATCATCAGCACTCTCTTCGCCATCAACGCCAACACCAGCCTGCGAGTAGAAAAAAGAACGAAGGAATTAGCATAAGATACAAACTGCGTATTGAGCGTATTTAAAAAGCAAATATACTCAACTATTCTTGAAAGTCCACTCCATGTAGACATCTTTGCCATTATCATCAGCACACTCTTCGCCATCAACGCCAACACCAGCCTGCGAGAAGAAAAAAGAACGAACAAATTAGCAGAAGTTAAACACTAAATATTTAGTATATTTAAACAATGAATTATACTCAACTATTCCTGAAAGTCCACTCCATGTCGACATCATCATCAGCACTCTCTTCGCCATCAACGCCAACATCAGCCTGCGAGTAGGAAAAAGAAAGAACAAATTAGCATAAGATACAAACTGCGTATATAGCGTATTTAAAGAGCGAATTATACTCAACTTTTCCTGAAAGTCCACAACATGTCGACATCTTTGCCATCATCATCAGCACACTCTTTGCCATCAACGCCAACACCATCCTGCGAGGAGAAAGAATAACGAACGAATTAGCATAAGATAAGCACTAAATATTAAGAGCATTTGAAGAATGAATTAGACTCAACTTTTCTCAAAAATCCACTCCATGTCGACATCATCATCAGCTCTCTTTGCCATCAACGCCAACACCAGCCTGCGAGAAGAAAAAAGAACGAACGAATTAGCATAAGATAAACACTACATATTTAGCACATTTAAAAAAAAGTGAATTATACTCAACTTTTGTCAAAAGTCCACTCCATGTAGACATCTTCGCCATTATCATCAGCACCCTCTTCGCCATCAATGCCAACACCAGCCTGCGAGAAGAAAAAAGAACGAATGAGTTAGCATAAGATACAAACTGCGTATTTAGCACATTTAAACAATGAATTATTCTCTACTTTTCTTGAAAGTCCACTCCATGTCAACATCTTCGCCATCATTAGCAGCACACTCTTTGCCATCAATGCCAACACCATCCTGTGAGAAGAAAGAAGAACGAACGAATTAGCATAAGATAAGCACTAAATATTTAGCACATTTGAAGAATGAATAAGACTCAACTTTTCTCGAAAATCCACTCCATGTCGACATCATCATCAGCACACTCTTTGCCATCAGCACCAACACCATCCTGCCAGAAGAAAGAAGAACGAACGAATTAGCATAAGGTACAAACTGCGTATTTAGCGTATTTAAAGAATAAATTATACTCAACTATTCTTGAAAGTCGACTCCATGTCGACATCTTCGCCATCATCATCAGCACACATCTTTGTCATCATCATCAGCACACTCTTTGCCATAGACACCAACATCAGCCTACGAGAAGAACAAAGAATGGACGAATTAGCATAAGATAAACACTACATATTTAGCACATTTAAAGAATGAATTATACTCAACTTTTCTCGAAAGTCCACTTCATGTCCACATCTTTGCAATTATCATCAGCACTCTCTTTGCCATGAAAGCCAACACCAGTTTGCGAGAAGAAAAAAGAACGAACGAATTAGCATAAGATACCAACTGCTTATTTGGTGTATTTAAACAATGAATTATACTCAAAATTTCTTGAAAGTCCACCCCATGTCGACATCTTTGCCATCATTAGCAGCACACTCTTCGCCATCAAAGCCAAAATCAGCCTGCGAGAAGAACAAAGAACGAAGGAATTTGCATAAGATAAACACTACATATTTAGCGCATTTAAAGAATGAATTATACTCAACTTTTCTCGAAAGTCCACTTCATGTCCACATCTTTGCCATCATCATCAGCACACTCTTTGCCATCAACGCCAACACCATCCTGCGAGGAGAAAGAAGAACGAACGAATTAGCATAAGATAAGCACTAAATATTTAGCACATTTGAAGAATGAATTAGACTCAACTTTTCTCAAAAATCCACTCCATGTCGACATCATCATCAGCTCTCTTTGCCATCAACGCCAACACCAGCCTGCGAGAAGAAAAAAGAAGGAACGTATTAGCATAAGATAAACACTACATATTTAGCACATTTAAAAAAAAGTGAATTATACTCAACTTTTGTCAAAAGTCCACTCCATGTAGACATCTTCGCCATTATCATCAGCACCCTCTTCGCCATCAATGCCAACACCAGCCTGCGAGAAGAAAAAAGAACGAATGAATTAGCATAAGATACAAACTGCGTATTTAGTGTATTCAAACAATGAATTATACTCAACTTTTCTTGAATGTCCACTCCATGTCAACATCTTCGTCATCATCATCAGCACTCTCTTCGCCATCAATGCCAACACCAGCCTGCGAGTAGGAAAAAGAAAGAACAAATTAGCATAGGATACAAACTGCGTATTTAGCGTATTCAAACAATGAATTATCCTCAACTTTTCTTGAATGTCCACTCCATGTCGACATCTTCGTCATCATCATCAGCACTCTCTTCGTCATCAACGCCAACACCAGCCTGCGAGTAGGAAAAAGACAGAACAAATTAGCATAGGATACAAACTGCGTATTTAGCGTATTCAAACAATGAATTATACTCAACTTTTCTTGAATGTCCACTCCATGTCAACATCTTCGTCATCATCATCAGCACTCTCTTCGCCATCAATGCCAACACCAGCCTGCGAGTAGGAAAAAGAAAGAACAAATTAGCAGAAGTTAAACACTACATATTTAGTATATTTAAACAATGAATTATACTCAACTATTCCTGAAAGTCCACTCCATGTCGACATCATCATCAGCACTCTCTTCGCCATCAACGCCAACACCAGCCTGCTAGTAGGAAAAAGAAAGAACAAATTAGCATAGGATACAAACTGCGTATTTAGCGTATTCAAACAATGAATTATACTCAACTTTTCTTGAATGTCCACTCCATGTCAACATCTTCGTCATCATCATCAGCACTCTCTTCGCCATCAACGCCAACACCAGCCTGCGAGTAGGAAAAAGAAAGAACAAATTAGCATAGGATACAAACTGCGTATTTAGCGTATTCAAACAATGAATTATCCTCAACTTTTCTTGAATGTCCACTCCATGTCAACATCTTCGTCATCATCATCAGCACTCTCTTCGTCATCAACGCCAACACCAGCCTGCGAGTAGGAAAAAGAAAGAACAAATTAGCAGAAGTTAAACACTACATATTTAGTATATTTAAACAATGAATTATACTCAACTATTCATGAAAGTCCACTCCATGTCGACATCATCATCAGCACTCTCTTCGCCATCAACGCCAACACCAGCCTGCGAGTAGGAAAAAGAAAGAACGTATTAGCATAAGATAAATACTACATATTTCGCACATTTAAACAATGAATTATACTCAACACATCTTGAAAGTCCACTCCATGTCAATATCTTCACCATTATCATCAGCACTCTCTAAGCTATCAATGCCAACACCAGCCTGCGAGAAGAACAAAGAATGAATGAATTAGCATGAGATACAAACTGCGTATTTAGCGCATTTAAAGAATGAATTATACTCTACTTTTCTTGAAAGTCCACTCCATGTCAACATCTTCGCCATCATTAGCAGCACACTCTTTGCCATCAACGCCAACACCATCCTGTGAGAAGAAAGAAGAACGAACGAATTAGCATAAGATAAGCACTAAATATTTAGCACATTTGAAAAATGAATAAGGCTCAACTTTTCTCGAAAATCCACTCCATGTCGACATCATCATCAGCACACTCTTTGCCATCAACACCAACACCATCCTGCGAGAAGAAAGAAGAACGAACGAATTAGCATAAGGTACAAACTGCGTATTTAGCGTATTTAAAGAATAAATTATACTCAGCTATTCTTGAAAGTCGACTCCATGTCGACATCTTCGCCATCATCATCAGCACACATCTTTGTCATCATCATCAGCACACTCTTGGCCATCGACACCAACATCAGCCTACGAGAAGAACAAAGAATGGACGAATTAGCATAAGATAAACACTACATATTTAGCACATTTAAAGAATGAATTATACTCAACTTTTCTCGAAAGTCCACTTCATGTCCACATCTTTGCAATTATCATCAGCACTCTCTTTGCCATGAAAGCCAACACCAGTTTGCGAGAAGAAAAAAGAACGAACGAATTAGCATAAGATACTAACTGCGTATTTGGTGTATTTAAACAATGAATTATACTCAAAATTTCTTGAAAGTCCACCCCATGTCGACATCTTTGCCATCATTAGCAGCACACTCTTCGCCATCAAAGCCAAAATCAGCCTGCGAGAAGAACAAAGAACGAAGGAATTTGCATAAGATAAACACTACATATTTAGCGCATTTAAAGAATGAATTAGACTCAACTTTTCTCAAAATTCCACTCCATGTCGACATCATCATCAGCACACTCTTCGCCATGAACACCAACATCCGCCGGCGAGAAGAAAAAAAAGGAACGTATTAGCATAAGATAAACACTACATATTTAGCGCATTTAAAGAATGAATTATACTCAACTTTTCTCGAAAGTCCACTTCATGTCCACATCTTTGCCATCATCATCAGCACACTCTTTGCCATCAACGCCAACACCATCCTGCGAGGAGAAAGAAGAACGAACGAATTAGCATAAGATAAGCACTAAATATTTAGCGCATTTGAAGAATGAATTAGACTCAACTTTTCTCAAAAATCCACTCCATGTCGACATCATCATCAGCTCTCTTTGCCATCAACGCCAACACCAGCCTGCGAGAAGAAAAAAGAAGGAACGTATTAGCATAAGATAAACACTACATATTTAGCACATTTAAAAAAAAGTGAATTATACTCAACTTTTCCTGAAAGTCCACTCCATGTAGACATCTTCACTATTATCATCAGCACACTCTTCGCCATCAACGCCAACACCAGCCTGCGAGAAGAAAAAAGAACGAATGAATTAGCATAAGATACAAACTGCGTATTTAGTGTATTCTAACAATGAATTATACTCAACTTTTCTTGAAAGTCCACTCCATGTCGACATCTTCACCATCATCATCAGCACTCTCTTCGCCATCAACGCCAACACCAGCCTGCGAGAAGAAAAAAGAATGAATGAGTTAGCATAAGATACAAACTGTGTATTCAGCGTATTTATAAAGAATGAACTATACTCAACTTTTCATGAAAGTCCACTCTATGTCGACATCATCATCAGCACTCTCTTCGCCATTAACGCCAACACAAGCCTTGGAGAAGAGTAAAGAACGAACAAATCACCATAAGATACAAACTGCGTATTCAGCGTAATTAAAGAATGAATTATAGGCTACTTTTCCTGAAAGTCCGCTCCATGTCGACATCATCATCAGCCCACTCTTCGCCATCAACACCAACATCAGCCTGCGAGAAGAAAAAAGAACGAAAGTATTAGCATAAGATAAACACTACATATTTAGTGCATTTAAAGAATGAATTATACTCAACTTTTCCTGAAAGTCCACTCCATGTCGACATCTTCGCCATCATCATCAGCACACTCTTCGCCATCAACGCCAACATCAGTCTGCGAGAAGAAAAAAGAACGAACGAATTAGCGTAAGATAAATGCTATATATTTAGCATAATTATACTCAACTTTTCACGAATGTCCACTCCATGCCGACATCTTCACCATCATCGTCAGCACACTCTTTGCCATCACGCCAACACCAGCCTGCGAGAAGAAAAAAGAAAGAACAAATTATCATAAGATAAAAACTACTTAGCGTATATATTTAAAGAATGAATTATACTCAACATGGATGACTGTAATTTTATATCAACAAATTTTCAGGCTGTAACATGGGTTATTTGAAGTATTATTTAACAATTTATGCATAAAATGCATGTGTTATTAATGACTATCAGTTATAAGCAGTCAAATAACAAAAGGCACTACATTTCCCCTTTTTTTAACTATTTTAGTGAGTAATTATTACTGACTGATTTTCACTTCATACAATTTGTATCGAAAATGATAATGATAAAAGAACTCCACAAGACACTGCCTATGTCCACCGTCATCAGACAAACTATGATAAAACAACTCCACAAGACACTGCCTATGTCCACCATCATCAGACAAGCTATGATAAAACAACTCCACAAGACACTGCCTATGTCCACCGTCATCAGACAAACTATGATAAAACAACTCCACAAGACACTGCCTATGTCCACCATCATCAGACAAGCTATGATAAAACAACTCCACAAGACACTGCCTATGTCCACCATCATCAGACAAGCTATGATAAAACAACTCCACAAGACACTGCCTATGTCCACCGTCATCAGACAAACTATGATAGAACAACTCCACAAGACACTGCCTATGTCCACCGTCATCAGACAAGCTATGATAAACAACTCCACAAGAAAGTGCCTATGTCCACCGTCATCAGACAAACTATGATAGAACAACTCCACAAGACACTGCCTATGTCCACCGTCATCAGACAATCTATGATAAACAACTCCGCAAGACACTGCCTATGTCCACCGTCATCAGACAAACTATGATAAACAACTCCACAAGAAAGTGCCTATGTCCACCGTCATCAGACAAACTATGATAGAACAACTCCACAAGACACTGCCTATGTCCACCGTCATCAGACAAACTATGATAAAACAACTCCACAAGACACTGCCTATGTCCACCGTCATCAGACAAACTATGATAGAACAACTCCACAAGACACTGCCTATGTCCACCGTCATCAGACAAACTATAATAGAACAACTCCACAAGACACTGCCTATGTCCACCATCATCAGACAAACTATGATAGAACACCTCCACAAGACACTGCCTATGTCCACCATCATCAGACAAACTATGATAGAACACCTCCACAAGACACTGCCTATGTCCACCGTCATCAGACAAACTATGATAGAACAACTCCACAAGACACTGCCTATGTCCACCGTCATCAGACAAACTATGATAAAACAACTCCACAAGAAAGTGCCTATGTCCACCGTCATCAGACAATCTATGATAAACAACTCCGCAAGAAAGTGCCTATGTCCACCGTCATCAGACAAACTATGATAAAACAACTCCACAAGAAAGTGCCTATGTCCACCGTCATCAGACAATCTATGATAAACAACTCCACAAGAAAGTGCCTATGTCCACCGTCATCAGACAATCTATGATAAACAACTCCACAAGAAAGTGCCTATGTCCACCGTCATCAGACAAGCTATGATAAAACAACTCCACAAGACACTGCCTATGTCCACCGTCATCAGACAATCTATGATAAACAACTCCACAAGAAAGTGCCTATGTCCACCGTCATCAGACAAACTATGATAAACAACTCCACAAGAAAGTGCCTATGTCCACCGTCATCAGACAAGCTATGATAAAACAACTCCACAAGACACTGCCTATGTCCACCGTCATCAGACAATCTATGATAAACAACTCCACAAGAAAGTGCCTATGTCCACCGTCATCAGACAATCTATGATAAACAACTCCACAAGAAAGTGCCTATGTCCACCGTCATCAGACAAGCTATGATAAAACAACTCCACAAGACACTGCCTATGTCCACCGTCATCAGACAATCTATGATAAACAACTCCACAAGAAAGTGCCTATGTCCACCATCATCAGACAAGCTATGATAAAACAACTCCACAAGACACTGCCTATGTCCACCGTCATCAGACAATCTATGATAAACAACTCCACAAGAAAGTGCCTATGTCCACCGTCATCAGACAATCTATGATAAACAACTCCACAAGAAAGTGCCTATGTCCACCGTCATCAGACAATCTATGATAAACAACTCCACAAGAAAGTGCCTATGTCCACCGTCATCAGACAAACTATGATAAACAACTCCACAAGACACTGCCTATGTCCACCGTCATCAGACAATCTATGATAAACAACTCCACAAGAAAGTGCCTATGTCCACCGTCATCAGACAAGCTATGATAAAACAACTCCACAAGACACTGCCTATGTCCACCGTCATCAGACAATCTATGATAAACAACTCCACAAGAAAGTGCCTATGTCCACCGTCATCAGACAATCTATGATAAACAACTCCACAAGAAAGTGCCTATGTCCACCGTCATCAGACAAACTATGATAAACAACTCCACAAGAAAGTGCCTATGTCCACCGTCATCAGACAAACTATGATAAACAACTCCACAAGAAAGTGCCTATGTCCACCGTCATCAGACAATCTATGATAAACAACTCCACAAGAAAGTGCCTATGTCCACCGTCATCAGACAATCTATGATAAACAACTCCACAAGAAAGTGCCTGCCCTGTGACCACCGTCAGACAATCAATTAATAAAACAACTCTACAATATATGCCATACATGTCCACCATCATCTGACAAACTATGATAAAACAACTCCACAAGAAAGTGCTTGCCCTGTGACCACCGTCATCTGACAAACTATGATAAAACAACTCCACAAGAAAGTGCCTGCCCTGTGACCACCGTCAGACAATCAATTAATAAAACAACTCTACAATATATGCACATGTCCACCTGGTCCATCATCAGTCAATCTATGATAAAACAACTCTCCAAGAAAGTGCTTATGGCCACCATCATCAGACAACCATTTAATAAAACAACCCTACAATATATGCACATGTCCACCATCATCAGTCTATCTATGATAAAACAACTCTACAAGCAGCCAATTCAAAGAAAAACAATGATATGTACTAACAGTCAATACACCATCTGTCCATAATCAAATTATTAACATATTCAAAAGTCCAATCCCCAATTATCCAAGTGTGTAAGTCCTGCTGGTCATCAACAACTTATGATTTCCCCCCAAAATTGTATTAATCTGTTGACCAATCAATGAGCCAGTAACAAATATGAGATGTCAAAACAACTCAGCAGGCCAATAAAAACATGTTGAAATTGATCACAAAATACACGCCTGTATAAACAGTTATATAAACCTGATCTGATTGGATACCTGTCTTAATTACAATATTCACTCTTCTAAAAACCACCTAATATATATAAGTATTGACAATCAAAACCACCAGTACATATGATTTAAGTCCATGCAAAATAGATATATTTGATGAAAAGTAGTCTGGGATAGTTTCTCCCTCCACTAGTTGGAACTACAGTAAAACCTCACTTATAGACCACCTCAATAATAAGCCCACCTCAAAATCAACACAAATTGTTTTAATCCATTTTCAATGTTTTCCTCTTTATTCAGCCTCAATATTAATACCATCTTTATATTTAAAGACCAGTTTTCAAGAGTCCCAATGATTGTCTTATTATTGAGGTTTTACTGTATTTAATTAAACAAAGTAGTAATTTAAGCTACTCTTATATTACTGTAGTGAAAATATGAACTCCTTAGTATCAATATACACTGATGTGTGGTATGGTCTCTGCAAAATGACTATTCCAATATTTGTTTAATTTATAATGTCTATAATTACGTACTTTTTTATTTTTTTCCAGTAAAAGCACCATTTAAAAAATCATGCTGCAAGAACAATACTAAATCTAAAGAACATCATCTAAAGATTTATTTATGGAGTTGAAATGGATGCCTTTCCAAGATAGATGCAAATACCACACTTCAGTTTTAGTTATCAAATTTCTGCATAATCTAGCCCAGGATTATCTATCTGGGTCATTAACACAAATTACAGACTCAGATCATCTTCACATAATAACCTGGTTATATCGCAGTATAAGACAAACTATTACAAAGATTCATTCTCATAACACAGTGCGGTCATATCTGGAACGATATTCCTATTGACACCTGCTCAGTTCAAACTGTAGGTGCTTTTAAAAGCAAATACAAAAGTTATTTGTTACAATCGCTGACTACTTGTTAATTTAGTTACTAATTATAAGAACTATTTAAGTTTCAATTTTATGTTCTATTTCTTACTCATAGATGTGTTATGTACTTTTCTAGCATTGTAATATCATATTTGTGTTGACTTGATAGATATATATATTTATATTGCATGCTAAATCATATCCCCACAGGTGGACCATCTCCAAATCTTGGAACGAAGCAAAGGTAATAGCATCATGATCGAACCAGGTGACATGCTATGGTGGGAGCCCTATGTCCCTCTTAGGGATGAAGAGGATTAACGAAGTAAGTAAATCATATACATCTGTCTTTTAATATACCAGAATTGAAATTGTTTCATGTATGTGAATATGTATATGTGTAAGTATATCAGTATATATGTATTTACTTGTTCGTGTGAAATCATGGGCATAATGCTTTTTTTTCCTTTGTGACTGATCATCTAACTTTGATAAAATGCATTTCGGAGATTGTAAGAACGTCAAAGAAAATCTTAATGATACAAGTAACAATATAACTTAATGATTGTTTTAAATTTATAATATTTTATAACTAATTTAAATTTGAGTGTCTATTGATGAGAGACTGAAAATTTGAAAGTAAATATTGTCAGACATCCTGATATTAATACATGTTGTACTATTTGAGGATTAAAATAGATGAGTTATTAACATGTTTCACATTCTTGGGGTACAAGTATTCCATGAATTCGAAATTTTAGTATTTTCATGCAGTTTTGTAATTTTCTCCTGATACACTGTGGAATGCATTTGGTTGGAAAATACCTTTGAAAACAAGGGAAGAAGAAAATTGCTTTCCCAAATTACCAACTGAAAGCAGACATTATATTGCTTACGACCAATATCTTTTTAAAGCTGTTTTACCAAACCCTTAACTTAAAGCTGAAAAGCTTAAAGCTTGAACTCCTAACTTTTGGATCAGGAGTCAGATGTTTTACCCCCACCGCACCTTTCTGCCTGTATCTAATCCATTACGGTATTGCTACGGAATATAGCATTCCACTAGATTTTGTGAACATTTTCTGAAGTGTCTCGCAGAATAACACAATACTAGAGATGTTCTAAATAATCAAAGATGTAATTTTTCTGATAATATTGTCAATCAGAGCTTGATTTTTTTCTATCAAAAATTTGTAAACCTGAAATTTGTAGTGTATATCTGTCCTACTCCGAACAGGAGTGGAATTTGTAGTGTATATCTGTCCTACTCTGACCAGGAGTGGAATTTGTAGTGTATATCTGTCCTACTCCGAACAGGAGTGGAATTTGTAGTGTATATCTGTCCTACTCTGAACCAGGAGTGGAATTTGTAGTGTATATCTGTCCTACTCTGACCAGGAGTGGAATTTGTAGTGTATATCTGTCCTACTCCGAACAGGAGTGGAATTTGTAGTGTATATCTGTCCTACTCTGACCAGGAGTGGAATTTGTAGTGTATATCTGTCCTCACTCTGAACCAGGAGTGGAATTTGTAGTGTATATCTGTCCTACTCTGACCAGGAGTGGAATTTGTAGTGTATATCTGTCCTACTCCGAACAGGAGTGGAATTTGTAGTGTATATCTGTCCTACTCTGAACCAGGAGTGGAATTTGTAGTGTATATCTGTCCTACTCTGACCAGGAGTGGAATTTGTAGTGTATATCTGTCCTACTCCGAACAGGAGTGGAATTTGTAGTGTATATCTGTCCTACTCTGACCAGGAGTGGAATTTGTAGTGTATATCTGTCCTCACTCTGAACCAGGAGTGGAATTTGTAGTGTATATCTGTCCTACTCTGACCAGGAGTGGAATGTGTAGTGTATATCTGTCCTACTCTGATCAGGAGTGGAATTTGTAGTGTATATCTGTCCTACTCTGAACCAGGAGTGGAATGTGTAGTGTATATCTGTCCTACTCTGAACCAGGAGTGGAATTTGTAGTGTATATCTGTCCTCACTCTGAACCAGGAGTGGAATTTGTAGTGTATATCTGTCCTACTCTGAACCAGGAGTGGAATTTGTAGTGTATATCTGTCCTACTCTGAACCAGGAGTGGAATTTGTAGTGTATATCTGTCCTACTCTGAACCAGGAGTGGAATTTGTAGTGTATATCTGTCCTACTCTGAACCAGGAGTGGAATGTGTAGTGTATATCTGTCCTCACTCTGAACCAGGAGTGGAATTTGTAGTGTATATCTGTCCTACTCTGAACCAGGAGTGGAATGTGTAGTGTATATCTGTCCTCACTCTGAACCAGGAGTGGAATTTGTAGTGTATATCTGTCCTACTCCGAACAACAGCCTCACAAAGTAACTGCTTCAAATTTAATTTTATTATTTATGTAAGACAATAAATGGATATACAGACAGGAAACTCTCAAGTATTTGCATATTCAGTGTTTTGTAAACCAATCAAATCTTACGTTAACCACCAAGGCAATTTCGCGCAATTTCTCTTCAATTGAAAAATATGTGTCACCTTGAAGCAGATTGGTTAACATTGTGTATAGTGTATTTCAAGATTTATCCAGCAAGTAGTGTTGTTATTCATCACCACAGGGAAATGTCCGGTGTTGGAATTAAGAAGACTTTCTTGGTTTTATGTACCAGTCGCAAACATTTATATTGTTTTAATCAGATAAATCGCTATGTAACAAGTTTATTAACATGGATGTTCACGACGCAATAAGTAATGTTGAACTATATTGAAACAGACTATACTGTGTCTATGACTAATCACACTACGGAGTTATTTATTATGCAGTCTCATTCGGAACACCTCGCCATTATTCGCTCTGCCAAATACCGCTGAGTAGTAACGATTGATGCAGTCTCATACGCAGTGATCTCCCCTTACAGGTCTCGGAGTTTCTGTAGTATAGCGTAATTGAATGACATTTAGGCATTTTTGTGTTGTACAACAAATTTTAACCTTCAGATTGCAACAAATTTGCAAACTTCAAGTTGCGCCGACCATCTTTTTTAAAGATATTTCTTGTTTAGCTTAGTAGTGTAATGGCTTCCTCATCAGACTACTTGCGCATAAATGTATTTTGTGTATGTCCTCCAATGCTGTGGCTTATCCACTCATTTTCATATAAAAGGAATAAAAAGTATACATTCAAAGTTGTCTCATCTTCGATTGTAAAAACATTCTATGATTTTTCTACAAGCAAGGAAAAAAATGACCAAAAAAAATGTTTTCGTCAATAAACCTGAAAAAATAAATTGAGTCGGGGCATTTTTCATGGAATTAACAATTTCTTAATGATGGCCTTATTCTTCCAGAAAGAAGCTTGAAATCATACTGTGTTATAGACACAAGCCCAGAGACTGACTATTTCCAGTTGTTGCAGTAATATAAAAATATAAAGTGTCTAACTTTGTACTACATGTAGTATACTTTTACTAACTGTTGTGCTTACATTGACTTGAATATTCAATGAATAAGTCCATAATTATCTGATAGGTATGCATTGGTATCATTGAGGAGAACGACAGGATTATGACTGATATCTGTTTTATAATTACATCGGTCAAAGTATTATTTCACTTTATTTTAATATGGAAATCATCTTATTTGGAAAGGTCAATTGTTTGAACTGTGACAGCTAAGTGAATTTGACTGAAACATTAAAAATGTTCAGATCATTACAATCTTCTGCATGTACAGGTATACAACTATTAGTAAAGGTCTAACACTAACAAAGAATTGAATGCCTTATTAATGTCAGGGTATTTTCAGCTGTTTTTATGCCGTTATTGGGCTATATTCCCAATGCCTAAAAGCATATAATTTTCCCAATTTGAATGTAAAAATTCCCAATAAATCTGATGAAAACGTTTTAGTTCAATTTAGCCAAAAATTTACTAAGTAGAGTCTTTTATCTTACAAGCAGTTCATATAAATAGCAGTTGCTGATTAATTTTTCACAACATTGTACTTTTATTCCTAAAATTTTGCTGTAATTTATGGACAATTTTTTCAATTTCTAAGTTTAACACACAAAAAATCTCAATTTGAAAGGTATGGGTCGTCTTCCCAAAGTAGCAAAAATAAACCCTGAATGTTGACAGGATTGTTTCCCTTTTCTTGATGACAGAACGAGAGATCTGTATAAACTCTTTATTAAAGGTGATATAGGCAGAAGGAAATAGCCATTTTTGCTTTTTAGCAATAATTATCTATAACTACATGATATAGCAAGATGAAATGTACACTGTTTTATCGTTATATCAAATAAACTTCAGTCATTAAGTATTTATATACTGCTTAAATAATGCTCTTCATCAGCCACCACCGTTACAAAGAAATAAAACATTGTAGTCCTATCAAGCACTGATTAAATATTGAACAAGATATATTATACACGCTTGTGATGAGAAACTAATTTGTATAATAAATTCTAGTTTTAGATGCGTTGGTTGCAAAACAACGTTAAAGTGATACCTTAATCATTTAACAATCAATGCTTGGTTGAAAACTATTCTATAAGAAGAGGATTCCTTATTACTTTTTACGAACAATCTTTAATTCCAGTAGGTGGTCCGGCCTCATCCGTTAAGAAATAAAATATGTTAATCAGCCTCAACCATTGAGATATAGACAGACCCCAAAAAATGTCAAAAATAATTATTTCGATCAATTTAACATCTTTCCTTGAAAAACGTGCTATCAACAGTTACTAGTAAAAAGTATTTAAAGCACAGAGTGAGAAGTACATCTGTAGCGGATCAGTGGTCCAGTGGTAAAACGCTGGACTTGTAATCCAGGGATCGCTGGTTCGATTCCCCGCTCCATCACTGACCGTACTAACAGTCTTTCGGACGAGACTTTAAAAACCGAGGTCCCGTGTATGATGCTTTACATCGAGCACGTAAAAGAACCAGGGGTGCTTCTGGAACTGGGGCATCTTCTGTATCATGCACTATCCTCCAAATCTAATATGACTAACATTCTTCCGGAGGCGTCGCCCATGTGGGAAACCGGTGGCGACGATAAATAAAAGCATATACAACAGTACATAGCGGGATGACAACGATTGTTTTCGTAGTCGTGCACAACGAGCGTTAAAGAATAACAACAACAACAAATGTCAAACTACGAACACTAAACAATAAACATCTACAACTTGAAAAGTTGTTCATTATTATCAGGTGATTGTTAAATACTGTCGAGATGTTTATTATGTTTTGTAAAAATGTTAGACAGGAAATAGCGATACGCGAATTTGAACCTAGACTAGGTACAAATATCGCGTATCGCTAGTGCATATAATTTCGGTCTGCTCAATTCGGACATACGTTTGCAGTTCTAAAAAAAATTAATCCATTGTTATGGTTGTTTATATTTTGACTAATTTAAAAAACTTTAACGAATGATTTATTCGACTTAATCTGGTGTTGACCCGTTAGCTCAGTTGGTAGCGCTTCCTAATAGTGTTTAGGGTGCTCAAAGGTTCAATCCCCACATTGGGCACATTTTTCCACTTGATATACTTCATTGATGGCAGCGATATTTTAATGCCCATGGTGGTTGAGCCTCTAGTGGCAGAAGGGGGAGGATTGTAGTGGTTTGGAGTTAGACAACTGCCAGGTAAGCTCTGTCGGTAGAGCACAATACTTGTTTGAGAGGTGAAAAGTTCCAGCCCCGCGTTGGGTGCACCATCCCAGCAAACACATGACGTTGGATCAACGTCGGATATAGGTTGGGTTTCGGTCGCGACATCGGCGACCTAAATACAACCTTGTATCAACGTCGGAATAGCGACGTCAGTCTAACATCAAAATTAGACGTCGAACCAACGTGTTTTGGTCTGTTTTTTATAAAGTGAGGTTTTTGTCAAGTTCATACATTTTTCTATCTATGATGTGAGAAAAAGTTGCAATATTATCATGATCCTGCTGCGATTTAATATAAATTCAATCGAGTTTATTTATTCTAGTTGCTTCCCTTGTTTGCGCCCTTGGTTTCTGACACATGATTTCCGCGTGGTGTCGCATTTTTTAGGATTTTTTGTTTCCTTTTAAAATATATTCTTTCAATTTATCTTGTTAAATTGACATTGAAGAACTATTTATCAAGATTGCTCTTGGACTTATAATTATAATAATTTTGAAAAAAAGTTATGATTATTTTCTAAAAATAGAAGCCCGCCAACTTTGATCCGCCATATATTGCAAAACATGACGCTTCGAAGAAGATAAACGATCGAGTCATTTTCTCACTCAACTGGGCGTAAATAAATTTATAAGACAAGGTAAGTTGAGACAATACATGTTTTGATTTACATATATCACTAATTTCGTGTTGTTTCACATGACCTTTTCATTGAAAATTTATCGAAAGAGAATTAAAACAGATTCGGCCACGAGCCACTTTGTACCACTTGTTTTGTGCGGAACCTGTCTACGTAGTGACCAGCAAACATAACATCTATCATTCTAAAAAATGCATAGAATTTCTATGCATTTTTTATGTTGCACAACAAATCTTAACCTTCAAATTGCCGAGATATTTCTTGTTTAAACTAAATAAAGTCTTCAAAGCAGTTATGATATCAGCAAGAACATGCAGAGATCAATTTATCTTTATTATGAGATTATCACATTAATATAGTATATGAGTTGTGATCTGACAAAAGGGACCTTATGAAAATTACAGCAAACTTTCCGTCTGGAGCCATATCTTAATGCTAAATCGACTGACTAGGTTCAGCAAATTTATGAGAACACTTGTTTATAAATATAATAAAATGTTTTTATTGAGGGCCGCATTTAAAATGTTTTAAAAAATGAATATATTGATATATACTGTAGATTAATACTGGTGTATTTTGCTGAATAACATGATTCTTGTAAAACAAAATTGGTGTTTTTTAATAGTGATGGTAGATTTTTCATAGGCCTACATTTACACATATAGGCAGTGTACAACCAAAAACTGTCATGTACGAGGGGTGTTCAATTAAATCGTAGACAATGGCTGTAAAACAACAAAACATTAACAAAAGTTCTCAAAGTTTTCAGTGGTGTATTATCAACATCTTCTCAATACCTATACACAATTATATTGAACTGTCTCACAAACTGTTGAAATGACATCAAAATGAATAACAGGACATACTTGATCTCATCGCGATTTTCAAACTTTCGCCCTCGCAGATGAGACTTGAGAGCAGGAACATAAGCAAAATCAAGTGGTTCAAGGTCGGGTGATCCACTCTCTGAAGTCCGAGATTGTCAAAATCTCTTATGCCACTTGAATACGAGTGCTTGTACTGTGCTGCTCAACATATTTCATCTTCTTCAGAGTGTCTCTGTGGGTCATTCCGCACTCCAATCATAATCTCATGACTGCGAAGTGCGCTGCTGCTTTCCAAGATGTCACCATTTTTTCAAAATTCACTTTTCACCAATTTGCATAAAAAAAGCGCCATTCGAAAATAACACGTTACATTTATGAAATTTGGATGTATGACGTCAAAATGATCAAAGAATACATGTGTAACTTAATTTGGTAGAATAATGAAGTTTGCCACAGATAGGACAACTTATTTAAAGCTAGAGCTATTTTGGTAATATTATCAAAAGACATGTGCCGCTCCCGTGTATGTGAGTTTACACAAGTATGTTTTATTTTCAAAAGAAAATGCAATAAAACTATTAAAAAATGATTAATTAGTACATGTGTATAAAATTATTACATTTCTAACGTCAGATTATTATGTTATAGTCATAGTCTACGATTTAATGGGACAACCCTCGTAGGTGTAAATTACATTGGTCTGGAAGCCGAAGTACATTTTCTGATAAATAATTTATTCTCAAGGTTTCGCTCTATCATGTAAAAAGTTATAATGCTAGTGTGAACTTGAATTTGTGCCATTTATTACAGATGGAATAGAGAAAGACCATGAAGAGGAACAGAATATCTAAATGTAGAAATGAGCCAGTACCATTAGGTTAGTAAACGTGTATACTTGGACATGAATATTTTGTAAAAGATGTGGACACCACTTGAGGCCACAACATATTAACATTGAAGCTATAATAAAAATGGACATTACACTGTAAAAATGTAGAGCTTTAAAGAGTGGATCAACTAACACTACTGCTGGCCCGGCGCTATTGGTAGCGTGCTAGATATCCTGTCCAAAGGTCCCGGGTTCAAATCTGGGGCCGGTCGGCTACGGTTACTGTGGAGGTCATTCGCCTCCCACTGCTGATACAAGTGCAAAAGCTGTCAGTCAACTGCAGTGAAGCTGAGGAATGCACTGGTTGTGGAGCCCAGGTAGATCCTATATACACTGACAACACCTTTAAATGACCTACAATGTGTCGATAGGGCCTTAAATCAATTTAACTAACTAACACTATTGTTTCATCATCTTTTTAGAAAATTTAAAACTGACAAAAATACATTCAAACTTGATGATAAAGTACACTGTCACTTTTGTACAGGTATGGTAAATCTCCCAGTTCCCCCAGAGAAATGTGTGAGAAAAAACCGATCAAGATCTCCCTTGATTAAGAAAACCTCTAAAGGTGCTTCTCAGTCATCAATATCAACTGGAAGATCCTCAGAGAGTGACGTGGAGTCCTCAGAGAGTGACGTGGAGTCGGATATCATCCCCATCCCCATCCAGGAGTCGGACCAGTCAACAGAGTCAGTCTTTTTTAGCAGAAGTTTTGGATATAGCTGGAAATGAAACTCCAGCAAGAAAGGATGCCATGACAGAAGCAAGTATGGGAAAACATGATACTGAACTTTTAACTATTTATGATAATATCAACTATTTTGTGGGCGTGAATCAATAACTTTTTTAAGTAAATAACGAGATTAATATGTGCATTTGTTTACTACTAAAACAACAAGCCAGTAAGTTATAATATGTGCATTTGTTTACTACTAAAACAACAAGCCAGTAAGTTATAATATGTGCATTTGTTTACTACTAAAACAACAAGCCAGTAAGTTATAATATGTGCATTTGTTTACTACTAAAACAACAAGCCAGTAAGTTATAATATGTGCATTTGTTTACTACTAAAACAACAAGCCAGTAAGTTATAATATGTGCATTTGTTTACTACTAAAACGACAAGCCAGTAAGTTATAATATGTGCATTTGTTTACTACTAAAACAACAAGCCAGTAAGTTATAATATGTGCATTTGTTTACTACTAAAACAACAAGCCAGTAAGTTATAATATGTGCATTTGTTTACTACTAAAACAACAAGCCAGTAAGTTATTCCATCTAAGATTTTTTATATAAATGTTTGCATCTTAAGACGAGATTCTACAATTCCAAGATTTTATTATATTATCTTTTTTATGAAGAGTTCCAAAGACGTGTGCTGTTTGTTTTGGCTGATATAGGCCGGCAATTGTCAGCACTTTAGAGTACTGGCCCCATAGCTCCTGCTCATAGTGATGTAGCTGAAGATATACCAATTAGAAAGGCAGAAAATCTTGAAGAATTTTATGAAATTGAAGAGCTACTCAAGAATCCAGAGTAGCGAAAACTTATAGTAAGTAAAACATGTCGGCTAATAAAAATTACAATATTCACTTACATTCTGTATAAACAATATACTGTAGAACAGATTGTCACTTGCTATTTGTAAACAATTGGTGTAAGTTGCAATAGAAAGAGCTCTTTGTTTTTGTTTTATTTCTGACTTCAGTTTACAGTTGGAAAATTGTATATTTCTTATATTACAGAGAAACTGGGGTTTTTTTCCACTAAAAATGTTTTATTTGACCTATATCTTCTTTACAGATCCAAAACCTATGCAGTGTTGGAGGCCTTAACTTATAGGTGACAAAGATAATGGAAAGGTAAGTGTAATAGGATTTTTCATAAAAATGTAAAAATATATTGTATAAATGATTTACCATGTTTAACTGTTGATTGTTTAACTAACTTACTTAAAGTAGCCCTATATATAATCTATCGATATTACTGTATATCATTTATTTGTACAAAAGTATTATTTTAAGGAAATTTGCAGTACATTATACTATTATGAAGATTTGTAACATAGAATAGTACAATCAGTTACAAATAGGTACCTAACCTTCATATCATTTATGAACCTGCTTTTTACAGATTTATGAATGGAGCGATTGGAGCTTGCCTCAAGTATGCCCCAGACAGACGAGGAGGAGGAGGAAGAAAAACAAGATTTCCATGCAGTCTCAGTTTAAACTTACACAAGACACCAGCATCATTTAATTTATTTTCTTAACAATATGAAACTGTTTTCTAGCAAAAAAGTGTACTTAAGATGGTTACTTCCTTTAAACATTTAACATTTTTCAACAATTAAATGTTAATGCAGAAATTATGACTAATGTTTGTCTCAATATATTTCTAGAATTGGTGACAACGTTTGCACATGTATAAATGCTTTCTATTTAGGGTGTACACAATTAGGCTCTTGGAAATTGTATAGGAGTTGTAGTTTAGTCTTTGAATACACATAGAAGAATTACTTTTATTTCTAATATGATGTTGTGTTTGCTTAATAATATATAAAATCGCAAATAAATGGGGTTGTTCCTGAGGTGGATGATGTGCAAAATTAAAATACTGCATTTTATGTTGCTTTTAATGAATATTTCAGGACTAACAGTTTGTATATATATTTTGACAGTTTTAATTGCTATAATTAATATTTCAAATTTTGGATTAAATTAATTGTATCTTCATCTGTACAGTGTATTAGATGAACATCAAACATTGCCATGTAGGATAAGTTTTCTCTTACGAGTAAGACAAGTGAACTCTTTAGTATGTACAATTTTAGTATTGTTTAAACCACCCACCTTTTGATTAGTTGTAACTTATTGTTATTTAAAACAGTTCCAATGACCTTTCATTATTTGTATACTGGGTAGATGTGTTGTGAAAATAAAACTATTCATAATATATTCTGACTTGTGTTACATAAATGGTGATCATAATGTATAATCTGGGATACTGCGCAGAAATAAGGAATACAAGAATGCAGATAATAAAGACAATGCAGATATTAAAACATTGGATATAGGTCGCAATCACAATGCTGTTCCAATGTCAAAACACGACGTTGTTCCAACGTCAAAACACGACGTCGTTCCAACGTCAAAACACGACGTTGTTCCAACGTTGGATCATGACGTCTAAAACTTTCCTTTTCAACCAATATCCAATGTCTAGCCAATGTCAGTTTCTGACGTTGTTTCGTCTATCCAACGTCCATTGTTTGCTGGGATTTCACTATAATTTATTTCAATAGATTTTATAATTTATTTCAGAAGTTTGGTGTGGCGCTGCAACAATTTTCAGTTGAGAGAAAATAAACCAGTGGGAATTGTTGTTGACCTCTAATATGCTGAAAATATTGGTAATGAAACTGTTGTGATAAGTTATATGCATTTTAATTTCATTCAAGAGTTTAGAGCATTTTAATTTCATTCAAGAGTTTAGAACAGTATTGTGATATTAAAATGCTGTTCTAATCAGCCTCTGAACAATCTACCCCTCCACTCATGCATTGAATCTAGTCCTACTCAGGCTCTGAACAATCTACCCCTCCACTCATGCATTGAATCTAGTCCTACTCAGGCTCTGAACAATCTACCCCTCCACTCATGCATTGAATCTAGTCCTACTCAGGCTCTGAACTATCTACCCCTCCACTCATGCATTGAATCTAGTCCTACTCAGGCTCTGAACAATCTACCCCTCCACTCATGCATTGAATCTAGTCCTACTCAGCCTCTGAACAATCTACCCCTCCACTCATGCATTGAATCTAGTCCTACTCAGCCTCTGAACAATCTACCCCTCCACTCATGCATTGAATCTAGTCCTACTCAGCCTCTGAACAATCTACCCCTCCACTCATGCATTGAATCTAGTCCTACTCAGGGATTTCCCTGACACAGAAATACTGAGTCACTGACTCCCTTTCCTAAAATAAACTTATGTCAAGTATAAACTGCATATCTGAGACCCTACACATTTACTAAGGACCCCTAATTTGTCAAACACAAAGGTCCAAGGACCCCTAATTTGTCAAACACAAAGGTCCAAGGACCCCTAGCTGAAAAATCCTAGGGAAAACCCTGCTTACTATTTAGATGCGTAAAACTTTTATATTTATCATAGATACTGTCATTTCTTTTTTCTCATTCATTGTCAAGCTATGTCAGAAGTTAAAGCATAAAGCGATGTCTGATTTATAAGACTAGCATTGAATCATACTTCATAATAGTTTATAAAATCCATTCATACTCATATTTATTATTTTTATCATTATTTATTTTAACTATGTTTTGTCTTGAAATAAGAATTTATTGGTTTTTAGTGATTTGATAAAAACTTATCATGACTTGTCTTCATGTTTACATTTCAGGTATCATTTGTAGTGGGTGTGTATGCTGGTATGTATTTGGACCAGAATTATCAGGTTAGATTATAAGATATTTTACACAATTCATCATTTCAAGTACACCATTGGAAACAGAATTATAGAAATTTATAATAATTGAATGTATTTACAGGGACTTGACAGGAAAAAGTGAACTGGTTCACAGATGCGATTAGGGCTGCGTATTAGCCGGATTAATCGATTATACAATATTTGTATTGGTACAAAATTGTTGATATTCTATACATCATAGGTAAAGAATTGAAAGTTGTGTGTATGGCTGATACATGTTAATAAAACTATTCTATCTGGTTGTCTTTATAAACCCTTTGTCTATAATTTATCTATATAATCAGATCATGATTACTACCGGTAAATCAGAAAATTTTAGGGGGGATGTATTTCCCCCGAAGAGTTTATAAAGAATACCCATCCACAAACCAGGTTTAATGTGAGAGTAGACTGTTGACTAGTTTTATGGTACATGTACCTATTTTTTACCGACTTAAAATATTTTATTCTGTACTTTACTATCTTTACCTTCGGTATTTTTATCGATGTTTTGATTGATATGGAAACGTTTGATTTGATATATCGATCAAAAGCCAACATAGCAGTATTCAGTAAAACCAGTACTGGCTCCTATTTCAGAAATTGTGTAGTTCATGCTTCTATCTTGCCCGAGGAGGGATTCAAACCCACGACCTACATATCAGGAGTCTGGTGCTATACCCCTATGTAGTTGAAGATTAAGTATATTTGTACTACTATTATATATCTACCTATTCTTTTTTGTTTCAGGTACCCAAGGTCACAGATCCAGCTGGACTGTACAAAGCTGCCACAGATTTCCTCGAGAATTACAAAAGGCCTGGAAAAAGTGACAAATAATGCTTGGTTCTTCTTAGTAAAACTTCTTTGATCATGAATAACAACATTATCATTAATTTAACAGGAAATTATGTGAATAATCAAAACATATACTGACATTGGAAGATGCATACATTCATGAGTAAATGGAAGGAAATGAAGAATTTTATATTTTGGTTGTAATATTGGATAATTGGCTGAAAGCAGCTTTATTGTAGTTCCTGGATACACTTATTAAGTGAATTTCCACTTTGCTGGATTCAGATCTGTGGAATATATAAACCATTCATAAATGCTGGTTTTCAATAATAGTTTTAGAAAATCTGATATAAATTGTATGTCTTAAAACTTTAGTTGAGATTTTACTGATTGTATTTATATATTATGAATTTATATAACTTATTTCTGGTAATATGATTACTTATCTGTCTGTAATAGTTGTGTTTCCTTTTCCTACAGGAATTGAGGGAACAAATAAAAGAATTTCAACAAGTTAAATACGTCTTTGAAAAGTAAATAATAATAAACTCTGTTGATAAACACCCCAAAAATGTCAAGAAAAGTTGAGAGTTTTAGTGTTGCAAGACAATTTTTGCATGCAAGATGTGAGGAAGAGACATATTAAATCAATTTGTATGTTATCGCATTCTTAAAAAATTGTAAGAATTATTGTAGACTATAATGGAGCATTATCTTTGTTCTGTTCAAAATCAAGTATAATAAGACTTTAGTCATGTCTAACATGTAGAAGTGGGTTGTCATTTCATAGATTGGACCAGTAAGTGACACATGTCTAACATGTAGAAGTGGGTTGTCATTTCATAGATTGGACCAGTAAGTGACACATATCATGTTTATCCAGAATGTGCTCAAGTATGTTTGTGTCATTCTTTCAAAAAGTTTTGGATTGGAACAAACTGGGGATTTTCCTGGAATGGAATTTGAACTGTTTGCCTGTATCCACCCTGTGTCATGCTTTGTGGAATATTTGCCTGTATCCACCCTGCGTCATACTTAGTGAAATATTTGCCTGTATCCACCCTGCGTCATACTTAGTGAAATATTTGCCTGTATCCACCCTGCATCATGCATTGTGAAATATTTGCCTGTATCCACCCTGCATCATGAATTGTGAAATATTTGCCTGTATCCATCATGCATTGTGAAATATTTGCCTGTATCCACCCTGCATCATGAATTGTGAAATATTTGCCTGTATCCATCATGCATTGTGAAATATTTGCCTGTATCCACCCTGCATCATGCTTTGTGAATTTTTTGGAGGGAATCTAAAGGTGGGAGGGTTATTACAGCAGTGTTAAAATTGGAAATGCCAGAATTGTAAGGGCAGGAAACCTTTCATGTAATCATATTTCCACTGTTATAACACTGAGTTTGGTGACCAGTCCAAGAATATTGTCTTGCCATTGGTCAAGTTTTAGACTGTGCTCAGTTACAATGAATGAGATGCGTGAGATTTGAGACTGGTCTCCAAACTCATTGATATCCTCAGACACTGATTTGTCTAACTTCTTGCATTCATCTCTTGGCCAATGTATTGGTAATGTGTGGTAATGTGTGTTGAACATTTGCCATTGTATCTTTATTGTTATTAATGTGTGATACCTTTTTAATAAATACTCAGTAACTATTTGTTATTTGTTTGTATGATGTATGTTGAATGCATGTTTTAAATTTAAAAAGGGTTCATTCCTTTCATTTTCGCACAATCCCTAAGGTCTTTAACTTTATCAGGATTTCAATATTTATGCCCCGCTATTCAAAGACTGGTGAAGCGGGCATTGGGCGTTACCCTGTCTGTGTGGAAAATTGGTTTCTGATCAACAACTCTTAAAAAGCCACAGGCATTGGATAATAGAATACAGGTATGGTTCAATTTCGGTTACAATCAACCAATTTTTAGAGGAGTTATGACCCTTTTATACGTAAATACAATGCAGTTGGTTTCTGATCCATAACACTTGAAAAACCTATAGCTTGACATCCATGACCTATGGACATATCTAGTTTAAATTCTTTTTGTTTGTTCCCGTATTCCATGGGACTTTAGACAGCAGATGATTCTCGACGGGTGGGAATTTGACATGCCAAATGATTCGGGGTCCTGGGTAATAGACTTTGGTCGAAATGATGAATTGGACTTCTCCTATTGTGGGGATTTAGACAGCAGATGATTCTCGACGGGTGGGAATTTGACATGCCAAATGATTCGGGGTCCTGGGTAATAGACTTTGGTCGAAATGATGAATTGGACTTCTCCCATTGTGGGGATTTAGACAAAATGCCTGGCTCTATGGTGGTCAATTAGACCAAAAAAGACAAATGTCTGATTCCCCTGGGTCATTCCACTGCTCCCATCCCTGGGGCTAAATATTGGTAGGTGTATTATGTTCAATTTCTTGGTGAAGTTTCTGTCAGAAATTCAGTAACAATAAATTCATCTGTTGTAGACAGCAAGTGATTGACTAGTTGTATTATTGTTATTTGACATTTTCTGTGTGTGTTATAGACTTTCAATAAGTGTGTGTTTCTGTTACTTGAAATGCCTTAACAACTTCATCCCTAATGCAACTCTCAAAGTCAGATTATACAAAAATGACATGCAATAGAAACATCTCTACTTACAAACCTTTGTTAATTTAACAGCACTTAGATCTACCATAGTCAGTCCGTCCATCTGTCCATCCAGTTATATGAAGTTGTGCACCTGGGATTTCACGTCCCTCTCCACCATGGGATGGTTGAGTATAGTGGGGGCACCTGTGTCCTTTGGACACATTTCTAGTTTCAGTATGTCATAGGAAACATACACATCTTTTAGGTCTTGTCATTGGGTATTTACATACATGTTAGTATTATCAGGACTGTAGATTTTGTGATTTTGATGCATTTTTGTTATTCTCCACTAGAATAGTGGAGACTTCCTGTATCTGTTAAACAATAAATTCTATGAGAAATTGACTCCTTGTTGATTTTGTTTGACCATATTAATGCCCTCGCCCTGCAGTATATGAAATACTTTTATAATAGGATCTTATTTAAAGGCCGGGTTCTACCTGGCTGTAGCGGTAGTAAAGCCATTAAGCATATATAGAGAGTAGGCTGGGCTTATCTGACCGATGGATGATAATACTGAAACATAATCTCTAGTAAACAGAACCACGTGTGTGTATACAGAAACAATCTGATATTTTTGAATCTTATAGAAGTGTTTGGTACATAATATTGTAGCTAAATATTCAACCATATTTAAAATATTTATTTAAATAGTATGTTTATTTTCATTTTATAAATTAAATAGGAATCTGATAGTGACATTATGTATGTTATAAAACAGATAAACTATTTACACATGCAAACTAATCTGCTCTGTCATTCGCTGAGAGGGAGGTCGTGACCTTTATGTGGGCTGGCTTTAGCAGTTGGAGGTAAATTTGAATTTTTAGCAGACAATAAAATATTTTTTTCTGAAACACAATAATTACTAAACATAAATTAGTGAAGTTTTACATATTTGATAACTATATGCAAGAGAGCACTTGTACCAAATTTCAAAGGGAAAGGTTTAACGAAACTTAAGATATTTAGAAAAAATCTTGTAGATTTCTGTTGTTCTCAGTACTGTATTCAACTGGAAAGTAGACATTTTCTGTGCCTCTCTGCCTTTTATACTTTTACCCCGGTGTTTAAATACAGATGACAAATTTGGTGTAAATATTTGTTGAAAGTTTAGAAAATGATATTATAGATGTAATGTTTAATCTCCAGTTAAACTTCCCGCATGTAAACTTCTGCTATGAATACAAGGTACTGGGTGTGTATAAGTGTAAGTTGTTGAATTAAAAGTCGAGTTAAGTTAGCAAAAACAACACAATGAGACAGATATTACAAGCAGAAAAACATAAGATTGTCTCAGTTGTAGAAAAAAATTATAAATCATTCTTAAGATTGACTGTAATAAATTCTGCAAACAATATTTTATTAACCCTTTCATCTTCATTTCGCTTAATCACATGATTATTGATATGTTAATCAAATGGTGGGTTACATATTGAAAATAGGTTGTTGAATTCATTTTAATTCTACCACTTTTTTGTTTCTCTTAAAGTACAAATATCCCCACTGGAACAATATTGTGCTGTGGTGAATCACTGTATACATGTTAGATGCAGAGTGCAAGTTAAGAGAATTAAAAGCATCTGTTGTACTCCAAGGTGGCAGCACATATTGAAAATGTCCAGGGTGAGTATGGTAGCGACAAGTTCATGGATCTAATTCCACAGTCTGATAGTAGATTGGATGGAGAATCGTCTATATGTCTCTCCCAACTTGAAGGTCTCTCGCAGACATCCATGGACGTCACAAAGTCATGTGTCTCTAGTTAGTTACATTAGTTTTATTTATCTCAAATACAGCTAAAATAATAGCAATATTTAATTTCTAAAATCAAAATATAAAGAAAACGAAATAAGAGAATACTGCTAACTTAGAATGATAAAATGATGCCAGAGGTCTTTTTTTGCTTTGTAAAGGGAGACCACTGCGGTGAAATTGAAAAGAATACTGATAAATCCGTTTTTATTAACGGTTGGTGTGAATTTTAACCAATACCCAAAAAACTGTGACAGCTATTTTGATTAGCCAAAGAAACTAACTATGGGCCAATGGAATTTGTCGATACAGACACAGTACGGATACCTGTAAACAATGTAAGAAATTTTGTAATTTTTCATCAAATTTCTGTATTTGACCATGAAAAAGCCAACAACAGTAAACTGCGGCTTGCCAAATAACTTTACTTTACTTTCTCTTGGAAAGGGCCCCAAGAACGTTCTTTCGGTGCCGTTCCTTGCTTTGTAATAACCTCACCACACTTCACTCGTGCGATTGTGAACAGGTTTGAACATCGATTAACTACGATTTGTTGTTTCTGCTTCTTTATAGTTTTGATTCGGTGTTTGTCTTACTCAGCATAGCCTGGTCCTGGAGAAGGTGGGTAGTGTCAACAGGCATTTTGTAAGCCAATGAATGTTTTTGCCTGCACCACACTACAATATTGTGGTGTGGGGTTCGACGGTCGCTCGGTCTGCTGTCAGTAGAGTTTTATACTAGTGTCATGGTTCGAGTCCGATATCGGGCTCACTTTTACCCCTTGATTTACCTTGATATCCAACAGTGTTTGTGCCTCAAAATGCTGCAGCGACTAGTTCTTATTGACAACAGTAAATCTTACAAAAATTGAGATGAGCTGTCTAGGAAGTGACATATTGAGCTCACTGCCAAAAAGAAATGTACCAATAAATGAATATAATAAAAAAGAACCTGTCAAGCTGACAAGAACCTCAGATTCAGAAATCCAAGCTACATGCACACTTGTGTAAGTCTACACACACCGGCTAGAGGTAGTTCAATATGTTTAACTGAGGGAGACTAACTGCTCAACCAGTAACACCTCCCAGGTAGAGCACACTTGTGTAAGTCTACACACAGCGGATAGAGGTAGTCCAATATGTTTAACTGAGGGAGACTAACTGCTCAACCAGTAACACCTCCCAGGTAGAGCACACTTGTGTAAGTCTACACACACCGGCTAGAGGTAGTCCAATATGTTTAACTGAGGAAGACTAACTGCTCAACCAGTAACACCTCCCAGGTAGAGCACATTTGTGTAAGTCTACACACACCGGCTAGAGGTAGTCCAATATGTTTAACTGAGAAAGACTAACTGCTCAACCAGTAACACCTCCCAGGTAGAGCACACTTGTGTAAGTCTACACACAGCGGCTAGAGGTAGTCCAATATGTTTAACTGAGGAAGACTAACTGCTCAACCAGTAACACCTCCCAGGTAGAGCACACTTGTGTAAGTCTACACACAGCGGCTAGAGGTAGTCCAATATGTTTAACTGAGGGAGACTAACTGCTCAACCAGTAACACCTCCCAGGTAGAGCACACTTGTGTAAGTCTACACACACCGGCTAGAGGTAGTCCAATATGTTTAACTGAGGGAGACTAACTGCTCAACCAGTAACACCTCTCAGGTAGAGCACACTTGTGTAAGTCTACACATACCGGCTAGAGGTAGTCCAATATGTTTAACTGAGGAAGACTAACTGCTCAACCAGTAACACCTCCCAGGTAGAGCACACTTGTGTAAGTCTACACACACCGGCTAGAGGTAGTCCAATATGTTTAACTGAGGAAGACTAACTGCTCAACCAGTAACACCTCCCAGGTAGAGCACACTTGTGTAAGTCTACACACAGCGGCTAGAGGTAGTCCAATATGTTTAACTGAGGAAGACTAACTGCTCAACCAGTAACACCTCCCAGGTAGAGCACACTTGTGTAAGTCTACACACACCGGCTAGAGGTAGTCCAATATGTTTAACTGAGGAAGACTAACTGCTCAACCAGTAACACCTCCCAGGTAGAGCACACTTGTGTAAGTCTACACACAGCGGCTAGAGGTAGTCCAATATGTTTAACTGAGGGAGACTAACTGCTCAACCAGTAACACCTCCCAGGTAGAGCACACTTGTGTAAGTCTACACACAGCGGATAGAGGTAGTCCAATATGTTTAACTGAGGGAGACTAACTGCTCAACCAGTAACACCTCCCAGATAGAGCACACTTGTGTAAGTCTACACACACCGGCTAGAGGTAGTCCAATATGTTTAACTGAGGGAGACTAACTGCTCAACCAGTAACACCTCCCAGGTAGAGCACACTTGTGTAAGTCTACACTCACCGGCTAGAGGTAGTCCAATATGTTTAACTGAGGAAGACTAACTGCTCAACCAGTAACACCTCCCAGGTAGAGCACACTTGTGTAAGTCTACACACACCAGCTAGAGGTAGTCCAATATGTTTAACTGAGGAAGACTAACTGCTCAACCAGTAACACCTCCCAGGTAGAGCACACTTTTGTAAGTCTACACACAGCGGCTAGAGGTAGTCCAATATGTTTAACTGAGGGAGACTAACTGCTCAACCAGTAACACCTCCCAGGTAGAGCACACTTTTGTAAGTCTACACACACCGGCTAGAGGTAGTCCAATATGTTTAACTGAGGAAGACTAACTGCTCAACCAGTTCAGGTAGAGCACACTTGTGTAAGTCTACACACACCGGCTAGAGGTAGTCCAATATGTTTAACTGAGGAAGACTAACTGCTCAACCAGTAACACCTCCCAGGTAGAGCACACTTGTGTAAGTCTACACACACCAGCTAGAGGTAGTCCAATATGTTTAACTGAGGAAGACTAACTGCTCAACCAGTAACACCTCCCAGGTAGAGCACACTTTTGTAAGTCTACACACAGCGGCTAGAGGTAGTCCAATATGTTTAACTGAGGGAGACTAACTGCTCAACCAGTAACACCTCCCAGGTAGAGCACACTTTTGTAAGTCTACACACACCGGCTAGAGGTAGTCCAATATGTTTAACTGAGGGAGACTAACTGCTCAACCAGTAACACCTCCCAGATAGAGCACACTTGTGTAAGTCTACACACACCGGCTAGAGGTAGTCCAATATGTTTAACTGAGGGAGACTAACTGCTCAACCAGTAACACCTCCCAGGTAGAGCACACTTGTGTAAGTCTACACACAGCGGCTAGAGGTAGTCCAATATGTTTAACTGAGGAAGACTAACTGCTCAACCAGTAACACCTCCCAGGTAGAGCACACTTGTGTAAGTCTACACACACCAGCTAGAGGTAGTCCAATATGTTTAACTGAGGAAGACTAACTGCTCAACCAGTAACACCTCCCAGGTAGAGCACACTTTTGTAAGTCTACACACAGCGGCTAGAGGTAGTCCAATATGTTTAACTGAGGGAGACTAACTGCTCAACCAGTAACACCTCCCAGGTAGAGCACACTTTTGTAAGTCTACACACACCGGCTAGAGGTAGTCCAATATGTTTAACTGAGGAAGACTAACTGCTCAACCAGTTCAGGTAGAGCACACTTGTGTAAGTCTACACACAGCGGCTAGAGGTAGTCCAATATGTTTAACTGAGGAAGACTAACTGCTCAACCAGTAACACCTCCCAGGTAGAGCACACTTGTGTAAGTCTACACACAGCAGCTAGAGGTAGTCCAATATGTTTAACTGAGGAAGACTAACTGCTCAACCAGTAACACCTCCCAGGTAGAGCACACTTGTGTAAGTCTACACACACCGGCTAGAGGTAGTCCAATATGTTTAACTGAGGAAGACTAACTGCTCAACCAGTAACACCTCCCAGGTAGAGCACACTTGTGTAAGTCTACACACACCGGCTAGAGGTAGTCCAATATGTTTAACTGAGGAAGACTAACTGCTCAACCAGTTCAGGTAGAGCACACTTGTGTAAGTCTACACACAGCGGCTAGAGGTAGTCCAATATGTTTAACTGAGGAAGACTAACTGCTCAACCAGTAACACCTCCCAGGTAGAGCACACTTGTGTAAGTCTACACACACCGGCTAGAGGTAGTCCAATATGTTTAACTGAGGAAGACTAACTGCTCAACCAGTAACACCTCCCAGGTAGAGCACACTTGTGTAAGTCTACACACACCGGCTAGAGGTAGTCCAATATGTTTAACTGAGGAAGACTAACTGCTCAACCAGTAACACCTCCCAGGTAGAGCACACTTGTGTAAGTCTACACACACCAGCTAGAGGTAGTCCAATATGTTTAACTGAGGAAGACTAACTGCTCAACCAGTAACACCTCCCAGGTAGAGCACACTTTTGTAAGTCTACACACAGCGGCTAGAGGTAGTCCAATATGTTTAACTGAGGGAGACTAACTGCTCAACCAGTAACACCTCCCAGGTAGAGCACACTTTTGTAAGTCTACACACACCGGCTAGAGGTAGTCCAATATGTTTAACTGAGGAAGACTAACTGCTCAACCAGTAACACCTCCCAGGTAGAGCACACTTGTGTAAGTCTACACACAGCGGCTAGAGGTAGTCCAATATGTTTAACTGAGGGAGACTAACTGCTCAACCAGTAACACCTCCCAGATAGAGCAGACAATGAGTAGTCATCTCTTAAACATTTATATTAGCAGAAGCAGGACAAGCTTCATTGATGTATAAAGCTGATTTGGGGTTGCACTTTAGCCCCCATTCCCCTCTTTGAATTGTTTTTAATTCCCCTCTTACTGCAATGTTGATATTTTCAGTCAGATTCAGAAACCAGAGACATTGACCTCTCATGATTCTGTTCAATCATTACATGATTGTAATTTTTACCAGTTATGATTACATGATTGTACCAGTTATTAACATGATTGTACCGGTTATTTACATGATTGTACCAGTTATTTACATGATTGTACCAGTTATTAACATGATGGTACCAGTTATTTACATGATTGTACCAGTTATTTACATGATTGTACCAGTTATTTACATGATTGTACCAGTTATTTACATGATTGTACCAGTTATTTACATGATTGTACCAGTTATTTACATGATTGTACCAGTTATTTACATGATTGTACCAGTTATTTACATGATTGTACCAGTTATTTACATGATTGTACCAGTTATTAACATGATTGTACCAGTTATTTACATGATTGTACCAGTTATTTACATGATTGTACCAGTTATTTACATGATTGTACCAGTTATTTACATGATTGTACCAGTTATTTACATGATTGTACCAGTTATTTACATGATTGTACCGTTATTTACATGATTGTACCGGTTATTTACATGATTGTACCAGTTATTTACATGATTGTACCAGTTATTTACATGATTGTACCAGTTATTTACATGATTGTACCAGTTATTTAAAGATTGTACCAGTTATTAACATGATTGTACCAGTTATTAACATGATTGTACCGGTTATTTACATGATTGTACCAGTTATTAACATGATTGTACCAGTTATTAACATGATTGTACCGGTTATTTACATGATTGTACCAGTTATTAACATGATTGTACCAGTTATTAACATGATTGTACCGGTTATTTACATGATTGTACCAGTTATTTACATGATTGTACCAGTTATTTACATGATTGTACCAGTTATTTACATGATTGTACCAGTTATTTACATGATTGTACCAGTTATTTACATGATTGTACCAGTTATTTACATGATTGTACCAGTTATTTACATGATTGTACCAGTTATTTACATGATTGTACCAGTTATTTACATGATTGTACCAGTTATTTACATGATTGTACCAGTTATTTACATGATTGTACCAGAGACATGAAGCAAGACAATGAATTGAAGGTTTTTGAGCAGCAATGTTTACTTTGGAATGTATGACATTTTGACCTATTTTCCCTGAGCAATGTTATTTCCCCCTCATGAAGGGCCTGCCACTATAACCCTAAAAGAGGAAAAAGAACATAGAGATTTCAGAGTTTTGGAGCATATTGTGTCAATGATTCATGTTAGACTACCATGATTACTGTGTGTCTTAAAATTCATCTTTTCTAATTGTATGGAATTCTTTTCATTTTCAAGATTTGAGATATGGAGAACTTTGTACTATATGAGGAACTTGGAAGAGGAGACCATTCAATTATTTACAAAGGTCGACGGAAAGGAACCATAACTTTTGTTGCCATTCATTGTATAGAGAAATGCAAGCGCCCAGAGGTGACAAATACTGTAAGTAATTGATTTGCCTGATAGTCTTAGAATACAGATAACAATGTGGTTGATAGAAATTGCATTGTGGGTGACATTATTCCCAAACAAGACTCATTGAGACTATTGCTAATTAATACAAATGAAGTTCTTTGCATGCCTGTTTCTTGTAAATTCATTAAAACACTTTAACAGGAAGAGGATGCTCAGCAAGACTTAACCCTATTGCTCCTTAGTTGACTACATTTTAAAATTGGCAACATTTCTCTTCTTGATGCAGGTACGTATGACGCACGACATCCAACATATAAATGTGGTCAAGTTTTATGAATGGTACGAGACAAGTAATCATCTGTGGCTTGTGGTTGAACTGTGTACTGGTGGCAGTCTGGAGTACTTGATCTCACAAGATAAGAATCTACCAGAGAGTTCTGTAAGAAACTTTGGGATAGACCTTGTGACTGGTCTGCATTATATTCATTCCTTAGGAATTCTATTCTGTGATCTTAGACCATCAAAGGTGAGTGCTAGTTCCATTGCCATTTCAAAACAAAAATATGTTTTCATAGTAATTTTCATAATTCATATGCTTGAAATTAGAGTGATTTATGACTATTCACTGATTTTCCATTTAATACCAACGGCATAAATTCTGTTAATCAGCACACTACACTAGTGGGGCTCATCTGTACTAAATCTTTAAGTTATTTATTCTGGTTATTTTGTGTCCATTTTCTTGCCAAGAAGACACAATATTGTGCTACTTGTCATTACAATTTAGCTTATCGAGTGCCCATGGTTAAGTTTTATCATATTATGTTTTACAGCCAGAGAGCATCCCATATACTGTACATAATATATCATACACTTTCAGTTGATTTGAACTTGTTTTGTATAAATATGATTTACTGTTTATGACAAACAACTATTAGGCTTCATATACATGTATGATGCTTAGACACCAAAAGGTTTTGAGTTCAGTGTCAATAGTTGAAGAATTAAGTTCAGAGATCAGTCTCTGAGTACAGCCTTGCCATTGGTAAATGTTGAGACTATACTCTGACACGACCATTTAAATGCATGGGTTTGAAGCTGATCTCCAAACTGAATTTATGACTTTAGATGCAGTTTAGTTTGCTTTGAGAACAATGACAGCAATCCTCTGTTCTATTAGTTATAGTGTCTTTGTACCTGTACAGTCTATTTCAAAATGTAATCTTGTTATTAGAACAGGTCACTCAAAGACATTTTTGGTTAAGCAACAAATGGGAAGACAACTTTGTAATATTTGTCTTTGTATATCCTCCATTCCATTTATTTTGTAATTGGTTGACTGGTCAAGCATCCCTGATACATGTCTTTAGTTGCTTTACCTGATATTCACTCAGTGACCAAGTGATTATCAACCATTAATGACTTCTGAAGTAACAAGCAAACAATTGCAATCATATTAATTGCCATTTTTCATTCTTTCTGTAGATTCTTCTTGATGGACCTGGAATTTTGAAATATTCTGACTTCGGATTGGCTAAGGTGGAAGGAGAGAATCTGGAAGAATTGTTCCAGAAATTTTCTGATGCTGGTGAAACTTGGGCCTCAGATTCACATTTTGATGACAAAAGATCAAGGACTGCTGGTATGCTTGACTTGAGATCAGTTGCTTTGATCAAAACTTTCATTTTCAACTTGTGTTGGTCAGATATATACTTATGTTGTATGTTTTATTAAGTATTAAATTAAATTTTGTTACAAACAGAATTCCATCTATATTAATAATATTTTCTACCAGAAGTTTTTTGTTCTGCTTATAATTTTGAAAGTGGTTGTGGTAGCGGACTTCAATTCACTTGCCCTTCACCATTGTGCGCTTGAATTCGAACTTGTATGTAAGGTAGCCATCCAGCTACAGAAGGACAGTGGTACTACCTAGGTGTCAGCCTGAGTTCTTCCTTCACCCTAATAGCTGGAATAGTCACTACATGACCCTGGCTGTTTATGTGACTTCAAGCCAATTAAAAAAATACTTGATGATAATTGTGAAAAATTAAATATCTGTATGATATTTCCAAATTGATTATTGAAACTCCAGCAACTTTTTGTCACAATATGAATCTTCTACCGACTTTGTTTTTGTTTCCTAGGTCATACTCATTATATGGCCCCAGAAGTGTTACAAGGTGGAGAGTTGACGTTACTCAGTGACCTATGGTCCCTAGGTTGTGTTATGTATGAAATGTTCACAGGTAACATTTATATTTTGTGCTTTGACCTTCATGCAACCTTCTGTAACTACTTAAGACAATTCAAATACTGTTTCTTCTTGAACACATATCTCGATATATAAACAGCTCAGTAGTAAAAACTAGTATTGATTTTGCTGACATTTTACTGAAATTTTGCTGACCATTCAACATTTTATGAATAAATTAAGTCTGATTTACTGTCATGGCTGTTTAGTCATACATAAATATAAAAGAGTATTTTTATTACAAGAAATGCTGCTACGTTACAAGGGATTACAAGCACACCAAGTCTACATCTAATCGTATGCAGATTGACTAGTTTTTCTTTAACCCATCTATTTGTACATGCTTTGCCTTTTCCAGGTCATCCACCATTTCTGGCTGAATCTTATCCTCAACTTGTTGATAAAATTGTTAACAAGGGATATCCACCTCCAAAAGTTAAAGGTCAGTCTTGAATTTTGATGAATTCATTTTGTTTGATAAGTAATGTTACAATATCTTAATTACACTTTAAATGACATACATTTACACCCGTACAGAAAACACTCTGTGGACACTGAGCAAGTTTTATGTAAGCATGTGTGTGTTTGGACAACATAATATTTTGTGGTTCAAGGGAGAGCACTCAACTTCTGACCCAGAGGTCATGGGTTCTAATTTCACCTTGAGCAAGATTTTTTCTGGGTCTTTACAATTCCTGAACAGAGTTGTCAAGATAAACTAATCAGTTAGTTTGTCCAATTTCATTTTCATAATTGGGCCTAGGTGCCCCCCTTGACCCCTGGCTAGATCCCTTACTTATCAGAAATGATCTGTTAGTACAATACATTTTGACAACCCTGACCGTGTTAGGCATATGTACTGGTTAGATACCCAGGAAGCAGTCATTGAGCATAATTTTGAAATATTCATTGTTACTGTCACAATCTTTGTAGAATAAATATGTTTAACTTAGAAAATCATCTGTAGAAATACCCGAGTAGAAATGTTATTTGCTGACTATGCTTGATCTACTTTACTTCATGTTTGGGTAATAGTTGATAAGTGAGAGTGACCCAGTATCCTATATATTTCTTTTCGGATTTCAGGAACCAGGTTCTCGTCAAAACCATCACATGACTTCTTGAGTTTAATTGAAGGTTTATTACAAAAAGACCCTGACAAACGGTTAGTTTCAAATTCTTCTAATCTATTAAAATTTGGTTAGATATCAGCTGCAAGTCTAGGGCATTTCTGTAGTTGTTTAACTGAATGTTATGATAAATTGAAAGTAAAAATAGTGCGCCTAGTTTTTTATTGAACTTGCATGTTGCTTTCAAACCAACATTTATGATGATATTGATTATATTTGTTAGAGTATGTTTTTCTTATTTCATTTATAGATATTTTGGATTTCACAAATATTCTCAATTGAAATCTAAGTCAATTTCAAATTTTCAAGAATTTCGCAATGTCTGAGTTTGAAATTTTTACGAATCCACCGCTTGTTTTTAACAAACAATGTTTTATGCTGATAAATAGAATGGACACATAGTAAAGCTTCGTTTTAATTGAATTGGATGTTTTCACAGTAAACTTGTTTCTTCCATTGAATTTTCATACATTGTATTTTGTATTTTATACTATGTTTGTTTCAGAATTGGTTGGCCTGGTTTAGTGACCCATCCATTCTGGGAAGGAAAATTAACAAAGCTTGCAAAAGATTTAGTTATGTCACAGGATGTTCAAGTATGTAGAATTCAATTGTTTTTCTTGTTGTTTGGAACATGACCTTATGCACATGTAATTGAACATGTTCATGTGAAAAATGGTTAAAGTTTGGAAACATAGCATATTCTTGATGCAAACACACAGTCAACACTATGAAGAAAACTATGCAAACACACAGTCAACACTATGAAGAAAACTATGCAAACACACAGTCAACACTATGAAGAAAACTATGAAACACACAGTCAACACTATGAAGAAAACTATGAAACACACAGTCAACACTATGAAGAAAACTATGCAAACACACAGTCAACACTATGAAGAAAACTATGAAACACACAGTCAACACTATGAAGAAAACTATGCAAACACACAGTCAACACTATGAAGAAAACTATGAAACACACAGTCAACACTATGAAGAAAACTATGAAACACACAGTCAACACTATGAAGAAAACTATGCAAACACACAGTCAACACTATGAAAAAACTATGCAAACACACAGTCAACACTATGAAGAAAACTATGCAAACACACAGTCAACACTATGAAGAAAACTATGAAACACACAGTCAACACTATGAAGAAAACTATGCAAACACACAGTCAACACTATGAAGAAAACTATGAAACACACAGTCAACACTATGAAGAAAACTATGAAACACACAGTCAACACTATGAAGAAAACTATGCAAACACACAGTCAACACTATGAAGAAAACTATGAAACACACAGTCAACACTATGAAGAAAACTATGAAACACACAGTCAACACTATGAAGAAAACTATGAAACACACAGTCAACACTATGAAGAAAACTATGAAACACACAGTCAACACTATGAAGAAAACTATGAAACACACAGTCAACACTATGAAGAAAACTATGAAACACACAGTCAACACTATGAAGAAAACTATGAAACACACAGTCAACACTATGAAGAAAACTATGCAAACACACAGTCAACACTATGAAGAAAACTATGAAACACACAGTCAACACTATGAAGAAAACTATGCAAACACACAGTCAACACTATGAAGAAAACTATGAAACACACAGTCAACACTATGAAGAAAACTATGCAAACACACAGTCAACACTATGAAGAAAACTATGAAACACACAGTCAACACTATGAAGAAAACTATGAAACACACAGTCAACACTATGAAGAAAACTATGAAACACACAGTCAACACTATGAAAAAACTATGCAAACACGCAGTTAACACTATGAAGAAAACTATGAAACACACAGTCAACACTATGAAGAAAACTATGAAACACACAGTCAACACTATGAAGAAAACTATGAAACACACAGTCAACACTATGAAGAAAACTATGAAACACACAGTCAACACTATGAAGAAAACTATGAAACACACAGTCAACACTATGAAAAAACTATGCAAACACGCAGTTAACACTATGAAGAAAACTATGAAACACACAGTCAACACTATGAAGAAAACTATGAAACACACAGTCAACACTATGAAGAAAACTATGAAACACGCAGTTAACACTGTGAAGAAAAATATGCAAACACACAGTCAACACTATGAAGAAAACTATGAAACACACAGTCAACACTATGAAGAAAACTATGAAACACACAGTCAACACTATGAAGAAAAATATGCAAACACACAGTCAACACTATGAAGAAAACTATGAAACACACAGTCAACACTATGAAGAAAACTATGAAACACACAGTCAACACTATGAAGAAAACTATGAAACACGCAGTTAACACTGAAGAAAAATATGCAAACACACAGTCAACACTATGAAGAAAACTATGAAACACACAGTCAACACTATGAAGAAAACTATGAAACACACAGTCAACACTATGAAGAAAACTATGAAACACACAGTCAACACTATGAAGAAAACTATGAAACACACAGTCAACACTATGAAAAAACTATGCAAACACGCAGTTAACACTATGAAGAAAACTATGAAACACACAGTCAACACTATGAAGAAAACTATGAAACACACAGTCAACACTATGAAGAAAACTATGCAAACACACAGTCAACACTATGAAGAAAACTATGAAACACACAGTCAACACTATGAAGAAAACTATGAAACACACAGTCAACACTATGAAGAAAACTATGAAACACACAGTCAACACTATGAAGAAAACTATGAAACACACAGTCAACACTATGAAGAAAACTATGAAACACACAGTCAACACTATGAAGAAAACTATGAAACACACAGTCAACACTATGAAGAAAACTATGAAACACACAGTCAACACTATGAAGAAAACTATGAAACACACAGTCAACACTATGAAGAAAACTATGAAACACACAGTCAACACTATGAAAAAACTATGCAAACACACAGTCAACACTATGAAGAAAACTATGAAACACACAGTCAACACTATGAAGAAAACTATGAAACACACAGTCAACACTATGAAGAAAACTATGCAAACACACAGTCAACACTATGAAGAAAACTATGAAACACACAGTCAACACTATGAAGAAAACTATGAAACACACAGTCAACACTATGAAGAAAACTATGCAAACACACAGTCAACACTATGAAGAAAACTATGAAACACACAGTCAACACTATGAAGAAAACTATGCAAACACACAGTCAACACTATGAAGAAAACTATGAAACACACAGTCAACACTATGAAGAAAACTATGCAAACACACAGTCAACACTATGAAGAAAACTATGCAAACACACAGTCAACACTATGAAGAAAACTATGAAACACACAGTCAACACTATGAAGAAAACTATGAAACACACAGTCAACACTATGAAGAAAACTATGCAAACACACAGTCAACACTATGAAGAAAACTATGAAACACACAGTCAACACTATGAAGAAAACTATGAAACACACAGTCAACACTATGAAGAAAACTATGCAAACACACAGTCAACACTATGAAGAAAACTATGCAAACACACAGTCAACACTATGAAGAAAACTATGAAACACACAGTCAACACTATGAAGAAAACTATGAAACACATTTCAGTTCTGACCTTTGTCTTACAATGAGACAGAACGTCTTTTATGGCATTCTGGGTCCGTTTTATGAGCAGATAACTTTTTGGAATTCCTTTCGGGAAAATTTAGTATATTTAGTCATCATACTGATTCAGGAGACGCAGACTGATTTTATTTCAAACATTTTATCATGAATGTTGAATTAGAAATGTGTAAGCAAAGAAATGCTTACCTGTATGCCAATCAACAAGTTTCCCTTTCTCTCCATAAAATGCCTATTTATCTTAGTGTACTGAATATTCATTTTTTACTTCCTAAAATATATTACCCCAAAAAAGTGAAGACTCAGTTAAGGTGTAAAATCACAAGATCTGAATTGTTGCAATGTTATCAGTTTGGTTTATCATTTTCTTCCTCAATAACATAGACTGGCCTCCATTTATAGGACATTGCGTGAGTAAACAAAATTCATAGAAATTATTAAACAAGTTTAAGGCATATTTTTATTGTTTCCTAAACATGAGTGTGAGATATATAATAATGTGTTAGCATAAATGTTCTATTGTTTTATTTATAAACAATTCATTGATACAAATAACTTGCAAGTAATAGAAGTGCCATTACTGTACATCAGTTATGACGCCATGTCATTTGTCAGTTTGCTACTGAATAATCAAATATAGTGCATGTTTGTTATTACACCTTTGTGATGCCATATATGATGTAAAATATGATTATTTCAGGGAAGTATGGCAACAACAGCTAGAAGCAGTGTATTTGTTGATGGAACTGGTTCTGTTCTGGGTAAAGTGAAAACTGTTGAGTTATTAACTGACAGACCTCTCACCAATGTTCAGGAACAAGATTCTCCATCTCGACCAGGTACATGTGTACACTTGTTTCATTTAAAAGGCAACTCAACATCCATTTAACCAAAACAGTCTCCTTCATTTATATTATCGTATATATGTCTTTAATGTTGTATACAGCAGAAATGGTTGATAGCACAGTAGCCTATGGTGGCTGTTTGATATAAACCAGATACATACCTGCTTAACTTTTTTCAAAATTATTTTATATTCTTGTAGCAGACTGGTTGGTAGAATAATGTTTCGCATTATTAAATAACGTTGGACTGGCACTCATTATTCTTTGCCACACTCTGTTTGCACTCAATTGACGATCTTATCAAGTGGACATATGATAATTATACATGTATTGAAGGTTGCTCTTTATATTTTTCTCATGATAACATGCAGATTTGTACGAAGATTCGTGAGTGTTAGGTAAATATTGTTTAATACTAGAACAATATATTTACTGAATATGTATTAGTTGAGAGATTTAAGTCTGGTTATAATGTTTTAGTCCTCATTTGTTTCAGGTACCTCGGGTGGAGATTTCTTACGTCCAAAAACGGCTCCGACAGATGATGGTGGCGCTAGCTTGTTCACACTAAGGTTAGTAATGTGTTTAATTTTCTACTGAACTTATAATTTGGCTATATGCTTTTATTTAATAAGAGCAGAGTTACACCCCTTGGTAGAGTAAAGTGGGGACACCTGTGTCCTGTGGGTTCATAAACTATGTATGTTATACTTATAGTACACGGCCTCATACAGCGGTGCCGCCTGATGATAGTCTCAGAGTTAACTCCCCTTATAGACAACAACATTCACCTCTTTCTACTCGTGAGCCCCTGGGGGCTGGCAAAGATACAACAGAAATGTCTCAAACCAGGAGTGAAGTTCTAGACTTGATTTATCATCCGTCAGATTTTGCCATTTCTTCTATTGTTGATAATCCAAAGGTAAGTATTGCTTGGTACTCTCTAATATAAGATGATAATTTGTATGTAAGCTGTAAAATGAGGTCGCCTTTCTTGGTGATTTTTGAGTGATTATCTATCCTGCAGGCCTAAAACAATTTTTTGGGTCACTCGACCTGCACGCCCAGCAGAATGACCCTGAAAATCTACATGTCATGCACAAAATCTACTTGCCATGCACAAAATCTACTTGCCTTTCATGTAAACTGACAAAAATTCCTTTTATCTCCCAGTCACCGCCACCTTGCAATTATTTAAACATTGTTCCACGTTCCATTTTTCAGACAAACGTTTGGTCCACTAGATTACGAAAAGTCAAAAGCGTAACAGTGTTTACCAGCTAATCAATTAAAAAGTCTGGTTTTGCCTATGACAGTTTCAAATTTCAAGTTTTATTTTCATCAATGCATGTAGTATCCATGTGATATCAACAAAACAATTATGAAACAAACATTTAAGTAGATGGAAAATCATTTGACCATGGACATCAGATAATAATTTATACTTACCCATCATGAGGTCATATTTCCGGTTTATATTTGACTGTTTAAATCTGGGATTTGAATTGGAATGTGTTTTGCAATCTTCATTTTGAAAAATAAAATGGATTGATATTTGGATCTGGAGAATGTTACTTGCCCAGACGGATGCGTATGATAAAGATTCTATTTTATTCAGTCGCAAATGCAAGCGGGCAAGTGAATTTTTGAGGCCGAAATTACTAATATCTACATGTCATAACTTGCTATGATATAATCCATTGTAGGACAGGGAGTGCCTTTGATTTGACTCTATGGAGTACCTGACTCCAAGTATCAACTATACAATGTGTAGATAAATATATACTTCGGTGAATGTGGAAATTTACGCTGTGGAGAATGCTCCAACTTTTCCACCTCAGAAACTTTACCACTTGTACAATATATACTATAAAACTCATATTGAAGATGGTATTAAAAGAGCCTATATACAGGATGTGTATCATTTTTGTAGATTCAGAGACCAGCAACTGCAAAATATGATGCCAAGACACTCCCTGTCCCACCTATATCAGCAGAAAAATTTGGCAACTTGCCAGATAAGGATCAGACCCGTCACCTTAAACTCATCTTCGACACTATTAGCCCATCAGAAAAGGGACCACCATCTCAGAAAAGAATTCAGTTGTATCATTACTTAATTGCTTTGTGTGGAAATTCCAACGTATCTACATATTTGGTGAAGAACAATGTTCTCTGTATTTTGACCAAGCAGTTAAAGGAGGTCACACATGCAGAAGTGTAAGTATTGTTAATTGCATGATTCTTCTTATATTATAATTAATTAAATGTTGCATAAGCTTTCAATAAAATTGAAAGTGTTTCCTGGTTAATTCAAACAGGTTATTTTGCTGTAGATACTACATAACTGTTACATTGAGATGTTCCATATTACTGTATGCGCATGGTTGGCATTCTGTTCTGCGCTGGGCAAGTATACGTTATTGTCCATGTTTTTTCAGACGGGTGAAAATAGCGAGAGTTATGGCTATCATGGCTAACAACTCAAATTCTCTTGAGGAATCAACTAAAGTTACTGAGGTGAGTCAAATTACACATAGAGATAACTCAAATCTTTGTTTAGTCTCCGTTTTTCCCTGTGATTACCTTGCAAAACAATTGGATCTTAATTGATGTTAATTTGCTTCGTTGATATGCTTTAATACACTATTGTGCCGACAGTGCAAATAATTTGAAAAAAACAATGAAGAAAATAATTGAAAGATATCTACAAATAAATGTGAATAGTATGACGATGTGAACATCAACTGAAAATCTTCCCAAATTTTATCACAATGGCTTTGAGTGAATTTAAATGCAAGATTGAGATGTAAGCTTGGAGGCTGATTTACCCTCTGAGCTGAGTAGCCATGACATTTAAAGCCCGCATTGAGAAATGGCTTTGAAAAGTACGTCAAAGCAAATGTGTGTATATATTTTCATTGTAAATACGTATGAAGTTGGACACCTTTATCTTACTATAAGAACAGAGTGAAAAAAAAATGTTCAATGCGGGTTTTAAATGTCATGGCTACTCTGGCCACCTGTGATTTGTAGTATTATAACCCCCTAACAAATTTATGGTAACAGTTGTTCTTTATTTTAGGTACTTACTGGAATAACAGAGGTTTTCAGAGAGAATGTAAAAAATAACAGAATAAAGCAAGGTTTGTTGCCAGCGTTAGGAGAACTGGTTCACCTTATTGCTGTTCAGGTATGTATGAGTTGTGTACCTAGAACTGGTTCACCTTGTTGCCTTCCAGGTATGTATGAGATGTGAATCTAGAACTGGTTCACCGAGGTGTGAACCTAGAACTGGTTCACCTTATTGCTGTCCAGGTATGTATGAGGTGTGAACCTAGAACTGGTTCACCTTATAGCTGTACAGGTATGTATGAGGTGTGAACCTAGAACTGGTTCACCTTATTGCTGTCCATGTATGTATGAGGTGTGAACCTAGAACTGGTTCACCTTATTGCTGTCCATGTATGTATGAGGTGTGAACCTAGAACTGGTTCATCTTATTGCTGTTCAGGTATGTATGAGGTGTGAATCTAGAACTGGTTCACCTTATTGCTGTCCAGGTATGTATGAGGTGTGAACCTAGAACTGGTTCACCTTATTGCTGTCCAGGTATGTATGAGGTGTGAACCTAGAACTGGATCACCTTATTGCTGTTCAGGTATGTATGAGGTGTGAACCTAGAACTGGATCACCTTATTGCTGTTCAGGTATGTATGAGGTGTGAACCTAGAACTGGTTCACCTTATTGCTGTTCAGGTATGTATGAGGTGTGAATCTAGAACTGGTTCACTTTATTGCTGTTCAGGTATGTATGAGGTGTGAACCTAGAACTGGTTCACCTTATTGCTGTCCAGGTATGTATGAGGTGTGAACCTAGAACTGGATCACCTTATTGCTGTTCAGGTATGTATGAGGTGTGAACCTAGAACTGGATCACCTTATTGCTGTCCAGGTATGTATGAGGTGTGAACCTAGAACTGGATCACCTTATTGATGTCCATGTATGTATGAGGTGTGAATCTAGAACTGGATCACCTTATTGCTGTTCAGGTATGTATGAGGTATGAATCTAGAACTGGTTCACCTTATTGCTGTTCAGATATGTATGAGGTGTGAACCTAGAACTGGTTCACCTTATTGCTGTTCAGGTATGTATGAGGTGTGAACTTAGAACAGGTTCACCTTATTGCTGTTCAGGTATGTATGAGGTGTGAACCTAGATCTGGTTCACCTTATTGCTGTTCAGGTATGTATGAGGTGTGAATCTAAAACTGGTTCACCTTATTGCTGTTCATGTATGTATGAGGTGTGAATCTAGATCTGGTTCACCTTATTGCTGTCCAGGTATGTATGAGATGTGAATCTAGAACTGGATCACCTTATTGCTGTTCAGGTATGTATGAGGTGTGAACCTAGAACTGGATCACCTTATTGCTGTCCAGGTATGTATGAGGTGTGAATCTAGAACTGGATCACCTTATTGCTGTTCAGGTATGTATGATGTGTGAATCTAGAACTGGATCACCTTGTTGCCTTCCAGGTATGTATGAGATGTGAATCTAGAACTGGATCACCTTATTGCTGTCCAGGTATGTATGAGATGTGAATCTAGAACTGGTTCACCTTATTGCTGTCCAGGTATGTATGAGATGTGAACCTAGAACTGGTTCACCTTATTGCTGTCCAGGTATGTATGAGATGTGAATCTAGAACTGGATCACCTTATTGCTGTCCAGGTATGTATGAGATGTGAATCTAGAACTGGTTCACCTTATTGCTGTCCAGGTATGTATGAGGTGTGAATCTAGAACTGGATCACCTTGTTGCCTTCCAGGTATGTATGAGATGTGAATCTAGAACTGGATCACCTTATTGCTGTCCAGGTATGTATGAGTTGTGAATCTAGAACTGGTTCACCTTATTGCTGTCCAGGTATGTATGAGATGTGAATCTAGAACTGGATCACCTTATTGCTGTTCAGGTATGTATGAGGTGTGAACCTAGAACTGGATCACCTTATTGCTGTCCAGGTATGTATGAGATGTGAATCTAGAACTGGTTCACCTTATTGCTGTCCAGGTATGTATGAGATGTGAATCTAGAACTGGATCACCTTATTGCTGTCCAGGTATGTATGAGGTGTGAATCTAGAACTGGATCACCTTATTGCTGTTCAGGTATGTATGAGGTGTGAATCTAGAACTGGTTCACCTTATTGCTGTCCAGGTATGTATGAGGTGTGAACCTAGAACTGGATCACCTTATTGCTGTTCAGGTATGTATGAGGTGTGAACCTAGAACTGGATCACCTTATTGCTGTCCAGGTATGTATGAGGTGTGAATCTAGAACTGGATCACCTTATTGCTGTTCAGGTATGTATGAGGTGTGAACCTAGAACTGGATCACCTTATTGCTGTTCAGGTATGTATGAGATGTGAACCTAGAAACATTTTGAACAATGCAGAATCTGGGGTTTGTTTAAGTTTTTTTCAACAGCATTGTGGATACTTGGGATGGTTACCATATCAAAAACTAACATTTAAGACAAATTTAAAACTAATGATCGGAATAGAAAATGGTTCGATAGAAATGGTACGTTGGTGACTGTGAAAGATTGCGAAAATAATTTTCATTTTGGCCACCAGGGTAGGATTTGTTTTTGTTATATAATTCTTTTGGTATCTCTGAAAAATCTCCTACAGTCAGAATTAATAACAACTTGAGTTGCATGATTATTTGGTTACCTGCAAGGTGCAAAAACAAATTTGATCTTCCTTTTGACCATCTTGGCTACCATGGCCTGTCACCTTGTTTCCTAGTATAAGACTTTGAAATGTTATACATGAATATTAAAAAACTCAAATTGATATTACCCAGCTGAATGATAAAGAACCATCATAACTCTTGCTAAGTAAATCATCAATGTTGGTATGCTTTCAATACTATGAAATATTATAGAAATTTTGTGTTTCAGGAAGAAGTGCAGGGATGTACTTATGATAACTGGAACATTCCATCTATGACATTTGCTGTAATATGTCGCAGTTGTAGAGATGGGGTAAGTTTGTCTCAATCAAACTTTATATGTATATAATTTTTCAGTCTGGTTTTCAAACAGTCTGTCCATTTGTTGTAATTCATCCATTTGTTGTTAAGCCTAATACTATTGATTTACATGATAAGACAATATGTGGGTTACAGCTTTTGGCCATGACAGTTGAAGGTCAAGGTCATTAGGTGAGAGCTTGTTGATCATAAAATGTAATAGTCACCAGAAGCTATCATTGTGCTTAAGTCTATAAAACCTTTAACTTAATTCAGTACTAAACTAACATTGATTAACTATTATCAACATTCCTTTCTCCTTGGTTTATATGTTTCATATATTTTCCACTCCTCTTTTCCATGTTTTATATATTTTCTATTCCTTCTGTCCATGTTTTATTAACCAGGTTTTTGAAAAAAACCAGGTTATTAGAATGGTGTATGTCGTTGGGCGGGCGGGCGGGCGGGCTGGCGGGCTGGCGGGCGTCAAACTGGGTGGTTTCCGGCGATTAACTTGAGTTCTGTTGATCATATTGTAACCAAACTTGGTGTACAGTAAGAACATATGGAGAGCTCGCTTGGGATTGCTTTTGGGTTCGGTCCGACAAAGGTCAAGGTCACTGTTACTAAAAATAGAAATTTGGTTTCCGGCGAATAACTTGAGTTACATTGATCATATTGACATCAAACTTGGTGTATAGTAAGAACATGTGGAGAGCTCGCTTGGGATTGCTTTTGGGTTCGGTCCGACAAAGGTCAAGGTCACCGTTACTAAAACTAGCAATTTGGTTTCCGGCGAATAACTTGAGTTTCGTTAATCCTATTGACATCAAACTTGGTGTATAGTAAGAACATGTGGAGAGCTCGCTTGGGATTGTTTTTGGGTTCGGTCCGACAAAGGTCAAGGTCACCGTTACTAAAACTAGCAATTTGGTTTCCGGCGAATAACTTGAGTTTCGTTAATCCTATTGACATCAAACTTGGTGTATAGTAAGAACATGTGGAGAGCTCGCTTGGGATTGCTTTTGGGTTCGGTCCGACAAAGGTCAAGGTCACCGTTACTAAAACTAGCAATTTGGTTTCCGGCGAATAACTTGAGTTTCGTTAATCCTATTGACATTAAACTTGGTGTATAGTAAGAACATGTGGAGAGCTCGCTTGGGATTGCTTTTGGGTTCGGTCCGACAAAGGTCAAGGTCACCGTTACTAAAACTAGCAATTTGGTTTCCGGCGAATAACTTGAGTTTCGTTAATCCTATTGACATCAAACTTGATGTACAGTAAGAACATGTGAAGAGCTTGCTTGGGATTGATTTTGGACCCGTTCTGACGAAGGTCAAGGTCACCATTACTAAAGATAGCAGTTTGGTTTCCGGCGAATAACTTGAGTTTCGTTGAACATATTACCATCAAACTTGGTGTACAGTAAGAACATGTGGAGAGCTTGCTTGGGATTACTTTTGGGTTCGGTCCATCAAAGGTCAAGGTCACCATTACTAAAAATAGAAATTTGGTTTCAGGCCAATAACTTTTGTTTTGTTGATCATATTGACATCAAACTTGGTGTATAGTAAGAAAATGTGGAGAGCTTGCTTGGGGTTGCTTTTGGACTCGTTCCGCCAAAGGTCAAGGTCACCGTTACTTAAAGTAGCAATTTGGTTTCCGGCGAATAACTTTAGATTTGTTGGTCATATTGACATCAAACTTGGTGTATAGTAAGAACATGTGGAGAGCTCGCTTGCTTTTAGAATCGTTTCGTCAAAGGTCAAGGTCACTTTTACTAAAAATTCCAATTTGCTCTCCGGCTAATAACTTTAGATTTGTTGGTCACATTGACATCAAACTTGGTGTATAGTAAGAACATGTGAAGATCTCGCTTGGGATTGCTTTTGGGTTCGTTCCGTCCAAGGTCAAGGTCACTTCAAATTTAAAAATCAGTTTCCACTTAATATCTTCGCTATTCGTGGGTGTATTGACATCAAAGTGTGAGTGTTTGTATGCATGTATCACCTCTGGCACCTTTGCATCATGTATTCATTATACAAATAGAGCCTTGGTTACAAATAATTAAGTTTAAAACCTGGTTTGTGGGCATTGCCCATTTCTTGTTTATTTTCCACTCCTTTTTTCCATGTTTTATATATTTTCCATTCCTTCTGTCCATGTTTTATATATATTCCATTCCTTCTTTCCATGTTTTATTTATTTTCCACTCCTTTTTTCCATGTTTTATATATTTTCCATTCCTTCTTTCCATGCTTTATATATTTTCCATTCCTTCTTTCCATGCTTTATATATTTTCCATTCCTTCTGTCCATGTTTTATATGTTTTCCATTCCTTTTGTCCATGTTTTATATATATTCCATTCCTTCTGTCCATGTTTTATATATTTTCCATTCCTTCTGTCCATGTTTTATATGTTTTCCATTCCTTTTGTCCATGTTTTATATGTTTTCCATTCCTTTTGTCCATGTTTTATATATATTCCATTCCTTCTGTCCATGTTTTATATATTTTCCATTCCTTCTTTCCATGCTTTATATATTTTCCATTCCTTCTTTCCATGCTTTATATATTTTCCATTCCTTCTGTCCATGTTTTATATGTTTTCCATTCCTTTTGTCCATGTTTTATATATATTCCATTCCTTCTGTCCATGTTTTATATATTTTCCATTCCTTCTTTCCATGCTTCACCTTTTTTCTTTTCTTCCTTCCATGTTTCATACTTTTCCACTCATCATTCCCATGTTTCATACTTTTCCACCCATTATTCCATTATTTCCATATAACCTTCTTTTCCATTCCTTCTTTTCATGTTTCCTACTGTTCCATTCCTTCTTTCAATGTTTCATCATTTTCCATTCCTTCTTTCCATGCTTCACCTTTTTTCTTCCTTCCATGTTTCATACTTTTCCACTCATCCTTCCCATGTTTCATACTTTTCCACCCATTATTCCATTATTTCCATATAACCTTCTTTTCCATTCTTTCTTCCCATGTTTCATACTTTTCCACCCATTATTCCATTATTTCCATGTTACCTACTGTTCCATTCCTTCTTTCCATGTTTCATCATTTTTCATCTTTCTTTCCATGTTTCATACTTTTCCATTCTTTCTTTCCATGTTTCATACTTTTCCATTCCTTCTGTCCATGTTTCAGTTATGATCTCCTTTATTCCATGTTTCAGTTATGATCTTCCTTTATTCCATGTTTAATTTTTTCATTCCTTTTATCCATGTCTACATTTACAGGAAGATGCCCTTGTGAATCATATAGCTGCAAAAATTGTGGAGAATGTGTCAACTACCAAAGGTCCAATTGCACAGAAAATGGTTACCACAGAGATGGGTCAGTCCTTGTGGTACATCTTCAAACATTCAACATTAGATGCACTAAGAATTACTGCTCTTTCTGTGAGTATTTGATCCTTTAGGGCAATTTGTTTGGTTTTCTTTAGATTAAAATTATCTCTGTAAGATTATTAGAACCATTTAATGTACATGTATATATTGTTTGTCTATCTTTCCATATGAATCATTGGTGCAATTGCTTTGGCTGCTAACAAAATATGATTGACTCTCTCAGTGTATACTCTAAAATCCATCTTTCCTTTGTTTCTGAGTCACTTTTGTGCACACATGTATTTCTTATATCTTCATCCATTCAACAGGCAATGATTAATTAATTGCTAGAAAATCATCCATTTTTTGCATTAAAAGAGGATTGGTTAAAATATTTTCATATTTGTTTTAATAAAGGATCTCTTTATGGTATATAGACAGCTTACGTTTTTTAGCGTGTTTGAAACATTGAGTTCATCTTGAAAATAGTAATTTAAGTCTCTCATGCTATGCTTGCCTGGCCTATTGTTGTTGTTTATGTGAAAATAAAAACTGTACAGGACCTGTAAATACCTGGTGAACTGAGAAGACAATCATGCTATAATTTTATCATGGTCTTGCCAGAGTCTTTCTTCACTGTTTTGGAACGTGACCTGTGCTCATAAAAATTGATCAAATTTGGAAACAACAGCCAGCGCTTGATGTGAACATATGGTTTACATTTTGACTGTTGTCTGGGAACAACTAAAGCTACTATTTTAGCTATTTCTGAACGGGGTTTAGAATTATTTTTTAAATTCAACTTTTAATTTGGTAATAAATAAATAAATAAATGAGCCGCGTCATGCGATTTGGGGTCTTAATGACATTGTAAACATATTGTCATAAATGACGTCAAACTTTCGTCACATTTCGTGGGAAGGAAATCGCTTGTTTACATCAAGTTGTGCAGAGAGAAATTCGTTTGTACGCGTGATTTACCATCAATAACGGATGAGGGGTTGCAGGTATGATTTAGTATTAACACTTCTTGCATTACATTTGTTGTCTTACAACAAAATTGTTTATTTTTGTCTAAAAATGATAATAATGTATTGAGTGTTGTTTCAGTGTTTTCATGCGGAATTAAAATGAAAACAAATTGATCTATTTTGTATGTAATAATGGCGATTTGTTATGAACAACAGTAAAAATGGCCGTTTTTGTCTTCAATAATGCATATGCCCTTGACGTATCACATTAAAAAGTCTTACGATCGGCATATATTTGATGTTTACACGCTGTTGTGTTCAACCACGACAAACCAATGCTGACGTGTTCACACACTTAATAACGAAGTATAAACACACTATTTTTATTTAGTTCTTGATCTGTTGTGGATATTGGCATGTACTGTTGTTTATCTTTCAAGAAAATAATTTACATTTCAATGTCATAACATTCTCTGTTTGCTTACCGTGCTTTGAATTGACCGAATTCTTGCCATCATGCTACACGTTTTTATGACGTCATTGTATACATGTGTCGGCTAATCAGAACATAATCTATAGTCTGTTTCACAATTTCAATGCCTCTTGTATGGATGGTTAAAAACAATTTTTTTTAAACCACTGAAAGGGATAAGGTATAAGCAGCAGTTATTTCAGCTGTCAACTTATTAATATATATTCTTACTACTTCACATTAATAGTTAACAATGTAAGCTGTGTGTTTTTCATTAGGAAGAGCTTATATGAATATGAATTAATATTTATTGATGGAAATAATATTAACTTAACTACAAATTATAGATAATTACAGTCACTAAATTGACTAAAACCAAGCTGAATATTTATGTATGGTTCATATTTCACTGAAAATGTGATAATTAGTATTATGAATGCTTTTGAAATGCTTCAGGTCATATCAGTACTTCAGATTTTCTTCAGCCGAGCCAGGCATTGTTACAGTTAGGCATACATCTGAGACCGTAAATGAAGAGAAGTTGTGTATTCTGAAGGATCCTACATACCGGTTCCTTGATACCCTCAGATCTGATATAATTCAGCCAGGTGGAATGAGTGACGGGAGACAGAAGTATCTTCGCAAATCTGTTCAACAATATGTCAGACCAGCTTTTCAGGATCAGCTGTGGCCACTATAGCCACTTATATGTACTTGATATGCAAATTAAATTCATAAACGTGAATTGTTATCTTTATTTCTTATTGAATTTCTAATTAAATGGATATACTATAATAAATTGCAAAACATTTTTGAATGATAAATTAGTGCATAGCTTATACAATTATATTCATAACAATGCAGTCAAAAAATGAATTCTATAGTTGCTAGGTAACCAAGCCTCACAGAAGGGTTGATGTAAATTATTGTTAAAATTCATTGAACTAAGTTGCAGTATTATATCAAAGTACACACACATATATTGTACAAAAATAAAGCAAATTTATTACACCCATATCACATGAAACAATTTGAAATTGTAACGTCAAATCGACGTCAGATCAACGTTTGACAGGTTTTACGTGATGTCACTCTCTTTTCTGTAGTGAAATAAGTAGTTGGTGGATTTTCAATTGATTGGTGTTATTTGGAAGTAAAATAATTTCGCTTTCATTATATACCCAAAACTGAAAATAAATAAATATATATATATTAACATGATGCGGCCCAAATAAAAAAAATGTGACAAACATGCATGTTCAATATATGACATAAACATGTATGTTCACAATATGACATAAACATGTATGTTCAAAATATGACATAAACATGCATGTTCAAAATATGACATAAACATGCATGTTCAAAATATGACATAAACATGTATATTCAAAATATGACATAAACATCTATGTTCAAAATATGACATAAACATGTATGTTCAAAATATGAAATAAACAAATTTAAGTGCGACTGAAAATCCTGTTCTGTCTTTGTGCCCCACAAATATACTGGGGGGGGGGGTATAGTGCTTTACACTTGTTATTACCCCCTGCTATAGGGGATATGATATATTTGCATTGTAACTATCTTTCAGGCTCTGCACAGAATCACTCGACACAACCCACAAGTGTTCCAGTCAGTGATAGATACTGTTGGTCTATCTACGTTACTGTCAGCATTGTCATTTGGTATTACTAGAATTCAGCAGTCTATTGTCACCATGTTTGGAGCTCTCCTTGTTTCTGGGACTTCTTTGAACAGACTGACCCAAGATAAGGTAAAATTGTATTTTATTACAAAATTAAAAAATCCTACATGTTGAACCATAACATTATTGTTTTTTTGATCTACAGAAACTGGGGGTTTGATTTCAGAACAAGTTCAGACAAATCTTCCTTGGCTGACACCCTGCTATAGCAGAACAAGTTCAGACAAGTCTTCCTTGGATGACACCCTGCTATAGCAGAACAAGTTCAGACAAGTCTTCCTTGGCTGACACCCTGCTATAGCAGAACAAGTTCAGACAAGTCTTCCTTGGATGACACCCTGCTAAATTTCTTTAAACAAAAATTGCAATGGGGATGGGGGCACTTTTCCATGTATTTATATAGTGGGAAAAATCTTCTTTTCAGAAACTGTTGGTCCTATTTCAAAATACTTTCACTTGAATGTTCCTTAGGTGGTCCTTTTCCTGATTCCCTCAAATAAAGTGGTTCAATGCAGAACCCTAGTTACCATGGCAACCAAAAAAGATAAGTTGTAAAATATTCTGCACAGAAACCATGGGCTGATCGCGAAATAGTTTCCCTGAAATTTGGTAACCCTCTTCTGAATTCCTTCTGTCTCATTGTTTTAAGACCATGACTGCCAGGGGCCATGATCTCAGGTGAGCGATAAGGGCTTTCATGGCCCTCTTGTTATGGATTTGAAACTGAAGCATTATTTAAACATCTGAGCCATAATGTACCCTTGTGAGCGTTTAAATTTTCAATTACATGTTATTCATTGATAGTTTTGAGCTAGTATATGGAGAATTTCTTGATTACCATTTTAGGATTTTCTACAAAAAATTCTACGCCTACTGGAGAGTCCGTCAACTGTGATAAGAGGGAAGGCTTTTGTTGTAATACATGAACTTGCCAAGAACAACTATGATATCTTACTGACAAGTTGTCAACTAAGGTAATACAGTGTTTTATAGTCATAGTTGTCAACTAAGGTAATACAGTGTTTTATAGTCATAGTTGTCAACTAAGGTAATACAGTGTTTTATAGTCATAGTTGTCAACTAAGGTAATACAGTGTTTTATAGTCATAGTTGTCAACTAAGGTAATACAGTGTTTTATAGTCATAGTTGTCAACTAAGGTAATACAGTGTTTTATAGTCATACTTGTCAACTCAGGTAATACAGTGTTTTATAGTCACACTTGTCAACTAAGGTAATACAGTGTTTTATAGTCATACTTGTCAACTCAGGTAATACAGTGTTTTATAGTCACCCTTGTCAACTAAGGTAATACAGTGTTTTATAGTCATACTTGTTCACTTACGCTCTCCTTTAAAATGTTTTTAGTGCTTCCCCAAATGACCCGCCAAATTTAGTTTAAACTTGTTTATTTTACATCAAGGATGAAACAAATTCTTCAAACTTATACTTATCACTGACAATGACTGCTTTCAGGCTAAGTAATCAGTGCTCGTGCTGTATTCAGGGATTGTGAAGCTATTTATCAAACCCTTCTCAATGTGGAGAATCATTATGCCTTCATGTGCCCAAAATTGAACCCAATTCAAATTATTTGGCTCTTCTGTGCAGGACTTTCACTCATTTTCCCATTTGTAACAGGTGTATGCAGAAAAAGTCTTAAAGAATAATTAACCAATTAACCTACTTCAAACTCATCGCTGTTGCTAGTTGCAATAATCTCATTTGAGATCTGTCTTAAACATAAAACTAGATTTTGACCTATAAGACTGCATTGTCAACCAACAGAGTCAGTTATAGACAAGATTATGACCTATAAGACTGCATTGTCAACCAATAGAGTCAGTTATAGACAAGATTATGACATATAAGACTGCATTGTCAACCAATAGAGTCAGTTATAGACAAGATTTTGACCTATAAGACTGCATTGTCAACCAACAGAGTCAGTTATAGACAAGATTTTGACCTATAAGACTGCATTGTCAACCAATAGAGTCAGTTATAGACAAGATTATGACCTATAAGACTGCATTGTCAACCAACAGAGTCAGTTATAGACAATATTTTGACCTATAAGACTGCATTGTCAACCAACAGAGTCAGTTATAGACAAGATTATGACCTATAAGACTGCATTGTCAACCAACAGAGTCAGTTATAGACAAGATTTTGACCTATAAGACTGCATTGTCAACCAACAGAGTCAGTTATAGACAAGATTATGACATATAAGACTGCATTGTCAACCAACAGAGTCAGTTATAGACAAGATTTTGACATATAAGACTGCATTGTCAACCAACAGAGTCAGTTATAGACAAGATTTTGACCTATAAGACTGCATTGTCAACCAACAGAGTCAGTTATAGACAAGATTTTGACATATAAGACTGCATTGTCAACCAACAGAGTCAGTTATAGACAAGATTTTGACATACAATCGCTAATAACAGTACTGAGACTCTATATTGTATAATTGACATTGTACAAGAAATGAAGACATGTTGCATTTGAGAAGTTTTGTGGAACCTTGGAATAGACCCAGAAAATGTTGGGGAAATTTCAGCTCAAATGTTGATTTTTCACTCAAAGGTTGAAGATTGCTCTGTTTCACTCAAGATTGCTTCATGACAACAGATTTGAGTGAAACAATCATTTGATATTATTTAATATTGTCAACAAATGTATTTCAGACTTGTGATGTATCTTGAGAGGGACAGTCGACGTCAGACCCCCAGAGATACAAAAGTCGACCCGTCTGAAATGGAATATTTAAATCGATGTTTAGATCTCATTATCAACTATATTTCTGATGGTGTACCAAAAATTATGGGTAAACAATTTTGTCCATGAAACTGTCATATTTGAGTTTGTCTGATAAGCTTGTAGATGATTCTGTGGTTGTATTTGTTATACAGTGGGATGTTAAACTATTACCAGGTATTGTTCTCTACCACCTTCACTTTTCTATCTACTTCATTGAAATTCAACCATGTAATAGATTGGAATATAATGTTATAAAAAATGTCTCGGAGCATATAAGTAATAATAGAATAATCTCCATGGCAACATAACTGCTCTGTTTTCTGACCAGTGTCATAATAATGTGTGTGAATGTTTGTGAAACATTCTAAATCTTAGGAAAACATGGTAGTACTTTTCCATATATTTTTAACACCCCTCGTGGATGTTTCCAATTCTGAATATTTTCTTCAAAAATCTTAGTTTTTCTATCATTTAGTTGAGTAAATGAAGACATTCAGTTAGTCATTGTATTATTTAAAGAATGTTTTTGTGCTCATTGGTTTAATAAGAAGGTATGGACAGAAACATGTACTGTTCAAAAAGGCATAATCATTTTTTCAGTTCATCTGAGTATGTAATGTATATAACAATTCATCTGAATACATGTATTTACTAAAACATAAACTGAACTAATTTGAGACTAAAAAGTTTAGTTTGGAATATTGAAACTGATCTTGAGCGTAAACCCTAATACACAGTATAATTTGTTATATTTATATATCTATGTTTATTTTTACAGGTGATGTGTTATCTGCCCTTGATTCTGTTGCTGGAAGAAAACATCCAAACACTGTGCAAGCTAAACAGTTGAAGAGTTCTCTGCCCTTAGTTCATATATTCTTACATCTTGTTACCAGTCAGGTATAACTTAATATATTGACTACTATAAACCACAAAAATATTTAGCGCTTTCTAAGTTTGTGATTTTCGCTATTGAAATTTTTCCATGAAAATAGATTGCCACAAAAAAGTGACAATTGGTATGAAGTGACCACTTTTACCAGAATGTCCTTGATAAATCACAGTGCTGGTGGCATGAAGTGACCACTTTCACCAGAATGTCCTTGATAAATCACAGTGCTGGTGGCATGAAGTGACCACTTTCACCAGAATGTCCTTGATAAATCACAGTGCGGGTGGCATGAAGTGACCACTTTCACCAGAATGTCCTTGATAAATCACAGTGCTGGTGGTATGAAGTGACCACTTTCACCAAAATGTCCTTGATAAATCACAGTGCTGGTGGCATGAAGTGACCACTTTCACCAGAATGTCCTTGATAAATCACAGTGCTGGTGGCATGAAGTGACCACTTTCACCAAAATGTCCTTGATAAATCAATGTGCTGGATGAAGTGACCACTTTCACCAGAATGTCCTTGATAAATCACAGTGCTGGTGGTATGAAGTGACCACTTTCACCAGAATGTCCTTGATAAATCACAGTGCTGGTGGTATGAAGTGACCACTTTCACCAGAATGTCCTTGATAAATCACAGTGCTGGTGGCATGAAGTGACCACTTTCACCAGAATGTCCTTGATAAATCACAGTGCTGGTGGCATGAAGTGACCACTTTCACCAGAATGTCCTTGATAAATCACAGTGCTGGTGGTATGAAGTGACCACTTTCACCAGAATGTCCTTGATAAATCACAGTGCTGGTGGCATGAAGTGACCACTTTCACCAGAATGTCCTTGATAAATCACAGTGCTGGATGAAGTGACCACTTTCACCAGAATGTCCTTGATAAATCACAGTCCTGGATGAACTTGATGGAAAAGGTCATTTATGTGCAGTCCAATCTCAAACCCAACTTGACAAGCATGAGAGGGCATACCAGAAATGCTTTTATTTTTGCATGCACCCTTGTTGGACATTCACAAACATGTATGCTATATTAAAAAAATGTTTTGACATGAATTGAATTTCAGTTCACGTTGGTCATAATTTGTGTAAGCACATTCCAGATTTCATTTTTTATCTACTGAATCGTAAATTAGATATAAATAGTTAAAGTCTGAAATACTTAAGTGAAACTTTGAGCTGACTTTGAGTCTAGATACTATGCAAATTCTTCAGAGGTACACCCTTAGGTTCAAATTCCAGCTGTTGTTGTGAGGTTGGTGATCCAGAGTGCTTAAATTGGTAGTAGACTTTTTTTTGAAAATTGATAATGTTGTTGAAGAGATGTTCTTCAAGAGAGGACCAGTTTGGAGAGGTTTGGGACCCCTGGATTGACCAGTTTAAAGTGGTTTCAGTGTAATTGTTTTGAAAATTAGTATAGAGATTGTTAACTTTGATAAGCATTATACATTAAACTAGTTTTCAGAATTTCATTATCTGGAATATGTGATCCTTATATATATATATACCAGAAATATTTCAGGTTTTCCGTCCAAAGATTGTTACTGAAGAGTTTGTTAGGAGTTTAGGCTCATTACTTACACACGTGAAAAGAATAGAAAATGGCGAAACCAATATTGAAGCTTCCAATGGTGAGCAGAAATACTTAATAAATTAAAGGATTCATAATTCTTAGGATATCAAATCATTTTTTATTCAATATAGTCAACAATATTCATTAATAGTAGATTTTGGTTCCAAGGGTCACCAGCTTGTGGCTAGAGATAGGGTAGGAATTTTCTCTAATGAGCCACAGCTTTCGTTATTCTAGATTTTAAAGTAATATTAGGCTCATTTTATGTTCAATTGTTTACCTGAACAAACATGAAAAATATATTTCCTCTAGTTAAAACATCAATAAACATGCATTAACAAAATGTTCTTGATTTTCAAGACTGATACTTTCAAATGACTACCTACACTATATATGTAAATCATACACTATGTAAATCATACACTATGTAAATCATGGCATTTTATAAAATGTGACTGAATTGATATGTTTGAACTAATGTTTGGTTAACAAGTAAAAGGTCATGTTTGTTAATAAATGTTCCTTTGTTTTGATTAAGAAATAAACTGACATTACTCTCTCCGTCAATTAAAATAATATGACCGATGAAATTTGTTTCACTTAATAACAATTTGACAGAAAGTTTTGTCGAGATAACTTTGCTCTTACATAAATAAGACAGAGGTATGGGGCTGTAGTGTTGGACAGAGGTTTACTGCTGTAGTCTTTATGTTAAAAAGCTTTGAAGAAAGATCAAAATGTTCTTGGCTTAACATTTATAGCATGTTCATGTATTATTTGACATAAAATTTTGAAGTCTTTTCATGCTGTAATACACTATGAAACAGTGTTGTGTAGGGTTAATGTTTTAAACTTATATTTGCTTTTTCTCAGAGAAATACAAAGGTAAAATTATAGAATTATAGCTATCAAAGTTTTATATAGACCTATTGCTAAAGTTTCCTAGATTTGCTAAATGCCATGCCTTTGTATCAATACTTATCTGTTTCTTTTTCTGGCAAATAATTGCATATATAGCATATACATCCTTACATCAGTTTTACAAATTTATTTATATTGATTTATTCTCACATCATTTTTTAATTCCTGTTGCTGTTTAGGCAAACAATCCTAAATTGTCTTCATTGCTTGAATTAGACAGCTTCATTTTACCTTCCGTGGCCTGATTCTCTGCTTCAATACTTCACATCTATTCTGAAAGTGTCTGTGTATTGTTTTGTATAGCAGCTTAGGTTTTTGTAGTAGGAACTGAATTTTATAGTCAGATTTAGCTTGTGTGTTCCTAGTTTATAAAAGTCATCAATTTTTGTTGACACACATTAGAAAATAATTTTGCAACTAGGTTATCACATTTAATGATTGAGCTTATGATTTGGACAGAGCTGTGAATGTATGTGTCTTAGCTGTAGAACATTGTTATTGTATTGGCTAACGTCGCTGGCTTTTGTCTATTATTACTCCAAAAAATCATTCATTTTTTAGCTAAAATATCAGTTGCCATGGCTTTGTTATGTCCCTTGTATTAGCTAAAATATCAGTTCCCATGGCTTTGTTATGTCCCTTGTATTAGCTAAAATATCAGTTGCCATGGCTTTGTTATGTCCCTTGTATTCAGACTGGATCCCATGACTTTGTTATGTCCCTTGTATTCAGACTGGATCCCATGGCTTTGTTATGTCCCTTGTATTCAGACTGGATTGACTTTGTTATGTCCCTTGTATTCAGACTGGATGGATTTATTAATATGGTCTTAGCAAACAATTGCATCACCTGTTGTATTGCCAAATTTTGCAACATACAGTGATCTTAAAAACTGGGTCTGAGGTTAAGAACCTGAGATAGGAGACCAGTCTAAATATTCATGAATCGGATTGGTTGGTTCTGAACAGAGTGTTAAAATTGACCAATCGTATGGCTGCATTCTGAGACTGGTTTCAACTCTCAGTTTTGTATCCTCCTGTATAAATGATGTCATGAGCACCTTTAGTTCTTTTATATAGTATTGCTTGCTTTTCAAGCTTGCCTCAACTTTGATGGTGAGTGAAAAGACATTTTGTCCAGCAAACATGAACAGATTGATAGTCAATCAAGGGGTTAGGTATTCATTGAAAGTGTCAGGAATCAGAAATATGAGTTTTACCATGTACTGTCAGCTGTTTGCTGCTACCTGACTAACCTTTGTTGTAAGATTGAACTGACCAAAGTTAATGGCGGGCTAATTCATTATGTAAACTCAGGGTTTTTCGTACAAATTCAGGATCATCAGTTGTTGAAAAGTACAGCTTGTGTTTCTGTAGTTAATGTTGTTTTCTTTGCCAGTAATAGTGCAAAGTATGTTTATTATCTTATAATAGTATTGACTAAGGTGTTTATTTTGATATAACAGCATTTGTATGGAAACTTCACTGCAGATTATATCATGATTATATATATTTCAAAGTGTGGAAGTGGAACAAGGCCTTCTCGCTACCATATTGTTGCAGATAGACTAGCTTTCAAGGCCTTCTCGCTACCATATTGTTGCAGATAGACTAGCTTTCAAGGCCTTCTCGCTACCATATTGTTGCAGATAGACTAGCTTTCAAGGCCTTCTCGCTACCATATTGTTGCAGATAGACTAGCTTTCAAGGCCTTCTCGCTACCATATTGTTGCAGATAGACTAGCTTTCAAGGCCTTCTTGCTACCATATTGTTGCAGATAGACTAGCTTTCAAGGCCTTCTCGCTACCATATTGTTGCAGATAGACTAGCTTTCAAGGCCTTCTCGCTACCATATTGTTGCAGATAAGACTAGCTTTCAAGGCCTTCTTGCTACCATATTGTTGCAGATAGACTAGCTTTCAAGGCCTTCTCGCTACCATATTGTTGCAGATAAGACTAGCTTTGCATTCACCCCTTGAATTTTGATATTTCAATGATCGCATACATGGACAGAATGACTGTATCTAATGTGCTGATGGGAAATTAGAAGCTTGTATTATGAGATGTTGTCACCTATCAGTTTATTGTTAGATTGTATAATCCATTTTCAAGAACATGTTGGTTGATGCATGGGTAGTTTCAGTCATCAGCTAAATAATGTTCTTGAGATATTAGCTGCAATGTACAATCACAAGTACTAGAGTGTCAACAGACATACACAAAATTAACATCACTCTGACAGGTCAGTAGGCTTTCTCTGTACATGCCACTAGAAAACTGTAAAAGTGATGTATTTAAAAGATTCTAAGCGTTGCTGTTACATTTAAATTTTTACTTTTTTTGTGTGCAGAACTTCATACTATGTCATAATTGTAAAATGACTGAGTATCAGATTTATATATCTTTATTTTCTATGCATGCTGAAGTTATTTCCCTTTATCTGAGATCGCTACCACTCTCTTTCATTTACTGGATTACTGTGTAGAAATGGCATTAAACAGAAAACCAACAAACTCTTGTTTAACAGAAATATTTCTCACTGCGCTTTTACTGTAATTTTCAACTACATATATATTAATCATAGGGACTGTGATCTAAGGACTGAGTGCCTGACTTCTGATCTGAAAGTCATAGGTTTAAATGCCAGCATTGACAAGATGATTGCGCTGTCTTCACTATCCCTGAATTAGGTACATGTATTGGATTGAAACACAGAAACCTGTCATCAAGAGTGATTATACCAAGAAAAATAATTTGTTTTACTTTAAATGAAAAATAAATAAATTGAAACTTAACTGATATCGGTTATTAAATGACTCACAAACTATTTTCACATTTTCATATATCCACATTTTAGGGATAAAGTGGAATGTTTTAGGGATAAAGTGGAATGAGAAATCTGTTTCCATAGTAACTGGCATATTCTGCAGACTATTTCTCATTTCCCTCTGCATGTTGATTTGATTAAATTTATGTTTTCTCAATTCAATTGATAAAATTTGTATATTTTGTGGATATGAAGTATTTATGTAACTTATACATGTATTTGATGACTTCTGATTAGGAAGTTGAGCATTTATTTGAAGAAATTTGGTTTTAAGGGACAATCACTCTGTTGAGTCACATTGTACTGGGGACAGCAAATTGATTGTTACTGTAAGTACCATATATACTCAAAAGAGATTAACTTTATAGTAAAGTTTTTGTTGGAATGGTTTAAAGCTGCTAGCCTGTTATCACGAATTTCAGATTTTTAGAGTGTTTAACTTAAGTTATATGGATTTCTTTCAACATACTTTCAGGTGTAATTACGGTAGCTGAGTTTGTAAATACAGTGATGTCAGTTGTTGAAGGAATTTCTCAACATCCCACATTGTTAATGGAACATGGATATGTCGTCATGGAAATAGTGTTGCCCACTTTAGCTGAACTGGTTGTTAGTCAGAATGGTAAGAAATTTCCCTCTGCATTGATCCTGTGAAATTAAGTTATTCCCTTTGTGACAGCATGAGAAAAAGTCATAAAAGGCTATGTAAATATTATATGAATAGAAATACAGTAAAACCTCAACTAAAGACCACCTCAATAATTAGACCACCTCAAAATTAAGAGCACAATTTAGAAGTCCATTTTCACTGTTTTGCTCTTTATGAAATTTATGAAACAAGTTTTTTAAAATAAGTAATAAATTCAATGCAATAATGAGCTACAATGAAATAATATATTGACATCATAAACTTACCAGTAAATTTTTTGGGCTTAGTATTATAGCAGCCATCACTGTAGACAATTGTGAAGTTACCTCATATCCCTTACCAGTGATAAGTTATATTTCTGATTTGCCTTTAATTAAGAGAGAAAATGAATAAAAACAGCAAGGCCTCAAGATCTATTTTTTTATGAGGAACTGGTCACGCTTTGGTAAAATCATGAGGAACTTGTCACGCTCTGGTAAAATCATGAGCAACTAGTCACGCTCTGGTAAAATCATGAGGAACTAGACACGCTCTGGTAAAATCATGAGGAACTAGTCACGCTCTGGTAAAATCATGAGGAACTAGACACGCTCTGGTAAAATCATGAGGAACTAGTCACGCTCTGGTAAAATCATGAGGAACTAGACACGCTCTGGTAAAATCATGAGGAACTAGTCACGCTCTGGTAAAATCATGTGCAACTAGTCACGCTCTGGTAAAATCATGAGGAACTAGACACGCTCTGGTAAAATCATGTGCAACTAGTCACGCTTTGGTAAAATCATGAGGAACTAGTCACACTCTGGTAAAATCATGTGCAACTAGTCACGCTTTGGTAAAATCATGAGGAACTAGACACGCTCTGGTAAAATCATGAGGAACTAGACACGCTCTGGTAAAATCATGAGGAACTAGTCACGCTCTGGTAAAATCATGAGGAACTAGACACGCTCTGGTAAAATCATGAGGAACTAGTCACACTCTGGTAAAATCATGTGCAACTAGTCACGCTTTGGTAAAATCATGAGGAACTAGACACGCTCTGGTAAAATCATGAGGAACTAGACACGCTCTGGTAAAATCATGAGGAACTAGTCACACTCTGGTAAAATCATGTGCAACTAGTCACGCTTTGGTAAAATCATGAGCAACTAGTCACGCTCTGGTAAAATCATGAGGAACTAGACACGCTCTGGTAAAATCATGAGGAACTAGTCACGCTCTGGTAAAATCATGAGGAACTAGTCACACTCTGGTAAAATCATGAGGAACTAGTCACACTCTGGTAAAATCATGTGCAACTAGTCACGCTCTGGTAAAATCATGAGGAACTAGACACGCTCTGGTAAAATCATGAGGAACTAGTCACGCTCTGGTAAAATCATGAGGAACTAGTCACACTCTGGTAAAATCATGAGGAACTAGACACGCTCTGGTAAAATCATGAGCAACTAGTCACGCTCTGGTAAAATCATGAGCAACTAGTCACGCTTTGGTAAAATCATGAGGAACTAGTCACGCTTTGGTAAAATCATGAGCAACTAGTCACGCTCTGGTAAAATCATGAGCAACTAGTCACGCTTTGGTAAAATCATGAGGAACTAGACACGCTCTGGTAAAATCATGTGCAACTAGTCACGCTTTGGTAAAATCATGAGCAACTAGTCACGCTTTGGTAAAATCATGAGGAACTAGTCACACTCTGTTAAAATCATGAGGAACTAGACACGCTCTGTTAAAATCATGAGGAACTAGTCACGCTTTGGTAAAATCATGAGGAACTAGTCACGCTTTGGTAAAATCATGAGCAACTAGTCACGCTCTGGTAAAATCATGAGCAACTAGTCACGCTTTGGTAAAATCATGAGCAACTAGACACGCTCTGGTAAAATCATGTGCAACTAGTCACGCTTTGGTAAAATCATGAGCAACTAGTCACGCTTTGGTAAAATCATGAGCAACTAGTCACACTCTGTTAAAATCATGAGGAACTAGTCACACTCTGTTAAAATCATGAGGAACTAGACACGCTCTGGTAAAATCATGAGGAACTAGTCACACTCTGGTAAAATCATGTGCAACTAGACACGCTTTGGTAAAATCATGAGGAACTAGTCACACTCTGGTAAAATCATGTGCAACTAGTCACGCTCTGGTAAAATCATGTGCAACTAGTCACGCTCTGGTAAAATCATGTGCAACTAGTCACGCTCTGGTAAAATCATGTGCAACTAGTCACGCTTTGGTAAAATCATGTGCAACTAGTCACGCTTTGGTAAAATCATGAGGAACTAGACACGCTCTGGTAAAATCATGAGGAACTAGTCACGCTCTGGTAAAATCATGAGGAACTAGACACGCTCTGGTAAAATCATGAGGAACTAGTCACGCTCTGGTAAAATCATGAGGAACTAGTCACGCTCTGGTAAAATCATGAGGAACTAGTCACGCTCTGGTAAAATCATGAGGAACTAGACACGCTCTGGTAAAATCATGAGGAACTAGACACGCTCTGGTAAAATCATGAGGAACTAGACACGCTCTGGTAAAATCATGAGGAACTAGTCACACTCTGGTAAAATCATGAGGAACTAGACACACTCTGGTAAAATCATGAGGAACTAGTCACACTCTGGTAAAATCATGAGGAACTAGACACGCTCTGGTAAAATCATGAGGAACTAGTCACACTCTGGTAAAATCATGAGGAACTAGACACGCTCTGGTAAAATCATGAGGAACTAGACACGCTCTGGTAAAATCATGAGGAACTAGTCACGCTCTGGTAAAATCATGAGGAACTAGTCACGTTCTGGTAAAATCATGAGGAACTAGACACGCTCTGGTAAAATCATGAGGAACTAGTCACACTCTGGTAAAATCATGAGGAACTAGTCACGCTCTGGTAAAATCATGAGGAACTAGTCACGCTCTGGTAAAATCATGAGGAACTAGACACACTCTGGTAAAATCATGTGCAACTAGTCACGCTTTGGTAAAATCATGAGGAACTAGTCACGCTCTGGTAAAATCATGAGGAACTAGTCACGCTCTGGTAAAATCATGAGGAACTGGTCACGCTCTGGTAAAATCATGAGGAACTAGTCACGCTCTGGTAAAATCATGAGGAACTAGTCACGCTCTGGTAAAATCATGAGGAACTAGTCACGCTCTGGTAAAATCATGAGGAACTAGTCACGCTTTGGTAAAATCATGAGGAACTAGTCACGCTTTGGTAAAATCATGTGGAACTAGTCACGCTTTGGTAAAATCATGAGGAACTAGTCACGCTCTGGTAAAATCATGAGGAACTAGTCACACTCTGGTAAAATCATGAGGAACTAGACACACTCTGTTAAAATCATGAGGAACTAGTCACGCTCTGGTAAAATCATGAGGAACTAGTCACACTCTGGTAAAATCATGAGGAACTAGTCACACTCTGGTAAAATCATGAGGAACTAGTCACACACTGGTAAAATCATGAGGAACTAGACACGCTCTGGTAAAATCATGAGCAACTAGACACGCTCTGGTAAAATCATGAGGAACTTTTCACACTCTGTTAAAATCATGAGGAACTAGTCACGCTCTGGTAAAATCATGAGGAACTAGTCACACTCTGGTAAAATCATGAGGAACTAGTCGCGCTCTGGTAAAATCATGAGGAACTAGTCACACTCTGGTAAAATCATGAGGAACTAGTCACACTCTGGTAAAATCATGAGGAACTAGTCACACTCTGGTAAAATCATGAGGAACTAGTCACACTCTGGTAAAATCATGAGGAACTAGTCACGCTCTGTTAAAATCATGAGGAACTAGTCACGCTCTGGTAAAATCATGAGGAACTAGTCGCGCTCTGGTAAAATCATGAGGAACTAGACACGCTCTGGTAAAATCATGAGGAACTAGTCACGCTCTGGTAAAATCATGAGGAACTAGTCACGCTCTGGTAAAATCATGAGGAACTAGTCACGCTCTGGTAAAATCATGAGGAACTAGTCACGCTTGGGTAAAATCATGCAATACTATTGTAATGTAGCTGTTTGTCAAGTTTATGAGGAACTAGTCACACACTGGTAAAATCATGCAATACTATTGTAATGTAGCTGTTTGTCAAGTTTATGAGGAACTAGTCACACACTGGTAAAATCATGCAATACTATTGTAATGTAGCTGTTTGTCAAGTTTTTATGTGCAATTTTCAGGTGATACTCGAGTGTTATCTCTCAGCTTGTTCTCAGAGATGGCCACTGTATTCCTTACACAAGATGCGGTTGTCACCACCAGTAAAGTGGACGCTAAAAGATTGCATGTCATCATTGGTGATAAACTATTTCCACAGTAAGTGCCTGGTCCCAGAATCAATAAACAATTTAAGATTTTCAGGAGCTCAGTGCCCAGATGTCTGTGCCATTGTGTCTATCATTGTTATTGTAATATTTATCTTGGGTCAGTTTCGTTTAGTCTTTAGTTCATCCAAGCAGAAGACTTGGGTAAACTTATGTGATCAGTCTTCTTCCGTTGTCAATTTGGCATTTGTGTCTTCCATCCAAATTATTTCACTGGCATTATCCGGTGATGGTCCTTCATCAAACTTGCCAGAATCAAATTAATTTAAAATCTCAGACTGAAACTAATGGAATTGAAACTGATTTGGTTTAAAATGATAATATGGTAAACATCTACTTAAATAAATAATCCATAATTTGTGAAATGAATTCTCAGAATTTAGAATGATTTTTTAGAAATTAAATTTGGTGTTGTCTTTATAAGAAAACCAAAAATGTTCACCGACAGTTGGGTTTGATTTTCCTACATAACACACAAAATAAATATCAGTATTTACCAAGGGGAGTGATATAGAGTCTTCATTGTTCTCTTGTTGGTTTGGTTTAGTTAGAACACAAATTGCTAGAAGGTGAGCTAATATGATGCTGTCTGGCACCTGGTTTAGTTAGAACACAAATTGCTAGAAGGTGAGCTAATATGATGCTGTCTGGCACCTGGTTTAGTTAGAACACAAATTGCTAGAAGGTGAGCTAATATGATGCTGTCTGGCACCTGGTTTAGTTAGAACACAAATTGCTAGAAGGTGAGCTAATATGATGCTGTCTGGCACCTGGTTTAGTTAGAACACAAATTGCTAGAAGGTGAGCTAATATGATGCTGTCTGGCACCTGGTTTAGTTAGAACACAAATTGCTAGAAGGTGAGCTAATATGATGCTGTCTGGCACCTGGTTTAGTTAGAACACAAATTGCTAGAAGGTGAGCTAATATGATGCTGTATGGCACCTGGTTTTTGTCCTCCTCTGTCATCCTTTCATTTTTGTCTCGAGTATAAATACAACTAAAGCTAATTTGTCAAGAGAATTTTATTCATGCTTAGGAATTTGTATATATCTATGAGACCCAATTAAGGTTAGATGATAAGCTTGATTCTTAAATTTAGAGTAACTGCCCTTTCATTTTTAAAGTACTGATGAAAAACCTCTAATATTCATTTTCTATTTTTGTTATGAACAACTACATTGTATATTGAATGAAAACCCTCCACCATACATTTTCTGTTTTGTTTTGATTTTCTATATTCGATGAAAATCTCTACCATACATTTTCTAGTTTTGTTATAAATGAATTACTAAATTGGATGAAAATGTCTACCATATGATTTTCTCTTTCAGTTATGAACAAATCTTATTAGATCAAGATCCTCTACCATACTACGGACTTAAGTTGCTTCTGGCTTTGTTAGAATCAAATTCTGCCTTCATTAAACAGTTTCAACAATTGGGACTAGTTTCTGTGATATTTCAAGTCCTTTTGGTAAGTAGATATTTGAGTTTGTCAGTGTACCAGATCATCAGGGCAATTGTTTAGCCATTTTTGGAGTCTGTTAATAGGTACCATTCCCCACTAAAACAAAATGCTTTTCCCCCTATTTACACTTAAATTCCCCTTACAACAAAAAAGCTATGACAATTCTTGTAAGATCAGTATGAGTGAATCCACATTCCTAAAAAACTATAAATTGCAAAAACATTAATTTAACGTTCTAATAACAGCGCCTTACATCTCTTTCAAAAGCATTCCATATATACTTGACTGGTGCCAATAATTGTAGAATCTAACTGTGGTTGTATCATTTGTTACTACATCTAAATGACGTCGCTGATGTACATAATTCATCAGTGAAATGATGACAATCACAATTACCTCAAAGTGATTGCCTTAGTAGTTTCTACCTGAAGAATTTGTATTGAATATTTATGGCACGAATAACATACTGTAAACTTAGAAATGTTTGTGAGTTCTAAGTTGGATAGACAATCTTGAGGCAATGTATATGGAATTTAGACACTCATGATTGCTCATATTTATATCCCACATACAATGTCACTCGTTGTCTATATATGATTGCTCATGTTTATATCCCACGTACAATGTCACTCGTTGTCTATATATGTTTGCTCATGTTTATATCCCACATACAATGTCACTCGTTGTCTATATATGATTGCTCATGTTTATATCCCACATACAATGTCACTCGTTGTCTATATATGATTGCTCATGTTTATATCCCACATACAATGTCACTCGTTGTCTATATATGATTGCTCATGTTTATATCCCACCTACAATGTCACTCGTTGTCTATATATGATTGCTCATGTTTATATCCCACATTCAATGTCACTCGTTGTCTATATATGATTGCTCATGTTTATATCCCACATTCAATGTCACTCGTTGTCTATATATGATTGCTCATGTTTATATCCCACATACAATGTCACTCGTTGTCTATATATGATTGCTCATGTTTATATCCCACCTACAATGTCACTCGTTGTCTATATATGATTGCTCATGTTTATATCCCACATACAATGTCACTCGTTGTCTATATATGATTGCTCATGTTTATATCCCACATACAATGTCACTCGTTGTCTATATATGATTGCTCATGTTTATATCCCACCTACAATGTCACTCGTTGTCTATATATGATTGCTCATGTTTATATCCCACATACAATGTCACTCGTTGTCTATATATGATTGCTCATGTTTATATCCCACATACAATGTCACTCGTTGTCTATATATGATTGCTCATGTTTATATCCCACATACAATGTCACTCGTTGTCTATATATGATTGCTCATGTTTATATCCCACATACAATGTCACTCGTTGTCTATATATGATTGCTCATGTTTATATCCCACATACAATGTCACTCGTTGTCTATATATGATTGCTCATGTTTATATCCCACATACAATGTCACTCGTTGTCTATATATGATTGCTCATGTTTATATCCCACATACAATGTCACTCGTTGTCTATATATGATTGCTCATGTTTATATCCCACATACAATGTCACTCGTTGTCTATATATGATTGCTCATGTTTATATCCCACATACAATGTCACTCGTTGTCTATATATGATTGCTCATGTTTATATCCCACCTACAATGTCACTCGTTGTCTATATATGATTGCTCATGTTTATATCCCACATTCAATGTCACTCGTTGTCTATATATGATTGCTCATGTTTATATCCCACCTACAATGTCACTCGTTGTCTATATATGATTGCTCATGTTTATATCCCACCTACAATGTCACTCGTTGTCTATATATGATTGCTCATGTTTATATCCCACATACAATGTCACTCGTTGTCTATATATGATTGCTCATGTTTATATCCCACATACAATGTCACTCGTTGTCTATATATGATTGCTCATGTTTATATCCCACATACAATGTCACTCGTTGTCTATATATGATTGCTCATGTTTATATCCCACATACAATGTCACTCGTTGTCTATATATGTTTGCTCATGTAAATATTTAAATTATTCAACTGGTTTTCAAAAAAAAGATAAAAACTCACTAAAGTTTTGTACATATGTATTATATTCATAGAATGTATGTACTTATTGAGTGATGTATTGACACCCTTTATCCTCTGTTCACAGGATCATCAGAATAACTCACTAAGCAGTGCTATGCAGAGTATTGCTGGAATATTGAACTGTCTCGTTGGAAATAAAGAAACAAACATGAAAGAATTGTATGAACAAGGTAAAGTTCTAAACATGTCATAGTTTCCTACACAGTGTTGCCATACAAGGTAAAGTTCTAAACATGTCATAGTTTCCTACACAGTGTTGCCATACAAGGTAAAGTTCTAAACATGTCATAGTTTCCTACACAGTGTTGCCATACAAGGTAAAGTTCTAAACATGTCATAGTTTCCTACACAGTGTTGCCATACAAGGTAAAGTTCTAAACATGTCATAGTTTCCTACACAGTGTTGCCATACAAGGTAAAGTTCTAAACATGTCATAGTTTCCTACACAGTGTTGCCATACAAGGTAAAGTTCTAAACATGTCATAGTTTCCTACACAGTGTTGCCATACAAGGTAAAGTTCTAAACATGTCATAGTTTCCTACACAGTGTTGCCATACAAGGTAAAGTTCTAAACATGTCATAGTTTCCTACACAGTGTTGCCATACAAGGTAAAGTTCTAAACATGTCATAGTTTCCTACACAGTGTTGCCATACATAGTACTTTACTCATTTTGATGAAATAAACCTAGGAGTATTTTGCGTTGTCATATCTTCTCATGCTATGGATACCTTTTTAGCTCATCTGTGTTGAAAAAACCCGAGGAACAATTCTCATAGCTTGGTCGTCATCTGTGTCCACCTAAATGCTTTACACAAATGTACATTAATTCTTTTTATCTGTTATTAAAATGAAAAAAAATGCAATACGTATAAATATTTTCACATTCATGTAGGTCTATAAATCATAGTTAAGCCTCGAAAACACTTCGGACAAAGTGAATAGTTTGTGACGTCAGAACATTGGAAATAATGAATGTCATAACCAACGTCACATATTGTGCTCTTATTAGAAAAACTATCTATTTCCTGTACCAAGTAAAAGAAGAACTACATGACAAAGTTATTTGCACTAATCATCTTTCAATGCTAATTATCTCATAACACACTCAACAAAACGACCATTGTACAGAACAAGTGGAGAAATATTAGGCCCAAGTGTTATACAATGTATATAATCTCCTACGGTATTTGCATTCTTCAATGTTGGAGAGTCATACTGAATATAGATGAACATTGATGTTGTTAGATTAGGAAAGAATGTCTAATTTAATCAATACCAAAACTGTAAATCAATAAATCAATACCACACCCGTTTTTTTTCATTTCATTACTTACTTCAGTCTAAAGTTCAAAATATATAATTCATAATTTCATTCCTCTCAATACTTATGGTAAATGTGTTGATAATAATTCAGTTTCATTCATAGAGATGAATCCTGCCTTGTCATGACATACTCATTACACTGTATTGAATAACGATTAAAGTTTACATGAAATCATGTCTACACATGTTGTAAATATACTCAGTACAATTAAAAACACAAAATGTAAGATTTCTCAAATTTCATGAACTTACCCAGGGATACCCAAGATAAGAACTTGCTATTTCATTTTACACAATTATGAACACTGAATTGTCCTTCAACAGGTTTTTTCAGCAAGATTCAGTCCATTATAAAACATTTACTTTTTTGTGAGTTAATACACAGATTTGGGACCTACTTGGATGTGGACATGGTCTTCTTATTAATTATGACAGGTAAACATCGGATTATACTAGCCCCAATATTCATAGTAGTCGGAAAAGTCACAGGGAGCCCTCATTTATTATTATATTTCTAACATTTCTTTCGTTGGGAGTGGAATCCACCATACACCTTCCACTATGCTCCTGAATAATGTTTTCAGCGGGGCTTCATGGGTGAGTTATTATGGTCGCTGACTTCAAATCACTGGCTCCTCACTGCTGCGGGTTCAAATCCCTACTAGGATACAGAATTTGTGTGGAAGCCTCCCATGTATGGCTTACTGAAGGTCTGTGTGGAAGCCTCCCATATATGGCTTACGGAAAGTCTGTGTGGAAGCCTCCCATATATGGCTTACGGAAGGTCTGTGTGGAAGCCTCCCATATATGTCTTACGGAAGGTCTGTGTGGAAGCCTCCCATATATGGCTTACGGAAAGTCTGTGTGGAAGCCTCCCATATATGGCTTACGGAAAGTCTGTGTGGAAGCCTCCCATATATGGCTTACAGAAAGTCTGTGTGGAAGCCTCCCATATATGGCTTACTGAAGGTCTGTGTGGAAGCCTCCCATGTATGGCTTACTGAAGGTCTGTGTGGAAGCCTCCCATATATGTCTTACGGAAAGTCTGTGTGGAAGCCTCCCATATATGTCTTACGGAAAGTCTGTGTGGAAGCCTCCCATGTATGTCTTACGGAAAGTCTGTGTGGAAGCCTCCCATATATGTCTTACGGAAAGTCTGTGTGGAAGCCTCCCATGTATGGCTTACTGAAGGTCTGTGTGGAAGCCTCCCATATATGGCTTATGGAAGGTCTGTGTGGAAGCCTCCCATATATGTCTTACGGAAGGTCTGTGTGGAAGCCTCCCATATATGTCTTACGGAAAGTCTGTGTGGAAGCCTCCCATGTATGGCTTACGGAAGGTCTGTGTGGAAGCCTCCCATGTATGGCTTACGGAAGGTCTGTGTGGAAGCCTCCCATATATGTCTTACGGAAAGTCTGTGTGGAAGCCTCCCATATATGTCTTACGGAAAGTCTGTGTGGAAGCCTCCCATGTATGGCTTATGGAAAGTCTGTGTGGAAGCCTCCCATATATGGCTTACGGAAAGTCTGTGTGGAAGCCTCCCATGTATGTCTTACGGAAAGTCTGTGTGGAAGCCTCCCATGTATGTCTTACGGAAAGTCTGTGTGGAAGCCTCCCATGTATGTCTGTCTTACGGAAAGTCTGTGTGGAAGCCTCCCATATATGGCTTACAGAAAGTCTGTGTGGAAGCCTCCCATATATGGCTTACGGAAAGTCTGTGTGGAAGCCTCCCATATATGGCTTACGGAAAGTCTGTGTGGAAGCCTCCCATGTATGGCTTACGGAAAGTCTGTGTGGAAGCCTCCCATGTATGGCTTACGGAAAGTCTGTGTGGAAGCCTCCCATGTATGGCTTACGGAAAGTCTGTGTGGAAGCCTCCCATATATGGCTTACGGAAAGTCTGTGTGGAAGCCTCCCATGTATGGCTTACGGAAAGTCTGTGTGGAAGCCTCCCATATATGTCTTACGGAAGATCTGTGTGGAAGCCTCCCATATATGGCTTACTAAAGGTCTGTGTTGGAAGCCTCCCATGTATGGCTTACGGAAGGTCTGTGTGGAAGCCTCCCATATATGGCTTACGGAAAGTCTGTGTGGAAGCCTCCCATATATGGCTTATGGAAGGTCTGTGTGGAAGCCTCCCATGTATGGCTTACGGAAGGTCTGTGTGGAAGCCTCCCATATATGGCTTACGGAAAGTCTGTGTGGAAGCCTCCCATATATGGCTTATGGAAGGTCTGTGTGGAAGCCTCCCATATATGGCTTACTGAAGGTCTGTGTGGAAGCCTCCCATATATGGCTTACTGAAGGTCTGTGTGGAAGCCTCCCATATATGTCTTACGTAAAGTCTGTGTGGAAGCCTCCCATATATGGCTTACGGAAGGTCTGTGTGGAAGCCTCCCATATATGTCTTACGTAAAGTCTGTGTGGAAGCCTCCCATATATGGCTTACGGAAGGTCTGTGTGGAAGCCTCCCATATATGTCTTACGTAAAGTCTGTGTGGAAGCCTCCCATATATGGCTTACGGAAGGTCTGTGTGGAAGCCTCCCATATATGTCTTACGTAAAGTCTGTGTGGAAGCCTCCCATATATGGCTTACGGAAGGTCTGTGTGGAAGCCTCCCATATATGTCTTACGGAAGGTCTGTGTGGAAGCCTGCCATTTATGTCTTACGGAAAGTCTGTGTGGAAGCCTCCCATATATGGCTTACGGAAGGTCTGTGTGGAAGCCTCCCATGTATGGCTTACGGAAAGTCTGTGTGGAAGCCTCCCATGTATGGCTTATGGAAGGTCTGTGTGGAAGCCTCCCATATATGTCTTACGGAAGATCTGTGTGGAAGCCTCCCATATATGGCTTACTGAAGGTCTGTGTTGGAAGCCTCCCATGTATGGCTTACGGAAGGTCTGTGTGGAAGCCTCCCATATATGGCTTACGGAAAGTCTGTGTGGAAGCCTCCCATATATGGCTTATGGAAGGTCTGTGTGGAAGCCTCCCATATATGTCTTACGTAAAGTCTGTGTGGAAGCCTCCCATATATGGCTTACGGAAGGTCTGTGTGGAAGCCTCCCATATATGTCTTACGGAAGGTCTGTGTGGAAGCCTCCCATATATGTCTTACGGAAAGTCTGTGTGGAAGCCTCCCATATATGGCTTACGGAAGGTCTGTGTGGAAGCCTCCCATGGATGGCTTACAGAAGGTCTGTGTGGAAGCCTCCCATATATGGCTTACGGAAAGTCTGTGTGGAAGCCTCCCATATATGGCTTACGGAGAGTCTGTGTGGAAGCCTCCCATATATGGCTTACGGAAGGTCTGTGTGGAAGCCTCCCATGTATGGCTTACGGAAGGTCTGTGTGGAAGCCTCCCATATATGGCTTACGGAAAGTCTGTGGAAGCCTCCCATATATGGCTTACGGAAAGTCTGTGTGGAAGCCTCCCATATATAGCTTACGGAAAGTCTGTGGAAGCCTCCCATATATGGCTTACTGAAGGTCTGTGTGGAAGCCTCCCATATATGTCTTACGGAAGATCTGTGTGGAAGCCTCCCATATATGGCTTACGGAAGGTCTGTGTGGAAGCCTCCCATATATGGCTTACGGCAAGTCTGTGTGGAAGCCTCCCAAATATGGCTTACTGAAAGTCTGTGTGGAAGCCTCCCATGTATGGCTTACGGAAGGTCTGTGTGGAAGCCTCCCATATATGGCTTACGGAAGGTCTGTGTGGAAGCCTCCCATATATGGCTTACGGAAAGTCTGTTTGGAAGCCTCCCATATATGGCTTACGGAAGGTCTGTGTGGAAGCCTCCCATAAATGGCTTACTGAAGGTCTGTGTGGAAGCCTCCCATATATGGCTTACTGAAGGTCTGTGTGGAAGCCTCCCATATATGGCTTACTGAAGGTCTGTGTGGAAGCCTCTTATAAATGGCTTACTGAAGGTCTGTGTGGAAGCCTCCCATATATGGCTTACGGAAAGTCTGTGTGGAAGCCTCCCATGTATGGCTTACGGAAGGTCTGTGTGGAAGCCTCTTATAAATGGCTTACTGAAGGTCTGTGTGGAAGCCTCCCATATATGGCTTACGGAAGGTCTGTGTGAAAGCCTCCCATGTATGGCTTATGGAAAGTCTGTGTGGAAGCCTCCCATGTATGGCTTACTGAAGGTCTGTGTGGAAGCCTCCCATGTATGGCTTACGGAAGGTCTGTGTGGAAGCCTCCCATATATGGCTTACGGAAAGTCTGTGTGGAAGCCTCCCATGTATGTCTTACGGAAAGTCTGTGTGGAAGCCTCCCATATATGGCTTACGGAAGGTCTGTGTGGAAGCCTCCCATATATGGCTTACGGAAAGTCTGTGTGGAAGCCTCCCATATATGGCTTACGGAAAGTCTGTGTGGAAGCCTCCCATATATGGCTTACGGAAAGTCTGTGTGGAAGCCTCCCATATATGGCTTACGGAAAGTCTGTGTGGAAGCCTCCCATATATGGCTTACGGAAAGTCTGTGTGGAAGCCTCCCATATATGGCTTACGGAAGGTCTTTGTGGAAGCCTCCCATGTATGGCTTATGGAAAGTCTGTGTGGAAGCCTCCCATATATGGCTTACTGAAGGTCTGTGTGGAAGCCTCCCATATATGGCTTACTGAAGGTCTGTGTGGAAGCCTCCCATATATGGCTTACTGAAGGTCTGTGTGGAAGCCTCCCATGTATGGCTTACGGAAAGTCTGTGTGGAAGCCTCCCATGTATGGCTTACGGAAAGTCTGTGTGGAAGCCTCCCATGTATGGCTTACTGAAGGTCTGTGTGGAAGCCTCCCATGTATGGCTTACGGAAAGTCTGTGTGGAAGCCTCCCATGTATGGCTTACGGAAAGTCTGTGTGGAAGCCTCCCATATATGGCTTACTGAAGGTCTGTGTGGAAGCCTCCCATGTATGGCTTACGGAAAGTCTGTGTGGAAGCCTCCCATATATGGCTTACTGAAGGTCTGTGTGGAAGCCTCCCATGTATGGCTTACTGAAAGTCTGTGTGGAAGCCTCCCATATATGGCTTACTGAAGGTCTGTGTGGAAGCCTCCCATATATGGCTTACAGAAGGTCTGTGTGGAAGCCTCCCATGTATGTCTTACGGAAAGTCTGTGTGGAAGCCTCCCATATATGGCTTACGGAAGGTCTGTGTGGAAGCCTCCCATATATGGCTTACGTAAAGTCTGTTGCTCTAACCAGTTGTCTACCCTGGCTATTTATTTGATTTTAAATCACCTTATAAAAAAAAGAATAATGTATTAAATTGTAGTTCACATAAAGTAAATGAACACTGGTATACAAACTTGGTCCATTGTACCTCACAGAGTCTTCGACGCCACAAAACATTTCCACAAGCTTCATAGGTTTTTTTTTACACAGCTGCGTAGGAACAGCTGTGAATGTCTTCCTACGACTTACCGTACTAGATGAAGGCTGGGAAGTTTGTGCTTCTACCAATGCAGGTCCAGACAGCACTTAAAAACTGTTAGGACTATCAACACAAGTGACGCAGCAATATTCCTTGCATGTGGCACAATATTTAGATGCACATTTATTTAAGTTCTTTTTGCTGCAAAGTGTGCAGCGTAGTTCAAAGAACTCGTCTCCAGCGTTTAATTGTGAATAAGTTAAATCTGTGCTATCCTTCCGTTCAGTCATCTTGGTTAAATTGTTCAAAACAACCAAGTTCAAATGGGTGATTAAGGAAGTATTTACATTTGTCAGGTAACCGATTATAAAAATACTTTTCCAACTGGTTTACACCTTTACCGCGCAAAATAAATTTCGAAAATGTAAACTTATGAACATGTAACTATATTAAAAGAGAACGTTACATTAAGTCAAGTGTGTGTTTTGATGTAAGTGTCACATGTTATAATAATTTCTTCGTACAACTTTTCATAAATTATTAATCCTCCTTGAACTTCAGTTGAAATCTACGACGGATCAACAGCAACAATCCTAAAATTAAAAGTCTTTAAATAGTAATATGGTATAGTCTTTTCAATAAAAGCAAAGATATATTCGGAACTTTCTCAGTGAATGTTATACTGATGCAAATTGTTTGTCATTAATTACAATGTAGAGTAACACATGCACTAAAAGCAGAAATTGTAATGGTTTTGTTTACTTAAAGCTGGCAAATCATCCCCTGTACATCAATCTCTGTCAGGCCATCTTTTCGTCCATTCCTTCCACAAAAGTGTGCATATGCTTTTCTAAATAATAATGCCCTAGTGTAACAAAATGTAGTGTAAAAAAAATATTCAAGAACTGTGTTCAAATAAAGACCGAACTGTCCCTAGTCAGATCAGGAAGACATGGTGTTTCTTGTCAAAGTATTAATTAAACGTTTAGAGTGTTACATCAGTGTTAAAATTATTAAAAACAGAGTATTGCATTGATAAATTGATAAAACCATCATTATCAGCTCATTACAAGAACTTAGCGAGATAAATGTACATATACATGAAAATGGTAAAATATTTAGTTACGAGTCTGTCCTGTCGAAAACTTCATTTGTTTGCTTCTATTTGTTGTTGTGAAAATTTTTCTTTTTTACTTGTAAACCTGTTTCTGAATGTATTTATCACACATTGATGTACCTAGATTTGCAAATATACAAGTACATGTAGTCTAAAATTCAAAACCATACAACGACTTGAAATAAAATATTTCTGTATATTTTCAGGCCTGATTGATTATTTTACTACGATATTCTTTGAGGTATCAGCGGCTTGTTTTGAAGGAGAAGATAACAGTAGTGTTGATCATAAAATGGTTCTATCTATGTTGCAAACATTACTGGAGACGCTACACGGTCTGTTTAAATATGTGTCTGATTTTGTACGCAAAGCCTTGCAGGTTGGTCAGCAGGTTTGTAGTGGTTGCAGTGTTTTGTTTTTCTTCTTCCTATTAGTACAGATAACTTGTATTACTGTAATTTTCCAACAATAAAATGTCAATATTTCTTGTCCTGCCACTCACACCACTGAAAGCGTGTACCGGGAATACAACAATAAAATGTCAATATTTCTTGTCCTGCCACTCACACCACTGAAAGCGTGTACCGGGAATACAACAATAAAATGTCAATATTTCTTGTCCTGCCACTCACACCACTGGAAGCGTGTACCGGGAATACAACAATAAAATGTCAATATTTCTTGTCCTGCCACTCACACCACTGAAAGCGTGTACCGGGAATACAACAATAAAATGTCAATATTTCTTGTCCTGCCACTCACACCACTGGAAGCGTGTACCGGGAATACAACAATAAAATGTCAATATTTCTTGTCCTGCCACTCACACCACTGAAAGCGTGTACCGGGAATACAACAATAAAATGTCAATATTTCTTGTCCTGCCACTCACACCACTGGAAGCGTGTACCGGGAATACGAACAATAAAATGTCAATATTTCTTGTCCTGCCACTCACACCACTGGAAGCGTGTACCGGGAATACAACAATAAAATGTCAATATTTCTTGTCCTGCCACTCACACCACTGGAAGCGTGTACCGGGAATACAACAATAAAATGTCAATATTTCTTGTCCTGCCACTCACACCACTGGAAGCGTGTACCGGGAATACAACAATAAAATGTCAATATTTCTTGTCCTGCCACTCACACCACTGGAAGCGTGTACCGGGAATACAACAATAAAATGTCAATATTTCTTGTCCTGCCACTCACACCACTGGAAGCGTGTACCGGAATACAACAAGAATACAACAATAAAATGTCAATATTTCTTGTCCTGCCACTCACACCACTGAAAGCGTGTACCGGGAATACAACAATAAAATGTCAATATTTCTTGTCCTGCCACTCACACCACTGAAAGCGTGTACCAGGAATACAACAAGAATACAACAATAAAATGTCAATATTTCTTGTCCTGCCACTCACACCACTGAAAGCGTGTACCGGGAATACAACAATAAAATGTCAATATTTCTTGTCCTGCCACTCACACCACTGAAAGCGTGTACCGGGAATACGAACAAAAATGTCAATATTTCTTGTCCTGCCACTCACACCACTGAAAGCGTGTACCGGGAATACAACAATAAAATGTCAATATTTCTTGTCCTGCCACTCACACCACTGGAAGCGTGTACCGGGAATACGAACAAAAATGTCAATATTTCTTGTCCTGCCACTCACACCACTGGAAGCGTGTACCGGGAATACGAACAATAAAATGTCAATATTTCTTGTCCTGCCACTCACACCACTGAAAGCGTGTACCGGGAATACGAACAATAAAATGTCAATATTTCTTGTCCTGCCACTCACACCACTGAAAGCGTGTACCGGGAATACAACAATAAAATGTCAATATTTCTTGTCCTGCCACTCACACCACTGGAAGCGTGTACCGGGAATACAACAATAAAATGTCAATATTTCTTGTCCTGCCACTCACACCACTGAAAGCGTGTACCGGGAATACAACAATAAAATGTCAATATTTCTTGTCCTGCCACTCACACCACTGGAAGCGTGTACCGGGAATACGAACAAAAATGTTTATTATACCCCCACAAACGAAGTTTGAGGGGGTATATAGGAGTGAGCTTGTCGGTCGGTCGGTCGGTCGGTCGGTCGGTCGGTCTGTCGGTCGGTCTGTCGGTTTTCATGGTTTCCGGACGATAACTCATGAAAGGTTAGACAGATTTGAAAAATTTTTGGTACACAGGTGTAACATCAGAAGATACAGGTCAAGTTCGATATTGGGGCTGGTGGGGCCAAGGTCAAGGTCACTGTTACTAAAAATAGTTTCTCTTGGTTTTCATGGTTTCCGGACGAAAACTCATGAAAGGCTAGACAGATTTGAAAAATTTTTGGTACACAGGTGTAACATCAGAAGATACAGGTCAAGTTCGATATTGGGGCTGGTGGGGCCAAGGTCAAGGTCACTGTTACTAAAAATAGTTTCTCTTGGTTTTCATGGTTTCCGGACGAAAACTCATGAAAGGCTAGACAGATTTGAAAAATTTTTGGTACACAGGTGTAACATCAGAAGATACAGGTCAAGTTCGATATTGGGGCTGGTGGGGCCAAGGTCAAGGTCACTGTTACTAAAAATAGTTTCTCTTACTTTCACTTACTAGCAAATGGTTTGTTTTTAGTTGTAAACAACTTATCTTTCTGTGAAAATAACTGTTATTTCTAGCATATTGTTTGATATATTTTGCATTGATTTAGTTCCATTTTGCCCAGCTTTTTGTGAGCAATTCTATACAAGTTCAGTTTTTTATTTCACAGGAACTGTTGATTAGTTCTTACTGTTCTGTTGGCAGCATTTTTGGTTTATTACATTCAGATACTAGCAAATGGTTTGTTTTTGTTGTTGAAGACTCGCCTTTCAGTGAAAATAACGGGATTTCTTTTAAAATCCATTGAAATAAGGCATAATATAATGTTATATCCAGGTAGTTTGATTATTTGATTAAATCTGTGAAACTGCAGTCAAGGACAATGGAACAAAATGTCTTGATTGCGAATATAAATTGTATCAATTTAATACGCTTTGTTGCTATATTTGTTCGAATTTGAATGCAAAATGTTCAGATCTTGGGAGTTAAAATCAAATATATTGGTGTTACTAGTTCATACTCTAGTCGAATGTATCATTATATTTCTTTGTGACAAAGTGCTATATATTACTGTTCATTTTTTCTATTTTATTGATTTTGACCTGACTCCCATACTGTGGTATTCATATCACCTCCGAAATATTAAAATGTACACAATTCTTATTATAACCCCACTTCAAAATATGCAATGGGGGCTATATGGGAATCACCACTTGTTCCGTCATGTCACATAACATGGTTTTCCATGAATTATTTCTACCAAGCCTAGTTGTGTATATTGTCGGCACATTCTGATTGTGGTCCTGTAGTGATAGATAGTGATAGATAATTTCATTGTCTTGACTGGCGGCCATCTTTGAATTTATCAAAAATATGTCTGACAAAGCGGTATTGTGGGGGTATTAATCACCTTCAGTGATAGCTCTAGTTTTCAAAGTTATGATTTCTTGATATAGGGCAAACTAGAATGTGGTTGAGACAATGCAAGCTAAGGGTATGCAGGGTTTCATATCATTATAAACACAATATTTATTATATCCCCAATCTGAAAGGGGGGGCATATAGATTTGCCTTTACAAGAATGTTCACAAGCATGTGTTATATTTTATTTTGCACCTGGGGATTTCATGTTAGGGTGAGCCCAGTAAGTGCAAAGTTGTGGCCTTTGACCTATTGAAAATAAGCATACAGAGCGTGCAATTTTGTGTTGCACATATCTCCAACAGTATATCGGCTACACTCTCAAAATTGTACAGGAATGTTCACCAGCATGTACAGTTGAACACCTGGGGTTTCATGTATGGCTCTCCCCAGTAAGTGCAAAGTTATGTCCCTTAACTCATTGAAAATATAGCATACAGAGCATGCAATCTTGTGTGGCGCGTATCTCCAAAAGTATAGGACCCAGAGTCATAAAACTGTGCAGGAATGTTCACAATCATGTATAGTTGTGCAATTGGGGTTTCATGTATTATTACACCCAGTAAGTGCAAAGTTATGGCCCTTGACTTATCACCATAATCAGTAAAGCTGTTAACTTGTTAATTTTGATACCCATTCATAAACTATAAGCTGAATAACAGCATTTGCATTTGTGACAAAAGCTGCAAGTGGGGGCATCTGTGTCCTTAAGACACATTTCTAGTTTTCATTTCTGTTTTAATAGACATTGAGAAATGCTTTAATATGTCACTGTACAAATGATCCCATTCCACAGTGTCCCATTCCACAGTGATCACTGGTCAAATGATCCCATTCCACAGTGATCACTGGTCAAATGATCCCATTTCACTGTGATCACTGGTCAAATGATCCCATTCCACAGTGATCACTGGTCAAATGATCCCATTCCACTGTGATCACTGGTCAAATGATCCCATTCCACAGTGATAACTGGTCAAATGATCCCATTCCACAGGGATCACTGGTCAAATGATCCCATTCCACAGTGATCACTGGTCAAATGATCCCATTCCACAGTGATAACTGGTCAAATGATCCCATTCCACAGTGATCACTGGTCAAATGATCCCATTCCACAGTGATCACTGGTCAAATGATCCCATTCCAAAGTGATCACTGGTCAAATGATCCCATTCCACTGTGATCACTGGTCAAATGATCCCATTCCACTGTGATCACTGGTCAAATGATCCCATTCCACAGTGATCACTGGTCAAATGATCCCATTCCACAGTGATCACTGGTCAAATGACCCCATTCCACAGTGATCACTGGTCAAATGATCCCATTCCACAGTGATCACTGGTCAAATGATCCCATTCCACAGTGATCACTGGTCAAATGATCCCATTCCACAGTGATCACTGGTCAAATGATCCCATTCCATAGTGATCACTGGTCAAATGATCCCATTCCACAGTGATCACTGGTCAAATGATCCCATTCCACAGTGATCACTGGTCAAATGATCCCATTCCACAGTGATCACTGGTCAAATGATCCCATTCCACTGTGATCACTGGTCAAATGATCCCATTCCACAGTGATCACTGGTCAAATGATCCCATTCCACTGTGATCACTGGTCAAATGATCCCATTCCACAGTGATCACTGGTCAAATGATCCCATTCCACAGTGATCACTGGTCAAATGATCCCATTCCACAGTGATAACTGGTCAAATGATCCCATTCCACAGTGATAACTGGTCAAATGATCCCATTCCACAGTGATAACTGGTCAGATGATCCCATTCCACAGTGATCACTGGTCAAATGATCCCATTCCACAGTGATCACTGGTCAAATGATCCCATTCCACAGTGATCACTGGTCAAATGATCCCATTCCACAGTGATCACTGGTCAAATGATCCCATTCCGCAGTGATCACTGGTCAAATGATCCCATTCCACAGTGATCACTGGTCAAATGATCCCATTCCACAGTGATCACTGGTCAAATGATCCCATTCCACAGTGGTCACTGGTCAAATGATCCCATTCCACAGTGATCACTGGTCAAATGATCCCATTCCGCAGTGATCACTGGTCAAATGATCCCATTCCACAGTGATCACTGGTCAAATGATCCCATTCCACAGTGATCACTGGTCAAATGAAACAAGTGTGAAGTACTGACTTATCATTTTACATTAAATGAACACGCCCCACTGTTTGCACAATGAGCACGTTATTGTTGGGCCTTAGATATCATTAATTAATTTTGGTTGGAGCACTATACATATACCCGTTAACATTCATTGTCACTTATTGATAATACCAATGACACATATTTCTAACATGATAAACGTTGTCACTATGCTGTTGTTTAACTTGAGAGAATGAAATATTGTTGTGACAATAAAAATATAATTCTTAAAAGAATACTAGGCCTGGCTAGTTTCATATATGCTTCTTTTTTCCATTTTGCGTTGAGAGCGATATAAAATAGAAAAATGCTAGTTTGAAAATACATGTTGTAATAGTACATGTAACAGGCATAATAGGAAATCTGTTGAATTGTGTTAATGTACTCGAATGCTGGAAAACTTATCATTCGTCCCAGATTTGAGTAAATCTGAAAATATTTCCTTTGGTCATGCTACTAAACTTGAATTATACTTGCTTACATACAATGTACGTACCCATTTCTTTTGTGATATATAAGTATATGTATGTTCTGTATCAAATACAGCTTTGCTGAAATCACAATTTATATATATAGCAGACTATGGTTTATATGTCCATGGTTACGGCTGGTCTAAAAAATAGAAAATAAAAAAATCAATCAAAATTCAGCAATATTTTAAATAATCACATTTTATTAAAAATCTTTCACTCAACGACAAGATTATCAAATGCGAAGTTGGAAATTTGATAAATAAATAATTGAATGTTATCAAACTGTAATCAACATCATTAGGTCATGTTTATAATTTTATCATGTACATAGAGGATGACCAATTTACTTTTGAGTTAAATTATTTTAAATCTAGCCAGGTCCGATGGTAAAGCCATGGCATTGCGAGCAAGAAATTAAGGGTTTGAGTCCTCTAGTCCTTGCACTGCCTACATAATGTTCTGACTATATGACACACTATGCACTTGATTACTCATTTCTCACAGATACATAACACATATAAGTTTCATATAAGTAGAAACAGAAGTGTCACCAATGATTATGCATTCAATATCATGCGATTTGGTTATCTATTGTATGGATTTGTTTATTTCTCCCTCCCTCAACTGTGGGCCTATTCTCCATGAAAAGCTGTGTTCAGGTCTCAAGCATACATCAAAGAAGTCTCGTAAGAAACTAACTTAATTTTAATCTGAATATCGGAGGAAGTAGGTCACAGAGTGTAAAGTTAAATGTTGGCCAAGTAGGATTTTGGTTTCCATGACAACTGCTTATGTAAATGACATACTTATACCCTGAATAAACCTCGAAAATGTATTGGTATAAAAATATTTACAATTTGTGATTGTATTTGTTACAGTTACAACATTTGGATTACTCTGGTTACATATGTCAAGTTACCTCTCAATCAATCGTTGTGGAAACCTATAAATCCTTAACTTTTTTATAGTTCTGTTTTCTCTCACTACCCCTTTTTAACAATATTTGCCTTTGCAGTAGACAGTTACAGATAGTGTTACTGTTTTTCTAACTACATGGGGTACATTATAAAAATTAAGTGTTTGTTTTGCATATGAAAATTCTGATACGTTATTGATTTGATTTGTTTAGAATGTCCTGTTATTTAAGAGATTAAGTCAAATCTATTCAATTTGGTCATTAAGTCATTTGAGAATGAATGCATTATATATTATTATTAAACTTGTTTTAAAGGCACGACAAACTACCCGAGGACTTTCATCATATGCATTATTAAAAAAAGATGCTGAATTAATGTGGATTGGAAAACTATTCCAAAATTTAGATCCGAAGCAAGATAAATACCAGTAGACTTTGAAGCTTTAGGACCTTTGTGATAAGTTTTACAATCCCTTTATTGCAGGCAAAGAAAGCAGGAGGTGAAGGGGCCAGTAGGGAAACAGAGGACGCCGAACATTTATTGTTGCAGAATAAAGCCTTGACTGATCTGACCAGTATACTTACACAGTTGGTTAGTATTGAATCTAGTATTTAATTACATTTCCAATTCTTGATTTAAATGAAGAAGGAAGCCGAACAGGCATGCCCCCTACAAAGTACACAGTCAGCCTGAAAGCAAAAGGGTCTGTGTGGCCAACAATGTGATAATGAAATGGCGATTTTGATGTGCAATATTAATGTGAATAAACAAAAAATGGGTGTACAGGGTCAGAAGGCTTTGGAAACATATTTTTCTGGGTATTTTTGCAATGAACATAAGACCATTAAAAGGCAGTACCAAAACTTGTGTGCCTTTTGTCTTTGTGATTATTTACATGTACGTATATGTTTTTATGTCTTCTCATATTTTAGGATGGCTGCGCACTCTGTTTGCAACATGTCCTGTCCGAGTTCTGTATTCATATTGAATAGATGCATGGCTGCAACATGTCTGTCCGAGTTCTGTATTCATATTGAATAGATGCATGGCTACTTTAGATGTTACATTTTCAGGTTATGCTTTAATTAATATCTTGTCTTTTATTCCAAAATCCAATCAAAGTTTATGACATAGTCACTTGCTAGGTTGAAGCAGACCCAGGCAGGCTCCTGGATAGAACCACAACCTTCCTAAAGCCATTGGCTGTTTGTTCACGTACTGATTCTATATCCTTGGTGGAATTCGAACATGCAGCGAATAGGGGCAGTGTTTCAAGTGGGTACCCTGCATATCATATTTTTACTATCATGTTTGATTGGCTTTATAATTGTTCTGCATTCTTATCTTTTTCAGTTAACACATGAAGATGGTGACATACATGATTTAGCTTGTAAATGTCTCTCATTGCTTGTACAATTGTTTGGTGGAGAACATAAGGATGCTTTAGGTCCAGAAAACATGGTAAACTATCAATGCAGGTGTACTCATGATATGAATCTTATTTCATTTGTTAATTTTAAACATACCCAGGGTCTTCCCCAGAATTTTGTCATTGAGGTAGGAGTGGTTAGGTTACAGAAGGGGGTATATGTATTACCCTCCTCATGGAGATATTGAAATGTTAGCCTTATAAGTTGTGGTTCTTAGTGAGTTTTAGATCTGTTTAGAAAACACTAAAATAATATATATAATAATAATGTTTTTACTGAACACAAATAGAAAGCATTATCCTAGTGAATATATCTATACATATAGAGCATTATCCTAGTAAATATATCTATTCTACATATAGAAAGCATTATCCTAGTAAATATATCTATACATATAGAAAGCATTATCCTAGTAAATATATCTATTCTACATATAGAAAGCATTATCCTAGTAAATATATCTATTCTACATATAGAAAGCATTATCCTAGTAAATATATCTATTCTACATATAAAGCATTATTCTAGTAAATATATCTATTCTACATATAAAGCATTATTCTAGTAAATATATCTATTCTACATATAAAGCATTATCCTAGTAAATATATCTATTCTACATATAAAGCATTATCCTAGTAAATATATCTATTCTACATATAAAGCATTATTCTAGTAAATATATCTATTCTACATATAGAGCATTATTCTAGTAAATATATCTATTCTACATATAGAAAGCATTATCCTAGTAAATATATCTATTCTACATAGCATTATCCTAGTAAATATATCTATACATATAGAAAGCATTATCCTAGTAAATATATTTATTCTACATATAAAGCATTATCCTAGTAAATATATCTATTCTACATATAAAGCATTATTCTAGTAAATATATCTATTCTACATATAGAGCATTATTCTAGTAAATATATCTATTCTACATATAGAAAGCATTATCCTAGTAAATATATCTATTCTACATATAGAGCATTATTCTAGTAAATATATCTATTCTACATATAGAGCATTATCCTAGTAAATATATCTATTCTACATATAGAAAGCATTATCCTAGTAAATATATCTATTCTACATATAAAGCATTATCCTAGTAAATATATCTATTCTACATATAAAGCATTATCCTAGTAAATATATCTATTCTACATATAGAAAGCATTATCCTAGTAAATATATCTATTCTACATATAAAGCATTATTCTAGTAAATATATCTATTCTACATATAAAGCATTATCCTAGTAAATATATATATTCTACATATAGAAAGCATTATCCTAGTAAATATATCTATTCTACATATAAAGCATTATTCTAGTAAATATATCTATTCTACATATAGAAAGCATTATCCTAGTAAATATATCTATTCTACATATAGAAAGCATTATCCTAGTAAATATATCTATTCTACATATAAAGCATTATCCTAGTAAATATATCTATTCTACATATAGAAAGCATTATCCTAGTAAATATATCTATTCTACATATAAAGGGAAAATGTAAGTGCTCACATAATATTCAAGGGCTGTGGTATCATAATGACCTTCAGATGATGCGGGACCACAGCGTTAAACAGCCTGGGTGATAGACTATGATACCTGTCTGCATAAATTCAAGCTTTTTAAAGAAGAAAATGTATTTACGATATTCAATGTGTTTTTTAATTCTATACTAGAACAACACAGACATTGTACAAATCTATGATGTGAAAAACAAAATTACGTTGTTTACAAGTTAGAAACAATGGAAATTTAAGTTCCATGGAATATTATTATAAAATGAAATTGCAATATTTTGTATTTTAGGATTTCTACAGTAAAGCGTTGAAAAAAGCTGATGCTAAGAAACAGAAAGTTCTACTACGAATTATTAAACGATTGGTTTGTATTTTAATAATTTTTCTTGTGAAATTGCTCCAATTTGAATACTTCATGTCATACATAGGTGCTACATCTATATGATCCATATGGTGAAATTGTCAGTCGCCTTAGGAAAGAACTGGTCAGATGAAGAGCAATGCTGTAGTGAATAAGATGTCCACTGTCAAAATATTGATAACTACTGGTTGGAAACCCAAAAAGCAGGTGATGCAACTCTCTAGTGAACTAAACTACAAAGGAAGTCGGTGTTAACTCCCTTTTAAATGAAGCACAAATTGTCCTTTGCATTCTATGCAGTCAATTTATCTGACAAAATTGTTTACGCAAAGCAATGATCACAATACATGACTAACTTGATGGTGTCACACCTGACTCGCAGTTTTTCGTTAGGTGAAAGCAAAACATGTTTACCTGCTCTTTATTTGCGGACTAGTGCTTTATGATCTTCTGGATATGCTTACATTGTATCAAGACACACATTTCATAACTTTCAGTATTCAAGGTGGCTGAATGACATTGAAGATAATGTTGATTATGTAAAGGGTGTTCAAGTATAACGCATTTCTTAACAGTATTTCATTTATTTAGGGCGGTCAGTTGCCCTAAGTTGTACCAACCTGTTCTTCCTCAAGCAATTGACAACTTGAGATATGAATCAGATGTGGAATCAGATGTGGAGGACGTCTTATCGTCAGTACAATTGTCCTTAACTACTTGATATAATTTATGAGAAGTTCTGTGTATTATTCCATTTGTTCTAGAACCATATTTCAGTGTTACAGAATCAAAATATTTCAATGCTATTGTTTTTCTATAAATTTAGGTTAGTACGGATAAGTCACACAGGGATTCCATGAAAACTCATGGGGAAAGTCTTGCCAACACAATCAAAAGTTTAGTGAAGACTGCCAGGTATGTTCACTTTTATTGTTTTGAGGGTTTTACAACGTTGACAAATCAGAGGTGGGAACCAATGCTCCTAGGTATCCAACCAGTCCTATATAGTATCTTCAGACCAATCAGAGGTGGGAACCAATGCTCCTAGGAATCCAACCAGTCCTATATTGTATCTTCAGACCAATCAGAGGTGGGAACCAATGCTCCTAGGTATCCAACCAGTCCTATATTGTATCTTCAGACAAATCAGAGGTGGGAACCAATGCTCCTAGGTATCCAACCAGTCCTATATTGTATCTTCAGACCAATCAGAGGTGGGAACCATTGCTCCTAGGTATCCAACCAGTCCTATATTGTATCTTCAGACCAATCAGAGGTGGGAACCAATGCTCCTAGGTATCCAACCAGTCCTATATTGTATCTTCAGACCAATCAGAGGTGGGAACCAATGCTCCTAGGTATCCAACCAGTCCTATATTGTATCTTCAGACCAATCAGAGGTGGAACCAATGCTCCTAGGTATCCAACCAGTCCTATATTGTATCTTCAGACCAATCAGAGGTGGGAACCAATGCTCCTAGGTATCCAACCAGTCCTATATAGTATCTTCAGACCAATCAGAGGTGGGAACCAATGCTCCTAGGTATCCAACCAGTCCTATATTGTATCTTCAGACCAATCAGAGGTGGGAACCAATGCTCCTAGGTATCCAACCAGTCCTATATTGTATCTTCAGACCAATCAGAGGTGGGAACCAATGCTCCTAGGTATCCAACCAGTCCTATATTGTATCTTCAGACCAATCAGAGGTGGGAACCAATGCTCTTAGGTATCCAACCAGTCCTATATTGTATCTTCAGACCAATCAGAGGTGGGAACCATTGCTCCTAGGTATCCAACCAGTCCTATATTGTATCTTCAGACAAATCAGAGGTGGGAACCAATGACTTTGTGTGTATTATCTCTAGTCTATTTTCACGGAGAATGTACGCCTTACTTTGGGGTTCGAGCCCATGTCCTTCAAGAATTTAGACAATAAATGTTCTGTTACTGTGTAAATCAAATGTTACATAAATGATGTCAAGAACATATAATAGGCATGTGAATAATATGATTTAGAACGACTTGCTAATTCTAAATTTATCTGAGTTATATGAATGATATTTTTGGGTTGTTGTGATGGTGCAATCGGTAGCAGGATCAGATTTGTTCTCTCGTTGCATTGTCACTGGTGATGCAGGTTTGATTCCAGCTGAATACAATAAAGACGTATTGGTATCTAAATAGATGACATATTTTCAAGTACTTTTGTAGTAACTGCATTTACTTAAAAAAATCATCGAATCTGCATTGAAATAATTTTAGGTGAGATATACAGTGAATTAATGACATTTCTAATCAATAAATCATTTATTTTATTTTTATTTTGCATCATTTCAGTTCTCATGCGGATGTGTCGCTTTCGTCACTTGCTGCTGAAATTCTCAAAATGACAGGACACTTGAAATGAAAGTGAACACATGTACCGTAAATCATACATAAATCGTAGATTGAAACTAACATACATTGACCAGCTTCCACCATTTTGTCTGATACTGATCGAAATGTGTCTGGTTTGTAAGCATTCTAAACTGAGACGCTTTTCAAATTGGTCACCCTATGCAGTTCTTTTTGATAGATATTTTTATGGGTAGACTTTTTGTAAAATTGTGTGTGAATTGAGGTATGGGTAAGAATGAAGTATAACATATTTAATTTGTTTAATATGTTATTTAAAGTAAGACAATATAAGAAGTGCTATGTTAGAAAAGCATTTGCGTGATGGTGGTTAAGATGCCTGACACTTGTTATTTAGTTGTTCTTCAGTTTTGGTAAGGCCCTGGTATTTGATTTGTTCATTCTATTCTACCCCTACTTTTTTGTCACCTTGACCCAAAAAGTGCTCTCTTAGTCCTGAGTCAGAGACAATAATAATATTTTACGAAATAAGAATCCTTCCTCGTTCACCACTTTTAAAGAAATAAAGGGAGACAATCTAGCACTTCATTTATATTGGCCTCAATTTGTAATGGGTTATATCTTATGCAGCAATTTTATCTCTTTTAAACAATAAAGCAATATTTTGAAACCAGTTGGAAATACTTTTATCATATTGAAGATGCACATTTTATCAGCAAAAAAAGTTTTGTCCATATTCGCAGCAGCCATTTTTATGTCGTCAATGACCTCATGCCATTTGTTATTTCACTATTCCTGATGATAGTACATGTGACGTCATTGAAAAATAGCTGGTATAGTATGTTGATGATAACATGAGTGTACATGTGTATTTATATGTTTGTTAGCGTGTGTTTTTATGTTGTAATAAATGAATAAATAAATAAAAACCATCAAAACAATTATAAGTGTTTGTTACAATGTAACATATTGCATTTGTTTGAGTTTCTCTGAAAGTATTAGTCCCACTGATAATGTAACTTACAGTACTGAATGTATGCGAATCTATGCAAATCTATGCAAATCTATGCGAATGGCGTTAGTCTTTCCTTACTTTTGTCATTTAGTTTGTAAATGTGTGTTTGCCTTATTGTTTTACATACTTTATAAAATAATGTAACTTGCAGAAAGATTTGTGTATCCGCATACGATGCTCACATTTAGAATACATAGAGATTTGGTAGATTGTTTGTATCTGCATATGATGCTCACATTTAGAATACATAGAGATTTGGTAGATTGTTTGTATCTGCATACGATGCTCACATTTAGAATACATAGGGATTTGGTAGATTGTTTGTATCTGCATACGATGCTAACATTTAGAATACATAGAGATTTGGTAGATTGTCTGTATCTGCATACGATGCTAACATTTAGAATACATAGAGATTTGGTAGATTGTCTGTATCCGCATACGATGCTCACATTTAGAATACATAGAGATTTGGTAGATTGTTTGTATCTGCATACGATGCTCACATTTAGAATACATAGAGATTTGGTAGATTGTCTGTATCTGCATACGATGCTCACATTTAGAATACATAGAGATTTGGAAGATTGTTTGTATCTGCATACGATGCTCACATTTAGAATACATAGAGATTTGGTAGATTGTTTGTATCTGCATACGATGCTAACATTTAGAATACATAGAGATTTGGTAGATTGTCTGTATCTGCATACGATGCTAACATTTAGAATACATAGAGATTTGGTAGATTGTTTGTATCTGCATACGATGCTAACATTTAGAATACATAGAGATTTGGTAGATTGTCTGTATCTGCATACGATGCTAACATTTAGAATACATAGAGATTTGGTAGATTGTTTGTATCTGCATACGATGCTAACATTTAGAATACATAGAGATTTGGTAGATTGTTTGTATCTGCATACGATGCTAACATTTAGAATACATAGAGATTTGGTAGATTGTTTGTATCTGCATACGATGCTAACATTTAGAATACATAGAGATTTGGTAGATTGTCTGTATCTGCATACGATGCTAACATTTAGAATACATAGAGATTTGGTAGATTGTTTGTATCTGCATACGATGCTAACATTTAGAATACATAGAGATTTGGTAGATTGTCTGTATCTGCATACGATGCTAACATTTAGAATACATAGAGATTTGGTAGATTGTTTGTATCTGCATACGATGCTAACATTTAGAATACATAGAGATTTGGTAGATTGTCTGTATCTGCATACGATGCTAACATTTAGAATACATAGAGATTTGGTAGATTGTTTGTATCTGCATACGATGCTAACATTTAGAATACATAGAGATTTGGTAGATTGTTTGTATCTGCATACGATGCTCACATTTAGAATACATAGGGATTTGGTAGATTGTTTGTATCTGCATACGATGCTAACATTTAGAATACATAGAGATTTGGTAGATTGTTTGTATCTGCATACGATGCTCACATTTAGAATACATAGGGATTTGGTAGATTGTTTGTATCTGCATACGATGCTAACATTTAGAATACATAGAGATTTGGTAGATTGTCTGTATCTGCATACGATGCTAACATTTAGAATACATAGAGATTTGGTAGATTGTCTGTATCCGCATACGATGCTCACATTTAGAATACATAGAGATTTGGTAGATTGTTTGTATCTGCATACGGTGCTCACATTTAGAATACATAGAGATTTGGTAGATTGTCTGTATCTGCATACGATGCTCACATTTAGAATACATAGAGATTTGGTAGATTGTTTGTATCTGCATACGATGCTCACATTTAGAATACATAGAGATTTGGTAGATTGTTTGTATCTGCATACGATGCTCACATTTAGAATACATAGAGATTTGGTAGATTGTCTGTATCTGCATACGATGCTCACATTTAGAATACATAGAGATTTGGTAGATTGTCTGTATCTGCATACGATGCTCACATTTAGAATACATAGGGATTTGGTAGATTGTCTGTATCTGCATACGATGCTCACATTTAGAATACATAGAGATTTGGTAGATTGTTTGTATCTGCATACGATGCTCACATTTAGAATACATAGGGATTTGGTAGATTGTTTGTATCTGCATACGATGCTAACATTTAGAATACATAGAGATTTGGTAGATTGTCTGTATCTGCATACGATGCTAACATTTAGAATACATAGAGATTTGGTAGATTGTCTGTATCCGCATACGATGCTCACATTTAGAATACATAGAGATTTGGTAGATTGTTTGTATCTGCATACGATGCTCACATTTAGAATACATAGAGATTTGGTAGATTGTCTGTATCTGCATACGATGCTCACATTTAGAATACATAGAGATTTGGTAGATTGTTTGTATCTGCATACGATGCTCACATTTAGAATACATTGAGATTTGGTAGATTGTCTGTATCTGCATACGATGCTCACATTTAGAATACATAGAGATTTGGTAGATTGTCTGTATCTGCATACGATGCTCACATTTAGAATACATAGGGATTTGGTAGATTGTCTGTATCTGCATACGATGCTCACATTTAGAATACATAGAGATTTGGTAGATTGTTTGTATCTGCATACGATGCTCACATTTAGAATACATAGAGATTTGGTAGATTGTCTGTATCTGCATACGATGCTCACATTTAGAATACATAGGGATTTGGTAGATTGTCTGTATCTGCATACGATGCTCACATTTAGAATACATAGGGATTTGGTAGATTGTCTGTATCTGCATACGATGCTCACATTTAGAATACATAGGGATTTGGTAGATTGTCTGTATCTGCATACGATGCTCACATTTAGAATACATAGAGATTTGGTAGATTGTCTGTATCTGCATACGATGCTCACATTTAGAATACATAGAGATTTGGTAGATTGTCTGTATCTGCATACGATGCTAACATTTAGAATACATAGAGATTTGGTAGATTGTGTGTATCTGCATACGATGCTCACATTTAGAATACATAGAGATTTGGTAGATTGTCTGTATCTGCATACGATGCTCACATTTAGAATACATAGAGATTTGGTAGATTGTCTGTATCTGCATACGATGCTCACATTTAGAATACATAGGGATTTGGTAGATTGTCTGTATCTGCATACGATGCTCACATTTAGAATACATAGGGATTTGGTAGATTGTCTGTATCTGCATACGATGCTCACATTTAGAATACATAGAGATTTGGTAGATTGTCTGTATCCGCATACGATGCTCACATTTAGAATACATAGAGATTTGGTAGATTGTCTGTATCCGCATACGATGCTCACATTTAGAATACATAGGGATTTGGTAGATTGTTTGTATCTGCATACGATGCTCACATTTAGAATACATAGGGATTTGGTAGATTGTTTGTATCTGCATACGATGCTCACATTTAGAATACATAGAGATTTGGTAGATTGTCTGTATCTGCATACGATGCTCACATTTAGAATACATAGAGATTTGGTAGATTGTCTGTATCCGCATACGATGCTCACATTTAGAATACATAGAGATTTGGTAGATTGTTTGTATCTGCATACGATGCTCACATTTAGAATACATAGAGATTTGGTAGATTGTCTGTATCTGCATACGATGCTCACATTTAGAATACATAGGGATTTGGTAGATTGTTTGTATCTGCATACGATGCTCACATTTAGAATACATAGAGATTTGGTAGATTGTCTGTATCTGCATACGATGCTCACATTTAGAATACATAGAGATTTGGTAGATTGTCTGTGTCTGCATACGATGCTCACATTTAGAATACATAGAGATTTGGTAGATTGTCTGTGTCTGCATACGATGCTCACATTTAGAATACATAGAGATTTGGTAGATTGTCTGTATCTGCATACGATGCTCACATTTAGAATACATAGAGATTTGGTAGATTGTTTGTATACTGTTCAATATTTATGCTCTGTGACAGTCATTCCCAGTCTTTAACACCATGTATTTAAAACATCTGCAGTACTTTGATTAGATTTTACAATGCCAAATATTATTCATTTATTTCATCAAAATTTGCTGTATATAATCTAAAAATTCAAGAAGAAATCTCTGCAAATAGCGGTTAGTTTTTCCTTACTTTTGTCATTTGATTGTAATGTGTGATCGCCATATTGTGTCACATATTCTATATGAATTGTAGAGATTGTTATGAACAAAAAATACACTCACCTGATTTGTTTTAATGATTTTAGGTTTAAGCGATTGTAGAATTGTAACCCTTCAAAATTTAGATCCATGAATAAAGGTCTCAAGTGGAAATGTTCTGAAGCGAGTATTTGTAAATTTTACTAGTCCAGTGCCCCAGCAGTAAAAATTGCAAATAAGGGAAAAAAAGCACAGAAATGATTTTTGCATCAGCGTATTGTTTAACATCAGCGTATTGTTTAACAACTGCCGTGTATGGAAAAAAAGTATAGGAAAATCCAACGGTGCGAAATGCGTTTTTTGTATAAATTGTACTTAACATTAACATCTGAAACAATGGAGATAAGGTCTGGAGTTCCCCAAGGCTCAATGCTCGGCCCTCTATTATTTCTTCTATATATAAATGATATTGCATATGAAATACCAACTGCCAATATCCACCTTTATGCTGACAATTCCACCCTGTATACACCTGGCACTGATATCAAAACTATACAGGCCACTCTTCAAACAAATATAAATGCAATCATTTCTTGGTGCCAAATAAATAACATGTCTTTACATCCTAATAAATCTACATGTATGATTCTATCGTCGATTAACCGTTTAAAAAACCTTGATATTGAACTAACGCTGTATATAAATAAAACTAAATTGCAAAATGTAAATGTTCAAAAGGTACTTGGTATTTACATTGATTTCAAAAATATGTACTCATATCAATTCAAAAATTGCACTTTTAAAAAGAATTACGCCGTTTTTATCATTTGAAATGAAAATATTATTTTATAATGCATATATTCTTTCTATAATAGACTACTGTTGCACCGTTTGGGGAACTGGAAAAAAATGTTATAAATCTTTAGGTAAATTACAAGCGCGAGTAGCTAGATTAATACAAAAGGAGTTTGCCAACTTTGATGACATAAAATTACTCAATAAATTAAATTGGATATCGTTTGAAAATAGATGTTTTTATCATTCTTCAGTCCTTGTCTACAAAGCTTACTGCAATGAGAGTCCCCAGTATATTAGTTCATTATTAAATTTTTCATCTAACAGTATATACAGTTTAAGATCTGTGGAAAACAATGACTTAGTCACGCCAACTTTCAAAACAAAATACATGAAAAATTCTTTTACAAATGTAAGTGCTGTTAATTGGAACAAAATTCCCAATACATGTAACATTAAATCAGTCTCGTCAATAAATACTTTCAAAAAAGCATTAAAATAATTTTTATTGTAAAATGTTCGACATTCTATTACGGTTGTAATGAAAGTTATTATTAGCATTTACTATTATATTGATATATGTACTATCTACAATATCTGACGAGTGATTGTCTTGAATGAACGAATATGTGTTATATTATTATGGTGTTTCAATTTATGTTGTTTTCTGTTAGAAGGCCATGTTTTATTTAAGATTGTACAACTGTTTTTGTATACCTCTTTACATGTCACCGTCTGTAAATAAAGATTTTATTATTATTATTATAAACAAAAGTATGAATTTCTGGAATTTGTCTATATTTGTCTATAGCTATAAAAAAAAAATGTATTTAATAGACATTATATTGCACCATAACATACCTAAAGTATATACACATCATATGTTGTGAACTGTAATTTTTGGGGTAAAATGGTGAAAAAATAAACAAATTAAAGTGGGAATTTCTGGAGTTTGGCAATAACTCGACAAAATTTAGCTATAAATTTACCTAAATAACTGTATTTAACAGATATTTAACTCCTCTACAACATACCTCAGGTTCTGAATATCATACAGTGAGAAACAAGATTATTTGGGTAAAATGGTAAAAACTATAAATAAAAGTGAGAATTTCTGGAATTTGACAAATATATATTAGACCAGTGGAAAAATAGGATTTTGATGGATTTTTGTCATATAAAGCACCACCTTTAATACACTAAAAGTATAAAACTATCGCAAGGTGCAAAATGTGATTTTTGGGGTAAAATGGTTGAAAATTTAAATAAAAATTGGAATTTGCCTATAACTATGTCGAATTATGCAATAAAACTACCCGAATTAATGTATTTAATAGACATTATATTACAGAACAAAATACCTATAGTATAGAAACATTGTATCGTGTGAAATGTGGTTTTTGAGGTAAAACTTTTAAAAAATGGGAAATTTTGGAAGCGGTTAATTTCCCGTTCATTTTAACTATAAAAATTTCCTAACAGTTATTTTGAACGAATGTTATATTGCAAAATCAATAACATAAATTATAGAAACAGTTTATGATGGGGAATGTAATATTTATTTGTAACATAAAGCCAGATAAATTGATGTCTTTACAACCTTTTCAACAAAACAAATGTAGAAATGGCATACAATGTTCAAACTTTGCCCCGACTCCCCTATATAAATGCAAACTAATGCTGGTTCCCCTGACCATGTTCTGGCCTCCTAGGAAACTACACGTGGACCAAGATCAAAGACTAATGCTGGTTCCCCTGACCATGTTCTGGCCTCCTAGGAAACTACACGTGGACCAAGATCAAAGACTAATGCTGGTTCCCCTGACCATGTTCTGGCCTCCTAGGAAACTACACGTGGACCAAGATCAAAGACTAATGCTGCATTGCGAAAATGCTGGTTCCCCTGGCCTCCTAGGAAACTACACGTGGACCCAGATCAAAGACTAATGCTGCATTGCGAAAATGCTGGTTCCCCTGACCATGTTCTGGCCTCCTAGGAAATTACACGTGGACCCAGATCAAAGACTAATGCTGCATTGCGAAAATGCTGGCTCCCCTGACCATGTTCTGGCCTCCTAGGAAACTACACGTGGACCAAGATCAAAGACTAATGCTTGTTCCCCTGACCATGTTCTGGCCTCCTAGGAAACTACACGTGGACCCAGATCAAAGACTAATGCTTGTTCCCCTGACCATGTTCTGGCCTCCTAGGAAACTACACGTGGACCCAGATCAAAGACTAATGCTGCATTGCGAAAATGCTGGTTCCCCTGACCATGTTCTGGCCTCCTAGGAAACTACACGTGGACCCAGATCAAAGACTTATGCTGCATTGCGAAAATGCTGGTTCCCCTGACCATGTTCTGGCCTCCTAGGAAACTACACGTGGACCAAGATCAAAGACTAATGCTTGTTCCCCTGACCATGTTCTGGCCTCCTAGGAAACTACACGTGGACCCAGATCAAAGACTAATGCTTGTTCCCCTGACCATGTTTTGGCCTCCTATGAAACTACACGTGGACCCAGATCAAAGACTAATGTTTGTTCCCCTTACCATGTTCTGGCCTCCTAGGAAACTACATGTGGACCCAGATCAAAGACTAATGCTGCATTGCGAAAATGCTGGTTCTTTTTAAAGAAATTCTGTGAGACCCCTTTGTCAAAACCATACAATTTTGACGTAGTGTCACATCCAAGAATTGCATGATGGAAAATAATATTTTTACACACATCTTTCATGTGAGTCCAGATATAGTTTCCAAGGAGGCCAGAACACGGTCAGGGGAACAAGCATTAGTTTGCATAATAAATTATATGAAGGGGAGTCGGGGCAAAGTTTGAACATTTTATTCTTTTTTACGTTCGTTGAAAAGGTTGCAATAACATCAATTTATGTGGACCCAAAAAAACTACCACCTACGTCTGATGCATCTATGTACCATAGTTTGTGGGTATTTCTAAAATACAGGACTGGAAAGGACATGATGTTTTGAACCCGCTGGAATGGGGTTGGGAACTAGTTGGACGAAAATTCAACATAATTTGGTTCCATTTCTATATAATTTCACCTCCGAAAACCGGAACGACTTTCGGCTGCGTGTGTCATCATGAATAAACTTGCATTATGTTGACACTTTGTGTATGTTTAACAGTTTGACATTACTACACATGTGTGAATATCACTTAGTGATTAATACCAATGGCAATTACTACTGATTGAACTTTTATTCGTTGATTTCAAACATACGATCTCGTGTGAAAACATAACCATACAATGCTGTCACAATGTATTATCGCCATCTTGTCATTACTAAATTGTAAATGGCGATAAACTTGTAAAAGTTTATGTTAATGAATATAATTATGTAAAGTAGTAATTATCACTTTTACGAGTCTTTCTTTTCATAAAAAAACACATATTATTTCACGTGCATCACAAAGCAAAATATATGAATTTCTTTAAGCTCGCTTGTACATTTTTAAAATAAAGGCAGTCATGTTTGTTACAACTGTGTACATTTTCTTCGAAAATCAAAAAAATATCATGTGGTTATACTATGTAAAATTCAAAGATGTGCAATTATTCAATGAAATAATGACCTGAACCTAGGTAAGAGTATGAAATAGCATCAAAATGAAAAAAAACTCTACAAACCGGAATTTTCAAACGGTCCCGAAGGAGTCCGGTTTAGGGAGGTTCCACTGTATGTGCAAATTCTATTTTAGTAAAGAACATGAAATATCAAAATGTTGCATATTTTGGGCTTGTTTAATTGTTTTGTGATCAAAATTAATATGGCTTCCGGAAATCAGCATTTCCATTTATGTTTTCAGCACTTTTACATCATAAACCACATTTCTTGTTTGATATGATAGCATAATATTATCATATGTTATATTGAAAGATAACATTTAGCTTATTTCGTTTCTGTGACTTTCACTGTTCTTTTTTTATCAGTTAACACCAAATTATACCAGAAATTCGTATCATTATTTTTTATTTTTTTGTAATATTTTACAAATAAATATTACATTCAGCATCGTAAACTGTTTCTGTTATTGATTTTGCAATATAACATTCGTTCAAAATAACTATTCTGAAAATGTTATAGTTAAAATGAAGAGTATATAAACAGATTCCAAAAGTTCCCATTTTTTTAAAGTTTTACCCCAAAAACCACATCTCACACGATACAATGTTTCTATACACTAGGTATTTTGTACTGTTATATAATATCTATTCAATACAGTAATTCTGGTAATTTTATTGCATAATTTGACATAGTTATTGGCAAATTCCCCCAAAAAAACAACAGTTTTACCCCAAAAAACACATTTTACACGATACTATGTATCTATACTTGAGGCGTTTTGTACTGTAAAATAATATCTATGAAATAAAATAATTCTGGTAGTTTTATTGCAAAATTTGACATACACTGAACAGAAAAAGAAACTTCCGATTTGTACACATAGTGTTTGTTGTGTTAAAGAAATCATTGTGTAAAGAAAGTAGATTGGTAATATTAGCCTTGACCTGTGTTATCAGGATTCATGAAGTTTAGCGATTATGTTTGCATTGTGAATCGTCACCAACGTGAAACTCGATTTGCACGTGCAAGAATTGTTCAACATGTCCCGTGTGGTATTCGGTCAATTTGTTTTACTTGTCTTACTGACATTGTCAAGTGAACGAGAACGCTTCAACATTTGTAAAAAATAACATTTTTTACATTGTAGCATTTTTAGTATGTCAAGAATACCCAATAATTTACGCGAATGTGCGATTGGCATGCTTGATGCTGGCATGTCGACAGAAGACGTTTCAAGGCATGTTGGAAGTTCTAGTCGAGCAATACGAAATCTTCGCGCACGATTTAGAACGACAGGACACACCGAGGACTTGCCACGCCGTGGACGTCCGCGAGTTACAACGAGTGGTCAAGACCGCTATATCATAAACACGCATTTGCGCAATCGATTCCAAACTGCCACTGCTACTGCAGCTAACACACGGGCTTCATAATAACCGAATAAGTTCATACATGCAACATAATTATAACGATAATTGAGATTATTTAAAGCCACAAAAGTTAAGATGACCTGAAAAAAACTAAAACAATTACAGCTACCACACATACCACACATACCACACATACCACACATACCACACATACCACACATACCACACATACTCACACATATCACACATATCACACATACCACACAAACCACACATACCACACATACCCACACATACCACACATACCCACACATACCACACATACCACACATACCACACACACCACACATAACACACATAACACACATACTCGCACATACCACACATACCACACATACCACACATACCACACACACCACACATAACACACATAACACACATAACACACGTACCACACATACCACACATAACACACATACCACACATAACACACATACTCGCACATAATGAAATATTATTGGCTCAGCATTAAATATTTCCTATAATTTTTTTTGGCGGTATGTGTTCTCTCAGTTTTCAATTTCAGCATAACAGCACAGACATTGTACGGTATTAATCTAACAGTGCACGCGAGAATGTAAGATTTAACAGGTGGCGGAAACTGTTCGAGTTCAAAAGAATATCATCGATTACTTCAAAAATTGGAAAAGTCCAATCTACAATTAAACCTTACTGGTGAAAACAACCTGACTAACAAGCTCTTTTTTACTCATTGGGGTCCGGCATTGCAAACGAATTCCAGGATAATGGGCATAGTCCTATATCCGGGTAAAGCCTCGGTCACAACTCACAGTGCGGTTTGTTGCTCGTACGTTTCCGCAGCTGCGGTCGGGTTGCGGGCAAATCACTACGGTTCTTTGCGATTAGACACGACTGTAGCAACTGTACATAAATCCTACAGGCAACTTACATTCGCCAGAAGGGCCCTTTCGGGTGTCTTGCAGCGTCCGCACGAAACACCTACATAATACCCGCAAGTTAAACGTACAACCCCGTGCAGGTGACGTGCAACTGACGTACGGCAAGGTGCGGCTCCGCATTGTTGTGTACGACTCCGCGCGGCTCCGTAAGACGACTTCATGAAGCCAATGCGATGCTTGAACGAAGTGTGTACGTGAGCTTCTCGAGTCACATGCGAATATTTCGAGTGTATATAAAATACCAGGCGAGTACAAGAATTTATTTCGCATTTCGGTTTCAAGAACACTGTCATGAGGATGCCGGACCGATCTTACCCCATAAATGTGTACATTTGGGGCATACATTTACTTTTCATTAAAAGATTTACTGGTCGGAATCTGATTGTGCCAGGATATAATTATCGTAGCTTAAAGTGAATATCCCGGACTCTCCTTTTGCACCCTAGAGAGCCATGGACAATCACTATCTATTAACAGGTCATAGTATAGTCATATAAAGACAGTTGACTTAAATTATTTTAATCGCAATTGCAAGAAATATTCGTTTATCAAACGCTATTTCATGGCGAGTGTTCGAATAAATGTCATAAAAAAGTCACGGATTAATAAAAATGCTCGTAACAATTTAACTGTGAGGCATAAACTGTTAAGTTTCTTTTCCCTTAAAGTATTGTATCTATGCTGCACGCACCAATAACCATTTAAAGTATTGTATCTATGCTGCACGCACCAATAACCACTTAACGTATTGTATCTATGCTGCACGCACCAGTAACCATTTAAAGTATTGTATCTATGCTGCACGCACCAATAACCACTTAAAGTATTGTATCTATGCTGCACGCACCAGTAACCATTTAAAGTATTGTATCTATGCTGCACGCACCAATAACCACTTAAAGTATTGTATCTATGCTGCACGCACCAATAACCACTTAAAGTATTGTATCTATGCTGCACGCACCAGTAACCATTTAAAGTATTGTATCTATGCTGCACGCACCAATAACCACTTAAAGTATTGTATCTATGCTGCTCGCACCAATAACCACTTAAAGTATTGTATCTATGCTGCACGCACCAATAACCATTTAAAGTATTGTATCTATGCTGCACGCACCAATAACCATTTAAAGTATTGTATCTATGCTGCACGTACCAATAACCATTTAAAGTATTGTATCTATGCTGCACGCACCAATAACCATTTAAAGTGCTCATGATCAGTTGAAATATGACTACTGTCTTATTAAAATTTGAGCGCCGCTGTACGATTTCCAAACGAGAGAGAATAAGTTGTTACAGGGAACGCCACATACATAAGACAGTGCCTCACAGACCTCCGGGAAAACAACGATCCATAAAACATAAGGCACTTGAGGGGGTTAAATAGTACACACGTTAGGGAACAGAGGCGCAATGATAATGCCACATATTTTGTTGCTAGAATGCGTTAATCACATTAATACATTTTGTTCATTATTATTGTGTTATGTAAGACATTTGATTATATGTAAATAGTTCATGCATGTTTTACAAAGAAATAGTTAAAAGCCATTCCATTAGAAAAATGAGAAGCATGACTAGATTGATATAATCTGATGTCAAACGTTGGATTAAGATTAGGGGTATTAGAATATTATTTCAATTATTTAAATGATTGTGAGAATCTCCTATATGGTCCAGTCACTCCATTAAGAAATCAAGTCTGAAATTTGGCCTTCTAACTGCTCAGTACCTTTTTGGCTACTGTGCAAGCGAAATTGCAAACATGCTAATTGATAGTTTGGGTATAAATCTGTTCTCAATTGAGATGACATCAAGTTGTTTGTCCAAAATTCGACCGATTTATTCATTAATTACATTAACTGCCCCTCCAGCAGCCTCGTCAATTTCGATACACGTCGATTTTGTACAGATTTTACGCCATCTCGATGCGAACGCTCGAGCGTGCTTGCAGGTTTTATGTTGTTCCATAGAGAACATCCATATATATATACTACGATAGCACAACGTGTTTGTAGATTGTTCTCCATGTTGCAGGACTGACACTCGCAGTTTGGAAAGAAGTTTTCTTCAATATTTGCTCATATTACCAGAGAGCGCATATATTTGTCGAGTCTAATTCCGAGATGACGTATAGATCATTTTCAATAATTTCACTATCACCAAGGTGCCAATTTCTAGTTTGTGTGTTACAGACAGACATCGCTTCGTTAAACACAATGATAGCACATTTTCCTGAACTGCAGAGATATCATTTGTTAACATAATAATTACATTTGTTAAGCATTTTTTCGAAGTTTTATCTTTAAATATGATATCAGTAACATGTCGTCTTCTACTGTTGGGCTGGAAATATTGTTAAATACACAAATACTCAGATTGTTAACCTCTAGTTCTTTGATATCATTCATATACAAGAGATACGGAACGGGGAAGCTGTAAAACTCCTCGTATATTGCGTTGTGATGCTGACACAGAAAACTCTGTTGTTTGTCTTCTACGGCAATTCTTTTGGAATGATGCAACCGACCCATTTGCAGGGAGTCGAAGCGTTATTATTGGAAAAAGCACTTCTAACCAGCGCATCGGACGATGGTGGGGAACTCTTCGGCAACAAGGTGTACAGTGGTTGATGGATTTATTCAAGGACTTGCGTGATTCTGGCCGTTTCAATGAGCTTGATCCGATACATTGCGAGAGTTTGAAATTTTGTTATATTCAGTTGATTCAAACCGTATTGCACAACAATGGAATGTTCATGATATAAGACCCTAGCACAATGCTGGAGTACAATACGGAAAACCTGACTTATGTATTTTTACCAGAATTGTTTGGCGCTCATGATTACGACACAGCGATTAACAAACCTGATGTGAGATGTTGCAAAGACATGTATTCCATTTCAAAGAGAACCTTTGATGAATTCAATGAGTTGGCACATCTTTAAAAGCCCGATCTTCAAAACTATTAGATGCTGATGCCGCATTGCAGATGTTCTTAGAGTTACATGATTTAGTGGCAGGAATAGTTCAGGATTGAAAATTATATTTTTACTAAAGTTTAGTATGTCGTTTGTCAGACAGTATCGCTGTTATCATCAAGTGTTACAGTAAATATGTGCCTATAATAAAGGATTTGTACTTTTATTCTTTAAATCTTACCCAGTATTTACTGGTGTCGATTGCTGTTAGTACAAACATTTATAAATGCACTATTCGTTATTGTTCGTCATAGAAATGCTGATAAATATCAATAAATGTTTCTGTTAGTTCTTTATTGTCGGATTGATTCTGTCGATGCATTTGATTTAAAGCTATTACACTATAGGTTTTGGTGTCGTTAAAATTAGTATTCAAACCTCAAGCCTTGGCCTATAAGACACAATGAATATGATATGAGTGAGTGTCTTGAGTTTTACGACACCTCGACACGAGGAATGGTCATACGGCGTCAGAATATGATATGAAATAAGAACAAAGAAACCACATGGCTAACGTCATTTTAGATTTTATTGATTTACTTTCCTCGGCCGTACTTTTCTTTCATGAATACATATATGAATAGAAAGTATTCATGTCGTGTATGAAATGTGCCTTCAGCTAACCAGCAGAAATATTTGATTATGACTTGTGGCTTATGACTTACGACTTATGCTTTCTGACTTGTGACTTGTGATTTCTGACTTGTGATTTCTGACTTGTGACTTGTGATTTCTGACTTGTGACTTGTGATTTCTGACTTGTGACTTGTGATTTCTGACTTGTGACGTGTGATTTATGACTTGTGACTTATGACTTCTGATTTCTGATATTATGATTGTTGCTATGAAAGTATACATTACCATCCAAAAACCAATAAAACACTTTTATATAAACATCATAATGATTATTTAAAACTAATGTAGCAACTCAAATTAATCAATAAACAAGCTTAAATGTCATATTTCAAAAACAATGTTCATATCATTAGCCTGTGTAAAGACATTCACCATGCCCTTTCAAAAGGCAAAAAAATCGCCACTTTAGTGCACAGCTGCATAATCATCAAAAATATGGTTCTTGATGTGTAGTCTATTTCTTCTTCTTGGGTTTTCTATTTCTCAGATTGTCAAGGACGTCTTTGATATGTTGCCTTCTATGCTTGTCCTGCAAATAACGTAATGGATGATAGTATGTAACATTCCAATAATATATTGCCCAAATAACTAAAAAAGATGGAGAGTCATTGCATATCCCCACGCCACCGCGCTGACCTTGGATACACCCTGGCCACTGAAGTGGTTGCATCTAAGAGTAATAATGAAAAATGAATTCATGCATAGTTGGGGCTGATGACAGATTTCTTTTGAAAACATCTTAAGCGTTTTATTCATAATCCTGACCAATCAATTTGATATGCAATACGATGCCATTCTGACACCTACGTTTACGCCATACTGACTCAACCTACCTCTTACCTTCTACAGTTGGAGGTCGATTGATAATAGTTCATTGTATACATGAAAATTGCTACATTCATCATTCTCATTCAGGCCCTTCCACGGAAAATATTTTAAGCGCTAATAAAAAACCACACCAAGAACAAATGTTGGCACCTTAATTACGCACTGATAATACTCGAATAAAGTAAATAGAACTTACATCATCTGATTCATCGTTGTCCGTCATCTTCCATGGGCCACAGTGCACGTGCTTGAAATGCGCGGCAAAGTTGCATTAGTCACAATTAAAAAGTTACAAGTCATAAGTCACAAGTCATAAATCAAAAGTCACAAGTCAAAAGTCACAAATCCGCAGAAATAAGTCAAAAGGGCCCTCCAGGGCTTCCATAGTATTGTGCTCGCTTGTGCTACAAGAGTCACAGCGGTGCGTAAGTATGGAAGCCCTGGAGGGCCCTTTTGACTTATGTCTGCGGACTTGTGACTTATGACTTGTGACTTATGACTTGTGACTTGTGACTTACTAAAATTGCATTCATTATATGAAATCGATTGTGTGAGAAACACATGGTTAGTGAATCTGCATTTACTGCTTTTGGTGGCCTATATAAGTCATCCAGTGAGTCAAGTCAGGTTTAAGGAACGGCGAAGCAAAATGAAATGCATGTTAGCATTTTGTGTGGGCGTCCTGTTGTGAATGACAGTGGTTGTGGTGCCAACCTATCTGCCTTCAACATCTATAAACGTTGAAAGGTCATCACTCATTGTGGAATATTTCAAGCAAGGTTTTAGATACAGTGATATCCTCGGATTTTTGCTACTAAGGCATGGGATTTTGTTGTCAATGCGTCAACTAAAAAGGATCCTCCAAAGGTTGAACTTGAATCGTCGCGGTATGAACTTATATACTCCACTGAGAAGTGTTATTGATGTAGTCGACAGGAAAATACAGTACAGCCGACAATCTGTTGGCTATCGAACGATGTGGCGTCGGTTAAAAGTAAATCATAATATACACGTAAAGCGTAATGATGTCAGGGATATAATGAGGGCACTGGATCCAAGTGGTGTTGTAATGCGGAAGGCACATCGTCTCCAAAGACGGGTATATTGTGCAAAAGGACCAAGCAACATTTGGCACGTAGACGGTTACGATAAGTTGAAGCCGTTCGAATGCTGCATACATGGTGCGATAGATGGTTTTAGCAGGAAACTAATCTGGTTAGAGGTTTCTGACACTAACAACAATCCCAAATTAATTGCGAAATATTATTTGGATGCACTAAATGAGGTGGGTAAAACTCCTCGTATATTGCGTTGTGATGCTGACACAGAAAACTCTGTTGTTTGTCTTCTATGGCAATTCTTTCGGAATGATGCAACCGACCCATTTGCAGGGAGTCGAAGCGTTATTGTTGGAAAAAGCACTTCTAACCAGCGCATCGGATAATGGTGGGGAACTCTTCGGCAACAGGGGTACAGTGGTTGATGAATTTATTCAAGGACTTGCGTGATTCTGGCCGTTTCAATGAGCTTGATCCGATACATTGCGAGAGTTTGAAATTTTGTTATATTCAGTTGATTCAAACCGTATTGCACAACAATGGAATGTTCATGATATAAGACCCTAGCACAATGCTGGAGTACAATACGGAAAACCTGGCGTTATGTATTTTTACCAGAATTGTTTGACGCTCATGATTACGACACAGCGATTAACAAACCTGATGTGAGATGTCGCAAAGACATGTATTCCATTTCAAAGAGAACCTTTGATGAATTCAATGAGTTGCCACATCTTTAAAAGCCCGATCTTCAAAACTATTAGATGCTGATGCCGCATTGCAGATGTTCTTAGAGTTACATGATTTAGTGGCAGGAATAGTTCAGGATTGAAAATTATATTTTTACTAAAGTTTAGTATGTCGTTTGTCAGACAGTATCGCTGTTATCATCAAGTCTTACAGTAAATATGTGTTACTGAGGTGGAGACTGCATTATATGCCTATAATAAAGGATTTATGCTTTTAATCTTACCCAGTATTTACTGGTGTCGATTGCTGTTAGTGCAAACATTTATAAATGCACTATTCGTTACTGTTCGTCATATGCTGATAAATATTAATAAATGTTTCTGTTATTTCTTTATTGTCGGATTGATTAAGTCGATGCATTTGATTTAAAGCTATTATACTATAGGTTTTGGTGTCGTTAAAATTAACATTCAAACCTCAAGCCTTGGCCTGTAAGACAAAATGAATATGATATGAGTTTTATGACTAATGATCATACGGTGTCAGAATATGATATGAAATAAGAACAAAGAAAGATGGCTTGAAATAGTATTCTCAAAGAAATTAATGTTAAATACAACACGGTTCGCCATCTGGCGTTCATGTCATGTGTGAAATGTGCCTTCAGCTATCCAGCAGAAATATTTGATTATGACTTACGACTTGTGGCTTATGACTTACGACTTATGCTTTGTGACTTGTGACTTGTGATTTCTGACTTGTGACTTGTGATTTCTGACTTACGTCTTATGCTTTCTGACTTGTGACTTGTGATTACTGACTTGTGACTTGTGACTTGCGACTTATGACTTCTGATTTCTGATATAATGATTGTTGCTATGAAAGTACACATTACCATCCAAAAACAAATAAAACACTTTTATATAAACATCATAATGATTATTTTAAAACTAATGTAGCAACTCAAATTAATCGATAAACAAGCTTAAACGGCATATTTCTAAAACAATGTTCATATCATTAGACTGTGTCCAGACATTCACCATGCCCTTTCAAAAGGCAAATTCGCCACTTTAGTGCACAGCTGCATAATAATCAAAATATGGTTCTTGATGTGTAGTCTATTTGTAGTTGGGTTTTCTATTTCTCAGATTGTCAAGGACGTCTTTGATATGTTGCCTTCTATGCTTGTCCTGCAAATAACGTAATGGATGATAGTATGTAACATTCCAATAATATATTGCCCAAATAACTAAAAAAGATGGATAGTCATTGCATATCCCCACGCCACCGCGCTGACCTTGGATAACCCTGGTCACTGAAGTACTTGATATGCAATACGATGTCATTCTGACACCTACGTTTACGCCATACTGACTCAACCTACCTCTTACCTTCTACAGTTGGAGGTCGATTGATAATAGTTCATTGTATACATGAAAATTGCTACATTCATCATTCTCATTCTCATTCAGGCCCATACTGGATGCACTAAATGAGGTGGGTAAAACTCCTCATATATTGCAATGTGATGCTGGCACAAAACACTCTGTTGTTTGTCTTCTACAGCAATTCTTTTGGAATGATGCAACCGACCCATTTGTAGGGAGTCGCCGCGTTATTGTTGGAAAAAGCACTTCTAACCCGCGCATCGAACGAAGGTGGGGAACTCTTCGGCAACAAGGAAGTGGCGGATGAATTTCTTCAAGGACTTGCGTGAATCTGGCCGAATAAGCTAGATCCGATACATTGCGATTATTTGAAATTTTGTTATATTCATTTAATACAAACCGATTTGGACCGTATTGCACAACAATGGAAAATTCATGATATAAGACGCTAACATAATGCTGGAGTACGATACGCAAAACCTGACGTTATAGATAGATAGATTTATTTCAACATATAATGTACAATTTACTAACAATATAAAATTAGGACATATATTAATAACAACAATATGCATGAATCAATAAAGCCATATCAATCAACATTATATGTTAAGGATAACACAAAAAAGAGTACAAGTAAAAACTCTAATTTCCATTGTGGTCCTTAATATATAGTATTGTGTGACATAGGAAGAAATATTAAGTTATAAATAAAGATATCACAGTCAAGACATTGTGTTACATGTTTATAAACAAATAGATAAAACGATGAAACAATAAAACAATAAGTTATCTTTGACAGGAATAATGGATGAAAAAGCTAAGCAAATAAAATTTAACAAGGTATTAGGTTACAAATGATAAAACTGATTAAACGGGAAAGACAGTACATTATTTAAGACGAGCTACAAATGTGTTTTTTACGATACAGGAATTTTAACCTTGCATTGGATTTTTTAATAACAGACTCCAAGATATTTAACTGATGTTGTTGTTTCAATAGATTGGCCGTTACAGCTTATATCAAGTTTGGACTGGGATTTTAACCGACGTTGGGATCCAAAGAGAATATACTGTCTTCCCAAGATGAAGGGAAAGCTTATTACATAATAAGCCACTGACTAACAATGTTCAGTTCGTTACTTAAAATATTTTCGATGTCGATTTTACTTTTACCGGGCACAAGAATTGCTGAGTCATCTGCATAAAGTGGTAACTTATTTTTGACAACATCAGACATATCATTTACATAGATAAGAAAAAGAAATGATGAGTATATACCTGAAACTTCAACTAACTGACTTCTATCAGATAAATAAGAAGTAAACCATCTGACCGACGTTTCAGCGAGACCCATCGCCTTGAGTTTCATCAATAAAATCGAATTATTTACGGTATCAAAGGCCTTCTGAAGACCTGAAAGGACCATGGCAACAAAATGTCCCTTGTCCAATTGAAAGCGAATATGATATGTAAGATGAATCAAGCAGGTATCAGTAGAAAATGCTTTTCTAAACCCAGACTGAAACTCATATAATATATTATTTTGGACAAGATATTCTTCTAATTGGTCATACGTAACTCGCTCAAAAACCTTAGAGACAATACTCAAGATTGAGACTGGGCGGTCATCAATGTTTAAGCCAATAGTATTAGAACACTGACTATTTTTACCTGGTAAGCCTTTTCCATAGAAAGACCGTAGAGTCAATTTTGTTACTCTCAAGTGAAGATTTAAAGAAGATCTTTTTTGCATTCATGGTCATATAACTAGCTTTGTTTCTCAGAGACTTAAAATGAGTAAAATTTTCTAGAGTTTTTCTTCTTTTAAAATTATAAAAAGCTTTATCTCGAGCCTTAATGCATTCCAAAATATCATAGTCAATCCATTCTTCAGTTCTTTGTTTTAAGCGTACATTTTTTACAGGAGTAATATTATCCAAGGTAGAGATAAACATTGTTTTAAAATTGTTCCAGGCAATATTAACATCATCACAAAATAAGACAGGTCTAATCCCACAAAGGATTGCTGAAAACTTTCTTTGGAATAATGTTTAAGGAACGAATATTAACATTGTTGTGTTTTCCAATAAATGCACGAGAAACCTTTCTTGTGCAAAATGTCAGCATGTGGTCACTAACAGAAAAGTCTATTACACCGCTCTTTGAATGATCTGTTACTAAGATCAAATCAATGTATGATGGACATTTGAGAAACGTTTGCCTTTTATGAATATTCTCGGGACTTCAGGTGATTATACAATTGTTTCAGTTTATTTTTAAAGGAAGATAAAGATTCAGACTCGCGAATATCAATATTAAGATTATTCCAAAGTTGAATTGCGGATGGTAAAACTGATTTAGAATATATTTCTGTTCTTCTAGCATCTGGTACATAATCATTAAATTTTCTTAACCAATATTGGTTTTCATAAGCTATATCAACTGTCGGAGGAAACAACTGTGTTAGATAGGGCGGTAACAATTGGTTTTTTCCTTTGTATATTAAAATTAATTTTTGGATTTTCCTTCTGTAGTTTTTCCAAGATTTCTTTTTCGTACTGGGCACAATTATCCCAAACTAGCGAAGCATATTCTAACTGAGGTCTTCTTAAATAAGAGATGTTTTGATTTAAAGTTTTCCTTTGAACTTTGAATTTCAACATTTTCATTGAACCAAGAATTTGTGAGGCTATGTTATTTATATGTTGATGCTATGACCCATCCTGACTGAATGTTACACCAAGATGTTTATGATGTTCAACAAAATTTAATTGTACATTATTATACGATAAGTTTGGTCGTTTTCTCTTACAGTACGAGAAGAACATAACTTCCGTTTTTGAAGGATTGAAATTTACTGGCCACTGTTTAGACCAAGTAGTTATTGAATTTAGATCGCTATTAAGTGTTTCTTCCATGAAATTAATGTTGTTTGTGGAAACAGAAAGAGAACTGTCATCCGCGAATAGCCTGGTCATACTAATTAGAGAGTCCGCTATAACATTGACGTATATAAGAAATAATAAAGGACCAAGGACGGCGCCTTGGGGAACACCCCCTTGTAAGTAACGTGTATTCGAACAAGCTGATGCAACACTACCTTTCTGAGATCTCTCATTTAAATAGTTACTTAACCAATTAACTAGGTTTCCGAGTATTCCATATTGTTTAATTTTGAAAATAAGACCCCTATGCCATACTCTGCCTTGGATATATCACAGAAAACAATGCAAGTAGAATCTTTGTTGTCTAATGCCTTACAGATTTGATTATATATATCAATAAGTTGATATACTGTGGAGTGACCAGGTAAAAAACCCGATTGATTACGGAATATTAAAGAATTGTCATGTAGATAGTTATACATATGTTTGAAAACAATACGTTCCATTACTTTGCCAACGCAGCTTATTAGAGAAATGGGTCTATAATTTGATGGCTCGTTTTTGTTTCCCTTCTTGAATAGAGGCACAACATCAAACTATTTGTATATACCTTCAGATAAAGAGCGGTTAAAGAGTAGACAGAGTGGGACACATAATTGTATTGGATGTTTCTTTTAACATTTTGTGACTTATTTCATCTGGTCCAGACGCTTTATTTATAACAAGGTTTCTTAAAATATCAGAAACTTCCCTTTCTTGGATAATGAAATCCCATTTCATTTTGACAAGAATTATCATTAATGAGCATTTTAACAATTTTCCAGTACTGGCGTGGATTTGAAGTATTTAAATCATGAAGGGAAAATTCTAGATTATTATAAAATGTCTCTTTTGCATGTTTTATCATATTGTTTACTCGGTTCCTAAGTTGTTTGTAGATAACCCAGTCTGACGTTTTATTATTATTCAAAGCTTTATGAAATTGCCTATCCCTTTGTCGTGAACTTCGACGAATGTCACTATTGTTTTTCTTATGCACAAATAAACCATTACTTTTTAGTTAGTTATAATATGCCATATAAAGGGAAGGGCCCTAGATAATGTTGTTAAAACTTTTGGCCCAACCCTTTTGTATGTATGTACAAGTTACATGTATGTTTGTGCAAATATGATAGTTATATGTGTAAATACAATAAAATATGATTAAACTAAAATTGTTATGTATTTTTTACCAGAATTGTTTGGCGCTCATGATTACGGCACAGCGATTAACAAACTTGGTGTGAGATGTTGCAAAGACACATATGTATTCCATTGAACCTTAAAAGCCCGATCTTTCAAACTATTAGCTTGATGCCGCAGATGTTCTTAGAGTTAAATGATGGCAGGAATAGATCAGGATTGAAAATTATATTTTTACTAAAGTTTAGTATGTCGTTTGTCAGACAGTATCGCTGTTACCATCAAGTATTACAGTAAAGATGTGCTACTGAGGTGGAGGACTGCATTATATGCCTATATTGAAGGATTTATACTTTTATTCTTTAAATCATACCCAGTATTTACTGGTGTCGATTGCTGATACCGCAAACATTTATAAATGCATTATTCGTTATTGTTCGTCTTAGAAATGCTGATAAATATTAATAAATGTTTCTTTTAGTTCTTTTTTGTCGGATTGATTCAGTCGATTCATTTGGTTTAACGCTATTACACTAAAGGTTTTGGTGACGTTAAAATTAGTGTTCAAACCTCAAGCCTTGGCCTAAAAGACACAATGAATATGATATGAGTTTTATGACACCTCGACACGAGGAATGATCATACGGTGTCAGAATATAATATAAAATAAGAACAAAGAAATCACATGGCTTGAAATAGTATTCTTAAAGAAATTAATTTTAAATACAGCACGGTTCGCCATCTGGCTTTTCTTTCATGAATACATATATGAATACAAAGTGTACATGTCTGTGTGAAATGTGCCTTCAGCTATCCAGCAGAAATATTTGATTATGACTTGTGGCTTATGACTTACGACTTATGCTTTCTGACTTGTGACTGGTTAGAAATGCTTTTTCCAACAATAACGCTTCGACTCCCTGCAAAAGGGTCGGTTGCATCATTCCGAAAGAATTGCCGTAGAAGACCGAATTTTCTGTGCCAGCATCACAACGCAATATACGAGGAGTTTTACCCACTTCATTAAGTGCATCCAAATAATATTTTGCAATTAATTTGGGATTGTTGTTAGTGTCAGAAACCTCTAACCAGATTAGTTTCCTGCTAAAACCATCTATCGCACCATGTATGCAGAAGTCGAACGGCTTCATCTTATCGTAACCGTCTACGTGCCAAATGTTGTTTGGCCCTTTTGCACAATATACCCGTCTATGGAGACGATGTGCCTTCCGCGTTACAACACCACTTGGATCCAGTGCTCTCATTATATCCATGACATCATTACACAAAGGTAATCTTTTAGGAAATAAGAATACAACACTACTGACATTTACAAGAAATACTGGCATCATGGCTTTCCTGTTGAGTCTTGCTGCATTAGGAATTCTAAGTCATCCAGACAGCTACTACAGTGTACAAGTAGTACAAAACAGAAGCAAACGAAATCCATCGACATCTGGTGACAACACAAGCAACAGAAGAAAACAAGATAGTAAAGATTTAATGAATTCACCGACACAAGAAGTTTTACACACTATTAAACAAATCAGAGTACAAAATACAACAAGCAGACGACAAGGGAACATGTGATGTAGAGAAATCCTGTATTTTAGATAATGGTAATATATTACTGGTTGATCGTTACAATAAGAAATTAAAATTAGCTGACAGTAGAACATATAAAATCAAATCATCATTAATACTGGATGGTTGTCCAAATTCAGTATGTAAAGGAAGTAGTAAAGAAGCAGCAGTATGTCTGGATAACAATACAGATTTTATCTACATGTGATAAACTTGTACCAGCACATTCACTTAGTATGAAACATTGATGTATATGTATTGCTGTCATAAGAGATGTATGTAGGTATTGGTGCATGTGTATATATCTATACGTTGAATGGTAAACGTATACAGACTATCAGTAATAACAAATCAAGTAATTATACATTCTCACATATCTGTGATATTACTAAGAGTGATGATGAGCAGATGGTTCATGTAGCTGACTTGAAGAATGGTGTGATTACATTGAATACTGATGGAAATGTTGCATGGAGATATTCTGGTACAGTACTAAGTACAGCATGTGGAGTGTGTACTGATGGTAATGGTAATGTGATTGTATGTGGTAATATATCAGACAATGTAATAAAATCATGTTTGAGAAACACGAAAAATCGGTCAATGGCGCTACCGGGAATCGAACCCAGCTAGCCCCATATGGACGATGCATAGGGAAGATTGTTACACGTAGTGATGGTGTGGTACGTCTACAAACAAGTGAGCTATGATAGAAACAACCATAAACTGATTATTGGTTTAGATAAAAATACCATGATAGTATTATTTTTATTATAAGACAACACTCGCTATGGACACACACGCCTTTCTCATGGAGCAGGAAAAAACTGATAAAAAAAGAAACTTCCGATTTGTACAGTGTTTGTTGTGTTAAAGAAATCAATTGTGTATAGAAAGTAGATAGGTAATATTAGCATTGACATGTGTTACCAGGATTCAAGGATTTTAGCGTTTATGTTTGCACTGTTAATCGTCAACAACGTGAAACTCGATTTGCAAGTGCATGAATTGTTCAACATGTTCCGTGTGGTATTCGGTCAATTTGTTTTACTTGTCTTACTGATATTTATGTCAAGTGAACGAAGACGCTTCAACATTTGTAAAAAAAATAACATTTTTTACATTGTAGCATTTTTTGTATGCCAAGAATACTCAATAATGTACGCGAACGTACGGTTGGCATGCTTGATGCTGGCATGTCGACAGAAAATGTTGTAAGGGATGTTGGGAGTTCTAGTCGAGCGATACGAAATATTCGCGCAAGATTTAGAACGACAGAAGACACCGACGACTTGCCACACCGTGGACGTCCGCGTGTTACAACGCGTGGTCAAGACCCCTATATCAAGAACACGCATTTGCGCAATCGATTCCAGACACTACCACTGCTGCTAACACACATGGGCTTCATCATAATAACCGAATCAGTAGGCATACTGATCGCAAATCGTCTACGGGATAACAGTTTACACGGACGACGTGCTTTAATGCCACATCTCATACAACTAGAGACACTGTAAAGTTTCTTATAACGAATAACTTTGATTTCAACGACTGACCCGCTAAAAGTCCTGATCTCAACCCAATCGAGCACGTCTGAGATATTCTGGACAGACTTCGTCAAGCGCTCATTCAGGAATGGAACAATATTCCACAGGCATAAATCAACACCTTAGTCAATTCTAAGCGCCGGTGATGCACTGCAGTGGTCAACTCAAGAGGTGGCCATTGCCCGTAATTAAGTGTTATTTTTTGTTTTTAACCCCTACCCTCACTAGGTCAAAATTTCCCCCATTTTCTGTTAACCTTTGGCGATCATTTTTGCACCAACCGATGCATCATGGAACACTTGCTATATATACTATTCTTATTACAAGATGCTATTAAATTACTTTTATTATATTAAAAATGCTAAGAAATAATTTTCTGTGTTGTACTACTTGTAGTAGCTGTCTGGATGACTTAGCATTCCTAATGTAGCAAGACTCAACAGGGAAGCCATGATGCCAGTATTTCTTGTAAATGTCAGTAGTGTTGTTTGGTCATGGGGTAATTCTGATTGCCAATTCTCGACCTTGCGACACATCGATGACCAATTTCTGAGCATCATTACCCTTGTCAGACTCAATCTCAGACTGAATCATTTCATTATGCACATCATGTATATTTTGGTTTGCATCATTTCCTTGTTGTACTTTAACGTCTAGAATCCAGTTCTGTCAATGTTGCTGCTTCTATTTTGTCATATGGCTTTGATAGCTTTTATCAATTTATTGTTGATTTGATATACCTCCACTTTTCAGTGTTCTAAGTGCATTTCATTTTGCAAAAAAAAATTCTATTGGTGTGATGTTGATTTTGTCTTATTAAATGTTCATATATCCAAGTAACACTAAGGTCAGTGTCCTTCAAACAGCATGACATTTTTTTGTCAGACAGATGGCTATAATTATGGTAGTTTCAAACCAGGTTTTCTGTTTGCATGTCAGAAATTGTCACATTCAACAGTTCATGACTAGAGTTCTTATAGTGACGGCGAAGTTTTTTCGATGTGTGAATTACATAAAACACATTGTTCACTAAAACAAGTAGATACAATATTGAGACAAGAAATGCATTGATGCAAAGCATCCAAGGGCGCCGCAAAACTAGTGCTAATGGCGGGAAAATGTTTTGGAATAGTCCATTTTCATACTATTATTGGCGTGTATTTCCTTTTAAACACCGTAACTTGCATAAATATCCACGTTACAAGTACCTATGTGTTAATATTGATATAAGTAAATTGAAAATGAAGTTTGTTATATTTAATTATTTTTTATTTTATCTTCGACACATGCTGTTTATGTAGAATCGTCCTATTTTTAGGGGATCAGCAAGTATCATAAACATATCGTTTTAACTTTGTAAAAGACATTTATTCGACAATTCGACAATACAAATGCATTAAAAATATTTTATTTCTAAATCATAAAAATACAAAAAGTAACGTGTAATATTTTCTGCAGTTTTTTAACCCTTAATAAAAAATAGATTCAGTTATAAATAGATGCTCCATAGTCTCAAAAAAATCGTGATTCCATTAAAGGCCCCACCCTCATGGGCGACGCCAATAATAGTAATTTAGCAGGGTGGTTGACAAGGTAGATGACTTGAAATACTGAACAAAACAATTTTGTTCTTTCTTAAAATGCCATTAATACTTCCATCCACTGCCATATTGCAAGAGGCGAATGAAGGGTATGTACCTATTCCTGTTCACGTTCATATCAGATAAAGCTAATCTTATGTCACATTTACTTTAGAAATAATTTCATACGAGAAAAAAGAATATATTTTTGGGATGGTGAATAATTTGGAATTTATGTAACTATTAGTTTAGTGAATATTGCTTGATAGTTGGTTGGCTGTTTGTCAGTGTATCGTGTGTCACTTTTTACCAGATAAAAACGTTATCACTAAGCACCTTGGTGAAAATTTATATTCTTTGGTTTGTGCTATCTGTTTATTTTTTTTAAGTTCTTGACACTAATGATACCTGCTTGCCTGATACATCTAAGCATGAATTTGGTCACCTGACGATAGTCCGTCAGCTCAGTGTTGCTCCGAAAAAAGGTGAGTTCAATTTAAAGGTTGTAATCAAAAATGATTTACATATATAATTTATGGTATTGGTTTTTCATATCAATTTGAAAGAATGGTTAGTTACAAAGACATAATTGCATAACCTTAAAATAATAGTAGAACTATGTTGTTTGAAATTACAGTGAACATGAGATTTTGTCGACTTGGTTATTTTTCTTACAGGGAAGTGATTTCTTAACTTGCATTTTATTTTAAATACACAGAATATAAAATTATAATATGTATATATGTTGAAACTGACAGTACAAGCTTTTTTGCAGATGTGATGTAACCACCAGATTGCCTGATGCTATTGCGATTCAATCCGGTTGGATTTCTCCAAATCAATTGTGATAAGTAAAATGGCAAATTAAATTTCGCCTTAATAATTGGGTTTGATAGATTCTAATTTTCGCATGTAGAAAATGTACATTCAAACTAATACTAATATATATTGATATATTAATAATATATTAACAGTTTTTCAAGTTCATCCGAACTAAATCACATTGTCAGTAATATTTAAATATCAAAAGTCAGTAAAACATGACAAGGATGAGCTTGATGTATTATCTTCCAAGTAAAGTGCCGAACACTGAACAAAACTCTGAATACGGTCCCTGATCTTATAAACAAACACATAAAACAGAATGGGATAGAACATGACTTTGGATATATTACCTTCCGTGATATTGTCACGGAGATCATATACCTGAACCGGGTTTAGATCTTGCGACCTTCATATCGCATGTCTGCCGACTGAGCCAACCGAGGGGGCGGGACCTCTTATTAAATATATGAGAATGAACATTGTCGCGAAGTTAGACCAAATATTATACTAATATACATAGTTTTAGATAGTTAATTTCAAGATTGTAGGCCTTTGGCCCATGAATCACATGTATAAAACAGAGAATATAGTATAATATATGTAAGATCAATGTTGACATAAATTCGCTTATTTCCTTTTGTGCTACAGTTCATGCTTATAAAAACACAAATAACTAGATGACATTTAGAACATCGACAGTTTAGGTACTGATAAGGTATTCCGTAACTCTTTCGGCAAAGTTCGTGAATGTTCGTAGTCAGATCGTTCATTGAAATAGAGCAACTTTGTATGGTGGCTTATTTCACCTACGGAAATACGACGATAAAGAGGGCTGTTATCGGCGCGGTCAATGTGACAGAATGAATGATCAACACTAGCACGCCGATATTCCGATAACGATAGACACAATGACGTGGTAGACATTGGCCACCATAATGTGACCATTTTTCAAAAATCGTGACATTCCGTTCGTAACCTATCGGTATTTTCCGTAAGTGAATCCTGTTTAAATTTACGTCATTGCTATTTGACCCCACACAGGGAACTATGATTAGTACATTGTTAAATTAGGACGTACTTACTATAATGACCTTATTTTAACAGTTACTCAAGCGTTGAGTTTTTGTTAAACTTTATGATTTAGAATTAAAATACTCGAAGGAATATAATGCTGTCCGGTAAGTGGATTTTAAAAACTTATCATGACATAAAGGGAAACGGTATCTGTGTTGTTAAATGAATCACCAACGATCAAGATTATAGCCACCGACACCATGGTCACACAAATAACTTTAACAAGAATTGTCAACAATTCCTCTAATCTGTTATATTTTGCCATTACATACACATTTTGATGTTTGGTGTTTCTTATAGTCTACAATATATGGGTATTTATAATACTGCAAATAATACTGTTAAACTAAATTCGTATGAAAACATGGATTTGCAATATTATAAATTCGATTAATATAACCCTCGGCTTACACCTCGGGTTATATGGAACACAGACAGGTAATATTCCCCCATATACACTCTCAACAACCAGTATAACTAATCATGTATAGTAAAGGTAAGCACCAAATGTATATTTGTGAAACAAAATCATAATAGGTAGTATTATTATAGACATTCCACTTTCTTTTATTACTCTGGTGATTACATCCTTATAGATTGTCGCTATCAAGAATTTGAAATACATTCTGAAAGTTATGTTTATTCTCAACTCAGATATTTTATGTAAACTGAACGCCGTTCACGACCCAGTAATAAATTTAATGTAAACTGAACGCCATTCACGACCCAGTTATACATCTAATGTAAACTGAACGCCGTTCACGACCCAGTTATACATCTAATGTAAACTGAACGCCGTTCACGACCCAGTTATACATCTAATGTAAACTGAACGCCGTTCACGACCCAGTTATACATCTAATGTAAACTGAACGCCGTTCACGACCCAGTTATACATCTAATGTAAACTGAACGCCGTTCACGACCCAGTTATACATCTAATGTAAACTGAACGCCGTTCACTACCCAGTTATACATCTAATTTAAACTGAACGCCGTTCACGACCCAGTTATACATCTAATGTAAACTGAACGCCGTTCACGACCCAGTTATACATCTAATATAAAACTGAACGCCGTTCACGACCCAGTTATACATCTAATGTAAACTGAACGCCGTTCACTACCCAGACATTCATTTATGCAAAATGAACACCGTGTCCTTTAACAATGTTCCTTCGTTAAGTTACTATATACAAAGTTTGTGTCCTTATTCCGTTTCAGATTGTAAGTCAAGATTACAGTGTGTGATATTTCTAGTATCAGCATTCGTAGTGTCGATATATACACAAGGTAGGTGCACAACTCGATTTTCGGGTAAAAGACATGGCGGGCACTAGACTGCCAACAAATCAAGGTTCGAGACTATTATGTCGTATGAACTATACATTTTTCTGTCGTGGTAAAATTTCGTAGGACATGAACAATGTTGTGGAATGGTCAAATGAAATTTTAGATGCTTTCACGACAGGAACAGAAAGAGAAGTCAGATAGGTTCATGGTTACGTAGCAGGTCTGTTGTACGACAGTCACATGACAAACCTACGACTGTCGTGTCATGTCGTGGCTCATTATCACGTGAACAGTCTTGCGATACTCGTTAGATTTATCTCACGACAATCTCACTAATGTCGTGTGATTGTTGTGAGGTTGTCGCAAAAAATACACCAATTGGCATCCACGACATATCATTTTTCGAACGAATGTCACACAACACCAGCCTTGCGTTCGGTTCAGGCTAACACTCGCTCGAGAAACTGTTTGCAAAAAAGTGCGCGCCCACTGTGTGCCCACTCGCTCGAGAAACTCCGAGGTAGCACGCGAATTTCAGAGCCAAACACTGCATTCAGTTACGGCTAAACTGTCGTTCACATTTTGTTTTGTATCCCTGGCCCCACCGTATCACATTGTAATGCACACGGGGAACAAAATTGCAAAATGAACGCAGGGCTACGACTGTCGCACAACATCGCAAGACAAGCCACGAAATCCCCAAAATTATCGTCGCGAACCTACATATTTTTTATCTTGGTTTGAATTGAGACCAAGTCTTTAATATAAATATCAATTTGCTCTGCTTGGTGTGTCGGTAGAGCGAATAACTGATCAATGATCGTTATTTAATGATTTAATTTATTGCTTCATTGACTACTGAATAGTTTGTTAATATTGATGCGTTAATCGATTTTTATTGATCGATTGATTGATTTTATATCAAAATGTAAGATGTCAGCAATTCTGTTTTCGTCTCTCACGGAGGAATGGTTGTTCATTTCAGATAATAGGTTGGATTGTTTTTATTGTTCAAACATCACAAATGTTAATGATTGTCATACAACAAAGACTTGTTCACTATCCCAGGTAAGCTGAATTTATCATATTTTACAAAAATCCTACATTCATCCACACATATTGTGTTGGTGCAAATAGGGCATAAAAATATTAAAAGAATACAGTCGAAATATATTTATTAGCGGATAAGAACTCGACAAAATAGTACAAATCATTTCATTTGTAAAGAAGTCGTATGAAACAACAGCGTGCATTTTACCACAAATCTTACCGTTGTAAATTCAAAACCCAGGCGAGACGATCGTGTATTCAGCATGATATCAAAATTTGACTAAAGGACATGAGCTTTCCATCCCTGATTTATTACTGAATGGCGACCCTGCAACCCTTGCTAGGTCCACTGAACGCCGTATGTGGTTGAATCATGTTTTACAAAGTAAACTCAACAAACAACAACAACCACAATCACCAACAATGACAACAACAACATTATGTTACGCAATAGCCCTTTACGATTCAATTAATTTAACTATCGAAAGAAATCGACGTTACCTATCAAAATGACGTTCATTTTTTCTGTTCACTTTTTCACAATGAAGTGAAGATTGTTGGGTTAACCAAGGCTCTAGAAATCCACTAGCCCGACGTCCCGGACTTGTCTTATGCTGAATCGGGCTACCAATAGTTGAGTTGAAGTTAGTCCCGGACTAGTCTGTTTTTAAGGCTAACCAACATCAGCAATTGTTAAGTTGTAAGTCGAACCTAAGAATCTCACAAACACATTATTAATTTTAGATTGTGGAGCTATCATTGTGTATGTTTATTTGTATATTATATATTCTATTGTTTCAGTCGTGTTTTACAGAAAGTTACACAGTAAATGGACAGGAAATGTTTACATTAGGATGCAAGGAATCTGTGGTAACTACTTCATAGATAGATATATTTATTTCAGCATAAGATACATATATACATTGAAATTAAGACAAATATGTTTCATCTATAATAAAAAACACATGAGTTATAAAAAACCATGCCACACACATCCGTACTAAGGATTACACAAAAAAAGAGAAAATATCCCTTATTTCCATTGTGGTCCTTGTCATGGATGGTGTGACATAGAGAGGCTTGAAACTTCTATCACAGGCAAAACATTGCAATTCTATCACAGACAATACTATTGAAAGACAATTATATTTTAAATAACAGTGACTAGCTAATTATAATGTGAAGTAAAAACTATAAAAGAGCAGAATTTCAGAAATGCTGCTGTTGATTTAAGAAATTACATGGAACTATAACAATAAAATACTTACAATCACAGGTACATCTGTATTGCATTATCAAATAAAAATAAAGTGTTTTTTTATTTCACCTTTAACCCACTGATTGTATTGATATTTCTTATGAGTCGGGGTAGCCTGTTCCAGAGACTACATCCTATGTAGGAGAAGGATTTCAGTCCAAAACCTTTTACTTTTGGGACAGAAAAAGATCCATTTTCACTAAACCTAGTTTTATGAGAATGAATAGTATCTGTGAGGACAAAATTCTCTCCCATATAATCAGGGGCTAAACCATTTTTTGTTATTTTAAAAACATGACATAAGGTAATTTGTTCCACTCTCTTATTCACTGGTAACCAGTTTAAGGATTTAAAATGTTCTTTTTCAATATGTGATCTTTTTCCAAGTTCAGGACAAAACGTATTAACTTGTTCTGTGTTATTTGGACTTTATCTTTCCATATTTTGGCTAAACCATGATACCAGAAACAACAGGAGTAATCAAAATGACACTGAATAAGGGCCATAACCAAAAGCTTTTTAGTATGTTGTGTAAGATAACAACGTTTCCTATAAAGAAATTTTAACCTAGTATTAGCTTTCTTTATAACTGAACGGGGCCATGGACTTTTTATCTAAAGTAGCACCTAGATATTAGACTGATGAAGTTTGCTCAATGACAGTGCCATTACAATTTATATTTAAAATGGGGTCTGATCTTAACTTGGGCTTGGAACCAAACAATATAGACTCTGTTTTACCCAAGTGTAAAGACAATTTGTTATCAACTAACCATTGACTAACTAATTCAAGATCATCTGATAACTCCTTTTCAATAATTGACTTATTTCTGACTGCAACAAATATACCAGAATCATCTGCGTGAAGTAAAAGTTTGTTTTTGACAACCGCAGACATATCATTTACATCAATTAAAAATAACAGTGGGCCTAAAATAGATGCTTGAGTAACACCACATGTAATATTGGAAGATGATGAGAAAATACCGTCAACAGCCACAAGCTGTTGTCTATTTGATAAATATGATGTAAACCACCTGATAATATCGTTATCAACGCCTAACGCTTCCATTTTCATGAGGAGAATGGAGTGGTATCGAATGCTTTTTGGAGATCGAGAAGAACCATGACCACAAAATTACCCTTATCCATTTGAAACCTTATATAATCAGAAAGGTGTATTAAGACAGGTGTCTGTTGAATAACCACTTCTGAAACCAGACTGAAATGTATATAGTAAACTTTTTTCTTTAAGATACTGTTCCACCTGATCATACACAACCTTTTCAAATATCTTGGAAACAATACTAAGTATGGAAACAGGCCTATAATTTCCAACTTCAGTTTTATCATTCTTCAAATGCGAACTTGGTCTTCACGTGGTCTTCACTGTTTTGAAAGAAGTATGGCTTTGAAAATTTATATTTTGTTTGCGTCAAGGATTTGACCAACCGTTTTAAAATGAAAATCATCACTATACGAAAGCCATATGAAAAATGTACCTTTTCATGGACTTCAAACCAATGATTGAATGTCAATTCACGAGCTCTCTAGACTTATTTCACGCACAAATAAAGTCGTTAATGAGCATATGGTCTTTGCTTTGTGATATACTTAATGCAGTTGGTCCTCGATTATTCTATCCGAATACTCGGTATCATCCGAAATAAATATCAGGTTATGCACCTCGAATTGAAACTGGCTATTCGAAACCATATATTATTCGTAATAAAATTTCGGACCCAATGAAATCGAATGAACGATATAAAATGCACGATTGCAGGTTCCGTTAAATAATATGAACTATAATACACAACATCGGACTCTGTATTCAACGTTGAAGTGACATGTTCCATTACGTGCATATCTACACAAAAAGTCTGAAAATTCAAACTACTAATTATTATCCACTGTATCAATCAACATACAAGTCTTACCGGTCCATGCTTGCTATAAATTACCTTGTACAAATAGAGAAATACCATGGAAACTAAATATGGTCTTAAAATTCAGATAAAATCAACTCAACACACTACCTATGTATATTTATTGTGGTCAAACTTGTAGTTAATTTAAACATATTTATTTGTCTAAATTGTCGTGTAATATACAGTAAATACAAGATTACAAAGTGCATGTTATAGACAAGTGGATAGAATTGGAAGCTAAAGCTTATTGAAATTCTCTCCACTTGTAGTTCGCATTTAGAATTACGCGTGTAGTAAGGCATTTGCTTCTGTTAACAAAATATCAAGTTTAAGTCGTGCGTTAAGTTCAGTATATCTTAGCTTATTTACCAAACTATCAACCCATTAAACGATCGAATTTCGCGTGCACTTTCAGTCTCAGTAGTTCTTTGTCATTTAATGGCTATGTTGAATTTAAATTAAAGTAGTTAAAAGTAAATGAACAACAAAATCATAATGTTATCTTTTCGCCGTAGGTTCAAGTTACAAGCGACTTATACAAGTGTGTGTTGTGACATTGTATACATTTATATACATTGTACAAGAGTACAACTACATGTGTACTCAAACGAACACTTCTTTATTGTTTTATTTCACGAAATGAATCTATCAATAAATGAATGATAACATTATATTTGTTTTACATTCTTAATGGTAATCAAATATTTTAGCTGGTTATGCATTTCATACTTTTCTGAGAAGTTTAATGCGACTATTTCACATTTCTGTGATGATCAATACGTATATTCTACACGTTTCTGTGATGATCAATACGTATATTCTACACGTTTCTGTGATGATCAATACGTATAGTCTACACGTTTCTGTGATGACCAATACGTATATTCTACACGTTTATGCAACTTTTGATGCAAATATTTCCTTGTAGTTTATATTTCACAAATTGAGTAAAATTCACAGTTCATGTCGAGTGTGCATTTCAGTAAATTGTCCAGGAGAGGGAAAAAACTGTCTTATTTTGTTTGGACACACATTGTAATGTTGATTTACTGGATGTATAATCAAAATTACTCATGTTTTACATTCAATGTTGAATATTCGGAGAAAAAGCAGAAAAAAGATTTTATGTGGGAAAATGCACTTGGACCGTTTTCGCGCTTAATATTTGACCAAAATTGTAACATTTGTTGAATGCGAAAAAGTCCGAGGGACAAAATTGTTTTAAAAAATACAGAAAATTGAAAAGCTTGCACCACAATTTAGTTTCTTCTTTATTGTATAATTAAAGTTTAGTGATTTAAATACAAAATCTTAAAATCATATTCACTTAGTCTTTTTTGCACTTAATTAACGAGTGAAAATAACAAAATAAGTATGTATGATAGACTAATGATGATATTTAGATTCTTCCCAAATATATTATTTAGTACTAAATAACTATTTATGGTTAACATAAAGCATAATAGTTTCATTTCATTAGGTATATTGGCTTATAGTCAACAAGTTAAACACTCATAAGTTTATAAAAATGTATCATTATTCTTGTATTTCATCTAAAAAGTATCCAATTCATGAATTATGAACATTATAAAGTACCTTGGTTGTTTATGAACTAGAAAAGATTCTACCATTGATTTAAACAACATGTTTAAGGCCTTTTGGTGCAATTGTATGTTAACTACTACTCTTTCATACTTTTATGAGGGACATTGATACCTTACTTTTTATTTAAAGTTTATAAATACATATTTTTTAATAATTCCTCTATCAACATATTGTTATAAAAACAGTGGTTTATAACTACTTCATATCGACTCAGAGTCCCTTGATAGGCTTATCAGTAACCTGAATACTTGTACATCTAACAAACTACATATACTCTGTAAAAAAAGTTTAGCAACACACGATGTATTTCTAAATATGGGACCTATTCTAAAGAAGAACCAGTAAGTTTGTTTTTTACGTTTAATAAAAAATGTCGGAAACATGTATACAAAAAATGATGTTAATAAACATGTGCTAACAGTTTCTAAATAAGCGTCAAAAGACGTGGGGTAGCAACTCAAAACTCACAGAAAATGTCAGTATCTCATGTGATATCCATTGCGCTCGATCACAACCACACAACGTCTCCGCATACTCGAAATCAGTTTGTTAACACGTTCTACTGGTATGGCAGTCCATTCCTCATGTAATGCCCGTTCCAGATCATGCATACTATGAACGTCATCGCGTTGACGTACCTGTCTTCCGAGGATGTCACACATGTGCTCAATAGGTGATAAGTCCGGTGAACGTGACGGCCAGTCAAGGGTATGAATGTTATTTGTGTGTAATACTCCCACTGTGTGTATTGCCGTGTGTGGACGAGCGTTATCTTGCTGAAAAAGCATGCCGTTACGTTGTTGTAAGAACGGCACTACAACAGACTCGATGATTTCGCCACAGTAACGAACTGCTGTGAGTGTCCCTCGAACTGTGACTAAGTCCGTACGTCCATTTCTACAAATCCCACCCCAAACCATGACGCTTCCCCCGCCAAAACGATCCCGATGCTGTACGTTATTTGGATCATAACGATCTCCACGTTTCCGCCATACTTGAATCATGCCATCAGAAAACTGAACACAAAATGGAGATTCGTCACTGAACAGAACGTTGCTCCATTCACGCTGAATCCATCTCCGATGTGCCGTTGCCCAGGTAAGTCGCAAGCGTGCGTTTTCACGAGTCAACGGCACTCCAACGTAAGGACGTCGGCTCGAAACCGCTCGAACTGACGCTCCACCATGCAACATACCGACAGCTATGTGACGTTGGTCTAACGTCATTGCCGCTCGCCTTTCCATTCTCAATAATTATAACTTTTTGGCCGGTTTCGTTCCTAATGACCAGCACTTACCAATTTGTACATCAAATCTGACCAATTTAAGTGACCAATGTACACAATACCTATTCATGTGCACTAAACCATAACGTTGCACGGGAATCATGTGATCAGTGTTTTTTGGTGTAATTACGATGTGATTGTTGAAGGAAAGGCCGTCCATTCAGTAGACATACATTGGTTATATAAATCATCAGACACGTTTAAAATGGCTTAGTTTTAATTTTGTTGCAAAACTTATTTTACTTAGTATATTTTGTACATTATCACAATGAAGGGTTTAATATATTAATTCATTGGTCAAATAATGAACGAAGTTTACACAACAATTTTTTTAAACATTGTAAGACATAGATCTCGTTCTTTCCAGTGGGTTGACAAGTAGTAAATGATTCAGTTTTTAAGGGAGATAGAATTAGTATGAACTTTACATTTGTGCATAATGGGTTTTTCATTTTTAAAGCAGGCATGTATTCAAAGGAATTTACTTGACATTGATAAAAAATACTGTATTTAACTATATTCACACTTAAGTCTGAAAAACCAATGTTTCAAAAAACTAGAAAAATATTGTTTAAAGCAAGTAAAGTTATTCCAACTTAATCAACATTCACTTTGAAAAGAAACATTAGGAAATTAGGAATTTCAATGAAAAATTTAGACTTTTTTAGGAAGCCATCATTAGTAACCCATTTCAAAAAACAAGACACACCCACTATGCAACTAATATATCTGAAAACAGTTACTTGTTTACTTAACTGTTAAGACATGCTGTAATCATTATATACTAATGGAAAAAAGTAACTGTGCATTACAGAATATGTCACAAAACAAAAGATGTTTGAAAAGTTATCAACATTACGTCAATAAACATTTATCAAATGGTTTTGCATGAAATTTGATGTCATGTATCGCGAGTGTCACGTGCACTTCGTGCACAAAGAACTGACTCACTTTCTGCATAAACATATGAAGTTTACACACCTGATTTTGAACATTGAAGAACGGTTGATTATACCATAGCCTCTAAATGTTGTGAAAAACAACCTAAACTGCACGTACGACATGCCACGGCTTACAGAAATTCAGCGTCTCCGCATCGTGGGTATGCTGGAGACTGGAATGGCCCAAATTGAAGTTGCAAGACATTTTGGTGTCCATCGAAACACAATATCATCTCTATGGAGACGTTTTCAACAGAATGGGAACACGAGAGATTTGCCTCGGACCTACCGCCCACGCGTGACGTCACATCAGCAAGACAACCACATTCGGCTGACCCATCTAAGAAATCGATTCCAGAGTTCCAGTTTGACTGCTCGGACCATTCCTGGCTTACGTCCAATCAGTTCCAGGACTGTACGGAACCGACTGAGGGAGCGCAATATCCGGCCCAGACGGCCTGCCATACGTCCAGTTTTGCTCCAACGTCACCGACAGGCACGTCTTGCCTGGTGCAGACCAGCATCTACGGTACAGGAGATAAGATTGGTTCACTGACGAGCCGAGATTTCATCTGGACGGCTCAGATGACAGTACAAGGGTGTACAGACGTCCAGGTGAACGGTATGCTGACGCGTGCGTTGTTCAACGTCGAGCGTTTGGTGGTGGCAGCGTTATGGTATCACATCTCATGGACGGATCCAACTTGTCATTGTGAATGGCAATCTGACAGACGAGATCATTCGGCATCATGTGCAAGCGTTCATTCAAGGACAAGGACGTAACGTCACGTTTCAGCAAGATAATGCCCGTTCACATGTCGCTCGTGTTGTGACAGATTTCTTGAGACAGCACAACATTCCGGTACTCCCCTGACCAGCTGTTTCTCCGGACCTGTCCCCTATCGGAGCACGCATGGGATGAAATGGAGCGACGTTTACGTCAGGCCCCGAATCAGCCATTGACGTTAGCTGCTTTGGGACAAATGTTGGTAGAGACATGGAACAACATTCCTCAAACTTTCTTCAATCGCTTAGTGTCGTCTAAGCGTCGTCGTTGTCAAGCCTGCATCAACACCAATGTTGGACACACACGATACTGAGTTTGTGAATTGTGAATCTTCAAGGGCGTGTCACGATGCCGAGCGCAAATCATACAGATTTCGAGATTATCCTGTCAACAGTTAAACAGTGATTAAACAGTATATCAAAAATCATGTTCTTATCTTTTGTCATTAGAAAATGGCATAACTGCAGATGATGCACAGTTACTTTTTTCCATTAGTATAGTTAACATTAAAATTGTATTAATTATAAAACATCTATAAATACCATTTCTTGTAGGATTTTTTATTTACTCAAAATTACTTCTAAGTGTGCCCACAACTCTTAAAATTCAATTTGATGTCATTTGGTCATCTCATTCAACACATTTTATCTCCAGAAAAGTACACCACAAGGAGACAGTAGAACTTTAGAACAGACAATAGAACAAAATACATTTCTTTAGCTTATAATGGTTATCTATCTCTCATGTCATAGTACTTAATGATAGAACATTACAGTTGTCTGCAACTTTATATCACAGTTATGTTAAAAATTGATAAAACACAATTCATTACAAAATGCTTGAATATAATCTTTTGAACATTGATATGTAAGTTCAATACATGTTGAAATTTTACATATGTACGTGACATGATACTTTGTTAAATGGTCCTCGTCCATAAATTACTGTTGTGTGATATTACCTAGCATTCTATACAATTCATTATTTGTCATTTTGACTGTTCCACTAACTTTGATCAATTAGGGATGAGGGAGGGAATCAGTTTTTAAATGTGATGACAATATTAACGTATAGTTAATAACTTATAAGATACCGCCATAATTCAGGAACCAGGAACTATTCTAAGTACATGAAATACACATGTGATGCGCACTGTGCTCAGAAATTACAGCTTACTCAATCTTATGTGGGAGCAATGAAACGAAACTGTTGTTTTGAGAAGGAATGATCATTCAAATACAAACAGACTAAGTCAATGCTACTATTGTTAGTATTTATGTCCTGAAAATCACATTATAATTGTTATAATGATATTACCTTCATGACATTATATCTTCAGTTAATGACATTATGACATAAGATGTCTCAATCATATTAATATCAATATTAATTATTAATAATACATGTGAACAATATCTATGTACACAATTAAGACAGAACATATCAAAACTGAAAATGGTCTTATTGAAAACATTTTCAATAATTTGCAAACCGTTACCAAAATTTTGAATGCGAAAATGGTCTAAGTGAATAAAAATGTGTTTATTTTAGATAAAATGGTTTAAAAAACATGCATTTATACTTAAATTAATAACAGCAATAAGATAATAAGTTTATTAAGCAGAAAAAATACTGTTTGAAAAATAAGTGTCACTTAAACCACAGAATTCTAAGTTCAAAAATTAATGCAAAAATAGTCAAAAATTAATGCAAAATAATGCACTTTTTAGCTGTTTTCGCATTCAAAAATTATTGCATTTCACTTTGACCGTTTGGACATTTTTACAATATTATCTAAAATTGATTATTTATGGATACAATCTTTTCACAGAAGATGGGTATTAGTGTGTTGAATTGTTTTATGCAAAAAATGTCACTTAGACCAGTTTCGCTTTCATCCCTCGATGTGTAGATCACTAATTTACATTTTTAACATTTTCGCAGTACATATTTTGTTTTCCTCTTTCAATCCACAGTGTTCAATATATTTCAGTTTTGCCTGGGCATTGATAAAACCCATCTGTTCGGACGTCGAGAGACCGGATGCACACAATGCTGTTCTCTGCATGGATGTAATAAATATTTGTGTCCTGTGAGATTTACAGCCGCACCACCTGCAGGTCTGTATACGTCAGAAGTAATCCATTTATAGGTCCGACTTCTAATCCCCGACTATATTGTTCTACAGTAAAACCTCAATAATACGACCACCCTTGGGACCTTAAACTATCGTCTTAATATTGAGGTGGTCTTAATATTGCAGTTGAATCAAGAGAAAAAAATGAAAATGGATTTGAAAATTGTGTACTTAATTTTGAGGTTTTACTGTATATACAAACTTTGTTATACACGGTAACTTTTATCCACCCATTTTTTCTGGGAAGGGTTTGCCAAAACCAGTAATTTTAGGGATGTCCGTATGAAACAAATTTAACTACATTTCCCGCATTTTATGCATTACATTACTACCTTGGTGTAAGTAATAATTCGTCGCCTTATTTCCAGAACTCCGTAACTAAATTTGGTAATATAACGATTCGCCACAATAACGATTCGCCACAGTTGAATAACGATTCGCCAGATAACGATTCGCCTCAGTTGTATAACGATTCGCCACATAACGATTCGCCACAGTTGTATTACGATTCGCCACAATAACGATTCGCCACAATAACGATTCGCCACAATAACGATTCGCCACAGTTTGAATAACGATTCGCCACAGCTGAATAACGATTCGCCAAAGTTGTATAACGATTCGCCACAGGTGTGATAAATGAAGTTTGGATGATAAATGGTGCAAATTGTATTTATAGAAGAAACTTCTAAATGACATTTAAAGGATGTTTTTCTATAAGAAAATCGGGACTTGGTGTGATTTTGACAATACCTGAGTAAATAACGAATATTATGTCATTATGGTGTACATAATACAAACTCCTGAAAACTTCTAAAATAAGAAAATACACGCAATGTATTTATCACATTCAATATCAAACATAATTTTATATGATCAATTACAATACATTTGAGTAGTACAAAATAAAGCTTGAAAAGAGATGCTATCGTAAAAAGACATAAAATATGGACATCAATTTGTATATACGAATCACTGCAGCAGCGTACAATTTAGAAACGATAGTTACAAAAACCTGAACAAACAAAGCTACCACATTACCAGAATAGAGACACAAATCTAGAAAAGCGATGCTATTATAAAAAAGACATATTAAATATGGACATCAACCACTAATTTGCCAGGAGAGTCACTTATATTGCTTCCTGGAACAGTAGAGAAATTAATACATAGAAGGGCAGGTTCCGTTTCCTAGATAGTCGGTTGAGTTTGTTTTGCGAACCTTCGCAGTCATTGTTAGTCATTATTATTTACAGACGCAATAATTTCATTTGTCTGAACAAGATCAATATATATGCTTTAAAACCAAATTTTGTTATTTTGACGATTGAAATTAATATACAAGTAAAGATTATTCCTACTGCTTTATTGTTTCTTTTCTGTAAACCTCATTCTTTTATTGTTATTTTGTTTACGTGTGTGGCAACATGCGGTCCTTTAAAATTGAATCATCTATGATATTTAGGTGTTATTTGAAACATCTGAGTATGTAATAAATAGGTCACATTTAATAATAATCAGTATAAATATTATCACGGACATATAAATGGTTTATATGCCCTTGATATTATCATTATAATCCTAATAAAAAATTGTGGCGAATCGTTATACAACTGTGGCGAATTGTTATTCGACTGTGGCGAATCGTTATGTGGCGAATCGTTAGTAATTCATAAATTTATGGCGGGTGAGTATTTGGCATCATTGAAACCGTCATTCCAAGCTCTTTCTATCTGTACTCTCTACATTGTTCCGGAATTCTCATAACTTAGATAAAATGCAGTTCCGTGAGGCCGTATGTTACAATTATCTCAAGTGGGTAAAGCTTTAAAGTTGTTGGTTCTCAAAAAGACGAAAAACAAGTTATGGGGTTCTGGAAATAATGTGACGATTTCTCCGTAAAAAGCGTTGTTGACTATATATGATGAAAAAACTTCAGTTGATGGAAAGTGGTCAAGCTGGGGAGAATGGGGCGGTTGTAGCTCGACTTGTGGGATTGGCCTTCAGTTTCGATACCGGAAGTGCGACAACCCACCGCCATCAACCAATGGGCGACTATGTCTTGGTCGCGCCAAAGATATCGGGTTATGCAACGCTGATTGTTCAAGTACAGGTAATTAAAATGTTCACGTAATTGTCGATCTTTAATTATCATATTTATCAAATTCAAAAGAAAAAAGTTTATGTATATTTATAACGACGGAATATTTAGGCAATAATGTTATTTGATTCAATGCGTTGATTCAATTTTACACCCGGAATCCTCATCGTCTTTAAATAACTCAACATGAAACACGATTTTAAGGCCACCGTGTAAAAAATAACGTTGTGGAATTAAACACACAAGCGAAATATTCCCTATACTCATCACCTTTCACCAATATAAGAGACACCGGAAGAAGACTTGCCAATTTTTATAATCATAGCGTCTACTTACTATTATCGTAAAGCCGTTTTTCATTGGCCGAAACTGATAGCGTTTTCGTTTTTTGTATCTAAATGGGAAGGTCAATTTAACTGGTAACCAGGTTTGACTACGATTCTGCAAAGAATGTTTATTACTTTTCTCGAACAGTCCTTCTTCTCTCAGAACTTTTTTCAAGTACCTACAGTGTATTAAGGATTAACTATGTTACTGCGATAGCTAGGCTCGATAACCGTTATGAAATTCACTTTACAAATTCGTAATATATTTTCAGTTGATCCTCTTACTACCGCCACGCCTGACATTGTAACAGTCACCCAAACACGTTATAATGACGCAATAACGACATCCACAATGATGTACGTCACAAATGACGAAACACAATCACGTGAGTTTTTAAAGATTGTTCTTTTTTTAATTTAATGACGTAATGAATTCAACATCCACAATGTTGTACGTCACAAGTGCGAAACACAATCACGTGAGTTTTATTTAATATTTAATATTATTATTTTAAATTTTTACGCCTTTTGTCAATATTCAGTTATGCACTGACAACGTACATAAGGGGCTCAGTGTAGATCACAGGCGTCACTTTGACATAGATTTACCTATCACAGTAGTCTATCAAGAACACTTTGTTATGTCGGTATATTAAATAATATAGGAGTTGAACACACAAGATTGTGTACAAAGAATTGGTATAGACAGTCAGAAGGATAGATTATCATCATGTCAAATTCTGTCAGAGAAATGGCAGGATTACGCGGTTGAGAACTGTCAACTAGTTGCACTTTCTGAACAAGTAACTACACGAATCATGAATGAATTATTTTTCATTGTAATATGAAGTACCGATACAACAGTGTTCTGTTTCTATGCGACTGTTCAAAAACATCTCATCTGCGCAAAGTAGACTAGTTCAAGTATTTTCTCCGTTGAGTTTCGTGAGTTTTCGTTGACGCCATTTTGTTCACTACAAACTTTTTTACCTGTCATTAATATTTCAATTTTTAATATTTAACAGTCGACAATAAAACAAAAAGAATGTGAATTTATTCAATTTAGAACAGTAAAATCTGTAAATCGTCGATATTCAACGGAACATCAATGATTTCAATATACAATGTACCTATAATTGTTCGTTTGATATATTATATGTTGCACCATTTTCTTGTATACGTATCTCTGCCTACTGTACACTTACTTACAGTACCGTACGCTATCATCTACCTACTGCTATCTTCCGCTGAGTTTAAGTGTGCTGGCTTGTTTTCAGTGCACTTCGCACCTGATACGGCTGCGGCGTAGGCAGACATTGTTTCCCGTTATTTGCAACATTTAATCAGCAATTTTCTTTGGGGTTCTTTCTTTTGAGTAAGGATGTCCGCTCAAATCCGTTTTTTAGCTGATATCGCAAATGCTTACCGCTATTTTTTGTTAGACAATGACTACTTTCTTCAGGAGTATGTAGACTGTGGCGGTCCAGAATAACCTATTTGGGATGACTCATCCCATGAGTGTCCGATGAGTCCGCCTACTATAGCAATTGGCTCTAACGAGCTAAAAACTAAGGGCATATGACTTTAGTTACATTGCATATAGATACAAATAGTCAAGGAGAATACGCAGGATCTGTAGGCCAACCATTCTAGGTAGAAAGTTGAAAAAGGTTTTAAATTGCAGAACTGATTTGTGAGCTTTATTGATATGCACGACATTTCTTGCTCGGGACTGGAAACATCTTTATTTTATAACCATAATTAAATATGCGCGACCGGACATATTATTGTCAGATAGGGATTTCAAGCCACACATTGCCAGAACAACATCAATTGGAAGTAGAAAGCTCGTTTAAAATATGCATCTATTCAAAATCGAAATTGATTCGGTGATCATATGCTCAAATTACATACACTCAAATGTGAAATGAACGAACCGCGATATGGACACATATATTATACACACATTATACGAACCGCGATACGGACACATATATTATACACACATCATACGAACCGCGATACGGACACATATATTATACACACATCATACGACCGGATTTTATAGTCTGGCAAACCTATAAGTATTATTTCAAGAAGTCATAATCTTCCTATGGTTATCGCCGGTCACCTGAGTACATCCTTCAATCTTTGTAATGCTATTTAAGACATTCTACCTATGGTAAGGCTTATATTGGTCTGTGTTGGGAGGCACTGTCTTATGTATGTGGCGTTCCCTGTGGCACATTATTTTCTTTCTTTTATATACAGACGGCCTGTGTAACCTTTACTACTCGGTAACGGAGCATCACTCAACAACCTCATTGAGAGATCAGCTGCTATCTTTGAGTGTTCCCGATAAAATTTAAACAAGGTTATAACATGCCTAAATTTATTTATTACAGCAACTGAATGCAAGGACCTGATTGACTGTTCCGGATATTACAGACCGGAAGCTTGTCATGGTATATATAGTCCCTGGGCACACAGATATTGTCCAATGCATTGTGGCTTCTGTCCATGTAAGTGTTATACTTGTGATTCAAATATAACGTGACAACGAGGAATAAAACCAACCAAGCGCCAGGACTCTACAAAATATGTTCAAGGACACTTGTCCAGGACTAATGGAAATGTAAAATGTCCAACATAGGAAGCTAGTTGTACGAGTATATCAGTCAATTTAGTAACAAATAAATATACACAATGATAGTTTCCCAATCTTAAATAATTACATGTATGTGTTTGTGAATTGCTGATGTTAAACATAATTGTCCGGGACTTACTTCAACTCAACTGTTGGTAGTCCGATTCAGCATTAGACTAGTCCGGGACGTCGGGCTAGTGGATTTCTAGAGCCTTGCCCTAAGGGGTCAGCCGAGGTTGGTTTATTTTTTCGCTCATTGATAATCCGTTATGTTATATTTTTTATTGCATCTCAACAAAATCCAAACATTTCATTAAATGTTCCAAATGTTATCAAGCTTTGTCACCGTTACCGCTTATATTTTATAAAGAAAGCTGAGAACTAGTTTATAAAAGCGGACGTATATTTTGCGTAATGACCACTAATATGGCAGAAGTTCCGTTCTTAAATAGAGATTCAACGCTCAGCCTATGGACATTTTGCCTTGCACATCAACATGACGTCACATGAGGTATAATACCCGGTTATTTACATACGTGCTAGACACTTATAAAAAATAGCTGACACAGTTGGCTTAAACAAACTGGTCGTGAACAATGACTAGCGGATCCAAGGGGGGTGGGGCGCACCCGGCGCGCGTCCCCTAAAATTATCCAACCGTACATGTATGTTTGAGTATAAATACGAAAATATACCGAGCTCTTTAATTATAAGGTTTTCAAAAAAGCGATTCTGATTTTATTGTAGCATTATGCTGTTTATACATAAGTTATGTAGATTCTGATACTTATGATTGCCGTTTTATAAGGCTTGAGCATAACCAAAAAAACTCCAAATTCTGAAACCGCCCCTGTATTGGAGCGGCCGTATGGCCGGGCTAAACAACGGTTGAAATATACAGGGACGTGTTTGGTTTTTAAACGATGCCTTAATGGCGAAACTGCATCGTATTAACTACTCAACAATAAAGTTGTATTTGTATTTCCAGCTGTCTCTACACTCCCTTGTGTTGATACTATATACAATTGTCATGAATACCAAACTGACGTCTGCACGAATCAAGCGTTCTGGCAATGGCGGGAATCACACTGTAGGAAATTCTGCAATCTATGTTAAATTTACTGTTGTCTTAAAAATTAAACCTGATCTCCTTCTCTTCTGTCTGAAATATGTACTACAAAACATAATTTTATTCCTTGGACACGATTGTTTATAAGTAATATATAATATGACGTCAGGTCCATTGGGTTAGAAATGCATGTTAAGTCAAGTCAAATTAAAAATGTATTGGCATAAATTGTAATTGTAATTTTTTTTTACAAAAAACAGTATGTCATTCATAGTACAGGGTACACAAACTACATACATTTACATGTCTAACACGGTAAACACGTCGATACAATATCGTCTATATATATATTTACATGTCTAACAAGGTAAACACGTCGATTCAATATCGTCTATATATATGTACATGTCTAACAAGGTAAACACGTCGATTCAATATCGTCTATATATATGTACATGTCTAACAAAGTAAACACGTCGATTTCAATATCGTCTATATATATTTACATATTGAACACAGTTATATTAAACAAGGTAAAACAAGGCATACGCTATTAGAGCACCTCTGATAGAAATGGAAAACATTTGGCACAATAATGATACCGCCCTCACTCTTTCGATTTTTGATAAAAAGTGCTCTAGTGAGATATATTTTTATAGCCCAATTCTATTCTTCTGTTTGGAATATGGACGGCGAGTTATATTTATTTCAAATAATAGATCAAGTTTAAGAAAAACATGAATCATTCATATTTACCCACAATTCAGTAGACACAACAGCATGAAACAACAGCACTACTGTTCATGAATAAAATGAACTAACTAATGTCAACAATGTATAGTGTTATATGCGTTTGTCCATACAAAGTAAAATAAATCACTTTTTTGATAAGATCGTTAATCTATACATACAACTTCATCTTCATCTTCAACCAAATAAAAATGTCGTAAACACGGTCAGGTGTTTGCCTAATTTACATAATATGAATATTTGGTTACAAGATTTTGAAATAAAAATACGTGTAACAATAACTGTACGACGCCGCGAACTTGAAAGAATCACTTTGTTTCGTATTAACGTGGTCCAACTTGCTATAACAATGTCAAGCTACTCACCATATGCTTTCTAGATCAGTGCGTTTGAGACTGATGTGCGTGCAGCAACATGCGTACAACATCATCATTGTTTGTGCGCATAGCTTTCCTTGCACATCGTTCGAAACTTGGATGGGCATCAGTACCAGTTTTTTTTTTCCGATTACATTGAAATTTACGATTCAGTTATTTTGCATGTACATAAATGTGTCTTTAGAATTTAGAAATTTTGTTATCGCGAAATAACGGGGTTGAATCCTTAATATAAAACAAATAATGCTTGGCGGTTTTTCTACCAGCTAAGAAAACGGAAACCCTATTCTTAAACAAAACAAAACTTTTTAATAAACGTCTATAAACAGACGACACTGTAGTTTTGAACGATTTATGGACACTTTATGACCAAATGGATACAATATTTCTCTTATGGATTTGTTTCTTTGTTTTGCTGATTTCGATAGCAGAAGGTAAGTTTGAAACGCTTTTATATTTTGTTTTCAATTTGTATATTATTTATTTAGCATCCCCAACATTTACAGAACAAATCTCGCCAAGTGATCTCCCTTTCCAAGTTTATATAATTGAGATATAATAATAGAGATATTGTAATTGTGCCGCTTAATGTCAATAATAAAGAGATACGTATTTTTATTACTGATGACATATACGAGCTCGTATAAGAGAAACTTTGACGTTCATTGGATTACAGAAGGAAGATTTTCGACTCATAATCAACGAGTTTTATCCTTTTTCAACTTATAGCCCCATCGTTGCTCGGAGAGTCGATAATTGTTCCTACTAAACGAGAATGTGGCAACTATTGAAGTAGTTAATATTTGTTTATATCTAAAAGAAAAAATAACGTAATATTCACAAAAGTTTACTGAACTTTTTTTTCGGCGCAGCTGTATTGACATGATTTTGCTTTTTGCATAACCAATCAAATCTTACGTTAACCGAACTACGTTTGTAAGCTTGACGCGGATTGGTTAACCTTTCGATAAAGGGTACACTACCTTACCGGAATCCACTGAATTTCGGTGAATTTACCGAAATCCATTTTAGATCTGGTGTGACCAGCAATCGTAAAATCTCGACATTTTTTATGTTACACAACAAATCTTAACCTTCAAATTGCGCCAACCATATTTTGCAAGATATTTCTTGTTTCTAATGGATTATTGGTTATATAAACTGATGAAGTTGATAATTATTCGTTTCCGATGCACGCACATTTCATGCATTGCTAATAAAAACATTGGTACAAAAGTTTACTTTCAATGAGAAAGGTAAATCAAAGCAAAATATCACAATCGAAACATATTTTATACGCAGAGTCAAAACGTTGGAAATGTTTTATCACGATCTTGCTTTTGTTTCCCCTGCAAGATGAGTACATAAATCAAGACAAATACAAATACATGATCATCAACTTAAGTTAAAGGTACATAGTCTTCTTTTTTGGACAACATATCGTTAGAGATAAATATAAGAACATTTGGTGTTCATTAACTTCATACAGATGTGCTCTACAACTCTGCAATCTATTTAGCTTTAGATATATTCATTTTATAAATGTCCGTGCTTAGTTCGATAGTTTTACTGTTTCATCTCTGAAATATTCTTTGTTATTGTGTATTTTGTCTAAAGTGCATTAAATGACGTAATTTTATTTTATTCAAAGTGAAGACATCCGGTCCCGTGTTCAATTTTCCTGTCATTGACATCGATATTCCCGAGAGCCTCGTTGTGGGTGGCTCTGTGACGTCATTAACTGCACATGACGCAGACGGTGACAGAGTGGATTATTTCCTCGTATCGATGATGCCACAACACGCTCACAGTGATTTTAATGTTGCCATTACGGGCGAAATCACCACTAAAGTAGCACTAGACTTTGAAACACTACCGAAATATACTCTGGTAGTAAGGTAGGCCTATATATTTTAAACGCTTTATTTCTCTATGTTTACGCATTGTTGAAAGACAAGCATTACATTACGTCGGATGCTCGTAACATAACATTGCCCGGTCGGACTCAATCTCCTATGCAGTTCTCTCCCTTGACACAGTTCAGAGACAATTTTGTCTGTCATCACAAACATTTTAACGTTATTTTGCTTTTTTAACTTTTGTTTATACACTAGGAATTCACATTGTTCTGGTTATGTACTGAGTAATAATGTCAATCAAGTTCGTTGAATTATAAAAAAATAAAGACACAACAAACTAAAGACCTTGTTTTCAAGATGTAACGATGTTTTTCCTTAAATCCATCATCAAGTGACATATTTTATGGCAATGATTAATGTACTGCTAAAGGGAGATAAGCGATGTGAGAAGTTTGAGTCCGACTATAGGCCCGCTTTGAGTGTACAGTGAAATATATTTATAAGCAACACCCTGAGGCCCTTGAAACATTTGTTCTTAATAACCGTAGTTCGCTATGTATAATGATTTGAATGCAAAATGTGCATTTAGGAATACAAAATGTGTTCGTTATATCCTAGTGCTCTTTATATCAATGTGTTATTTATAAGCAATATTTCCTGTATAAGAACAATTACACTTTACGTTTTTTTAAATTTTCACAATTCTTGTCACAAGATTTTCATTTCACTCCAAACATTTTTGTAATCCAGTCAATTTAACTATCCCGTACAAACTCTCTAAAACAATCCACTTTTGAAAACGACCTTTGACTTTTGTTGAGAATAATGTGATGCTTGAAAAATGTAAGATTGATCGTAAAAGCAATGTAAGACACGCATTAAGATATTTATGTATCGCAAAAGCAATGTAAGACGCAGCATTATTTTTCAGAGCGAATTCAAAAGACGAAATTGCTGAACAGACGGTGTATATCAACGTGTTGAACGTAAACGAGGCTCCGGTTTTTGAAAATCATCTCATTGGATCCACGGTCCCTAATTGGTCAACTGGAGGTAAAACTCTTAAGCTGTGTTTTGTCCCTCCTTCTATGTGCATTGATCTTGGTATTAATTCAGCAAGCCTCCTATGAAATACTTATTTTGATACATTTCGTTTATTATCGTTTGTTATGCCCCCACTCTGAAAGGGGCATATAGATTTGCCCTTGTCCGTCTGTCCGTCCGTCTGTCCGTCCTTCCGTCCGTTACAAAATATTGTGTCACTCATATCTCCAAAATTATATGAACCAGAGTCATAAGACTTTACAGGAGTGTTCACAAGCATGTGTAGTTGTGCACCTGGGGTTTCATGTTTGGCTGTGCCCAGTAAGTGCAAAGTTATGGCCCTTGACTAAGTTAAAATATAGCCTACAGAGTATGCAATCTTGTGTCACTCATATCTCCAACATTATATGTACTAGAGTCATTAAACTTTACAGGAATGTTCACCAGCATGTTTAGTTGTGCACCTTGGGTTTCATGTCTGGCTGTGCCCAGTAAGTGCAAAGTTATGGCCCTTGGCTTAGTTAAAATATAGCCTACAGAGTATGCAATCTTGTGTCGCACATATCTCCAAAAGTATATGAACCAGAGTCATAAGACTTTACATAAACGTTCACAAGCATGTGTTATATTGCACCTGGGATTCTTAGTTCGGTGAGCCCAGTCAGGGCAAAGTTATGGCCCTGGATTTATTGAAAATATAGCATACAGAGCGTGCACTTTTGTGTTGCGCACATCTCCATCAGTATATCAGCTACACTCACCAAACTGTACAGGAATGTTCACCAGCATGTGTAGTTGTGCACCTGGGGTTTCATGTTTGGCTGTGCCCTGTAAGTGCAAAGTTATGGCCCTTGACTTAGTTAAAATATAGCCTACATAGTATGCAATCTTGTGTAGCGCATATCTCCAAAAGAATTTGAGTCAGAGTCATAAGACTTTACAGGAATGTTCACCAACCTGTATAGTTGTGCACCTAGAGTTTCATGTTGTTTAGGGTTACGCCCAGTAAGTGGAAAGTTATGGTCGTTGACTTATCACCATAATTAGTACAGTTGTTCACTTGGTAATTTGGATACCCATTCACAAAATATGAGCAGAATAACAGCATTTGCTGCAAGTGGGGGGCATCTGTGTCCGGCATCTGCCGGGTGACAGTCTAGCGCTCTACCAATCAAGCAGCCGGGCGAGGTTTATATTTCGTTTGAATCATTATCTATAAACAGTAAAAAGCACGACTGTGGAATTTTTAATTTGGTGTTGTTAAACTTATATTGTAAAATAAATTCATGTTTGAAAAACACGAAAAATCGGTCAATGGCGCTAATCTAATTTTAATCTAACGTTTATATTGTTTCTAAATCAATGAATTATTCAAATCAGAAATGTGTCAATTTATACGTTGTTCCAGGCCACGTTGTCACACGATTGCAAGCAGCAGATCCTGATCTAACTACGGATATTATATACACAATCACCGGTAAGTGTTATTTACCAATCGGCGAGATACACATTTATAATGAATGCAAGAAAAACATATTTCAACATTTAGCCAAAATTGGCACACGGGCTTTGTCAATCATCTATTGGGTACGTTCAAACATGTGCTAAAGACCCATCAGCCGGGCGGCTGACACACCCATGGGATTAAGACAAAAAGTAACAGTTGTAGATAAGATTCCACCCTGGAGCAGGGAGTTTGGTACATAGACGTTGTTGTCGATATCAAATATAATTTTAACATAACTTCCAACCAACTCGTGGTGGCGGTCTCACCTGGCCTGTCAGAATATCGTCTGTCGGGAAATATTTTCTGTCTAATGATTTCCATATGCCCATCACCACACCTTCACCGATTGAGTGATTGGCGTGACTTTACAGTTAAGTTTTGTGAACTTCTAATAGAACTACCAATACAAACAAGTTTCACAAATTTTAATAAAACACAAAGAAATAAAATAGTTTCGATTCATTAAAACTGCAATGGATTTATTTACAGACGGTAATACAGACGGGACTTTTGCAATTCATCAAATTTCGGGTCGAGTTACCGTGGCAACCGGGCAGAAAATGAACAGGACGTTAACCAGTGCATATTTGCTCACAATCGAAGCTTCCGACAATGGACAGCCACCAAAAACGTCAACGTGTACATTAATCATCGGTGTTTGCAACACTGGTTACGATCCGAAAACAACGCCGCTTTGTCTTTGTTTTGTGTTTATGTTTATGTTTATACGTTTCTATGTCCTTTAAAAATACATGTTCTGTCTGCTTTAAACAAGTATTAATATTTATGCAACCCTCCGATTTAAAATCGCAAAGTTTAAGTTCTCATCCCACACTGGTATATTTTCATGCAATTTACTGAAACTAATCGTAGTTTGTGCATTCAGCTACTGAACTTTGTTAATCAATTGTTTTGTTTTTTAATTGTATGCCGTTTTGAAGTATTTGCAATCGATATGTTTGCTTGACGGCATTGACACCCTGTTGCGACAGCTTTTTATAGACACAAGCACGGCTCTTAATCTTGTCACAGAAAAATATGAAAAAAGTGGGAGGGGTAATGTTTTATATCCTTTGTCTTAGTTTAATAACTAGAGTGAGGAAATGTGACTGGGTTAAAATGCATTCTTGACAAAACGTCATAATATATTTAAATTGACGTAAAAGTAAGCTTTTCCAATGAGAAGAAACTCGCTGATTTCTACTCTTTAACCCCCCAGTATTTTACTGACTGTTCCAAGGCTGTAATTCGCTGTATGGTTATTATTTCTTTTGTGTTTTGAATGTGTGTTATATTTCCCTTCCCCTGTGTAATTCTTTCACTTTATTTAATGTTCAGGTTATAATCTGCCCAGTTTCGGCCTATTCTCTTTGATTCTCTTGTTTTTCCTTATGGTCTACCGGGTCGTTCCTTGCGCCTCTGTTCCCTGATGTGTGCCCTTTGGCTCCTCAGGTGCCTTATGTTTTATGGGGTGTTGTTGTCCCGGAGGTATGTGCGGGGAGGCACTGTCTGTGTGGCGTTGACCCTGTAGCAACTTATTCTCTCTCTTCCAAATTACTCTGGTTAAGCAATAATAATCATTCATTTACAATGTTTTAGGAAGAATACTTTTTTGAAACAAATGTAAGAACCACGTATTTCACCCTTTACTGTTGATGGTACTGTAATTGTGTACACTGTGCCTATTGGTCAACATGTTTTCATTGGTTGACCACCTCACAGCTTATTTACGACCGTTTAAAAGTAAATAAAAATTACACAATGCGTTTATTGTGGCATTCAACATGCATACAAACTTTATAGCTGCACATGTAAACGGTGAGAGAAAATACTACAATCAGTATAAAACGGTTTAGTTGTTATCAGAATACATGACAACCGGCTACATATATAAGCCCATTGCGATAATCTTCAATAAACAAAACCCACTGACAAACAGGCGATATAAGGTAAGACATTGGTATATAAAACCCAGGAGCAGTCGCTAATCTTTATTGTAAAAATGAATATATGTATATATGTAATATATTGTATTTTGATAAATTCATCAATCGTATGAAAAGCATTTTCACAGAGCTGTATTGTCATTATCTTCTTCTGATTTAGTCAAATGCATTTCAAATTATAGATTGTAAGTATGAACTGTTCTCTAATATTTCACCTGACAAATATGATTACAATGCAGTGATACCGACTCTATATAGCCCTGGATATATAGATTTTCAATGCTAAATTTACATTTCACAAGTGTTAACTCAGCAGTGTATTCACATGCACTGATTCTGACAAATCAAAACGCTTTGAATGCGAAATCAGTTTTGTATTGGTTTTCAAAATGGCGTCACAGCTATCGGAGCAGACGGCCTAGTAAACAGAATCAATGCGAACAATTGGCTTGAAATCTTTTTGTGTGTTTTTATCAGGCGTGCAGCGTTGCATTTGTTTGTCCCGGTGCTTTTTCGCCCTCTTTATTCTGTAGTAGAACAACAAGATTTGCACTGAACTCCACACAACGTCTTCCAAGCTATATGCAATATATAAGTTTCAAATACAACACCATCCCAGTAAAACCACGCCAAAATAACACCACCATGAAGGAGTAGTTGTTTGCTATCACTCAATGTCACTGTTCAAATTTTCAATACACAACTGTCAACATGGCCGAACCGGTGGACTTTTAAATCTCTCAGTCCCGCAAAACAAAGAGAAATCACAACATCAGTTGTTTCAGAGCTGGTGTTTGTTGCCTTTCGTATGATGGAACAAAGACCATTTGTTAAGTTACCTGTCGGAACATTGTCGGTTTCGAAAAGTCTACATCCGGTATCCCAGGTTTTAAACCACTTTTTAACGTGAATGAACTTTAGCCTTAACATAAATGTTGACCTCGACATTTTTAATCCGATCCGGAGTCCGAAAAACGGAACGAAAAAACTTAGGCCTTACCCGAAACTTGAGCAATGACCTTGAGAAAGGTTGGGTAAAAAGACTGAATTGTGTATGCTGTGCTACTTTTTAATACAATATTTCATTTGTCACATTATTATTATATTTAAGAACGGACGTAATTGCATTCCGGAAATTATTTTCCGTAGTCGGTCAAGGACAGTTCATACTTGAATGTGGTAAATACGACAATATTACGATACATAAATTAAGTGCTTCAAATTCGAAAACATTCCTAACATCTTTATACTTCCGTACGGTCGGTACAGGAAGTTTGTACGGCCCAAAATTTGAACGAACTTTAACCTTAATTTTAACCTTGATATTTTCTATCCGATCCAGAATCCGACACTTAGTACGTTCAAAAATCCGAAACTTGAGCATTGACCTCAACAATGATTGGGTATTAAGAAGGAAGGTAGCTTCAACTTAAACTAGAACTTTGACCTAATTGTAGTCTTTGTAATGTACCAAAATAATAACTGCTTACATGTGTTACACATGTACACACACTGGTATTAGGGTAAACATTTATTCGTCATCAGAAATGTCTACAGTGCCACCTATCATGATTTTTGTCACAAATAGTAGACTTTAAAAAACGAACAACATCAAAGTGTGGGTTTTGTCGTACAATAATGACAGACTGGTCGTAGGGTTGACGATTTATGTTGTAGTTAATTTTGTAACGCTTATTCCAATATTAAATATATACATACATTCATCCTCACAGAAACAAAAAAACATTTACCTCACAGATGAATAAATGTTTACGCTTCTTAAACTTTTGGAAAGTGTGCTTTCTGACATATGCCCGCCCGATTAGCTTGGTTGGTAGAGGGCTTGACTGTCCCTGTTCGATTTCATATCCTTCTGCGACATTTGCATACGGTCATTTGTCCTCAGATTCATGTGAGATACTCGCCCTCTGTGTGTGGAAGGGCAAATTTGTTCTGACTAATACTTAAATTCAGAAAAACTGGATTAGTCAACTGTCCGAAATGCATAATTGACAAAATAATGTTGAAAAATAGCGCTAAACCAAATAAAAACAAATACAATTCTTGACATGAGGCTCGACAATTTGAGCAACACTTTAGCAGACCAATACCGTTTGTGTGAATTCACATGTAACTTCGTGCTATCCATGACAGGAGTTGAACCCAGTTTTTGGGTATACATGTATTGTGCTTCTGATGAATTCAAAGCATGTATAGCGTTCCTTAGTTTTTGAAAACGCACATTTCTAAAGCCTGACGTTATTGAGGTGACGTAATGTATATGTATGTATGATAATGCAATATGTTTATTATATGTCCACTTGTGTCTGATAATGTGCGAATTAATGCTCATATGATATGTTGTATGTGATATCATATGCACATTTTATGTTAATTTTTCTGAACAGGTCATCTACTTTTTACATAATATTCAATAATATTCAAACAAAAGACATCAGCATATTTCCATATGCTGATGTCTTTTGTTTGAATATTATTTGTTCAAATCTTCAAATATGGAGGAGAAATAAAAAATAAACATACTACTTGTAATGTTTACTAACTTACTAGGCGTATCACGCAGTCAATCAATTTTATTCAACATGTTTGTTTACTTTCATAATAATTAATTATGACGTGACTGAATTATCGTACGGAAGCGGTATCATGCTGTTTTGAAAAAGTTTTACAATCGATGTTCGGTTTCCACCGGTTGCTACAGAGCTATATATATTATTAACTCTTAAAAACGCGGCTCAATCATGCTATTAGATTGACAGTGCTGTGTACACCAATCAAATCTTACGTTAACAATAATAATGATAATAATAACGACTTTATTTAAAGAGGTAACACAGTTGGGCCTCTATGATATATACATTTTTACAACGTTATGCAACACAAACATTGATAATAGGCAGCTATAGACAATTAAATATTTACCTGAAAAAAACACCAACATATGAGATCATACATAAATATATAACAATACACATGACACTATTTACAGTGTAACATTATGCTGACCACCAGAGTAAAACCATGTGAGGTATGATCCTTTGAAAACCATTAGAGAATTTGACTGGCGAATATTTAGTGGTGTTTTGTTCCAGCTTTTTAGTCCAGAATATGCAAAGTCTAATTCAAGTCTAATTCAAATTCAAGTCTAGGTTATTCGGCGCAGCCGTACTAACATGGTTTTGCTAGGCAATTTCTGTTCAACCGAACAACGTTTGTAAACTTGACGCGGATTGGTTACCGAAATACGCTCAATTTCGTAGAATTTACCGAAATCCACTGAATTTTGGTGAATTTACCGAAATACATTTTGGATCTGGAGTGACCATGTCAGTGTTTTGTAAACCAATCAAATCTTACGTTAACCACCAAGGCCATTTTTCTTCAACTGAAAAATGTTTGTAACATTGATGCAGATAAGTTAGTGTATTTCATGATTTATCCAGTAAGAAGTGTTGTTAGTCATTAGCCTGGATTACCTGCCCTTACCGTTACATTATCGGTGCGCAGAGTGCGCTGAGTACCAGACTAATTAGTCAACACCACGGGGAATTGTCCGGTGTTGGAATTAAGAAGACTTTCTTGGTGTTATATTACCAGTCGCGATCATTTATATCGTTTTAATCAGATACATCGCTATATTACAAGTTTATTAACATGAATGTGTGAGTTCACAACTTTTAACGCATTAAGTAATATTGAAACAAACTATACTGTGTCTATGACTAATCACACTACGCAGTGATCTCCCCTTACAGGTCTCGGAGTTTCTATAGTATAGCGTAATTGAATGACCGGCAGTCGTAACATTTAGGCAATTTTTTATGTTGTAAAACTTTTAACCGTCAGATTGCAACAAATTTGCATACTTCAAGTTGTGCCGACCATCTTTTTTAAAGATATTTATTGTTTAATGTATATAGTGTTGTTTGAGTGAAATCTTAAAGATTGGTTTGTTCCATTCCACAAGTTACACGTGTATTTAGGAAATATATTATTTATTTATTTATACACAAAAAACAGCCTTTTTGTAGAGAATATACCGTCTCGCATCTTCATCCATTTCAGTTCTAAATAAGGTTTGTGTTGATGCATCATAAGTCTGGTAAAGAAGTATTCGAGGTGCTCTTTTCTGGAATTTATATAACTATTTGACAATTCATCAATAATGGCAAAATATAGACGTTCAAGAATGTGTTCAAATTGAGTGTTCCTGTTTAACTTGTGGTCAACATATACACCTAACAACTTTTTAACTTCACTTAAATCAATGTTTTGATAATGAAGAAGCAGTTTATAAATCATCAAAGTGTCTTGTAAATTTGCTCGATGGTGAGATTTATATTTGCTTTTGAGGGTTTGGTATCATAGAATGTCTCTGGCAACATTCATGATTATTATCAAAGATAGTTTGTAATGTTGGACAGGCAGTATATATTGACGATCCAAGTGCAGATAAAGGGGTATCATCTGCAAACATATCTATTGAACAATTTTGAATATGCAGAGGTAGATCATTATTGTAAACGATAGGACAGACTATTGGGGTACTCCTGATGTAATTTCGAGAGTGGTTGAAAGCTTACTTTGGACAGACACTTGTCGGCATTCTTCTGACAAGTTTGAGTTAAACAATTTCAGATATTTATAGAATATATCATATCATATCAAATTAAAGTGAATAATTTATCAAATCAAATACCTTCGTTAAATCCAAAAATACTGCTCCAACCATGTTATAATCATTAATGGCATGTATCAACAACAGAAGTTAAAGCAGTTTCATAGGATAGATAAGTATGAAAGTCAGAGTGATTTTCTAGGTATTGTTTCAAATGATCACTTATACGTTTTTCTAGGATTTTTGATATCACTGGAAGAATAAAATGGGGCGGTAACTGTTAATATCAGATTTAGATCCCTTCTTAAAGATTGGAACCACTTTAAAATTTGCTTTCTTGAAAAGTGATGGAAAATTAGATTTGGAAATACTAATGTTAACAATATATGTTAGAGGCTTAGATATGATATTAGCACTCGTTTTAAGAAATGTAGCTCCTAAGCCATCTAGCCCTGTTGCTTACTTGTGCCGAGTGACTGCAGTTGTTTAGTGAGAACTCCTCAGTGATACAGGAAATATGAACATTTATAGGAGGGGTTTTGTGACTATTGACAAATGCTTGGAGGGCATTTTTGAAAAAGTGTCATCTGTTGCTCTTCGATCCTTACAAGTCAGTCATAGAATCAGTTTGATTTTTGGCAGACTTACCTCATTTATCTTCACAATTTCTTTCAATTACTTTTATTTTCATTAATAGGATGATTTTTTACATTTTATAAAATTGCATGATGCATTAGTGTACACATGATCTATAATAGATGAGGTATTAACAGTTACTCTGGTGGGTTCGTCGACCAATTGTATCAAATTAAATGTATCTGTTATACTGTTCCATGAAGGGATTGCAATTTCAGAGTTAACAATATTATAATTAAAGTCGCATGTCAAGAAAATGTCTTTGTTTTCAGTATATAATTGTTCCAGAATTTTTCAAGTTCTTCATTCCGAGTATTGTTTGATGATGGTAGTACATTTGTATGTATATATGGAGGCAAAATGTTTAGTTTCTTTTTGGATATTCGTATTTCGAGCCAAATTGCTTCTATACTTTCATATTTTAGATCAATACTTTGTCAGCATTGATATTTACAGTAAAAAAAGAATTAACCGAACAACGTTTGCAAATTTGACGCGGATTGTTTAGTTTTTGATTTTTTAAGTAGATGCATTTTGCATATTACTAGAGTTTATCTAGTGCGTAGTGTTGTTAAGCACACCCCCACAGGAAATTGCCCGAGCTCGGAATTAAGAATACTTTCTTAGTTTAATTAAGTGGATCAATGTGGCGAACACTACAAGCAGTTGTTGCAAGTCAGGGAGGACATACACGATACTGACATTTTACACAGGGTAATGTTTTTGTTTCGCTATTTTAAACGCCTCAACGTCGGTTATATCGAATGAAAAATTACTGAAATGTTTAAAAGTCTCTATATTTCAGTCTATGACATGAGTTTTCGTTGTAACCACCCTAGCGTATTAAATATGCGAACTTAAAGACAGGTGTAGCGTTTCTTTTTGACGTCAGTATATATAAGGAGTCAGTTATGTTTCATTAACTGACTGTATAGTCCAGCGTAGTGCACATTCTGCTTAGCATTTGGCTTGGTCCGTGGTCATTTTCCTATATTCCTTATTCCCCTAGATAAGACGGGATAGTCGTGTTTAATATATGCCAATTTAAAAATAATCCTATTTAAATTAGTTAAGGAAATATATTTCGGACGAAACTTTGAAAAGACCGAGGTCCCGTGTACGATGCACGTACTTCTTCTGTATCATACACGATCCTCCGGGTTGACGTACACATAGTACGGGCGTGGTTTTAATCGAGCTGGTGGAAGATATCACGTGGTATTGGCGTATGAACGCGAGATTTTGACGGGCAAATCAGAACTATGCTTGACTTCAAGACATTCGCTTAACAAATTCGTGTGAATCATTCAAATTCGAAATCAACTGTGTACCTGTATGTTGTATATTATGAATTAATACCCTTAAACTTTCAATGTGAAACTTGAATTCAAACCCCCAGTATTTTTACTGACAGTTCCATTGCTGTAATACGCTGTATTGGTTATCATTTCTTTTAGTGTTTTGAATGTATGTTATATTCCCTTTCCCCTGTGCAATTCTTTCACTTTATTTAGGTTATTTCCAGCCCAGTTTCGGCCTATTGTTCCCAGCTGTCTTGACATGTCCTATGACCTTTTCCATCCATTTATTCCACCCCTTCCTTCACTGTCCACTTCGATTCTCCTAGTTATTCCTTTTGTGTTATGGACTGTTGTTTCCCGGAGGTGTGTGAGGGAGGCACTGTCTTCTGTATGTGGCGTTACCTGTAGCTACTTATTCTCTCTTTCATTATTCAGAAAAACTACGTTACATAATAGGTTAAAACATGCCTGGATCAAGTCCACATGTCCTGTATTTGGTGGAATGTTTCGAGGTTACTCTCGAGCTGCATGCTGCGGAAAAACATTTCCTCACAGTTTTTTTTGTGGGCGGCCGTCATTCCGCAGATAAATACATACGCCCGTAGGTCCCAACGGTGCATGTAGTATGTGTTTGACTAGAACTATATTACGTAAAATTCATTTATAGAGAGAGAGCCTGTGATAGTTACATATAATATGTTATGATTCATGTAATGTAAGCTCCATTTTCAACAAAGACGATCATGTTTACACAATAACGTATGCCTATCAACCATGATCCCTCCAATAAACGAAGTCTTGCCAGCAGCAAATAAGTGTGTGTTATTAGTACAGGAGTGAGTTAAGAAGTAAATGGTTAATGCACCTGTCGTTTTGTTATTGGTATGTCACGGTGACCTTGCACATGAGCACAGGGAAAGGCAGAACGGTAGGAGTACAAGTATCATTGTGCACATGTCAACATTGAAAGTTTTGCGCGTTTTATGCACTGTTGTTTTGAAAATTGTCAATAAACATGGCGAATGTACAACATCGAAGGCGTCTCGATGATGTAGAAATAAATAGAGGCATTGGTTTGCTTGTTATCTCGAAAACAGGTTGCATGTCGTCTGGCATGATTCAGCCCGACTTGTTCAGCCAACAATGCCCAGGCAACTCAGACAAGCACTCCGGGAGGAATAAACCCGAATCCCACAGCAAAATATCCGAGGGCATATTTGCAGCATGAGGAGACGATGCACGTTACTAAACCTTCTGAAAAAACCCTAATTAAATATTCAGCCAAGTGGTTTTGCTTAATAAAAGGTGCTAGTAACTTGACACGAATGGGAGTAACTACCGGAAATTTACTTGTTTGGTTTGGAGTTGGCACTTGATTTGACATTGGTGTTGGGTCTAGTGACCTGTTCCTTACCACCGGATGTGCAGTTGTAAGCCGTGTGTGCTCCTCTACATAACCCACAGACATGGGGATGCTGACAGTTGGATGACCGACACTGGGTTCTTTTGTTGTAATTCCAACAGGTGTTGGGGAGGAAAATTTCGGTCGGGCTTGAAACGGCGTGTATGGTTGTCCCAAGGGATTAACACCGATTCACGCAGCATGCGAAATTGTGTGTCATAATATATGAATGACATTCCCAGTCTGCGATGAGCAATGTCACGGACTATTTCCATGTACTTCATCAGCTGTGGCGTTTCATGAGGAAATTTTGCAGCATAAATGGCTGTGAATCTGACGAATGCTGATGTCCAAGTTTCAATGTTGGTGATTTTTTTCTTGTTGGCTGATGGGGTTAGGGATGAATTGGAATGGCTGTCCATTTTTAAAGTGTATTGTGGCGTCTGGTGAGTCATGTTGGTATTTGGTAAAAGGGTAGATAAGTCTATAAATTTGTGCCTCCAAATGTCTTTCCTAATCGATTTCTTAATTTGATTTAAAATGGGAGTACTTATCGGCTCATTGAATTGAATGACATTACCTGCCATAATGCCATTAGCATGAGAGGCAATAGTTTGCCTGAAATCTGGCATGAGGTCATCCTCCTCATCTGAAGATGAGGAATCATCACAGTCAATGTCTGCTGAAACACCAGCACCTGGAATGCCTAACTCTACTGTGTTGGCTAGCCTATGTTGCTCCGCTACAAACACATTTCTATTACTGGATGTTGTTGGTGTTGTATGTTCCCCTTCACTATTGACTATAGGGTCCACAGTTTCTGTAACTGAGGTGTCCAACTTCCTTCTTTTTTGCTCTCTGGTATCACAGCAAAGACACGAAGATGTTGTTGCGGACGCTATTCCCCTAGTCGTTCTTGTCTTAGGTTTCATCTGGAAACATAATATGATGTATTAAAAGATGCACGTGCTATAGTACTAACAAGGATACATCATGTATCAAATGCTGTGATATGTCCCTCGCCAGTACCATATAATTATATATGAAAGGGTATGTAAACTAAACCCTAAACTGGCAAAGAAGACTGGATAAAACCCTCAGGCAGCTGCTATGATGTAATAACGGGGCATGTAAACTAAACCCCTTATAGCAAGCCTTTAGGCAATTAAACAAGGGCATGTAAACTAAACCTATCCTCGCAGCCACTGCATTAAACTATGCCTCATAGTACATAACACAGACTTGAAACCAAGCAAACGGGCAGCAATGCCCTTTATCATTAGCTGAAAAATATATAGCACGGGTATCCAAGCCGACCAACCCGAGGCAGCATGTAAACTAAACCCGGGGGCATGTAAACTAAACCCCGACTAGCCAGCCTCTTGGGTAATTAAGGGCATGTTAACTAAGCCCATAGTATAAGCTTGGTGCCCAGCATATATAGTAGCAAACCATGTTGTAAAACAATGCACCTTGCGTGCATGTACTTGGCACACAACTGTGACCATAACATAATCATGTCCCTTATGGACTGTTGTTACATTATCTAAATATTGAAGCATTTAAACTGTTTCTATCTGTACCAAACACAGGCTTCATACATTATTGACTAGTGCAACGAATGCTGGTTGCATTGTGCCATATGTTATTATACAACTGTTTCAACAGTAGGAACCGACAACCAAACACATATATGTATGTTAAAACATTGCAGTAATCAAACAAGGCATACATATCTTAAATGCTGCAGATCGACTTCCTCAGGACGGCGACCACAGCTGCTCTAACGTTACTGATGAGACGTGATTGTCCCTGGGTGGAGAGATGACAACCATCTTTAGCAAAATTCTCCTGCTTACAAGTTTGAGACCAGAAACCCTTCATTCGCCATAGATATGCACGACGGTGATGTGAATGATTGAGCATGTCCGAAAGTAAAACATTGAGTTCATCAACCCTAGCATTATACCAATGCAGGTCCACTGGATACCGAGTCCGTATCGTGGGCTGCACACGATGTAAAATTTGGAACACTATCACCTTAGGAACACCTAACACGAATAACAAAAAGTCCACCAGATCACATATCTGTCTAGCTACGTCAATGGGCGACACCTTTATATCGTATATATCATTTGTGCCTATTAACAGAACAAGACTATCTGGCCCAAAGTCAGACACCATATCGACATTGTCACGTAAAATCCTTATGTTTGCTCCCGTAAAACCAGAATAGTGTATGTGAGGATGTCCATGTAAGTTCATGTCAAAACGAACTATCCTGTCTGATAAATCCCTTAAGTCTCTTAACAAATGAATGCCCGAACAATTGAATCTTCTTCGTGCTGGGCGCCGCCATCTTGTCTCCCTATTACGTCACAATGCACTCTTGATGTCACTGCTTATGCAAGTGAGCTAAGCCGTACACAAACTCCACCCAATTACGATGCAGAACTAGGTCGCCGTCCCAAGAAAATTACGCCATTAATGAATGCGTATAAAACAATTTACGATATTATAAAGCTTAACACCGTAATTATCTGTGGTAAATTCCAATTGAAATTTCAAAAGTGGCGCCAAAATAAAAATATTAATGGCTATCTAGCCTGTTGATTGGTTGAAACCTATTATGTGACCAATAGCTAGTAGCTGATTGGTTGCTGTACTAATTTATGCATTATAATAAAACAATCCTGATCCGGGAATGTTCCGGATCAAATTACAGTTAATAATGGGTACAATGACATAAATAATTTTATGTGTGCATAAACTTGCATTTATATTCCAGCATGCACCTAAGAAATGTCTAAAATTGGCTCTTTACATTCGTTACGATTCAATGGTTCGAAATTTTCATCATTTTTGCTGATCATTAAGGTAAAGATAAAATCGAATTTAATTAAACAAAGATTTATAGCAATTTCAACGACAACAAGTAACATACAAAAAACATAGTGACCCGAGTAGTATAGTTATTCCCAGGAGCGGATCAGTGGTTCAGCGGTTACGCGCTGGACTATTAATCCAGCGATCGCAGGTTCGATCCCACACAAAATCTTTAACTGTACTAACAAGTCTTTCGGATGAGACTTTGAAAACCCGAGGTCCCGTGAACGATGCTTTACATTGGGCGCGTAAAAGAACTGGGGTGCTTCTGGAACTGAGGAATCTTCTGTGTCATGCAAATGTGTCATCTAAAATGACGTCGCTGATATGGCGGAACCGGTGGCGACGATAAATAAACGCAAATAACTAGTTATTCCCACCTAACATAGTACTGTGCATTGACCGTCTTTGGGTTCCAAAGAGTCCGTTTTGCCTATACTGCTCTACAGGCAGGTACTTTTCCCCTTCGACCTCAACACGTCCCCTTATGGTGTGCGGGGAAGATACCGGAAAAATGTACGCGGCGAGCGTTGACCTCATAAACACAATACTATGCATTGTTTTGGTGATGATTTAAAATGCTACATGTAAAAGTTGGATATGGATAAGTTTTTATTTTTATTTTTTGAAATTCCCGGAAACGCACGAAGACATTCCGAACAATATCGGAATGAGACAAATGCTATACAATCTTATTTAATTAATGATATTCGAGCGAACATTAATAAGTATAAGTCGTGTAAGTACAACTGTAGATGACCAACGACATTTATAATATTGTAATGAAAAAAACCCAACTAGATGGTCTTGAACTCGGACCCAAAACTAAAAAGCTTGATTAACTCTTTACCATCTGAGCTATCACGGCTGTTATTTTAATGAAATCAATATCTCAAAAATTAGATTTGCTTGTTATTTGATTTACCAATTTTGATCAATAAAGGTGGCCAAACTGTAAATATTGCATGACGTCACAATATAGTCTTAGAAAAATAAACACACCACATTATTTTCAATCAATACCTTTACTTCTAGACCAGGTAGTAAGCTTTTTGTGCTCTACCAAAGTCTCTCCATGTTAAGCGACAGGTACATTTTGCGAAACCTACCGCTACCAGTCATGAAACAAGTGTTTTTGCTTCATAGCTGAAAGAACAAATTAAGATTATTTTACTCCACTTTTGCTTTAAAGTTTTAAATATCAAATATATACTGAATAGTCCCTAATGAACACCCCCGGGGTCGTTGTGTTGCAATCTTTTTAAAGATATTTCTTTGTTATCAGTTAAATCACTTACGACAATAACATTATAGATTTTCAATGTTAAACTGCATTTGCACTTATATTTCAAGTTAAATTCGTTGTATATTCACTTGCACAAATTCTGACAAATCAAAAAGCTTTCAGACAGTGAGAATAAAGCAGCTTCCGGCCTTTAAGATTGCGGCGCAATTGTTTACAGTCAGACCGGATCTTCACATGCATTTATGCTCAAAATGAAATTTGCAAAAATCTGACGATAAATGTTTTTGAAATTTGCATATAGTTTATGTTATATGTTACTATGATGCCTAACTGAGATTTGGGTTTTCTAACATAGTCAATATTTACTACATAAAATTTGAAGAAATAATTAAGAAAATAATAGTTTTTTCAGAGAAACAAAAAAGCCATTATGTTTTGGAACGGTAAAAGTATTAAATTTTTCAAATTTTACCCGAATTATTATATAGATTGAAACAACAACTGTTTCATTTACCGCAGACAGTATGCCAATGATGGATGACTTACCTAAACAGGCTTCACTGTTTTCCATGGAATCGTGGCATCTCGTGGCATGTGATGTAAAATTTGATGAGAATCGATGACAAGAATTGAAAAATGGTGCTCAACCTCCATGCAGAAAGAAATGTAACTGTTTCCAAGCACAGATCTTATCAAATCCTTGCCACTACCATGTAACCCATGAAATACCAAATGGCAGAATAAGAAGGGTTCCGACTTATTGATTTCATTGAAGTTGCTAGCTTGCAAGCAGCATGTATCTCAACTCAAGACTGAACATGAGTTTTAAGTACTAACATTTCAAATGTTTAATCAAATTGTCACAACTGATAAAACCGACCAGATTCAACTAAATCAATTAAACCTTGCGCATTCATATTGTTCACAGTTAACTTTACAACGTGTCATCTTCTGTTTACCAATAGCGGCATATACATTTGTGATTATTTTGAAATTCATTAAACGATGATATTCTTCCAGATCAGGATCGCTTTTGTATCCGAGTTGACTTTTATGAAGCATCTTGTGAATATATCATGAAAACCTGAAACGATAAAGTAATATTAAACATTATGGCAGAAAAAGAGTCATTACATTTGTATTATGTAATTGATGTGTGTAAAAAGCTTTTCAAACCCTACATTGGGTACATATTTTCTCCTAGAATTACTTATATGTGACAGGGGTGTGTGACAATTGAGCCTCAAATGCTGGAAGAGGGAGAAGTTTAGTGGTGTGGGGTTAGGCGGCCACCTGGTAAGCCGTACTAGTATTTAGCAGGTCTTTGGTTCAAGGCCAATATTGGGTCCAGTTTTTCCCCAACGGTGTTTGCAAGCCCACAGTGGTTGGAGACTAAATGAGGAAGAGTGTTGTTGGTGTGGAGTAAGACAGCCGCCCAAGGCGGTTGAGCCTTAAATGCCTGAAGGGAGATGAGTGCTGTGTAATAGGGTTATAAATAAGAATACATATTGCAGAAGAAGTTTGCTCAAACCATCATAAGCGCTGAATTCCAGACATTCCACACCGAAGACCTTTTACCTCCCAATTTTGATATCCCTAGACTTTTCACCCCCACTTTCAGTATAATCAAATTTTTGTGAATAACATTATTTATATGATGTTTATTCTAAAATCAGATTGTTAATTTATAGATCAAAATTCCTTTATCTTCATGTCTAAACAATGTGATTTAATCAACACCTTTAGTCTCAGTAATAATGCATGTATTTAAATACGGGCGAGCCCTCTCCATATGTAACACATTGCTTAGACTTTTCACTCCCAAAATGGGGATGAAATACAGCTGCATTTTTTAAAAGAAACTTTGTTCTACTGATTATAGTTAGGGTTAGGGTTATCACTGATGCACAAAGATATGTCGACTTATAAAGTCTGCAGCAAATTACTACTAATAACATATGATAATGTATTTACAAACAAGTAAATAGATATACACAACAGGGCAAGCAAATCCGCTATTCAGCTACCTGCAGCCCCAGGCCTTCAGCGCTAACAGCGCTTGTATTAAGTTACTAGTATAGGATGATGTCAATTTGAGTGAAATCGAATGGATGTGAGGAGGTTTTGGTATATTTGTAGAAGACATGGTGTGGTTTGGATGGATTTGTGGTGGACTTGGAGTGGATTTGACGTGGATTTTGGGGCGATTTAATGAGGATTTAAAAGGGCTTTGGAATATATTTGGGGTGGATTTGAGGTGGATTTGGGTGGACTTGGAGTGAATTTGAGGACTGGGCTGAAGTTGAGGTGGATTTGTTTTTGCGTGCCGTTCTACTTATATGGTTTTCTCCTAATTACCGTATGTATTTTGAATATAAGCTGAATATGTACTACAATCTTAATATATAAGACGTGAAATAATGGGCTTCATTTTACATACTACATGTATCTAACAACAAATTGCGCAAAACAAAATACAATGTATGTGTAACTCTTATCCAAATCATTGATATGTGATGACAATTCAATGCATTATTTGTGAACGAATTTTCGTTCTTGTCACAATCTATCATGGGTTTGGCGCAAACCTGTTTGATTTTGTTTTGACGAAGAAAGGGTACCATACATTTTCGCCCAACTGTTGATATTACTATGTTTTATTGTGTATGTTCAAAACCGAATAAAACTCAAAATTTGCCCTTAAATAGCATGGCTTGGTTGATTTAATATAGTTTAATTCACAAAATCGGTCGAACCCAAAAATAAACCAGCTAGCGCCAAAACGATTTTATATCCAATTAACCAAACGATTTATTGGCGCCGCCCATGAGGGCGGGGCCTTTAATGGAACCACGAAATTTTTGAGACTATGGTAGGAGCATCTATTTATAACTGAATCTATTTTTTTATTAAGGGTTAAACTGCAGTAAATATTACACGTTACTTTTTGTATTTTTATTTTTAATGCATTTGTATTGTCGAATAAATGTCTTTTACAAAGTTAAACGATATGTTAATGGTAAATAATTGCTGATCCCCGAAAAATAGGACGATTATACATAAACAGCATGTGTGTTAGGTGTCGAAGATAAAATAATAAAAAAATAATTATAAAAATTTTCATTTTCACTTTACTTAAATCAATATTAACACAGTGGTAACCTGTAACGTGGATATTCATGCAAGTTACGGTGTTAAAAAGGAAATACACACCAATGATAGTGTGAAAATGGACTATTCCAAAACGGACGATTCTACATAAACAGCATGTGTGTTAGGTGTCGAAGATAAAATAAAAAATAATTAATTATAAAAAACTTCATTTTCAATTTACTTATATCAATATTAACACATTGGTACTTGTAACGTGGATATTTATGCAAGTTACGGTGTTTAAAAGGAAATACACGCCAATGATAGTATGAAAATGGACTATTCCAAAACATTTTTCCGCCATTACGCTATTGCAAAACATTGTGCACCAGTTTTGCGGCTCCCTTGGATGCTTTGCATCAATGCATTTCTTGTTGATACTTGGAGGAATTTATTGTTTGTGCTCATGTTCTTGTTACTATTGACATGCAGTGTTCGTGAGAAGAGCCGTTTATAAGTTTCAAGTCGCCTCTCATTAGACCAAGTGGTTTCGGGTCTACTGTTAAAACGTAGTAACACGTTATTTAGCATTTAAAATATCTGCATCACAAGCTGAGATGATAGGAGGGCGAATTTATTCTTAATAATCCAAATGACCGAATATTAAAATTAAAACATGTGAATTTACCATCAGATGGAACCCATTATCATTAAGTATGTGAACAGGAATGTAATTAGGATCCGCGTACATTCCAAAAGTGATTTAATAGATATATTGAAATTTAAAAATGAGGAAACTATTTCTAGATTTCATATATATATATGTATATCTCATTGCATATCTGATGAAGGACAAAAACAACATTACTTGAAGATAAAATTACCTTAGAATTAAATAAACTGACTTAATTCATAGTTCTGAATATAAGGCAACATGAAGTCGCTCGCAATTGTTATATCTCGAGGTGCTCTGATAACATTCATGTGCGTAATGTCGTCATGTACATTTCTGCAAGAGGTTCCTGAGATTTTCATAAAAACCTTCAACAATACAGAGAATCTCACTGACATTCAGATTTCGTCAAGTCATTTACCGGTTATGTATGAACTGCATGTTGTCGATGTTCCAATGACTTGGATGGAAGCCATGACGGCATGTTACGATATGGGTTACCAAACAATATCGAATTCCATGAGCAACTGGCTTACCAGATTGCAAATAAAGCGTTATTTGGAATTGAATGGAAATAGAGATTCGAACTACACGTTATGGACAGGGGTTTTCCGCCCTTATATTCACGTTAAAACGTGGTTTAAAAACTGGGGTACCGGATATAGACTTTTCGACACCAACACTGTTCCGATAGCTAACTTAACGAATGGTCTTTGCTCAGTCATACAAAAAGCGTCTCCAATCAGATCTGAAACATCTGGTATTGCTGAATGTACACAGGAACAACCATTCGTTTGTTACCGTACTAAAAACGGCATAACATACCAAGTTTTTGAAGGCTTTCATGTAAATAACCTGACGCTAGGAATGGCACATGTTATATCGTCAGTAGAAATGGACATAGCATATGCAATCAATGGTGCAACCCCTACTCACATTTTTGCCAATCTTCATTATGTGCACAATATTTTGGTTGCAATGGCGTCACTTATGATACCATGAATATTAGCTCCCAAACTTGTTTTTTCGTCATTGACTCGGACTTATATTACAACATTACATCGCAGACAAATATGACTCAAACCGAATGCAATATTACAATGAACGATTCTTACGCTGGGCCAGTTTCCAACCGAACATTTGCCTCCTTCTCAGATTGTGGTGTTGACGAAATTCCGCCGTCATATCTACCATGTGTTCCTACATGTCCAATGATTTGACACCTGAGCTCATTGCTGCGTTAAATGTGGACAAAAAGACAACTCGTAAATATCAGAGCAAATTTGTTTGCAGGGAGAACAACAGGTCCAGTGCGAAATCAATTGGAGCCGTGGGAATTATAATAATAATATTATTTGCCTCGGTGTCTCAAAGTCACAACAAGCAGAAATATGAAGAAATCGACAGACTGAACAACATATTTCACATTAAGTTAATGATATGTAACTTGGTGATGGAATAGTTGATTTTCCACGTTATTCTTAATATCTAGGTCCGGATGTGATGTATACCGGCAATTAATTTTGCGTAGTGAGTTAAACAAAGGAATTAAATGTATTTAATTCCGTCGTTCAATCAAAGTCTGTTAAAATGTTTCTTTCGAATCTTGAAAATACAACAATACAGTAGTAGATATACATGTATAACGTGCATCTTCGTAAACCTTCAAACTCGACTGCACTTTTCCAGTTGCCTCTACATGAGACATGAAACTACATAAGATTATTTATTTACGATTGTGTTGTTATTTCGCATTGATGTAAATAATTTAGTTACTGAGAGCAAGTTTAGTATAAGGCTGCTTGTTTCTTTGTATTGGATTAATAACTGTGTATACGTTATTATATACGTAATGGATAATTGCTTTTAATGATTAGTTACTGCCTACTTAGTCACTTTATGAGTGTAAATGTTAGGTTGCAAATCAATGACAATATAGCTATTAAGTGTGAGATTAGCTAGCTGTTAGATCGATTTAAACCTCCACAATTATTACTAACAGTTCCAAGGCTGTAGGTCGCTGTATGGTTATTATTTCTATTTACAAATGTATGTTTAGATCTAGTTCCCCTTTCCCCTATGTGCAGTTCTTTCACTTGATGTGGTGGTCGTGTTCTTTTCTTTCGGCTGTTGTTGCTGTCTTTTTTGGGTTTGTTCCGTGTTCGTTCCATTAATATTTCCCATTGTTGTCGCCATAAAGATCTTTGTTGTTCTTTATGATCGATCGGACCATTCCATTTTTGTTATGGAATTTTGTACATCAAGAAAGTCCCGATTGGTGTAAAACACACTAGGTCAGTATTTTTGTTATCAAATTTCTTGTGACCAATAGGCAATAAGTGTTTATTAAGTGTACATGCGACAAAGAGAGGGTAGAAAAGTGTAGATTGCTGTATATTATTTAAAATTCAGAAAGAAATACAACATTTTTTAAAGTGACACTGGCTTGAAATTCCGCCATCTGCAATAGCAAATATGATGTATAAAACCACGAGGTTTCTCCATTACTGTACATGTCAAGTCTTGCTTGTAAACACGCCCAATAAATGTCAAGATGAATCACAATCACCTACACACAACGGTCTCCACAATGTACCTCTGCAGCAATCACAATTTCCGATATGCAGCACGAGTGAAATTTTCAATAGTTAAAGGTGAGTGTTGTCGTTTACTTGTTCGTGTAATTTTTTCACTGCAATTTACCTATCGGATCTAAAGCTAATTAATTTAATTGGCTTGACATGTTGACAACTACACAATGTGTCACACAATTACGTAGACAACACTCTGGCACGTATTGATTATAAGAGTAGACCCTTGCACACTCGGCGAACGCACACAACCTGAATAGGTGTGAATGCGCTTCTGTTATGTTCTGAGAATAATTAATGTGATCGATCTATTTTGAAACTTGCAATGTAATTTTAACAAAGGATTCAGATGTTTGGTTCTTTGAGAAGGTTATGTTTGTTTTTAATTATCTCAATTATTTAGAATATGTTTGATATCTTCATACAAATGACAATAAAATATACAAATGTAAGAAATACTTTTATTTATCTTTGTTTATTGTCTGGTAATTGTTTGTAGGTTTGACAGAATAGTGTTTCAATTTATTTTATTATACAGTTTGCTGCATTGGCGTCTGATAAAGGCCAGTGTATTTTTGTAAGGGGATACTAACGGTTATGATGGATCAAAGATTAAACGTATGCAGTTTACATCTTACCTTTTCCTTTTCTCCTGTCCTCGAGCGTTAACACGTAACATAATATGACCAAAACTTATGAGTCATTTCAATATTTCTGGCGCTGACCTGCGTAAGTTATAGAAGGTCTAGCGCCAACCAGGAATCAATTTACAAACTGAGACCGGATTCTGCTCCAAGAACAAGCATTTAAAAAGGGTAGTACATTGCCCTACTTTTGAAAAACAATACGGGTTTTAGTACATAGAAAAAAGACAACCTTACTAATGAAAAATTATCTTGTGCTGCATATCGAAAAAAGAGTGTTTGGAGGCCGTGCAAATTAACAACTGTGTAACGGGGCTTTGATTTAACTTTCCATCATCACGTGACATAAGTGATGTTACCACTAGGGGTAAAGGCGCTGTCAGGAGTTTGAATGGGTGAATGAAATTTATTTTTTGAAATGGGATTTATAGTCGCTTAAACAGCAAGTGATAATATGCAATGACTTTTCCAGCTGTGGATGAAAACCCATGTGCCTTCCTGGCTATATTTTGGGCATAGTCTATGACCTCGGAAGAACCACCGACCTTCCGTAAGCCATATGTGCGGTTTTGCGTAGGGAAATTAAACCATATATGTGGTCCAAGTGTGGTCCTACAGATTGTCAGTTAGTCGTACACTTCACCAAATGAGTGAACCGGGTAGGCCTGATAAATAGTAGGGTATATGTATTAATTCTAAATGAGACTTCAGAGCTTCCGTATACTGCAATCACGTATTTGATGTGCCTGTTTACCACGCTGAAACACTTTTCTAGTGGGTCACCCTCTCTTAATACTGCCAAGGAATTTACACTTCTCATCAAAACCGTGACTACCTGATAATTGCAGTTGTCCATGCTAATATTTTCGTTTCCAAGATTGTGATACATGTCTATACGTCAATCATTGACAAATATCTTAATGTAACAGTGACTTGTTAGCAAAACATGTTAGTGTGGTATATCGACTACACAACAACAGTTAACCCCATCCGTATGTTACTTGGATAATATCTAAAACTCTTCACCAATGTATCATAACAAAACATTACAAATAATCTAGGACAAAAACAAGCATAGTAAAGTTGAATCATGTTTATTGTATGGATAACATTTCACCATATAACATCATTAACAAAACAAAACAGATCAGATCAGACAAATAAATATACCTTAGGAACACCTAACACGAATAACAAAAAGTCCACCAGATCACATATCTGTCTAGCTACGTCAATGGGCGACACCTTTATATCGTATATATCATTTGTGCCTATTAACAGAACAAGACTATCTGGCCCAAAGTCAGACACCATATCGACATTGTCACGTAAAATCCTTATGTTTGCTCCCGTAAAACCAGAATAGTGTATGTGAGGATGTCCATGTAAGTTCATGTCAAAACGAACTATCCTGTCTGATAAATCCCTTAAGTCTCTTAACAAATGAATGCCCGAACAATTGAATCTTCTTCGTGCTGGGCGCCGCCATCTTGTCTCCCTATTACGTCACAATGCACTCTTGATGTCACTGCTTATGCAAGTGAGCTAAGCCGTACACAAACTCCACCCAATTACGATGCAGAACTAGGTCGCCGTCCCAAGAAAATTACGCCATTAATGAATGCGTATAAAACAATTTACGATATTATAAAGCTTAACACCGTAATTATCTGTGGTAAATTCCAATTGAAATTTCAAAAGTGGCGCCAAAATAAAAATATTAATGGCTATCTAGCCTGTTGATTGGTTGAAACCTATTATGTGACCAATAGCTAGTAGCTGATTGGTTGCTGTACTAATTTATGCATTATAATAAAACAATCCTGATCCGGGAATGTTCCGGATCAAATTACAGTTAATAATGGGTACAATGACATAAATAATTTTATGTGTGCATAAACTTGCATTTATATTCCAGCATGCACCTAAGAAATGTCTAAAATTGGCTCTTTACATTCGTTACGATTCAATGGTTCGAAATTTTCATCATTTTTGCTGATCATTAAGGTAAAGATAAAATCGAATTTAATTAAACAAAGATTTATAGCAATTTCAACGACAACAAGTAACATACAAAAAACATAGTGACCCGAGTAGTATAGTTATTCCCAGGAGCGGATCAGTGGTTCAGCGGTTACGCGCTGGACTATTAATCCAGCGATCGCAGGTTCGATCCCACACAAAATCTTTAACTGTACTAACAAGTCTTTCGGATGAGACTTTGAAAACCCGAGGTCCCGTGAACGATGCTTTACATTGGGCGCGTAAAAGAACTGGGGTGCTTCTGGAACTGAGGAATCTTCTGTGTCATGCAAATGTGTCATCTAAAATGACGTCGCTGATATGGCGGAACCGGTGGCGACGATAAATAAACGCAAATAACTAGTTATTCCCACCTAACATAGTACTGTGCATTGACCGTCTTTGGGTTCCAAAGAGTCCGTTTTGCCTATACTGCTCTACAGGCAGGTACTTTTCCCCTTCGACCTCAACACGTCCCCTTATGGTGTGCGGGGAAGATACCGGAAAAATGTACGCGGCGAGCGTTGACCTCATAAACACAATACTATGCATTGTTTTGGTGATGATTTAAAATGCTACATGTAAAAGTTGGATATGGATAAGTTTTTATTTTTATTTTTTGAAATTCCCGGAAACGCACGAAGACATTCCGAACAATATCGGAATGAGACAAATGCTATACAATCTTATTTAATTAATGATATTCGAGCGAACATTAATAAGTATAAGTCGTGTAAGTACAACTGTAGATGACCAACGACATTTATAATATTGTAATGAAAAAAACCCAACTAGATGGTCTTGAACTCGGACCCAAAACTAAAAAGCTTGATTAACTCTTTACCATCTGAGCTATCACGGCTGTTATTTTAATGAAATCAATATCTCAAAAATTAGATTTGCTTGTTATTTGATTTACCAATTTTGATCAATAAAGGTGGCCAAACTGTAAATATTGCATGACGTCACAATATAGTCTTAGAAAAATAAACACACCACATTATTTTCAATCAATACCTTTACTTCTAGACCAGGTAGTAAGCTTTTTGTGCTCTACCAAAGTCTCTCCATGTTAAGCGACAGGTACATTTTGCGAAACCTACCGCTACCAGTCATGAAACAAGTGTTTTTGCTTCATAGCTGAAAGAACAAATTAAGATTATTTTACTCCACTTTTGCTTTAAAGTTTTAAATATCAAATATATACTGAATAGTCCCTAATGAACACCCCCGGGGTCGTTGTGTTGCAATCTTTTTAAAGATATTTCTTTGTTATCAGTTAAATCACTTACGACAATAACATTATAGATTTTCAATGTTAAACTGCATTTGCACTTATATTTCAAGTTAAATTCGTTGTATATTCACTTGCACAAATTCTGACAAATCAAAAAGCTTTCAGACAGTGAGAATAAAGCAGCTTCCGGCCTTTAAGATTGCGGCGCAATTGTTTACAGTCAGACCGGATCTTCACATGCATTTATGCTCAAAATGAAATTTGCAAAAATCTGACGATAAATGTTTTTGAAATTTGCATATAGTTTATGTTATATGTTACTATGATGCCTAACTGAGATTTGGGTTTTCTAACATAGTCAATATTTACTACATAAAATTTGAAGAAATAATTAAGAAAATAATAGTTTTTTCAGAGAAACAAAAAAGCCATTATGTTTTGGAACGGTAAAAGTATTAAATTTTTCAAATTTTACCCGAATTATTATATAGATTGAAACAACAACTGTTTCATTTACCGCAGACAGTATGCCAATGATGGATGACTTACCTAAACAGGCTTCACTGTTTTCCATGGAATCGTGGCATCTCGTGGCATGTGATGTAAAATTTGATGAGAATCGATGACAAGAATTGAAAAATGGTGCTCAACCTCCATGCAGAAAGAAATGTAACTGTTTCCAAGCACAGATCTTATCAAATCCTTGCCACTACCATGTAACCCATGAAATACCAAATGGCAGAATAAGAAGGGTTCCGACTTATTGATTTCATTGAAGTTGCTAGCTTGCAAGCAGCATGTATCTCAACTCAAGACTGAACATGAGTTTTAAGTACTAACATTTCAAATGTTTAATCAAATTGTCACAACTGATAAAACCGACCAGATTCAACTAAATCAATTAAACCTTGCGCATTCATATTGTTCACAGTTAACTTTACAACGTGTCATCTTCTGTTTACCAATAGCGGCATATACATTTGTGATTATTTTGAAATTCATTAAACGATGATATTCTTCCAGATCAGGATCGCTTTTGTATCCGAGTTGACTTTTATGAAGCATCTTGTGAATATATCATGAAAACCTGAAACGATAAAGTAATATTAAACATTATGGCAGAAAAAGAGTCATTACATTTGTATTATGTAATTGATGTGTGTAAAAAGCTTTTCAAACCCTACATTGGGTACATATTTTCTCCTAGAATTACTTATATGTGACAGGGGTGTGTGACAATTGAGCCTCAAATGCTGGAAGAGGGAGAAGTTTAGTGGTGTGGGGTTAGGCGGCCACCTGGTAAGCCGTACTAGTATTTAGCAGGTCTTTGGTTCAAGGCCAATATTGGGTCCAGTTTTTCCCCAACGGTGTTTGCAAGCCCACAGTGGTTGGAGACTAAATGAGGAAGAGTGTTGTTGGTGTGGAGTAAGACAGCCGCCCAAGGCGGTTGAGCCTTAAATGCCTGAAGGGAGATGAGTGCTGTGTAATAGGGTTATAAATAAGAATACATATTGCAGAAGAAGTTTGCTCAAACCATCATAAGCGCTGAATTCCAGACATTCCACACCGAAGACCTTTTACCTCCCAATTTTGATATCCCTAGACTTTTCACCCCCACTTTCAGTATAATCAAATTTTTGTGAATAACATTATTTATATGATGTTTATTCTAAAATCAGATTGTTAATTTATAGATCAAAATTCCTTTATCTTCATGTCTAAACAATGTGATTTAATCAACACCTTTAGTCTCAGTAATAATGGATGTATTTAAATACGGGCGAGCCCTCTCCATATGTAACACATTGCTTAGACTTTTCACTCCCAAAATGGGGATGAAATACAGCTGCATTTTTTAATAGAAACTTTGTTCTACTGATTATAGTTAGGGTTAGGGTTATCACTGATGCACAAAGATATGTCGACTTATAAAGTCTGCAGCAAATTACTACTAATAACATATGATAATGTATTTACAAACAAGTAAATAGATATACACAACAGGGCAAGCAAATCCGCTATTCAGCTACCTGCAGCCCCAGGCCTTCAGCGCTAACAGCGCTTGTATTAAGTTACTAGTATAGGATGATGTCAATTTGAGTGAAATCGAATGGATGTGAGGAGGTTTTGGTATATTTGTAGAAGACATGGTGTGGTTTGGATGGATTTGTGGTGGACTTGGAGTGGATTTGACGTGGATTTTGGGGCGATTTAATGAGGATTTAAAAGGGCTTTGGAATATATTTGGGGTGGATTTGAGGTGGATTTGGGTGGACTTGGAGTGAATTTGAGGACTGGGCTGAAGTTGAGGTGGATTTGTTTTTGCGTGCCGTTCTACTTATATGGTTTTCTCCTAATTACCGTATGTATTTTGAATATAAGCTGAATATGTACTACAATCTTAATATATAAGACGTGAAATAATGGGCTTCATTTTACATACTACATGTATCTAACAACAAATTGCGCAAAACAAAATACAATGTATGTGTAACTCTTATCCAAATCATTGATATGTGATGACAATTCAATGCATTATTTGTGAACGAATTTTCGTTCTTGTCACAATCTATCATGGGTTTGGCGCAAACCTGTTTGATTTTGTTTTGACGAAGAAAGGGTACCATACATTTTCGCCCAACTGTTGATATTACTATGTTTTATTGTGTATGTTCAAAACCGAATAAAACTCAAAATTTGCCCTTAAATAGCATGGCTTGGTTGATTTAATATAGTTTAATTCACAAAATCGGTCGAACCCAAAAATAAACCAGCTAGCGCCAAAACGATTTTATATCCAATTAACCAAACGATTTATTGGCGCCGCCCATGAGGGCGGGGCCTTTAATGGAACCACGAAATTTTTGAGACTATGGTAGGAGCATCTATTTATAACTGAATCTATTTTTTTATTAAGGGTTAAACTGCAGTAAATATTACACGTTACTTTTTGTATTTTTATTTTTAATGCATTTGTATTGTCGAATAAATGTCTTTTACAAAGTTAAACGATATGTTAATGGTAAATAATTGCTGATCCCCGAAAAATAGGACGATTATACATAAACAGCATGTGTGTTAGGTGTCGAAGATAAAATAATAAAAAAATAATTATAAAAATTTTCATTTTCACTTTACTTAAATCAATATTAACACAGTGGTAACCTGTAACGTGGATATTCATGCAAGTTACGGTGTTAAAAAGGAAATACACACCAATGATAGTGTGAAAATGGACTATTCCAAAACGGACGATTCTACATAAACAGCATGTGTGTTAGGTGTCGAAGATAAAATAAAAAATAATTAATTATAAAAAACTTCATTTTCAATTTACTTATATCAATATTAACACATTGGTACTTGTAACGTGGATATTTATGCAAGTTACGGTGTTTAAAAGGAAATACACGCCAATGATAGTATGAAAATGGACTATTCCAAAACATTTTTCCGCCATTACGCTATTGCAAAACATTGTGCACCAGTTTTGCGGCTCCCTTGGATGCTTTGCATCAATGCATTTCTTGTTGATACTTGGAGGAATTTATTGTTTGTGCTCATGTTCTTGTTACTATTGACATGCAGTGTTCGTGAGAAGAGCCGTTTATAAGTTTCAAGTCGCCTCTCATTAGACCAAGTGGTTTCGGGTCTACTGTTAAAACGTAGTAACACGTTATTTAGCATTTAAAATATCTGCATCACAAGCTGAGATGATAGGAGGGCGAATTTATTCTTAATAATCCAAATGACCGAATATTAAAATTAAAACATGTGAATTTACCATCAGATGGAACCCATTATCATTAAGTATGTGAACAGGAATGTAATTAGGATCCGCGTACATTCCAAAAGTGATTTAATAGATATATTGAAATTTAAAAATGAGGAAACTATTTCTAGATTTCATATATATATATGTATATCTCATTGCATATCTGATGAAGGACAAAAACAACATTACTTGAAGATAAAATTACCTTAGAATTAAATAAACTGACTTAATTCATAGTTCTGAATATAAGGCAACATGAAGTCGCTCGCAATTGTTATATCTCGAGGTGCTCTGATAACATTCATGTGCGTAATGTCGTCATGTACATTTCTGCAAGAGGTTCCTGAGATTTTCATAAAAACCTTCAACAATACAGAGAATCTCACTGACATTCAGATTTCGTCAAGTCATTTACCGGTTATGTATGAACTGCATGTTGTCGATGTTCCAATGACTTGGATGGAAGCCATGACGGCATGTTACGATATGGGTTACCAAACAATATCGAATTCCATGAGCAACTGGCTTACCAGATTGCAAATAAAGCGTTATTTGGAATTGAATGGAAATAGAGATTCGAACTACACGTTATGGACAGGGGTTTTCCGCCCTTATATTCACGTTAAAACGTGGTTTAAAAACTGGGGTACCGGATATAGACTTTTCGACACCAACACTGTTCCGATAGCTAACTTAACGAATGGTCTTTGCTCAGTCATACAAAAAGCGTCTCCAATCAGATCTGAAACATCTGGTATTGCTGAATGTACACAGGAACAACCATTCGTTTGTTACCGTACTAAAAACGGCATAACATACCAAGTTTTTGAAGGCTTTCATGTAAATAACCTGACGCTAGGAATGGCACATGTTATATCGTCAGTAGAAATGGACATAGCATATGCAATCAATGGTGCAACCCCTACTCACATTTTTGCCAATCTTCATTATGTGCACAATATTTTGGTTGCAATGGCGTCACTTATGATACCATGAATATTAGCTCCCAAACTTGTTTTTTCGTCATTGACTCGGACTTATATTACAACATTACATCGCAGACAAATATGACTCAAACCGAATGCAATATTACAATGAACGATTCTTACGCTGGGCCAGTTTCCAACCGAACATTTGCCTCCTTCTCAGATTGTGGTGTTGACGAAATTCCGCCGTCATATCTACCATGTGTTCCTACATGTCCAATGATTTGACACCTGAGCTCATTGCTGCGTTAAATGTGGACAAAAAGACAACTCGTAAATATCAGAGCAAATTTGTTTGCAGGGAGAACAACAGGTCCAGTGCGAAATCAATTGGAGCCGTGGGAATTATAATAATAATATTATTTGCCTCGGTGTCTCAAAGTCACAACAAGCAGAAATATGAAGAAATCGACAGACTGAACAACATATTTCACATTAAGTTAATGATATGTAACTTGGTGATGGAATAGTTGATTTTCCACGTTATTCTTAATATCTAGGTCCGGATGTGATGTATACCGGCAATTAATTTTGCGTAGTGAGTTAAACAAAGGAATTAAATGTATTTAATTCCGTCGTTCAATCAAAGTCTGTTAAAATGTTTCTTTCGAATCTTGAAAATACAACAATACAGTAGTAGATATACATGTATAACGTGCATCTTCGTAAACCTTCAAACTCGACTGCACTTTTCCAGTTGCCTCTACATGAGACATGAAACTACATAAGATTATTTATTTACGATTGTGTTGTTATTTCGCATTGATGTAAATAATTTAGTTACTGAGAGCAAGTTTAGTATAAGGCTGCTTGTTTCTTTGTATTGGATTAATAACTGTGTATACGTTATTATATACGTAATGGATAATTGCTTTTAATGATTAGTTACTGCCTACTTAGTCACTTTATGAGTGTAAATGTTAGGTTGCAAATCAATGACAATATAGCTATTAAGTGTGAGATTAGCTAGCTGTTAGATCGATTTAAACCTCCACAATTATTACTAACAGTTCCAAGGCTGTAGGTCGCTGTATGGTTATTATTTCTATTTACAAATGTATGTTTAGATCTAGTTCCCCTTTCCCCTATGTGCAGTTCTTTCACTTGATGTGGTGGTCGTGTTCTTTTCTTTCGGCTGTTGTTGCTGTCTTTTTTGGGTTTGTTCCGTGTTCGTTCCATTAATATTTCCCATTGTTGTCGCCATAAAGATCTTTGTTGTTCTTTATGATCGATCGGACCATTCCATTTTTGTTATGGAATTTTGTACATCAAGAAAGTCCCGATTGGTGTAAAACACACTAGGTCAGTATTTTTGTTATCAAATTTCTTGTGACCAATAGGCAATAAGTGTTTATTAAGTGTACATGCGACAAAGAGAGGGTAGAAAAGTGTAGATTGCTGTATATTATTTAAAATTCAGAAAGAAATACAACATTTTTTAAAGTGACACTGGCTTGAAATTCCGCCATCTGCAATAGCAAATATGATGTATAAAACCACGAGGTTTCTCCATTACTGTACATGTCAAGTCTTGCTTGTAAACACGCCCAATAAATGTCAAGATGAATCACAATCACCTACACACAACGGTCTCCACAATGTACCTCTGCAGCAATCACAATTTCCGATATGCAGCACGAGTGAAATTTTCAATAGTTAAAGGTGAGTGTTGTCGTTTACTTGTTCGTGTAATTTTTTCACTGCAATTTACCTATCGGATCTAAAGCTAATTAATTTAATTGGCTTGACATGTTGACAACTACACAATGTGTCACACAATTACGTAGACAACACTCTGGCACGTATTGATTATAAGAGTAGACCCTTGCACACTCGGCGAACGCACACAACCTGAATAGGTGTGAATGCGCTTCTGTTATGTTCTGAGAATAATTAATGTGATCGATCTATTTTGAAACTTGCAATGTAATTTTAACAAAGGATTCAGATGTTTGGTTCTTTGAGAAGGTTATGTTTGTTTTTAATTATCTCAATTATTTAGAATATGTTTGATATCTTCATACAAATGACAATAAAATATACAAATGTAAGAAATACTTTTATTTATCTTTGTTTATTGTCTGGTAATTGTTTGTAGGTTTGACAGAATAGTGTTTCAATTTATTTTATTATACAGTTTGCTGCATTGGCGTCTGATAAAGGCCAGTGTATTTTTGTAAGGGGATACTAACGGTTATGATGGATCAAAGATTAAACGTATGCAGTTTACATCTTACCTTTTCCTTTTCTCCTGTCCTCGAGCGTTAACACGTAACATAATATGACCAAAACTTATGAGTCATTTCAATATTTCTGGCGCTGACCTGCGTAAGTTATAGAAGGTCTAGCGCCAACCAGGAATCAATTTACAAACTGAGACCGGATTCTGCTCCAAGAACAAGCATTTAAAAAGGGTAGTACATTGCCCTACTTTTGAAAAACAATACGGGTTTTAGTACATAGAAAAAAGACAACCTTACTAATGAAAAATTATCTTGTGCTGCATATCGAAAAAAGAGTGTTTGGAGGCCGTGCAAATTAACAACTGTGTAACGGGGCTTTGATTTAACTTTCCATCATCACGTGACATAAGTGATGTTACCACTAGGGGTAAAGGCGCTGTCAGGAGTTTGAATGGGTGAATGAAATTTATTTTTTGAAATGGGATTTATAGTCGCTTAAACAGCAAGTGATAATATGCAATGACTTTTCCAGCTGTGGATGAAAACCCATGTGCCTTCCTGGCTATATTTTGGGCATAGTCTATGACCTCGGAAGAACCACCGACCTTCCGTAAGCCATATGTGCGGTTTTGCGTAGGGAAATTAAACCATATATGTGGTCCAAGTGTGGTCCTACAGATTGTCAGTTAGTCGTACACTTCACCAAATGAGTGAACCGGGTAGGCCTGATAAATAGTAGGGTATATGTATTAATTCTAAATGAGACTTCAGAGCTTCCGTATACTGCAATCACGTATTTGATGTGCCTGTTTACCACGCTGAAACACTTTTCTAGTGGGTCACCCTCTCTTAATACTGCCAAGGAATTTACACTTCTCATCAAAACCGTGACTACCTGATAATTGCAGTTGTCCATGCTAATATTTTCGTTTCCAAGATTGTGATACATGTCTATACGTCAATCATTGACAAATATCTTAATGTAACAGTGACTTGTTAGCAAAACATGTTAGTGTGGTATATCGACTACACAACAACAGTTAACCCCATCCGTATGTTACTTGGATAATATCTAAAACTCTTCACCAATGTATCATAACAAAACATTACAAATAATCTAGGACAAAAACAAGCATAGTAAAGTTGAATCATGTTTATTGTATGGATAACATTTCACCATATAACATCATTAACAAAACAAAACAGATCAGATCAGACAAATAAATATACTGGTTCCACAAGCTACTTAAGGCCTAAATATTTGTTTACCGAACCTAAAAACAATAACTTGTTTATTGTTATGTATTTGTTTTTATTAGAAAAAATGTTAATGATATATGGCACCGATGACATATATTTCTCAAACTTCATAAACAAATGTTTCAAATCATTTTCATCAAAGTTTTGCATTGCAAAGTTACATAATACAAATATCATCATTCCTGTTAATTCAAATACTTATTTTATATCAACTTTTGCCATCATGCTGTGAAATGCGTTTTTAACGCACAATATATAAAACTAGTAAGAACGCATAAATTACAAAATTCGGATGTAGTAACATTGTATACAATTATAGACAAATAAATTAACAAACTTATGTACATGGCAAGTTATACATATTAACAATACATGTAGAAAAATTCAATTAGGTACGTCATTTAAGGCTTACAGATTGTTGACACAGAACGTAACAATTAAGCTATTGCTATTGACCAAAAACAACCAAACAGTGGACAGCGCGGTGCTCTTCAAACACAACATACTGGGAGTTTATCGTATTGCCAACGACAACGGTCGTATAGTTACAAACTTTACATTTCCGAATAGTTGTCAACAGTTTCCTTTACCAAACACAAAAAGTCTCGCAAAAAGCCAACTTTTTAGACTAAGTTTGACAATTCCAAAGCAGATAAAATTAGTTTAAAACAACATGAAAAAAGCATGGCCAAGAAATGTAGGTGTCAAAATGATACTTAGTCCTATTTTGAAGGAAGAAGGTAAATCGAAGACCAGTCATAAGCCACAGACTTGGTTAGCTTTGTCAAACTAACCTTAGATGTTCGAAAAGCTTGATGAATTCATGTGCTAACTTTCACCAAGACTATTAACAAATGATCACATTCTTTTAACAACAATAAACCGATTACACTTCCTCGTTTTGCTACCATTGGGGTGAATACATTACTTGAGTCAGGAAAAAATACAACCACAAGTAATGAAAACTAAAAGTATCAAAAGACTAATGCATGGTATATATACTGATATGTACAAAATAGTACCCATTTTGGTGGTGAGATAAAATTGTCACTGGACCAACAAGATTAACAAATTCAATTAAAAATCATTTTCGGTCTGACTATATAAAAGATAGATAGATATATTAGTTGCAATATTGCCCATGAGCGTACATGCAAATATTAACATAGTTATAAATAAATCAATGTACACATGAGAATATTATTAAAGCACATAAATTACCAAACAAACAAGATGTGTATTAGTTAAAAGAGGGTAATCAAGTTTGGTTAGATAATATGTAGTGTTTTTTCTTGTTTTTTTGTCTCCCTGTCGTAGTTACATTTAAGGATGCATATAAAAACAGTACATGTATGACTTCAGAAAATACAGTGAACAGGTAATGCGTCATACAGCACGTAACTTTCATCGAAAATAATAACTATTTGTTTCGTATTTTTGTAAAAATTGATAAGTTTTGTAATATTCCTTTGTATTTCGACGTAAAACGTTCGGAGAATTTGAGTATATTTGGGCTTCTCCAATAGAATTTTTTAATATATAGTTGCAAACAGATTATCACATTCTTTAAACAAAATGTCCTCCTTTATATCACATTGGCGGTCAATTCATTACATTGAGTCACAAAAGAATGCAAGCACAAGCTTTTGTACTGAAATCTAATGTAAACTAAAAATGTGAAGAAACAAGCGTATGGTATCGACTGATGTGTACCAAATAGTACCCATTTTGGTGGTATCGACTGATGTGTACCAAATAGTACCCATTTTGGTGGTATCGACTGATGTGTACCAAATAGTACCCATTTTGGTGGTGAGATAAAATTGTCACTGGACCAACAAGATTAAATGAATCAATAATTTATAGATTATGACTAGAAACAATATTGATCTAAAATTCATTCAAAAATTCAATTAAAAATTATTTTCGATCTGACCATATATCGCATTAAAGAAATGCAACAGTTATTTACAACAGTAAACTATACAAGGCATATAGATGCTATTTCGTTTTTTAATTGTGTTGTTTTGTATTACAGTCGTTTGAGTGTTTTGAATGAAAAATGGTCAAAAAGAAATATGAGAGTGCTAATTGTCCACTTAACTGATGTAAAATAGTATGCTCCTTCATAAATGTGGCTAAAATTATATTTTCTGTAGGACTAGAAATTAACTATTTTGGACTCCTAAAGATAATTATTTTAATCTAACAACGGTTTTATTTATGTGAGCTTGTTACACGAGATTTCCAGGTGGATCCAAGTAAAAATTGTGAATTTTAAAAGACCGGAAGTGCTACCAGAAGTGTCCGCACCCTTCGTCTCGACACCAATTAAGGGGACTCGTGCAATTCTGCAAATTAAGGCAGAAAATCATAAAGCATAGGTGCCTTGTACACACTCAGTAATTTATTACATAGAGCAAGTTTCTTTGTTTTTTAGCGTACGAAATTGAACTTTTATTAAAATTATTAGTTACCTTTTTTGTAAAATTTTAAACACGTTTATTTGCTAGACCTTATTCAAGCACTTCTTTTCAGTTATTTGTGTGATTTCATTTGTGTTTTTTCTACTACAATGACCATAAATTTTCACCTTCTCGTTCGTCTTTTCGAAATCAAGTAAACCAAAAGTGATGCGTTAGAACTTTGGGCGAGTGTATATACTTATATAGAAGGGAAGATAATCCTTTAACCAACTTCTGTGTATGAACTTCACGTTGTCGATGTTCCTACGAAACAATATTGAATGACAAAATCAAAAGGCTTATCAGACTGCAAATAAAGCGTTATTTGGAATCGAATATATATAGGGACTCGAACTACACGTTCTGGAGGGGTGTTTTCTCCCCTAATATTCACGTTAAAAAATGGTTTAAGAACTTGGGCAACGGATGTACCCCTTACCAAAGAGGCAATGTTCGGAAAGGTGACTTAACGAATGGTCTTTGTTCCGTTATACGAAAGACAACAAACACCAGCTCTGAAACAACTGATAGTGTTGAATGTACACAGGAACACCCATTCGTTTGTAACCGTAGTGAAAACGGCATAACATACCAAGCTTTCGAAGGCTTTCATGTAAATAACATCACACTAGGCATGGCAAATTTTAAATCGTCAGAGGAAATTAACATGACAAATGCCATTGGTGGTGCAAACTCTACAAACATGACGGATAGTAACTATACTCCTATCTTCTGGAAAGATGTTTAGCATATTGTGCGCAAGATTCGGGTTGCAATGGCGTCACTTATGATACATTGAATATTAGCTCACAAACATGTGTTTTCATCATTGACTCGGACTTATATTACAACATTACATCGCAGACAAATATGACTCATTACACTAAGTTTCCAACCGAACGTTTGTATCGTTTTCTGATTGTGATGTTGCCAAAATTCCGCCATCATATATCTACGATGAGTTCCTGGATGTCCAGTCAATGATTTGACACCTGAGCTCATTGCTGCGTTAACTGTGGACAAAAAGACAACTCGTAAATATCAGAGAAAGTTTGTATGCGATGAGGACAACATGCCCAGTGCGAAATCAATGGGAGCCGTGGGAATAATTATAATAATATTATTTGCCTCGGTGTTTCCCGTGTGTAATAGTCATCCCAAGCAGAAATATAAAGCAATTGAAACTGAAACCCAAAAAGAAGTCAACGGACTGAACAACATTTTTGCACATTAAGTTAATGACATGTAACTTTGTGATGGAATAGTTGATTGTGCTCAATTTCGAGGAAAAGTGAGTGTTTGGAGGCCGTGTAAGTAAACAGTTGTCTAACGGATATTTGATTCTCAACTTTCGATCAACACGTGACACAAGTTAAGGTAGTGAGTGATGGGTCACCCTAACTTCATATAGTCAAGGAATTTACATTTGTCATCAAAACCATGACTACCTGCAGATTGATATGCAGTTATCAATGCTAATATTTCTAGATCTAGAACAAAAACAAGGGTAGTAAAGTTGAATCATGTTTATTTTATGGATAACATTTTATCTTATAACATGATAAACAAAACATAACAGATCAGGTCAGACAAATAAATATACTAGATCCAGAAACATTCACAAGCTACCTGTCGTTATGTACCCTTAAGAGAGATAGAAAAAAAACTACCTTTACTCAGCTTGGTACCAACTCTATATCCAAATAGTACATGAAACTAGTTTTTTTTACAGATTATTCGTTCATTGTGCACTGGCATATTTCAGATATGATTAAAATGGCTCAGAGCATATTCATGCCTAAAGTTATAAATGCTTGCATCCTAGAGGTGACTGAAGAGATGAAACCAGGTAGTCGCCCACTGAGTAATCCTTAAAAAAGCTTGTATGAGGTACCTACAAAGATCTATAAAACCTGTTGGCTTAATTGTGTAAAAATATGGGCAGGGTTCAATATATACGGGGTATACTTTTAGGACGACATTGATGGACAAGAACAAATGTATGAAACACGGTAAAGAAACGTCCTAGGAACCACATGTCTTATTTGTCTGGTCTTATCACAAATACGATAAAGCACTTGGAATGATTATAATATACATCATCTGAAAATCTTCTTACCAAGCACCAAGGACTTCACTTCAGCCCTTAGCAGAATACCAGACATTACAAATGATGGTAGAAAATCAAGAAATACTGAAAAGTGGGAAATACCGTATCCCAGCAAATAAGTGCCCTCTTCTCTAAAACCTAGTCTAATAAATGCTCCAATCTAATTAATTTCAAAACAGATTCATCCTAAATGTTGGAATTCATGTTTGAACTCGGGAAGTAAACAAAACTATCAAACATAAACAAATGTAGTAAAACATAACGCAAGAATGGAAACAAATTATTGGAAATACAGCATTTAACAAAATCGGTATGCAAAGTATGAGCAAATTAATAGAATTTTTTTTAATAATTTATGGCACTGACGACATATATTATTAATGAAAAAAATGTTTCAAATAACGTTTAACAAAATTTTCATTGCAATGTTACATAATACAAATTTCATCGTTCCTGTTAATTAAAAAAATTATTTTATATCAACTGTATTGCCATAATGTTGTGAAATGTTAACTCAATTTACATGCTTAACAAATATATAAAACTAGTAAAATAGCATAAATTACAAAATTTGGTTGTAGTAACAATATATACAACTATAGACAAATAAATTAACAAACTTATGTACATGGCAAGTTATACATATTAACAGAATGCATTTAGAATTTACGTTCAGGCTCACTGATTGTTGACACAGAATGTAACAATTACGCCATTGCGCTACTCATGACCTAATGCTGCCCCAAATTCAGTAACAGTCTACATCAGCAAATTAGGTTCCCCTTGCTAACAACCAAACGTTAGGTTCCCCTTGCTAACAGCCAAAACATGGAGAACACCGTGCTCATCAAACACAACATACTGAGTGTTAATCGCATTGCAAACGACATGAGCTAATGGTCGTACAGTTACATGTCAGAATATTTCTAAACAGTATCCTTTACCAAACACAAAAAGTCAGCTTTTCAGACTAAGTTTGACAATTCCAATACAGATAAATCAGGTTAAAACTACATTATTTTTTACAAACATTGTCTGCTAAAAAAACATGGCCAAGAAATGTAGGTGTCAAAATGATACTTACAAACTATTTTTAAGAATGAGTGTAATTCAAAGATCAGACATAAGCCGCAGACTTGTTCTGCATTGTCACACTAACATCAGACGTCCGAAAAGCTTGGTGAGCTCATGTGCTAAAAATAAGTTTTCATCAAATCTTTTAACAAATTATCACATTCTTTTAACAAAACGCCCTCATTTAGATCAAATTAGGGGTCAATTCATTACATTGAGTCACGAAAAAAACCAAGTCCAGGTTTTGTACTAAAAGCTAAGGTAAACTAAAAATGTGAAAAGACAAGCTTATGGTATCAACTGATGTGTACCAAATAGTACCCATTTTGGTGGTATCAACTGATGTGTACCAAATAGTACCCATTTTGGTGGTATCAACTGATGTGTACCAAATAGTACCCATTTTGGTGGTATCAACTGATGTGTACCAAATAGTACCTATTTTGGTGGTATCAACTGATGTGTACCAAATAGTACCCATTTTGGTGGTATCAACTGATGTGTACCAAATAGTACCCATTTTGGTGGTGAGATAAAATTGTCATTGGACCAACAAGACTGGATGAATCAATAATTTATAAATTATGACTAGAAACAATATTGATCTAAAATTCATTCAAAAAATAAAATAAAAATTATTTTCGATCTGACCATACATGCATTTAAGAAATGCAAGTTATTTACAACAGTAAACTATGCAAGGCATATAAATGTTTATGAAGTTGTATACATGCAGTTTCATTATGTCAGTAATGTGTTTGTACTGTTAGGTCCGGCTCCAGTCAATGTACAAGGTAACATTGACAAAACATGATTACGCAAGCATGTTTTTGTTATGAAAACACCATCATTTACTTATCCCATAAATGTGCCCCTAAGCTGAATGCACATTGGTCAAAGGCAAACAATAGCATAGCTTCATGTCTTATTCTACATTGCAGTAATAGTTGGCTTTCCTTCTACAGTGTTATGAATGAACTCAAAATAATAAAGACGTTATTCTTTAAAATGGCGCATATTAACAGTTACGTCAAGAAACATTAAGATACCATATCAGAAACAAGGTCATGAGCACAAAAAGTACTGCACAAGGAGGGAAAATATGTTGGAACATAACAATAACAGTTCCAATCACAATGCAGGATGTATTACTGAAACAAAGTTCATGACAAATGATTCAGTAAAATATTTGGTAAAGCATTTCTTCTCTTCCTCCAGCATCCGAGACTGTTCATCTGTTGTCGCAGATTTTGCACCCACAGTTTTGTCTCCCTTGGAGTTTCAGCCTGTAATAAACAAGACAAACCATACAGTAACAACGTAGGGGCTAAGGAATCAAATTTACAACTGAATTAAATCAGCTAGGATTCATCCTCCAACCAAACATTTAGTTAAGTTTAGGTTGCACTGTTTGCAAACTATTCCCCTTCTGCAAATATGCCACCAAAGTTTTTCACTTTTTTCCATAAAAGCCTGTGGCATCTGGTGGCATTTGATGGAACATTTGATAGAAATCGATGGCAAAAATGATATATCGTTATAGACCTCCCATAAATATACACAGTGTCCTGGCCATTGATTTCAAGTCCCTTCTCTAAACCACTGACATTAACCTTATCCCCTCTGACAATGGCGATTCTAATGCCGTTTTTAATTGTTTTTATATGTACAGACATATCCACACGATAAGAGCTTAACCACTACGCAGAAATTTGACTGATTCCAAACACATCTGTTATCAAATCCCTGCCACTACCAATAACCATGTGACCCATGAAATGATCACATAAAATGGTGGAATCAGCAAGGTTACGACTTAATGATTTTATAGAAGTTGTAAGCCTAAAAGCAGCATTCATTCAAGACAGAACAAAACTTGTTATATTCCATATTCGATTAAAATAAGATTTAAGTCCTAAACTTAAGATGTTTACTAAGTCAACGATCTGATTTTGTTATGTCTCAACTGATAAAACTGACACCAGAACAGACTACCTCATTTATTTAACCTTGCGGTGCACATTTTTTACAATTAAACTTACAATGCGCCATATTTTGTTCACCGTTGTCTAGCGGCATATCAGTCTGTGATAATTTTGAAAATTCATCAAACCATAAAATCCTAACAGATTAGGAAAGATTTGTTGTTGGTGACAGTAGTCACTTCTGAACACAAAGGGAAGTAACTGCTGTGAGTATTTTGATAAAAGCTGAATAAAGTCCCTTAAAAATACAGTACAATACAGACAGAAATGAGTATGTACCTTAATCAAGAAAGCTTCCTTGCTCCATTCTAGAATCTCAAACACATCCATATAGTCTGGATCTTGGCTTACAACACATTTTTCCAGCATGAAAGGTTCCCGCATCACTTGGAATCGTCCATTCTTTTCCTTGATGAAAACAACAGCCGCACTTCTCACACGGGGATTAGCATTTTCGTTGTTGTTGTTATTAATGTTGTTATTCATTGCATTTTTCAAATGATTATCATTTTCATTGTTTCTATCACCAGTTTGCTGAAATACATAAAAATGTTTTTAAAATGATGTAACTACAGTTACCTTCAACACAGGAGATTGTAACAAGAGTATCTCCCGTGCAATGGTTTAATATAAGGTAATAGAAGGGGAGATAACCTTCTTACAATCTTCTATGCCTCTACATTAGTCAAGTACATGTATATATAGAAGCTAAAACAAAGAGAATATGCGTCACTGTTTATATGAGAAATACCTTCAAAGTTATAGAATGAAGAGTATATCAACAGTCTGCAATGTTCAGTTTGAAATCACTTGTCAGTGATTTCAACTATACAAGCCAGAAAATACATCCCAATGTTTGGACATAATCCTTCAAAAGTAAAAATCAACTCAATTGTTTCCACTTATTCTCAGAAATAATGGACTGATTCTTGAGCTTCAGTATGGGTCTTACTCCTTCCCAACTGGAGCAATTGTGTTCCTCATAGTGTGAACCCATTATCAGATATTTTCCTTATCCAGTTGGACAAGGCCATGGTAAAAATGGTCGTCTGAAATTTAATCTTCTTGCTCTGGACGTCGGGCAAGTCACATACTGCTATAATCAATCAATAAAATGATTGTAATACTTCTATTTACCTGCATTAATGTTAGTAATACTCCGTAAACAGTCGAGAATTTATAGTTTTTACATTTTTTCACCGCCCACATATGATCGATGGGTTGGGTCACTTGTAACTGACTAGTTATGACATCACAGACATCTTTCCTGTTCCACTGCAAAGTTTCCAAGGCAACACGTGAAACTTCTATCTTCTCTGTAACACTACAATGCTGTTGGCCTTTCTGAGAAAGTTTTCGAGGACGAATACTGGCAGTTCTTGATTTCTAGAAAAGAAAAATAAGAGAAAAATAATTAATAATACGCTGGAACCTCTTTAAACCGGACGAGCTAGAGACCGGACAATTGGTAATTTCAAAGATTTAATCATGTCTAGAGCAGCTATTTGGATATTGCAGAATATTTTATTATAACTGAGGAATGTCCCCCACCCATTGAAGCTCACCAGTAGAGCATTCAAAGAGTCAATTTAGAGGTATTACGTTTCAGACTCCAGGTCAAGCGTACATTATCGATGAGTTTGATTGAAGATTCCAGGAACACAAACTAGAACAAATGAACACAGTATTTGAATTGAAATACTGTTGAAAATGGCGTTAAACACAAGCACCAAAACGTAACTACTTCTATACGTACTGCATTTATATGTCCAAGAATATCTTCAATTTTGTCTTTGGCTTCTTTCAACAAGTTCTTGTCTGAATGATGACGTGTAGTTGTTTTATACAATCTGTCCAATAACAAAGGGTACCTTAAAAATCAAAATATACAAAATTTAATTCATTGCAATATTTTGAGATCAAATATCAACTTAATGGAATATCCTGGATCATTTATTAAAATATTACACAATACAGTTTTAATCTAATGAAATAAAGGAATCTTGAATGCAAAAGATGAGCTGTTATCATTTCCTACATCTTGTAGTATGTAAAAACTGTATATAGATGTTCCAGAAAACACTCCCATTATCCAATGTAGTAAAGTGACAACGACTGTGTCAGTCAACTTCATTGGAGCAGAGTATAAATTTCCAATGTCAAAGTTCACAAATTCAATTCAAACAAGACTTACTACAAAAAATGTTTTTTGATTATTTGTGAGTGCTGCCAAATATGAGGTCACATGAGGTCACATTTGCAGCTGTTTCTTTCAGAGAGTTTTAAAGATGTTTTTGAACACACTTACCTCATAATTCGTTGTACTGGTACCATTAGGAATGACTTAAGATGCATTCGCCGTAACTGTTGATTATCATTTTGTGACACTTGCAGAAATATTCGTAGTAATTCCTTCTCCCGTTCCAGTTGTTGTAACAAAACAGGACCTTCAGCCTGAAACAACAGCATGAAAACATGAGCAAAGGTTCCCTTAAACGTGTTAAACATGTTAAATATGTGTATTTTACTCCTATTGAGAAATAAGTCAACTTTTACCCTCTTTGAGAAACAAGTTTACAACTTTTATTATCACTCTCATTGACTGTCACCTTGGTGATATAACAGTATCATTTAGTTCATGGATTGTGAGATGTGTGCTTCAACCCCCATAGCATGATTTGAACTATCTTTGGAACAGAAGTCAGGTGCTTCTCCCCTTGACCACTTTGCCTCCCTGTAGAGTTCCCCTAAGGAAGTACAGTTAAATCTGGTTTCGTATAATTAATCATCCAGAGTATTGACTTTTCTACTCTCTCTCAAAAAAGGGAATAATGTAACTTGCGGCAATGGTTATTTCCCTGGCAGCTAATTGCTAAAGCAATTACTGCAATCATGTAACATTTCCCTGGCAGCTAATTGTTAAAGCAATTACTGCAATCATGTAACATTTCCCTGGCAGCTAATTGTTAAAGCAATTACTGCAATCATGTAACATTTCCCTGGCAGCTAATTGTTAAAGCAATTACTGCAATCATGTAACATTTCCCTGGCAGCTAATTGTTAAAGCAATTACTGCAATCATGTAACATTTCCCTGGCAGCTAATTGTTAAAGCAATTATTGCAATCATGTAACATTTCCCTGGCAGCTAATTGTTAAAGCAATTACTGCAATCATGTAACATTTCTTTCTGCAGTTGTTTTTCTTACAATCTGCAGCGACTGGCGAAAAATCATTGGAACCCAGTTTTGATAATGAAGCAATTACCCGGTAGTTGTTTTGCATCAAACTCTTGATATGATTGCAACATTATCAACGAACAGATTTATTTTTTATTCTTAATGTAATTGATCTATATATCCCTGATTTACTAACTCTGCTATAGATTTTTTGTCATGTAAAAAATGAACGGTTACCAAATAAAGCTTAATCAACAGAAAAAATAAGATCATTATCAACTCCAGTGCGACCAATACAAGTTGGCCTCTTCAACCTCTCTCAAACAATATACATGTATTCAATTCACTACACATTTAACCTCTCTAGAACAACAATCTTTCAACAACAGCCAAATGTTCCATTATCCAAAGAATGCTGCAGTGGAGAGGTTACACTGTAGACATTTACCAACATTACCTGATTGACACAGTAATTTTCAAACGTCAGAAACATTGTGGAAGATTCCAGAAATAAACAACCAATCATAACACTCTCCATTTCCTGGAAAATAAAATAAAAACGTTATTATCATTGTAAAATTCAACAAACTTTCTTCCCTGAAATTTCGAAACTATGTCAATGTAGTGAATTGTACATAACGTAAACAATTATCAATGACGCAAGAAAGTATAGGAAAACAGAAAAGGACAAAGAAATAAGGAAGCCATGAAATATGCCAGTTTGTTCCGTAATTTCATCTTAATATTCACAAACGATCAACATCCATGCTTAATTATGGACTACCACAAAGAAATGATTCCCACCATATATTATTCAAGGGCACTAGAGACAATTAAACATTTGAGCAGTGGAAGAGGTGGGCATTATGGTGGCATATTACTGCCACCAGTTAGCATGATAGCGTTCGCGCATTGTTTCGTGTTAACCACTTAATTATTACGATAATTATCTAGCTATCTAGTTAATATTCGTGACACATTTTCGGTAAGATAAATATCATACAGCTAGAAATCAAATTTATTCAAACATTTTGCGAACAGTTCTTTGTTCAAGATTTAAGGCGAAAACTTGAAAGTCTGAATGCTACTGAAGTTTAGATGCAAATATTGTTGAGAAATAAAATTGTTCCTTAAAATGTCATGTTGTCACAAAATCTTAAGTTGTGAGGTAGAGAAGTCCCATTTTCCCCATCAAATCAGACAAAGGAAAGACTTTGCTTTTGAATAATTTAAAAGTAAAAGAACTGACTCAAATACAGATGACAAGGAGGAAACAAGCATGCTTACATGATCATCACTGTGATTGGCTGAATCTATTGCAGACTTCAATTTAGACACAAAATGTTTGTTGACGTGTATAAGCTCGTCCAGGTTGAGAAATATGGCATCCAACTGATCTTTATTCAATAAACCAGCTTTCATAATAGGTTTGTAAAATTCCTGGAATAATAAAATACAAATAAATTTGTCTGTGACATATCAATAATATGAAATGTGAATTAAATAAAAAAGAATATTTTCAAGCTAAATAAAATACAATTACAAATTGAAGGATCTTAAAAAGCAAAAATCAACTTGGCATCATGATACCACAAAGAGGTTTGTTTGCTCTTTCGATATAATGTAAACACATCATTAATTCAAGGGCCACAACTCTTGCTTTCAAAATGAAACTAAGCCTTTTGTTTCTAAAATTATATTTTTACCTCTTTTAAAATATTCAAATCTCTCCCATAATTCATTTCTGTCTCGAAAATCTCTTGTATTGTTTTCTTTCGTTCCGTCCGTCTGCTCATGCACTGCTGACAAACTGATCGTTGAATCACGTCAATTACGTTGTCTGGTCCACATTCATAACAATCTGTAGTCTGCAAATAAAAAAATAAAGTTAAATTCTATTAAAACAAATAATGTGGAAGAGAACAGACAATTTAAACTTCTTTTCTTTGTTAAGAAAGCACATGTAGCTTTGACCTTTTAATAACAAACTAAATGACAGGACAACTTGATATCACATCTGTTACTGAATTTGCAGGAAATAACATCAATAAATCTAAATTATGAATTAGGTCATGGAAACAAGAACTAGGTCATAGTAAAATGAAGTAGGTCATAAAAGTGTCAATTCCATGATCTGTCCGAACCAAATTAGCTTGTTTGGCTAAAAACCAATCTAACTGCAACATTGCTCTTGCACCCGAGTCTGTGTGAAACTACTGTTATTGCTCCTTTACCAAAATTAGTCCCCTCCCCCCACCAAACCCTCCATAAAACTATTAATCATTGTCACGCGAGTTAAAAATCAACAAGTTACGAAACAAAAATATTCTTGGCACTATCAGTAATGCTAATTAAATCGTGTTCTGGAGACAAAACATCTATCAAGATCTCCTAAGTAAACAATAGTTCATTTGGTGAATAGCCTTATCTTCTTTTATATGGAAGACATACCAAGTTTCATTGCTAACATCAAGCATGTGAGCAATTATTCACGAGGCAACATTCAGAAATAAAGGTGTATCACCATTTTGATCAAAATTTTCACAGATTTTAGGTCTAAAGATACATATCCATTTTTACAAGAAATATATATATATATATACATGTACATGTATATAATAAACCATAACTTGTGTTGAACTGACGAGAATAGAGCCTTTAAATCCGTACAACTGTTAGTGATATATGAGTGAATGTATGAGCATGTACCTTTAATTAGACGAAGAATCAGTATAAGAAGTAACTAAGACAAGATTAAGTTGTCTGTATAGTGCTGGGTATTTGATGAATCTGATGTTTTAATTAATTAAATCGACTCACATGATTCTCAATAAACGTGACAACAATGGACTGGTATCTGGTTGGGAAAGGAAAAGTACAAACCAACATGTCCGTTGATTGTAAGAATGAGTGGACACTGTCAAATATCTGATGGTAGTATGGTACATTTAGTCAAACTGCTCACGAGTGGACACTGTCAAATATCTGATGGTAGTATGGTACATTTAGTCAAACTTCTCACATCACTTATCTCCCTTAGCAATACATAGTTTTTACTTGTACTCTTTTTGTGTTATCATACATTCATACATATCATACATACATGTTATTCATACAAATTGTTGTTACTAATATATGTCTTAATTTTATATTGCCATGTAAATTGTACATTATATGTTGAAGTAAATCTATCTATCTATATCACCGACTTCACATATGTCACATCAGAATGGATATTTTGATAAAGTGACTGTTACACCTTGAAAAAAATGGGCATAAATTTTCTATAATAAAGTGATTATTTGACTAAACAAGCCACACCAGTCTTATTTCTCTGAAATATAACCAGGACAAAAGACAAAACATCCGCAATAACAGAATGCTGTTAAAATATTTTTGATGGCGGAGGCATCTGAAATTTGTAAAGAGAGACCAATGCGTAGGAGATTGATGTTTCATATGTTGCAAAAAAACAGCCAAATCTGGGAAAATGGAAAAAAGAAATTATACAACAATACAATTCTGTAAATAATAATAATGCCACTAATATTGTTTCCGAGGAAGTGCTCAGTTTCCGATGTCAAAACTTTCTTTGGCAAATACTTGACGTCATAACAAACATCGCTAATACAGGTTTTGTCATAACAAACATCGCTAATACAGGTTTTGTCATAACAAACATCGCTAATACAGGTTTTGTCATAACAAACATCGCTAATACAGGTTTTGTCATAACAAACATCGCTAATACAGGTTTGTCATAACAAACATCGCTAATACAGGTTTGTCATAACAAACATCGCTAATACAGGGTTTGTCATTATCAAATCTTAATTTCCTGAACAAATATTTAGATAATAGACATAAATCTGTAACAAGAGCGTTATTAACAGAAACAAACAAAAACATATTATTAGTTTTTCCTTGTACATGATGACGTACATAACATTTCATCCAATCAGATTTCAGATATTTCTTTACGACAGCATCAACTGTCTGGAGGAAATGTGATACCGTTATTAAATAATATGCAATGCCAAAGAGGAAATAAATGCAAAAAACATCTTATGTTTTAATTGTCGGACGTAAATATATTTTCTAGTGGCACAAAATGAGGCCAATTTGTAACTGATTCCTGCAACTTGCCTAGATTTTGACCGATCAAATTAAGAAGATAATTTGTTTGATCTTACACATTTGAAATGAATAAGCTAATTTCTAAAACCATATCTACCGGGTACCTTATATTTGAACAAATTTTACTTTTTACTGAGCATTTATGTTGTAAAAAAACTTCACAGTGTTGTTAAATTTGTTGAATAGTGTAATTAAACCAGCTATTCCCCTAGCTACAGGAGGTTTTTGCGGAAAAAATGGCTGACATGGTCAGAGTGGTCAATGGTCCAAGTGGTCAATGGACAGAGTGGTCAATGGCTAGAGGGGTTGACATTCAGAGGAATCAATGGTCAGAGTGGTCAATGGTCAGAGTGGTCAATGGTCAGAGTGGTTAATGGTCAGAGTGGTCAATGGTCAGTGTGGTCAATGGCCAGAGGGGTTGACATTCAGAGGAATCAATGATCAGAGGGGTCAATGGTCAGAGGGGCCAATGGACAAAGCAGTCAATGTTCACAGGGGCCAATATTCAGGAGTCCATGTACACGAATCCCGAGTAACAAGCAACATTTAACACCCTCACCTAGCAGTCACATGTCAATGGTAACACTCTTTCACCTTCACCAATAAAAGTCACCAAGTGCTTCCATACACGCTGACCCCTGAATTCTGTCCATTTCATATCAAGATACTGATAGAACAATGTTGACTTATGTCAATTAATATCAACAAAGTAGAAGTGAAAGTAAATATTTTTCTGGAAATTTATTAGCCGCTTTTGCCGGAACAAGGACAGTCTGAACGTAAATTTAAGATAAGGTTTGGAGAGTGTTTGCGATTATTATTGATTTGAAGGTGGACAAATTCCAGTGTAGGACGCTTGGAACAGGAACGTATAATGTTGCCGTCAGTGTAGGAGTGACAGATAGAATGTTGGCAAGGATTAGGCGACAGGAGAAATCTTGCCTAGTTTAGCGTATGATAATCAGAATTCCCTCATGTAGTAACCTCCCTTTTACATTGAACATTTCATGCTTACCTCCCCTTATGGTTATTTGATAATTTTGCCACAAGAATAATTTAACACTCACACACATGTATATGAAATACCAAAAGTTTTACTTTTTTGAACAAACAAAAACTGAACATAACCTATTGGACTGTATTCATTATTATTGATTTGAAGGTAGATTACAGCATAGGACACTTGGAACAGGGAACATAGGACATTGCAGTCAGTAAAGGAGTGAAAGTTTTCAGTAAATTTTTATATGAAATATTTCATTCAGTTAACCAACACGTATTTTCTGGTGTTTCTTATTAGTTCTTCCCCACATTGTTCACCTACAGATATCATCCCTACATGAAACACGTGTTGTAGGACAAAATGACTTAAGATGGACCCAGGCTAGGTAAAAAGAACAACAGTTTTGTACCATACACACAATATGTGCAAGGAATTCTTCAGCAAAATTGCATCCTCAAGAGAGTGTCAGACTTAATGTACAACAGATGGTGCAATAACCTGTATTGATCAGTTAATTATAGAGCACACTAAGTATAACTCTAATGATCACATCATTTAAATCAAGATCTGACAACGATGATTTAACCACAAACTGTGTCTATTTAAGGAAAGACGTGCACCACAAAATTCCCGGTAGGTCTGGATTTTTTCTCTGCATTATTGATGCCGTAAACCATTTTCAGTTTCTCCACATATGCTTTGATAATGTGCGTCTGGTAGCAGACTTCAATTCAAATTCAATATTAACGACCCAACAGTATTAGTTTTTCAATTAATATTTTGTTTCTTGCCACCCACAACTCAATTTATATTCAATAACAGAATGAATTGCACTGCAAGCAACAGTCACCCGGGAGATAAATTGAGAAAACACAAATACATCAGAAATGTAATGGTGTTCACACAATCAACTGTTGACTTCTGTCCAAAGTAATAACAGTATATGATAAATACAAATGGAGGGTAGCAATAGTTGCACTTACAATGGTAAATTGTAAACACTAGATTCAATTCATATGGGGCACATTTGCAAACGTTATGAAATACAGTTCAAGTTCGATTTCAGTTTCAATCCTCCCAGTTTTGGAGGATTATGGCCTTTTTTCCAATTTAAAAGCTATATACATGTACGTTGTATATAAGTCATCAAATAGAGCAATATCAAAGGCGCTTTCTACCAATAATAGAAACTATGCCAGTAAAACATCCATTTAAAAATCAACACATACAAATAAAAATTAACAAAAACTAACGGGCCAAAAATTCATAAAATACAGAATTTTTATGTATACAAAAATTATTTCATTCATAGGCCATTCAGCCATTACAAAACATGATTATGATTTAAACCACTTTATTACGACACATCTAAGTTTTATTATATTCGAGTTTGCTGACAAAAGTCATATTACCAGACCCCAAAACCAATTTTTTCTATTGATATTTGTATTTTTCATCCAAATCCAGATCCAACTAACTATTTCAACTAACATATCTCAGGGTCCGAGGTAAGGCATATCAGGGTCCGAGGTAAGGCATATCAGGGTCCGAGGTAAGGCATATCAGGGTCCGAGGTAAGGCATATCAGGGTCCGAGGTAAGGCATATCAGGGTCCGAGGTAAGGCATATCAGGGTCCGAGGTAAGGCATATCAGGGTCCGAGGTAAGGCATATCAGGGTCCGAGGTAAGGCATATCAGGGTCCGAGGTAAGGCATATCAGGGTCCGAGGTAAGGCATATCAGGGTCCGAGGTAAGGCATATCAGGGTCCGAGGTAAGGAAGTTTGAGAATAGTCTACAATCTCAAATATTATTTTTTGTTTAAAATAGCAATGGCCATCTCTGTGTGGCAATTGCAGCATCATGCCACTTTTAATTTACAAACAAATTATTGAAAATAATACATAGGCATTATAACACATCTGCTACAACATTTACAAAACAAGTGTAGATTTCACCTGAGAGAACCCGTGAAGTCAACATGCAAATTTTGTTTTGTTTAATCTAAGAACAAAGAAATACAAAATATAGAAGATAAAAATGTACACAAATAATCATCTCAATGTATCCATGCTTAATTCTTTCTTATATACCAAAATGTCACAAACCTGATTTTCACATGTTTCATGCAAGACGCCCATATTACAGTTAATATGCTGCCGTTTACAAACAGACAAATTTAAATTGGAATGACTTCTTTTGCCTACACGTTCCATTCAGTTCATGAAAATATGAGTTTTCAGTATATCACTTTGGTGCAAAAAATGCCAATTCCACAAAAAATGTTCAAATGTTCCCAACTAGTTCAAAGCTTGCCAACCTCTATGCAATAAGTACAAAGGTCCAATCACTTTTGCAAACAAAATCACCAATCAAATCTCTATATTTTTAAATTAAAACAATCAATAATATCATACGTCAACTTCACTAACACCAAACTGTAGTCTGGTAGTTAAGTTTATTCAATAGTGTATAACATGAACATTTATCAATACTTCAAAGCACCAACAACAAACTGTAAGACCCGACTAACACTGAATGATGCTAATAAAATATGTCACCATGTGATATGGGCACAACGATAGCTCACAGACACCCAATAACTGCTGTTGTCATTGGCAACATATTTGACGAATCTGTAGTCATGAACTGGGGCACACTGTTGTTGTAGCAACGTGAATTTAGATTGACAATAAATAAATGACACAATATTTTATCGCAAATATAAGAGCAAAATAGTTTTTTAGAAAATAATTATGGGTCTTATTTACAAAAGAATGTTATGATTGAGGTCAGACTGATGCTACAGCTGTATTATAGAGATGCGTTATGATTGAGTCCAGACCTGGTGCTACAGCTGTATTATAGAGATGCGTTATGATTGAGTCCAGACTGGTGCTACAGATGTATTATAGAGATGTGTTATGATTGTGGTCAGACTGACGCTACAGATGTATTATAGAGATGTGTTATGATTGAGTCCAGACTGATGCTACAGATGTATTAAAGAGATGCGTTAAGATTGAGTCCAGACTGATGCTACAGCTGCATTATAGAGATGCGTTATGATCAGGTCAGACTGGTGCTACAGATGTATTGTTATGATCAGGTCAGACTGATGCTACAGCTGTATTATAGAGATGTGTTATGATTGAGGTCAGACTGATGCTACAGATGTATTATAGAGATGTGTTATGATCAGGTCAGACTGATGCTACAGATGTATTATAGAGATGTGTTATGATTGAGGTCAGACTGATGCTACAGATGTATTATAGAGATGTGTTATGATTGAGGTCAGACTGACGCTACAGATGTATATAGAGATGCGTTATGATCAGGTCAGACTGATGCTACAGCTGTATTATAGAGATGTGTTATGATTGAGTCCAGACTGGTGCTACAGCTGTATTATAGAGATGTGTTATGATTGAGGTCAGACTGATGCTACAGCTGTATTATAGAGATGTGTTATGATTGAGTCCAGACTGGTGCTACAGCTGTATTATAGAGATGTGTTATGATTGAGTCCAGACTGGTGCTACAGCTGTATTATAGAGATGTGTTATGATTGAGGTCAGACTGACGCTACAGATGTATATAGAGATGCGTTATGATCAGGTCAGACTGATGCTACAGCTGTATTATAGAGATGTGTTATGATTGAGTCCAGACTGGTGCTACAGCTGTATTATAGAGATGTGTTATGATTGAGGTCAGACTGATGCTACAGCTGTATTATAGAGATGTGTTATGATTGAGTCCAGACTGGTGCTACAGCTGTATTATAGAGATGTGTTATGATTGAGTCCAGACTGGTGCTACAGCTGTATTATAGAGATGTGTTATGATTGAGGTCAGACTGATGCTACAGCTGTATTATAGAGATGTGTTATGATTGAGTCCAGACTGGTGCTACAGCTGTATTATAGAGATGTGTTATGATCAGGTCAGACTGATGCTACAGCTGTATTATAGAGATGTGTTATGATTGAGTCCAGACTGATGCTACAGCTGTATTATAGAGATGTGTTATGATTGAGTCCAGACTGGTGCTACAGCTGTATTATAGAGATGTGTTATGATTGAGGTCAGACTGACGCTACAGATGTATATAGAGATGCGTTATGATCAGGTCAGACTGATGCTACAGCTTTATTATAGAGATGCGTTATGATCAGGTCAGACTGATGCTACAGCTGTATTATAGAGATGCGTTATGATTGAGGTCAGACTGGTGCTACAGATGTATTATAGAGATGCGTTATGATCAGGTCAGACTGTCTGACTGATGCTACAGATGTATTATAGAGATGCGTTATGATTGAGGTCAGACTGGTGCTACAGATGTATTATAGAGATGCGTTATGATCAGGTCAGACTGTCTGACTGATGCTTCAGATGTATTATAGAGATGCGTTATGATGGTTCACAGGGTGGTGTCATAGCTTATGATAATACTGGTGGCACAGAACGTTTTATATCTCAAATTATATCATAAAAGTATGTTTAATGAAACTGGATCAACAGAATAATTGTTCAATTATATGTTTATGTGGATATGTAGTTCATCATAATGAACAGCGATTGAACATTACTCTCCTACTCTGTGTTACTTGTGGACACTGAGGTATATAGATGCCTGACAACAATGGTATGTAATATGATGTACCATTCTGAAGCAGGATTCAATTTGTTTTAGTGAATAGTTTATTCAAAGTATTCACACAGCAAGCAGAATGCAACTTTGGACAGACATTTTATATGGATTGTAAATTCAACAAAGATTACTTTTATACCTAAATTTAGATGTACTCATATATGTCTAAACCATGTTGGGATCCATTGATAGATCTATCAGATATAAAGTACATAATCCAATCATCCATATCACATTAACTTTCTAACAATCGTTGTATCATATTTTGGGTAGTTTTCTATGAAGTTTGTAGTGTAACATCTGTAGAGGCAGAGCTAAATTCGAAGTTAAGTGAAGGAGAGGGGCTTAATTATCAAAGGGCAGAGTGCATTAATTAACACTGGGGTAATTAGATACCTGCACTTTTTGTTATCACACTGTTGACAAAAGTGACATTTTATATCAATTATTAATCAGGATTTGTTCAACATCATAAGGCTCACAATCACGGTGAGTGCTACGCTTATTTGATTGGCCAAACTTCTAGGGGTTTTCAATCTCACAATCACGGTGAGTGCTACGTTTATGTGATTGGTCAAACTTCTAGGGGTTTTCAATCTCACAATCACGGTGAGTGCTACGTTTATGTGATTGGTCAAACTTCTAGGGGTTTTCAATCTCACAATCACGGTGAGTGCTACGTTTATGTGATTGGTCAAACTTCTAGGGGTTTTCAATCTCACAATCACGGTGCATGCTACGTTTATTTGATTGGTCAAACTTCTAGGGGTTTTCAATCTCACAATCACGGTGCATGCTACGTTTATTTGATTGGCCAAACTTCTAGGGGTTTTCAATCTCACAATCACGGTGCATGCTATGTTTATTTGATTGGTCAAACTTCTAGGGGTTTTCAATCTCACAATCACGGTGCATGCTACGTTTATTTGATTGGTCAAACTTCTAGGGGTTTTCAATCTCACAATCACGGTGCATGCTACGTTTATTTGATTGGTCAAACTTCTAGGGGTTTTCAATCTCACAATCACGGTGCATGCTACGTTTATTTGATTGGCCAAACTTCTAGGGGTTTTCAATCTCACAATCACAGTGATTGCCATGTCTGCTTGTTTGCATATGTCAGTGATGTCCCACAATATAGAGAAATGCTTGATTGTACACACACATTTTGTGATGTCCCACAATATAGAGAAATGCTTGATTGTACACACACATTTTGTGATGTCCCACAATATAGAGAAATGCTTGATTGTACACACACATTTTGTGATGTCCCACAATATAGAGAAATGCTTGATTGTACACACACATTTTGTGATGTCCCACAATATAGAGAAATGCTTGATTGTACACACACATTTTGTGATGTCCCACAATATAGAGAAATGCTTGATTGTACACACACATTTTGTGATGTCCCACAATATAGAGAAATGCTTGATTGTACACACACATTTTGTGATGTCCCACAATATAGAGAAATGCTTGATTGTACACACACATTTTGTGATGTCCCACAATATAGAGAAATGCTTGATTGTACACACACATTTTGTGATGTCCCACAATATAGAGAAATGCTTGATTGTACACACACATATGTCAGTGATGTCCCACAATATAGAGAAATGCTTGATTGTACACACACATTTTGTGATGTCCCACAATATAGAGAAATGCTTGAATGTACACACACATTTTGTGATGTCCCACAATATAGAGAAATGCTTGATTGTACACACACATTTTGTGATGTCCCACAATATAGAGAAATGCTTGATTGTACACACACATTTTGTGATGTCCCACAATATAGAGAAATGCTTGATTGTACACACACATTTTGTGATGTCCCACAATATAGAGAAATGCTTGATTGTACACACACATATGTCAGTGATGTCCCACAATATAGAGAAATGCTTGATTGTACACACACATTTTGTGATGTCCCACAATATAGAGAAATGCTTGATTGTACACACACATTTTGTGATGTCCCACAATATAGAGAAATGCTTGATTGTACACACACATTTTGTGATGTCCCACAATATAGAGAAATGCTTGATTGTACACACACATTTTGTGATGTCCCACAATATAGAGAAATGCTTGATTGTACACACACATTTTGTGATGTCCCACAATATAGAGAAATGCTTGATTGTACACACACATTTTGTGATGTCCCACAATATAGAGAAATGCTTGATTGTACACACACATTTTGTGATGTCCCACAATATAGAGAAATGCTTGATTGTACACACACATTTTGTGATGTCCCACAATATAGAGAAATGCTTGATTGTACACACACATTTTGTGATGTCCCACAATATAGAGAAATGCTTGATTGTACACACACATTTTGTGATGTCCCACAATATAGAGAAATGCTTGATTGTACACACACATTTTGTGATGTCCCACAATATAGAGAAATGCTTGATTGTACACACACATTTTGTGATGTCCCACAATATAGAGAAATGCTTGATTGTACACACACATTTTGTGATGTCCCACAATATAGAGAAATGCTTGATTGTACACACACATTTTGTGATGTCCCACAATATAGAGAAATGCTTGATTGACACACACATTTTGTGATGTCCCACAATATAGAGAAATGCTTGATTGTACACACACATATGTCAGTGATGTCCCACAATATAGAGAAATGCTTGATTGTACACACACATTTTGTGATGTCCCACAATATAGAGAAATGCTTGATTGTACACACACATTTTGTGATGTCCCACAATATAGAGAAATGCTTGATTGTACACACACATTTTGTGATGTCCCACAATATAGAGAAATGCTTGATTGTACACACACATTTTGTGATGTCCCACAATATAGAGAAATGCTTGATTGTACACACACATATGTCAGTGATGTCCCACAATATAGAGAAATGCTTGATTGTACACACACATTTTGTGATGTCCCACAATATAGAGAAATGCTTGATTGTACACACACATATGTCAGTGATGTCCCACAATATAGAGAAATGCTTGATTGTACACACACATTTTGTGATGTCCCACAATATAGAGAAATGCTTGATTGTACACACACATTTTGTGATGTCCCACAATATAGAGAAATGCTTGATTGTACACACACATTTTGTGATGTCCCACAATATAGAGAAATGCTTGATTGTACACACACATTTTGTGATGTCCCACAATATAGAGAAATGCTTGATTGTACACACACATTTTGTGATGTCCCACAATATAGAGAAATGCTTGATTGTACACACACATTTTGTGATGTCCCACAATATAGAGAAATGCTTGATTGTACACACACATTTTGTGATGTCCCACAATATAGAGAAATGCTTGATTGTACACACACATTTTGTGATGTCCCACAATATAGAGAAATGCTTGATTGTACACACACATTTTGTGATGTCCCACAATATAGAGAAATGCTTGATTGTACACACACATTTTGTGATGTCCCACAATATAGAGAAATGCTTGATTGTACACACACATATGTCAGTGATGTCCCACAATATAGAGAAATGCTTGATTGTACACACACATTTTGTGATGTCCCACAATATAGAGAAATGCTTGATTGTACACACACATTTTGTGATGTCCCACAATATAGAGAAATGCTTGATTGTACACACACATTTTGTGATGTCCCACAATATAGAGAAATGCTTGATTGTACACACACATTTTGTGATGTCCCACAATATAGAGAAATGCTTGATTGTACACACACATATGTCAGTGATGTCCCACAATATAGAGAAATGCTTGATTGTACACACACATTTTGTGATGTCCCACAATATAGAGAAATGCTTGATTGTACACACACATATGTCAGTGATGTCCCACAATATAGAGAAATGCTTGATTGTACACACACATTTTGTGATGTCCCACAATATAGAGAAATGCTTGATTGTACACACACATTTTGTGATGTCCCACAATATAGAGAAATGCTTGATTGTACACACACATTTTGTGATGTCCCACAATATAGAGAAATGCTTGATTGTACACACACATTTTGTGATGTCCCACAATATAGAGAAATGCTTGATTGTACACACACATATGTCAGTGATGTCCCACAATATAGAGAAATGCTTGATTGTACACACACATTTTGTGATGTCCCACAATATAGAGAAATGCTTGATTGTACACACACATTTTGTGATGTCCCACAATATAGAGAAATGCTTGATTGTACACACACATTTTGTGATGTCCCACAATATAGAGAAATGCTTGATTGTACACACACATATGTCAGTGATGTCCCACAATATAGAGAAATGCTTGATTGTACACACACATTTTGTGATGTCCCACAATATAGAGAAATGCTTGATTGTACACACACATATGTCAGTGATGTCCCACAATATAGAGAAATGCTTGATTGTACACACACATTTTGTGATGTCCCACAATATAGAGAAATGCTTGAATGTACACACACATTTTGTGATGTCCCACAATATAGAGAAATGCTTGATTGTACACACACATTTTGTGATGTCCCACAATATAGAGAAATGCTTGATTGTACACACACATTTTGTGATGTCCCACAATATAGAGAAATGCTTGATTGTACACACACATTTTGTGATGTCCCACAATATAGAGAAATGCTTGATTGTACACACACATATGTCAGTGATGTCCCACAATATAGAGAAATGCTTGATTGTACACACACATTTTGTGATGTCCCACAATATAGAGAAATGCTTGATTGTACACACACATTTTGTGATGTCCCACAATATAGAGAAATGCTTGATTGTACACACACATTTTGTGATGTCCCACAATATAGAGAAATGCTTGATTGTACACACACATTTTGTGATGTCCCACAATATAGAGAAATGCTTGATTGTACACACACATTTTGTGATGTCCCACAATATAGAGAAATGCTTGATTGTACACACACATTTTGTGATGTCCCACAATATAGAGAAATGCTTGATTGTACACACACATTTTGTGATGTCCCACAATATAGAGAAATGCTTGATTGTACACACACATTTTGTGATGTCCCACAATATAGAGAAATGCTTGATTGTACACACACATATGTCAGTGATGTCCCACAATATAGAGAAATGCTTGATTGTACACACACATTTTGTGATGTCCCACAATATAGAGAAATGCTTGATTGTACACACACATTTTGTGATGTCCCACAATATAGAGAAATGCTTGATTGTACACACACATTTTGTGATGTCCCACAATATAGAGAAATGCTTGATTGTACACACACATTTTGTGATGTCCCACAATATAGAGAAATGCTTGATTGTACACACACATTTTGTGATGTCCCACAATATAGAGAAATGCTTGATTGTACACACACATATGTCAGTGATGTCCCACAATATAGAGAAATGCTTGATTGTACACACACATTTTGTGATGTCCCACAATATAGAGAAATGCTTGATTGTACACACACATTTTGTGATGTCCCACAATATAGAGAAATGCTTGATTGTACACACACATATGTCAGTGATGTCCCACAATATAGAGAAATGCTTGATTGTACACACACATTTTGTGATGTCCCACAATATAGAGAAATGCTTGATTGTACACACACATTTTGTGATGTCCCACAATATAGAGAAATGCTTGATTGTACACACACATTTTGTGATGTCCCACAATATAGAGAAATGCTTGATTGTACACACACATTTTGTGATGTCCCACAATATAGAGAAATGCTTGATTGTACACACACATTTTGTGATGTCCCACAATATAGAGAAATGCTTGATTGTACACACACATATGTCAGTGATGTCCCACAATATAGAGAAATGCTTGATTGTACACACACATTTTGTGATGTCCCACAATATAGAGAAATGCTTGATTGTACACACACATATGTCAGTGATGTCCCACAATATAGAGAAATGCTTGATTGTACACACACATTTTGTGATGTCCCACAATATAGAGAAATGCTTGATTGTACACACACATATGTCAGTGATGTCCCACAATATAGAGAAATGCTTGATTGTACACACACATTTTGTGATGTCCCACAATATAGAGAAATGCTTGATTGTACACACACATTTTGTGATGTCCCACAATATAGAGAAATGCTTGATTGTACACACACATTTTGTGATGTCCCACAATATAGAGAAATGCTTGATTGTACACACACATTTTGTGATGTCCCACAATATAGAGAAATGCTTGATTGTACACACACATTTTGTGATGTCCCACAATATAGAGAAATGCTTGATTGTACACACACATTTTGTGATGTCCCACAATATAGAGAAATGCTTGATTGTACACACACATTTTGTGATGTCCCACAATATAGAGAAATGCTTGATTGTACACACACATTCAGTGATGTCCCACAATATAGAGAAATGCTTGATTGTACACACACATTTTGTGATTAGACATTGATACAAACTAGATAGAGTGTTAATTTTAATTAAACATAAACCAGTAACATTATTTCATGCAACCAGGGTTTGGCCTGATTGGGAGTCTGCCCACCGCCCACTGCAACAGCATAAAGTAGAAAATTACCAATCCATTGTTGTTGATGACTGATCTAATTCTCTGCCACTGCATTTATGAGTAATAACAGCATAGATAACTTTTGATAAAACTTTGATTTACTAGTGAGACAATTTCAATGGCTGACACCCACAATATTCACCCTGCCAAGCCTAGACTACCACTAGCCACTAATGTGGTGAACTCAAGCAACCATTTCCAAAAAATAATTTTATAAAATTGGTATTTTCCCCAGCTACCTACCAAAGGTATAATGACAGAGGTAATTGATGGAGGAGAAACAAAGGATGTTTTCTAGGTTGGGCCAAGTGCCAAGTAGTTTAATGAATTCAATACTTCTAATGTACCACCTATATTTAGATACAAACACATGAAAAAGTAAAATCCGAGCACTTAATGTCAGATATTGATTTCAAATCTGCTCACCTCATTTGAAGACAGATCTGTGCAGCTGGCGCTGAGTGATCTGACGTCTGATGCATGTTTCCACAATGGTACGGTCTGTTCCGAATGGGAATGGGATAATGTATTGGTCGGACTGCTCTGCTGCGAGTCATGTGACCCGTCTTGACCAATCACACCACTGTCAGTGCTCAGAGAACTGACATTACTAAGATGTTTGCGTATTTTTCTTGAAGTTTCTGACATCCCATCTTCAGAAATTTGCAGCTAAAATGATTTTTTTGACAATTACACGTTTTACTTATCATCAATGGAGGTCATATCAACATTAGAAATCTAATGTTTTATTAAAGTAATGAAATTGAAATACTCATATTTCTTAAAAAACACAATTAATTAATTACCAAAAATCACTAAGGACCATAACTTTATTCACAAGCTGCTTTTTTATTGTATATTCCCATATGAACATTTTCAGTTATTCAACAGGAATTCATTGGAATTTAGATAAAGGAAAATAAATATTTCATTAATTAAAACTTATTTATGATTTGAAGGGATTTAATTCATGGAGGGAATTTAAAAGTAAATATTCCTGGATCATTTTAACTGAATAGGAGGTAACTCTTCAGTAATTTTTTTGTCACTTATCATTTTTACAGAAACTGAAGTGACTAAATTAACTCTTTAGGAAGATAATTTTTATTGGAAGGAAAGTAATGTTCAGTACTTTTTTGTATAATTTTATTAATGAAAGGGAAGTAACTCTTTAGGATGTAGTTTGTTTTGGTTTAGATTTTTATTGAAAGGGAGTTAATGCATACTGGCTCATCCTCCTCATTCAGTTCTTCGAGACTTGGAAAACTGTCACAATCCACCAGCTCTCTGCTGCTGACTTTATCAAGGAATGTCAAAATTTCTTCCTTTGATGAATTTGTAAAATCCATTCGCTGACGTAACTCTGAAACAAAGAGTTAGCAAAACTACCTTAGCAATTCTATTTACTTTCTATTATAGCCTCACAAATAGCATTTAATGAGACATGTCAGTAAGAGGCAACACAAAAAATGACTCCTAAACAAAGGCAAACAAAACTGACCCAAGTGATACAAGTTTAGTAGGTTTGAGGGGGTTTGATAGATACAGTAAAAACTCACCTAAAGACCACCTCAATAATAAGACCACCTCAAAATTAGGAACACAATTTTCCAGTCCATTTTCACTGTTTTGCTTATAATTCAACCTCAATATTAAGATGACCTAAATAAGACCAGTTTGATGCGTCCCAAGGGTGGTCTTATAATTGAGGTTTTACTGTAGTTTCACTAGTTATCATTTGTCTTCCTGCTGACATTAAAATAACAAGACTTTATAATTGAGTCACTGACAAAATATATGAAATAGAAATGTGTCCCGACATACTTGCTTTCTCCTCTCGTAAAGCCCATCTCTTTGATGCTGGAATAATCTCAGTCCCTGAAAAAGGGTCACTTTTGTAAGGGCGTTCCTTTCTTTCTCTTTTCTTTCTAGCTGCTTCCTGTGTTATTTCGCATGCGTCAGACGTCGAGCGAGACACTTGAGACTGCAATTATAAAAATATTCAAATATATCATCTACCCAAGTAAGAATTAAACAGCACATGTTGATGTTTGATCATTTGATGTAATATATTGGGGCTATTCAAAGTGGGTGGAGTCCATAGTGGTTCAACACAAATGTTTTAATCAAATACTGAAACAGCTGTGCTAACAACATAAAAGACCTATGCCAAAAAAAACATAGTTCCATAATAAATATACTTTAATTAAACTCAATACATTTACAGAGTAATAAAAAAATCAATCTCATCTTCACTTTTACTTTGTTAAATATGTACATGCAATTTAAAATTTCCCAAGTGTCTGTGATGTCATTAACGTAATGCTTACAATATTTCACAGCAGATCCTTTGAAGGTTGTATATGGTAAGCATGTGTTTAAGGACAGGGGGCACCACAGTCGACATAATTTAATGGGATAAAAATTACATTGGCAGGTCACATGTTCATACATGTGAAGTCTCCCGAGTTCTGTGGGAGACTCCCGGTTTTGACGGCCGACTCACGCTCTCCCGGCCGGAAGCCGCAATCTCCCGATTTTCAAAGTAAACATTGTGAATTTTTATTATGGGGTATTTTTTGTTCATTCCCGACTGGTTCGCTGAAATTACTTGTCAAACTGATAACCGAAAGTGTGAAATCGGGATACCAGTCCGAAAATCACGTTTTTGGGTTATATAGACACTCTAAACCATGGAATCAAGCGCTTGGTGACACTGATAAAATACGTTGCAACCCTCGCTTGTCATGTTGTTTAGGGAAAACCATTCCTGTAGTACTGCTTTAACCAGTTTAATAGATGCATGGGTTAAAGATATTGACAGTGGTAAACTTGTTGGTGCTATATTTCTTGACTTAAGAAAAGCCTTTGATTTAGTGGATCATCAAGTTCTTTTACATAAACTAAAATTATATCATTTTTCGGAAATGTCATTAGAGTTCTTTCAATCGTATCTAAGTAACAGAAAACAGTTAGTAAAAGTTGGAAACATACAATCTGGCCTGCTTCCCATATCATCAGGTGTACCACAGGGATCTATACTAGGTCCACTATTGTTTCTAATATATATTAATGATATAGCATTTTGTAATAGTACAAACATGAAAATCAATTTATTTGCTGATGATTCAACTTTGCACGAATCAGGTAGCAGTTTAACTAACATTGAATTTCAGCTACAGAGTAACCTAAACTTCGTCGTCGATTGGTGCAAAATAAATAACATGTCTTTACATCCGAATAAATCAAAATGCATGGTTATCGGCACGTCAAATAAGACAAAGCAAGCTGCCATTCTAAATTTAACTATCAATGGAATAGCATTAGAAAGTGTAACTGTTCAAAAACTGCTTGGAATCTATATAGATAATAACTTAAAATGGCATACACAAATAAAGTTTGTATGCAAAAAACTCAACTCTAAAATTTCGCTTCTAAAGAATGTAATATTTTACCTCACAGAGGAGATGAAATGTATGTTTTACAATGCGTATATACTTCCAATACTTGACTATTGTTGTCATATTTGGGGCAAAGACAATAATCGTCACATAAATAAAATAAATACCTTGCAAAGAAGAGTTGCAAAAATTATTCTTAAAAAACCCAAGCGATCGCCATCCAATGGATTACTACGAGAACTTCAGTGGTTAACGTTTACAGACAGATGTAAATACCACTGTGGCGCTCTTGTATATAAAACGCGAAATGGTATGGCCCCTTGTTACCTGACTGAGTTACTTGTTTTTGCAAATAATGAACACTATTCACTTCGATCGGCTTCAAAACATGACTTATGTATAAATAAAACACCACGCACTAATTATTTTAAAGATTCATTTTCTTATTACAGTATGAAGGTATGGAATGACATTCCAGATGCCATAAGAAATGTGGAAATGTTAGCATCCTTCAAACACAAATATAAAAATCACCTTTTAAATTCTGCATCGCAGTAATTACGTTTCATTTTATTAATTTTGACATAATATATAAATACTTATCACAGACATATAAACCGTTTATATGTCCGAGATATTATGTTCACATCAATTTGTATGATAAAATAGATCGAGTGTCTGTCGGTAAGTAAATTGTTATGTTGAATTAAATTGTTATATTGAGATACAATGTGAAATCTTATTTGTATGCATGTTATTATGGTGTGCAAATGTTAAATTTTAATTATTATTATGTTTTGTTTACAGAAGGCCACATTGAAAATATGATGTTTTTATAGTTATATATTTATATCATAATGTGTTACAACCTTCTTAAAATAAAGATGTTATTATTATTATTATTATTATTATTCAAGTTTCACACGTTTCTATAGTATTCAGATATGACAATTGGCAATAAAATTGTTAATTGGCGACTTTATTGAATGGATGACCTCCAGATTACGAGCTAATTCTCAGAATATTGCTATTAACAGCTTATGATACAGATGAAGACATGATATTGACAAAATTTCAGCCATACAAAAAAAACTCGTTTTGAGTCTCAATCTCCCGATTTTAGAAGGTTCACATGTATGCATGTTTATCATTGCTAAATGTAATTGAAATGTAAATATTCTAACTTAGGATCATGATCTTCATAAAAGGTAATGCATAGCAATAATGAGGCATTTCTTTAGCAGATTTTAATGAAATTGTTACTAGATAAAGGCTGAGGTGGGTCATGTTGACACTAGCAATGTCTATGATCTAGAAACTAACATAGGGAGCTAAATCCATCCCCAGAATTTACTAAATAGTCAAGTTCTATTAAATAATCATCCATGAGGTCTGGGTTCGATTCCTGGGGTGGGTAGGTCATGTCCTTGACATTGAATTTTGTCCTCCACCTCTGATTCCTGGGTTGGGTAGGTCATGTCCTTGACATTGAATTTTGTCCTCCACGTTTGATTCCTGGGGTGGGTAGGTCATGTCCTTGACATTGAATTTTGTCCTCCACCTCTGATTCCTGGGGTGGGTAGGTCATGTCCTTGACATTGAATTTTGTCCTCCACCTCTGATTCCTGGGGTGGGTAGGTCATGTCCTTGACATTGAATTTTGTCCTCCACCTCTGATTCCTGGGGTGGGTAGGTCATGTCCTTGACATTGAATTTTGTCCTCCACCTCTGATTCTTTGGTTGGGTAGGTCATGTCCTTGACATTGAATTTTGTCCTCCACGTTTGATTCATGTGGGGAAGTTGTCAACAAGTTAGTACTGGCTGATTATTCCAGGATAAACTGGTTTCGTCAACTGACCGACATGTATAAATGAAAAACGTTGAAAAACCCAGTTAAAGCCAATACAAAACACAATCTTTTTAATTGACCATTTTTTAGACAGATTTTAATCACCATAAATAAAATAAATGAAAACCTGCCATGCTACCAAAGCCTGAAACACCATTAATTAGAAAACACAATTTAAGACAGTTTCTCCATTTATGAGAGAATGTTACCATGGAAACAAGATGAAATAAAGACATTTTCTGAAATGGGCACCAGACACTACGTGACAAATGTTTCATAATTTCCTATAGACTTGAATAGCATGCGAATGGATACATGTTTAGCTGCAATCTAGATCAATGGGCCAAACCACTCCTGTAAGGAAATTGCTGGCTGCAAATGCTGAATTACTGCTGAGTCAGAGATAACTGTTTTGCTGTTGACTTAAAAACAATAATTGCATGCATGACCCTTAATGCAGGAGTGAGTATCTCACAGATACAAATCACAACCCATTAACAGATACAGACAAAGCTCAATACAGCATACTCACTTACACAGGGGTGTCTCTTATTTTTGAATTAGCAGGGAAATCATCAAAACTAGGCGGGGGGGTCTGAGGGGTACTCCCCTCAATTATGGTCATTCATAAAAGTAAAGTAGCCGGGTGATGATGCTTTAGTTAACATGTTATTCTACCCGCTCCAGCCTCTTATTGACACTCCTGCTTATATCAAGTAAATGTTTAACCCACTTTTCTATTCTTGTTATATAAAAGCAAATTTATATCAGTTCTTTAATCTCAATATAGAATTACAGCCAACTTTTTCTACAATTTATGTATCAAGGATTTGTAAAAAACTGTTGATGCTAATCTTTGGTAGGAAGCCGAGACATTAAAGTTGTCAATAAGTTTTGGCAGAACCAGCCCAAACAGAAAAGCAACCGGCCAGCTAGTGGGTTCAGGCGGATCAAAAGTGCAACCTTTGCAAATTTGAAACAACCCAAAAGCCATCAGAATGGACACTTTCAGTCTTGGAATTCTTTGGATGACAACCTCTATCAAAGAATGTACAGCTACATCCATCGTTTATTGATTTGGAATTACAGTTAAACCTCACACAATACCACCTCAATAATAAGACCACCTAAATTAAGAACACAATTTTAAGTCCATTTTCACTGTTTTGCTCTTTATTCAACCACAATATTAAGACCACCTCAATAAGAAGACCAGTCTTCAAGAATCGCAAGGGTGGTCTTATTATTGAGGTTTTACTGTACTTTAAACCCTTAATTCATTTAATAGAAAAGCATTTTGTTAAGTAAATTGTAAATACTTTGAACATAAAACCTTATATATATACACATTTAACAGTTACAATAGAATCATGTTTTTCATACAATATTTACAAATATGGTAATGGGAATATACCTCCTCTTGTTTCAGGCATGTTTGTAGGGACAAAATTAATGGTCTGTCATGCAAGTGTTCCAGCATTGGTTTTGTCAAGATGTCATTCAACTATACCAGAAACTTTGTGACATTTGCCCCCCAGTGTAAAAATGGCAAGATGGACATTTGCCCCCCAGACTAAATGTAACCTAGGACATCTGCCCCCCAAAGAAAGTTGAAGCTAGGACAATTGCCCCCCAGTGTAAAAACACAGGTGGGACTGGGGGGCAAATGTCCGGGGGCAAATGTCCGTATCCCCTTTGTGACACCTAGTCATTTCCAGTAGAGCTGTCATTTTTCATATCATTGGTATATTGATGAGTATATTTCTAAATTCCTTTAATATATTATTAACTCCTATTTTTTGTATGTTTATGTATGTATGTAAGCCCTACATAATTATATGTTCAACTTTTTATGACAGCAAGATACCATTCAAGTAATTAATCCATAGTCTTAACAGTATTATTATATTGCTGACATTTGGAATGCACTATCCACTAAAGCACTGTTTAACAAGTGGCCGACTACACAGCGATGTTATGCAATTTTGGCACATTTGTAGACTGTACCCATTCTCCGGTATGTTATGGCCATTTTTGTGTGTATCAAATATTGAGTGAAAATTCATTGATATAAGGATTGATATCAATGACAGGCCTAATTTCCCAGCCTTCTTACTTGCAACAAAGCTAACTAGGAGATTAACATTTTTACAACAAATATCATGTTGACAGTTAGAGGAAATTAAAACCGCCCAGTCAGCAAAGCTACATCAACTCAGACATGCACACAGCATGCATGCAAATAGGGACAACAAATAGAGCTTCTTTAATGATTACAAAGCAAAACAACTTTCACGCTGTTCAGGGTTGCTTGTTCATCTAGGACATCGTTCCAGTTATAAACCAAACATCAAAACTTTGAGGAGAATATAATGGTAATCTACAAGAGAGAGAATAAGTTGCTACAGAGAAGGCATTTGTGGAGGCTCAAGGGTAAGTCCTTAAGGGAACAGGGGTGTAAGGAATGACCTGGCTGACCATGAGGGATAAATAGGAGAATCAAAGAGGTCACATCGGGGGGGGGGGGGGAGGATATAATGGATGGAAATACATCACAAAGTTTTAAGTTTTACTTTTTCTGCTACCATCTGATATTATTTGGTGATTACTATATAGGGGTATTATTTTTAAAGATTTGTTTCTGAGTCAGGACATTTGAAGGTGAAAATCAACTATACTTGCTATATGCAGTTTGTATTAATCAGAGTAATATGCCCAGGTTGATTTCCCCATTGATTGTATATATATCCTTTATGCTCCAACAATATTTGCATCATTTTGTAAATAATGATCAAAATCTGTTTGGATACTGTTTTTAAAGCCAAAAGTTGAGGGCTGGTCAGATAAGCAGAAACATACCAATATGTTTAGGTCAAATTGCAAAATACTACACTCCAACTCCATTATAACGCGATCAGGTATTACGTTTATTACACCCAATATGAAATTTATGAAAACGTAGTACAGTGAAACCCCTCAAAACCGGAACCTCAGTAAACCGGAATTCCGTCTAAACCGAACAATTTGTGTGGTCCCGATTTTTTCTGTTCTTTTTTCATTTTGTAAAAACCTCTGTAAACCCGAACCCCTCTATTCCGGAAACCGAACAAGATTTCCATTATTTTTAAACAATTTCAACAGTAATTTACCCCTCTAAACCGAACAGCAATTTATGACACCTAATATGTTTAGACAATAAATGTGTTAACACGGCGTTTTCACACCTTATCTGATATGGCTTCAATTGGCAGTAGCTACACGTTTGTTACCTTTATGACGGTGCACGGGTAAATAGGTACAGTGTGATAATCGCAATTATTAACAGAGTAACGACAAAAGAAAGCCACAGTTTGCAAACATCATTAACAACTTTTAATTGCCGACCTTACACATCAATCGATGTTTTCAATAATTTATTTAATGATGAATGCTACAGTAGGTGACTGTTCAATTGATCTTTTGTTAAAAGAATCAAATTATCATTCTAGTTAATGAGCGTATTAGCAGAGTAAAGACGAGTGCAGGTATTGTTGTTTAAACTAACAATAATGTGGAACAACTTTGTTGTTTTATTAATCAGTTTCTGTCAAATTGATTTTATCATTCACACAATCAACATGTCTGCCCCTCCTTCTAAACATCGAAGAATAGAATTGTCACTTGATGACAAAATTAAATTGATCAAAGAGTCAGAATCTGTTCCGAAACCGACAATCATGGTACTGAGTGCAAAGTTTGGAATTGGCAAATCAACTGTTTCTGACATGTGCATGCATAATATAGTATAAGTACTGTATATATATATAGTGCATGTATAAGGAATGAATAAAATACACTAAGTCATTAATTATGTTGTTGTTTAATGCATTTCTTAAAACCTCTCTAAACTGGAAACCCCTCTAAACCCTAAACCGAACTTTTTATCTGGTCAGGACGAGGTTCGGTTTAGAGGGCTTCCACTGTATATACAAGGCTATATTGGGTGGGTGGGGTAAGTTGGTATGGTATGTAGTTGGATTTAAAACGCGGTCAGATTCTTAAGTGATCAAGAGTCATGGACCCCACCCATCGCATTATAATGGAGTTGCAGTGTATAAACATCTAATTGACTATCTCTCAAGCTGTCTCTTGTGTTGTGTGTCTCCACATTTAATGCTTTTAATACCACAGATATGCAAGCAAAACTAGTTTATCCATTTTTTTATATATACATGTATGCAGATAGTCTAGTTTTACTTTCACCCCTTGATAAAAGTAAAACTAGGCCACAAGGTTGAGGAGTCGAGGATGAATGTCTGACAATTAAATACTTCATTAAGAGCAATAAAAAGAATAATTAAAGAACTAAACAAATAGCAGAGACATTGTTATATAGTTATATTGCTTCATTAATCTCGTTTTAGGACAATGAAATGGAATGCTGTCTGTTTTTGCATCCAATATATATAATGGAATCCAAAGTGGTACAATAATTTGATTAGACATTATGTTATGTGACTGGTTGCGTTATGACATGTGACTGGTTGTGGTATGACATGTGACTGGTTGTGGTATGGTATGTGACTGGTTGTGGTATGTTATATGACTGGTTGTGGTATGACATGTGACTGGTTGTGGTATGACATGTGACTGGTTGTGGTATGTTATATGACTGGTTGTGGGACATGTAACTGGTTGTGGTATGACATGTGACTGGTTGTGGTATGACATGTGACTGGTTGTGGTATGACATGTGACTGGTTGTGGTATGACATGTGACTGGTTGTGGTATGGTATGTGACTGGTTGTGATATGACATGTGACTGGTTGTGGTATGACACATGACTGGTTGTGGTATGGTATGTGACTGGTTGTGGCATGACATGTGACTGGTTGTGGTATGGTATGTGACTGGTTATGGTATGACATGTGACTGGTTGTGGTATGGTATGTGACTGGTTGAGGTATGACATGTGACTGGTTGTGGTATGACATGTGACTGATTGTGGTATTACATGTGACTGGTTGTGGTATGACATGTGACTGGTTGTGGTATGGAATGTGACTGGTTGTGGTATGACATGTGACTGGTTGTGGTATGGTATGTGACTGGTTGTGGTATGACATGAGATTGATTGTGGTATGACATGTGACTGGTTATGGTATTACATGCGACTGGTTGTGGTGTGTTATAAGACTGGTTGTGGTATGGTATGTGACTGGTTGTGGTATGACATGTGACTGGTTGTGGTATGGTATGTGACTGGTTGTGGTATGACATGTGACTGGTTGTGGTATGACATGTGACTAGTGTGGTATGACATGTGACTGGTTGTGGTATGACATGTGACTGATTGTGGTATGACATGTGACTGGTTGTGGTATGACATGTGACTGGTTGTGGTATGACATGTGACTGGTTGTGGTATGACATGTGACTGGTTGTGGTATGACATGTGACTGGTTGTGGTATGGTATGTGACTGGTTGTGGTATGACATGAGATTGATTGTGATATGACATGTGACTGGTTCTGGTATGACATATGACTGGTTGTGGTATGACATGTGACTGGTTGTGGTATGGTATGTGACTGGTTGTGGTATGACATGTGACTGGTTGTGGTATGGTATGTGACTGGTTGTGGTATGACATGAGATTGATTGTGGTATGACATGTGACTGGTTCTGGTATGACATATGACTGGTTGTGGTATGACATGTGACTGGTTGTGGTATGACATATGACTGGTTGTGGTATGGTATGTGACTGGTTGTGGTATGACACGTGACTGGTTGTGGTATGGTATGTGACTGGTTGTGGCATGACATGTGACTGGTTGTGGTATGGTATGTGACTGGTTGTGCTATGACATGTGACTGGTTGTGGTATGACATGTGACTGATTGTGGTATGACATGTGACTGGTTGTGGTATGACATGTGACTGATTGTGGTATGACATGTGACTGGTTGTGGTATGACATGTGACTGGTTGTGGTATGACATGTGACTGGTTGTGGTATGACATGTGACTGGTTGTGGTATGGTATGTGACTGGTTGTGGTATGACATGTGACTGGTTGTGGTATGACATGTGACTGGTTGTGGTATGACATGTGACTGGTTGTGGTATGACATGTGACTGGTTGTGGTATGACATGTGACTGGTTGTGGTATGGTATGTGACTGGTTGTGGTATGACATGAGATTGATTGTGGTATGACATGTGACTGGTTCTGGTATGACATATGACTGGTTGTGGTATGACATGTGACTGGTTCTGGTATGACATATGACTGGTTGTGGTATGACATGTGACTGGTTGTGGTATGACATGTGACTGGTTGTGGTATGGTATGTGACTGGTTGTGGTATGACACGTGACTGGTTGTGGTATGGTATGTGACTGGTTGTGGCATGACATGTGACTGGTTGTGGTATGGTATGTGACTGGTTGTGGCATGACATGTGACTGGTTGTGGTATGACATGTGACTGGTGGTGGTATGACATTGTGGCAGCACTGTATGTATCATTCTAGACATCCTGGTGGAAGTTAAACCAAACAACTCATACATAGCTTACACAAATGTCATTACTAGTGATCTCTGTGATCCACTTCATTTGAGATTGGGGTGTATGGAATGCTTCGTAATGACTATAATTAATACTTACATTCAAATCTTAGATATACACTCAAAGCTCAGTAAAGCAAATGTTTAGTTATGACTGACGGTAACAATCCTGGTGCTGGTTTTCAAACCTGCACTCTGGTAACCTGTGTTGTCCACAAGCAGTTATTGAAGCTACTAATTATCCTTACGATTTGTTCCTTGAAAAGAGTATCAAAAATGAATTTACCACCATATCATCCTTAGGGTTCATCAAATGCTCAATTTCCTCTCCATCTACGTCATCAGTATCACGTAGCAGCTTTCCAGAGTCATCATGGTCATCTGGGAGCTGAAAATTGTCGTCTGCATTAACCTACAAAGATAAAACACATATTTAACCACTTTATACTATTAAGAACCATCAAGCAGATGTGAACTAGTTCTCTAGCAACAAATGATGAATGTATGGACTGTAGGACTTGACTTGACATTGGATTTAATGACAACTTCTGGTAAAGTTAAGCACGATTTAAGCAACTTTGAAAGAGGTCCACCAAAGGATCATTCCTGTGAAGTTAGGACAAAATCCATTAAGTAGTATAGGAAGATATGTTGTTTAAGAAAATGTTGAAGCACAACGCACAATTCACGACGGACATCCAAGGATCCTAAAAGCTCACCAGGTGAACTAAAACGTAGGGTTATAAGAAGGGCTCTTTCAAGAAAAAATAGGGAAAAGTAGGGAGCAAGAAAAAAAGTAGGGAAAAGTAGGGAGCAAGAAAAAAAGTAGGGAAAAGTAGGGAGCAAGAAAAAAAGTAGGGAACAGTAGGGAGCAAGAAAAAAAGTAGGGAAAAGTAGGGAGCAAGAAAAAAAGTAGGGAAAAGTAGGGAGCAAGAAAAAAAGTAGGGAAAAGTAGGGAGCAAGAAAAAAAGTAGGGAAAAGTAGGGAGCAAGAAAAAAAGTAGGGAAAAGTAGGGAGCAAGAAAAAAAGTAGGGAAAAGTAGAGCCTACTTGACAGCCTGTCTAGACTGAACTGGACAAACAGCAGTTGATACAGGGAATGGGTAGAATCTGGTTTTACTGAAGTCAGTGGGAACTTATTTCACATCCTATCATTTCCTGTTCCAGCCCTTTTATCCCTTTATGGTCCCTGTAAAACTTGCACAACACATTGCATTGCATTTTGTTACCTTAAAGTTAAATCCTAACTTTCAACATGGAGAATAAATTTACCCGGTAACAGAATTCAAAGAAAAATAATGAGCATGCCTGTCAGTATCTTAACTTAAGAGAAGTTTGGACATTTATATTAATCTTATGATTTTGCAGACAGAAGAATTGTGCCACTTATCCTTTTTATATATCACATACTTTGGCAGTCTGCTTACTGCAAGACAAATATACATATTCTTTCATAATGAACAAGTCTTGTTACAAAAGTAACTCTTCATTATTGAGGGAAAAAATTACTTAAACAGTACATATAATACTAAGGCTTGTCCTTAAACTGCTAGTCGGAATAGACAAATGATACACCAGTAGGTAGTCATGACAAAACTTTATTTGGAATGCAAGCTTTTTTTCTGATGGCCGCAACCAATAGGAAACCAAGTATAGAACATTTAAAAATGTCTTGGGAGAATTTATCTCCTTATTTGAATCCTCCCTCTGAACTTTCACCTCAATTTCTTAGCAAATCTCACGACAAGTCTGGATCAGCTGACAGCTGGAATTCAGGAGACCAGTCCAGGAATATCCAAGGCCGGTAAATTAAGTCAATGTAATAAACTTTCATACCAGTCCAGTAAATTTTATAACAGGATACTGAGAACACGGTTAGCATTGATTTTACACTTCAAATTGCATGAAACAAAACATAGAGACAGCAAGTATCATTAAAAAGAACGACTGATCACGTTCTACAACGGTAGACAGGAATAACCGAGATATTGTAACAACAAAATAAAATGCTGCATTTTAATTGCTTTCCATCTTTTCCAGAACCAAACGTTTGAAATTTCCTAAAACAAGAACAATGCAATTCTAATAATCACAGCAATTAAAAATGTGTCTCATGTTTTGTTAGAATATTTCAATTAACAATATTGATCTTGTTTTAGCAATGATGGTTAAAAGACAGGTATAGAGGGATTCTGTGTATAAAAAAGAGGGCCATGATGAAAATTCTGGTCTAATGGTCCTGTGTCACAGGGTGTAAAATTTTGTTGAAGATTTTCACAAAAAAGTTTGAGTTCCAAGGTATGAGTAAGCAGTATCATTATAATGTATGCTCCCTGACCGTGTAAGTGGTGCACTTACTGTATAAAAACTTTAAAAGTTAAAAATAACATTTTTCAACTGCTTAATTCATTGTATTTGATAGATTTTCATTCCAAACACTTCACACAATCTACAAAACAGCTGCAAATTCCACCAAACATGTGCTATTTAACTCGATTTAACATGTATAAAAATAAAGTTTGACGCCATTTTGTTACCAGTAAGCGGTGCATTTATGGACATCTCTAGAAAAATGACCTGTTGTAAACATTGTCTTTAAATTCGATGACACCGCTTTAATTTGTTACTGCAGCGTAGCAGAAGATAATAATTTTTTAGAATTTTTTCAGCTGAAAGGAGGAACAGCCAAATGAAAATGATTGTTTACAGAAAATTTAAATGATAAAAATAGACTACAGCATTGAAAAGGCCATAATTTCCTAAGAAAGCTCATTGTCGTCACTTGTGATGGATTCGACAGATTGCGGGAAATTTGAACATCGCACTATAAAAACTTCCGGTATACAAAATAATTGTTTCCACTATATACATATAGGAAAAGTAGCCCTGCCTCTGAAGGCCATATTGTTTGGGCCAGTAGTTTCTTACAAAATAATTGTTTCCACTATATACATATAGGAAAAGTAGCCCTGCCCCTGAAGGCCATATTGTTTGGGCCAGTAGTTTCTTACAAAATATTTGTTTCCACTATATACATATAGGAAAAGTAGCCCTGTCTCTGAAGGCCATATTGTTTGGGCCAGTAGTTTCTTACAAAATAATTGTTTCCACTATATACATATAGGAAAAGTAGCCCTGCCCCTGAAGGCCATATTGTTTGGGCCAGTAGTTTCTTACAAAATAATTGTTTCCACTATATACTTATAGGAAAAGTAGCCCTGTCTCTGAAGGCCATATTGTTTGGGCCAGTAGTTTCTTACAAAATAATTGTTTCCACTATATACATATAGGAAAAGTAGCCCTGTCTCTGAAGGCCATATTGTTTGGGCCAGTAGTTTCTTACAAAATAATTGTTTCCACTATATACATATAGGAAAAGTAGCCCTGTCTCTGAAGGCCATATTGTTTGGGCCAGTAGTTTCTTACAAAATAATTGTTTCCACTATATACATATAGGAAAAGTAGCCCTGCCTCTGAAGGCCATATTGTTTGGGCCAGTAGTTTCTTACAAAATAATTGTTTCCACTATATACATATAGGAAAAGTAGCCCTGTCTCTGAAGGCCATATTGTTTGGGCCAGTAGTTTCTTACAAAATATTTGTTTCCACTATATACATATAGGAAAAGTAGCCCTGCCTCTGAAGGCCATATTGTTTGGGCCAGTAGTTTCTTACAAAATAATTGTTTCCACTATATACATATAGGAAAAGTAGCCCTGCCTCTGAAGGCCATATTGTTTGGGCCAGTAGTTTCTTACAAAATAATTGTTTTCACTATATACATATAGGAAAAGTAGCCCTGTCTCTGAAGGCCATATTGTTTGGGCCAGTAGTTTCTTACAAAATAATTGTTTCCACTATATACATATAGGAAAAGTAGCCCTGCCTCTGAAGGCCATATTGTTTGGGCCAGTAGTTTCTTACAAAATAATTGTTTCCACTATATACATATAGGAAAAGTAGCCCTGCCTCTGAAGGCCATATTGTTTGGGCCAGTAGTTTCTTACAAAATAATTGTTTCCACTATATACATATAGGAAAAGTAGCCCTGCCTCTGAAGGCCATATTGTTTGGGCCAGTAGTTTCTTACAAAATAATTGTTTCCACTATATACATATAGGAAAAGTAGCCCTGCCTCTGAAGGCCATATTGTTTGGGCCAGTAGTTTCTTACAAAATAATTGTTTCCACTATATACATATAGGAAAAGTAGCCCTGCCTCTGAAGGCCATATTGTTTGGGCCAGTAGTTTGTTACCGGAAGATTTGTTAAAGTTTCCAATATATACATACAGGAAAAGTGAAATGTTTTTTGAAAAATCCAAATAATTTTCCAATCTTGGTAGAGAGTCACACAAGGTACATTTGTGTGAATGATATCGAATTGGGCCAGCAGCTTTTGGGAAGAAGATTTTAGTCATGTTTTTACCCCAAAAATCACATTTCACTTGTTACAATGTATCTATACTTTGAGTATTATGTACTGTTATACAATATCTATTAAATACAGTAATTCTGGTAGTTTTATTGCAAAATTTGACATAGTTATTGGCAAATTCCAGAAATTCCCATTCTTATTTAAATTTTCAACCATTTTACCCCAAAAATCACATTTTGCACCGTGTGATTGTCCTATACTTTTAGTATATTTAATGTGATGCCTTATATGACACAAATCCACAAAAATTATTTCTGTGCATTTTTTTTCCCCAATTTTTTTATTTTGACTGGCCTATGAGTCGATCTAAGCTCCGTTACTTTTGCACGACAAAATTTATACATGTATTATTCAATAAATCAACTCTGCGAAGTTCCCATCAATATCTGTAAAATTGCCATCACATTGATCAATGCCATTAGTTCAACAAAGCTAAAGCCATCCTTAAAAATTTTTTGGGCACGATTTAGGTCGGAAGGTACTTTATTCATTACTTTCAATGGTGATTCAAGTTTCAACTATTACTATGGAGTTTAAGAAATGTCCCCATTCAGCTTTTTAGCATGGGCCAACTTTATGTGTAGGCAATGAATAAAGCAAACAAACATTTTTAAAGATTGTCACAAACATTTCTTGGCAGAATTACATCTTTTTCAAGAATAAACATATGTTGAAATACTGAAATTTAAGTGAATTTGTATAGGAATGGTCATGATATTAAAACTGCAACTGCAATCATTTTAAAAACAACAGTTATTCTCTAATCAATCAATAAGAAGCGGAAGTACGAGAGTTTAGCAAATAGAAATCACTTCTGTGTACGCAATAAGCTAGATCGAGTGTTTAAATTTATTACATCATGAAACAGCACCAGTCAAGCTGTCGACAGATTGCATTACAAAGCTCTTCAATTATCAAAGACATTCACGTACAACCATAACAAAACCACTTGTGTTTTTTTGTTTTCATATCTGCCAATAATTTTGTCCTTAACTGCAGAGAAAAAACATGGACTGACGTCAACATGAAATTTATTCATTTTATTTCTATGGGGATTAATGCCATATTTCAACATTTTATCAGCTATGTATGGTGGTCAGTTGACTTCACCAGATTTCCTGGAATAAAGTATCCTCCATCAGCTATGTATGGTGGTCAGTTGACTTCACCAGATTTCCTGGAATAAAGTATCCTCTATCAGCTATGTATGGTGGTCAGTTGACTTCACCAGATTTCCTGGAATAAAGTATCCTCCATCAGCCATGTATGGTGGTCAGTTGACTTCACCAGATTTCCTGGAATAAAGTATCCTCCATCAGCCATGTATGGTGGTCAGTTGACTTCACCAGATTTCCTGGAATAAAGTATCCTCCATCAGCCATGTATGGTGGTCAGTTGACTTCACCAGATTTCCTGGAATAAAGTATCCTCCATCAGCTATGTATGGTGGTCAGTTGACTTCACCAGATTTCCTGGAATAAAGTATCCTCCATCAGCTATGTATGGTGGTCAGTTGACTTCACCAGATTTCCTGGAATAAAGTATCCTCCATCAGCTATGTATGGTGGTCAGTTGACTTCACCAGATTTCCTGGAATAAAGTATCCTCCATCAGCTATGTATGGTGGTCAGTTGACTTCACCAGATTTCCTGGAATAAAGTATCCTCCATCAGCTATGTATGGTGGTCAGTTGACTTCACCAGATTTCCTGGAATAAAGTATCCACCATCAGCTATGTATGGTGGTCAGTTGACTTCACCAGATTTCCTGGAATAAAGTATCCTCCATCAGCTATGTATGGTGGTCAGTTGACTTCACCAGATTTCCTGGAATAAAGTATCCACCATCAGCTATGTATGGTGGTCAGTTGACTTCACCAGATTTCCTGGAATAAAGTATCCTCCAGTACTGTTGTAATGCAAGTTTATAAAAGTAACTTGCAACAAGCAGTGGTCTGACAACTCAGAGCTGTCAAATGTCACAAAGGACATGACTTGCCCCCCCCCAGGAATCAAACCCAGACCTCCTAGGTGACACTCTACCAACTGAGCTAACCAGCTGGGGGGTTGTCAGATGAAATATAGTCCTAGGCGAGTGATTTAGGGCAATGGTTCTATTGTAAACCCATTTGTCTGGCCACATCTGCTCCCAATCTAATTGTCTCTATGATTTGTTTTTAAATTTCCAGATAGAAGCTAAAACACAGATTCCAGACTAAACTAGAACAACAGTTACTGCAAACATGTAAAACATGACACATTATGTAGTTCTCTGAGTTCACCATCATCCACTTAGACAGACCAGCTGTGGCCACTGCAGACACTCGATACAATTAAAGCAACAAGGCTAGATGGCTCAGGAGCTAAAATCTTAAAATGAGTGCTAATATCATATCTAAGCCTCTAACATATATTTTTAATCAGAGTACATGTATTTCTAATCCGAGACTTCTCTGACCCTATAGCCTTTTTTTTTTTTTTTTTGCGGCGTAGGGTCAGAGGAACTCCTATAGTAAAAACCCGGGGATTACTGAAAACCACGCAGTCGTGTAGTCGTATACTTTCAACAGTGTATGTGGCGTTTTGTCTCATTTTAACGAGAAGTTAGCCGTTCAAATCGGTAAATTGATATTTAATTTACCAATCTGCATCGATCACGTGACAGCCAGGTGCTTTGACCCAAATACATATTTACATGAAGAATTTTTTAGCTTACTCTGAAAAGGATTGACCGTTACAACGTATTAAAGGTTTTCAAAACAAATGTTACGGTTCAGATAGGTTAATTAATATATTGATAACAGATGTATATGCTTGAAATGTTAATCCAATGAATGTTTACATAGATATATTGATTTAAAGTTCCTCTCCCGCGCGGGAGAGGAAATCCCCGGGTTTTTACTATATGAGTTCCTCTGACCCTAACCAGCAACATGAAATATCAAAAATCGTAAAGGGGGCTGGTTTAGGGACAGAGAAGGCTCGGATTAATGTATTTCCAAATGTAGTTTTCCATCACTTTTCAAGAAAGCAAAAGTGATTCCAATCTTTAAGAAAGGATCTAAATCTGATACAAACAATTATCACCCTATTTTTATTCTTCCAGTGTTATAAAAATCCTAGAAAAACATGTTAGTGATCATTTAAAACAATACCTAGACAAGAAATGGGCAATGCCACAAACCAAGTTTTCAACCTAGTGATTTGTAACCAAGGCTCAATTTGTATAATGAATACATGATGATCATCAATGCTGCAAAGGTGCCGTTGGTAATACATGCACACACTCAGATATATAATATATATATGCAACAACTATAAACCAAGTTTGATGTCAATACACCCACGCATAGCCAAGATATTAAGTGGAAACCGATTATTAAATTTTAAGTGACCTTGACCTTTGACGGAACGAACCTGAAAGCAATTCCAAGTGAGCTCTCCACATGTTCTTACTATACACTAAGTTGGATGTCAATATGATCACAGAAACTAAAGTTTTTTGCCAGAAACCAAATTGCTAATTTTAGCAAGGGTGACCTTGACCTTTGACAGAACGAGTCCAAAAGCAATCCCAAGTGAGCTCTCCACATGTTCTTACAATACACCAAGTTTGAAAGTTTAAAAGACACTTTGTACAATCGATGATAATAAACTGCTTCTACAGAATCAAAACAGCGATTTTACTGAAGTTGAAAAGTTATTAGGTGTATAATTGCTGACTACAAGTTAAACTGGAACACCCAAGTTGAACACATTCTAAAACAAGATATATATTTAAAAAAGATGATCTGCGCAAATTGAAATAACCAAAGATGTTGTAGTTCTATAGTTTAAGATTTTGAGTGATTGCACGAACACGTGTTAATTCAATCAATAAATAAAGATAACGAAATATTTAAAATATCCAATTATAGAAAATGTATTATGACATTTTGTTTATTTATAGTATAAACTACATAAAAGTCAATATAAAAGCCTAGCAGATGAATTTATTCATCAAATCTAAAGATATAAATGATGGAGAAAATGTTGGACAGCCGAACTGGGTTTGTAAACAGGATGCTGATTTGTTTGAAATCAGCAAGCAAAAAAATATTTTTTTAATGCTTATATTTTGCCGCACCTTGATTATTGCTGCACTATCTGGGGCACCTGCAGTGATGAACTGTCAAATAAGTTATATAAATTCCAGAAAAGAGCAGCTCAAATTATTCTTAACCAGACATATGATGCACCAACACAAACCTTATTCAAAGAACTGAAATGGATGAAAATGCAAGACCGTATTCTCTACAAAAAAAGCCGTTTTTGTGTATAAATAAATTAATAATATATTTCCTATATACATGTGTAACTTGTTTAATGAAACAAACAACACATCATTAAGATCTTACTCAAGCAACACTTTATACATTCCAAAACCCAGAATTATATTTTGTAGAAAATCTCTTGCATATGCTGGACCAAAAATCTGGAACAAAATACCACTTAATATTTGCCAGTCAAATTCTCTAAAATTTTAATGCTTTCAAAAGATCATTACTCACAGTTTTACTCTGGTGGTCAGCATACTGCAACATTGTGAATAGTGTCATTTCTATTGTTATATATTTACATATGATCTAATAATTTTTTTGTTTTTTTCAGGTTAATTTTTAATTGTCTGTATAACTATACCTGTCTTATTGTAATTGTTTGTGTTACATTATAAATGTTGTTATCATGTACATATCATAGAGGCTCAAAGGGAAGACTGGGCTTGCCCAACTGTGTTGCCTCTTTAAATAAAGTTGATATTATTACTATTATTATTAGATTTCAGATCAATGTTTGTGATAACAGTGTACTTCCCTTTTAACAGTTCTTAAAAGTTTGCACAATTTTTATCAGTTGCAAGAAAACGAAATATTTTGCTAAAATGTATGTATGAGTTAAAAGTAAAATATTGATCCTTTTGCCCGAATTGTCCCTTTCTCCCCAATGGAAAACTGGGGAATCCAACTATGAGTAATTTTAGTACTTTTTGTTTAAAAATTATGGAAATACATGCACATTCACAATGCTTGAAAAATGCATCAAATTTCATGTGGGCAAACAAGCATTGCATCAAGCAGCAATTATCAATATGCACACTTCAAAATATAGAAAAATAAGTTTCAATTCTCAATATCCAATAAATTATACAAGCATTCAATTCTGTAAAACAATATGTATCCTGTTTTGTCACAGAAAACAAAGTATTGTCATGACAACTAGCCAGCACTTCCTTTAAACCAATTTTATTAGAATGAAAATGTTTTTTGCTCTTTTTTCAATAACCTAGATTTAACCATTGTTTTGGTCAAGTTACTTTGTATCTTGTTTAAGTTTGACATTTAGGTACATTTATACATTAACTGTAACATAAATCAACAGAGCACACATTTGGGGCCTACACAAATAGTATGTTTTCCCCTATTTCCATTTAGAATTCCTCTGACAAGTAATAAAGAAAACTCTTAATTATAATTATCTGGGGTTGATTACAGTTTGTTAAAGATGTTAAAATACTGCATATTGGACATATTTGATTAAAAATGGCATAAAGAATATGTAAATTGATCACGAAAGTTTGGCCCAAATTCCCGTTTTCATTTTTAAAGATGCAAAATTTCCACCTTGGATATTGGTATGATGTCCCAAAAGATGCCATGTGCCCTGATCAAGCATCCATCAGGCTCTTTGCTAACTATCTTTTAATAAATTAACTAAAATGAATCGATACTTGCCTCAGATCTCAGACTATCCGACAGACTACCTGCGAGAGATGTAGATGTTTCTGATTCACCAATATCGAAGGGACTGCACTGACTTCTATCTTCCAGATCAAATGTTACTGAGTTCTTTCCCTTCTCTATAAATGACGTAGGCCTGGATTTATTTCTATCAGATTTACTTCCCTTATCCACTTCATATCTAGAGTCTGACTTAGACCTGTTAACAACATGCCCAACTTTCAGCTTTGGTCTTTCTTTAATAGACTTTTCACTCACACTTTCAGCATCATCACTTTGTCCCTTGTCATCCTGATTTTCCAGTATCAAATCATCAAGACTAGATTTCTTAGATATCAAAGATCGAGGCCGCTTTGCACCAGTCCGTTTACGGGTACGGGCCTGAACCATACCACTTGTGTGATCTGACAGACTTTCATTTTCTAATTCAAGTCTAGATAATGTGCGAGACTTTAGTTTCGGTTTAGCACGTTGCCTTACATTAGAAAAAACAGGCTCACTATTTTGTCTTGTTAATGTTTTACTTTCCAACCTCACACTCTCAGGTAGGGAATTACCATCAGCACTAATATCAGTTCTAGAACTTGACTCATCAAATGATTGTTCAACATTAATCACAATCTCACTTTGCGTTTTTACAATTTTACTATTCCTTTCATTTAGATCATTTTGAGAATCATTAACAGTGTCACCATCAACCAAGTTTTCTTTGCTATCTGATTCTTGAATAACTTGCAATTGTAACGGTAAGGTATCTATGGTAACTAGATCATCAGTTACTTCATCCACATCTGTATCACTTCTTTTCTTACCTTTACTATTAGTTACGGTAGTTTGAGTGAACTTTTCTGAAGTATTGTCATCTTCAGTGGCTTTCAACTTTTCATTCAGAAGTTTAAATTCTTCGAATGATGGAATATTAGATCTCTGTTGAGACAATGGAATATTTGGTTGAGTAAACGAAGGAATCTCGGGTCTAGAACGGCCAATAGATTTTGGGAGAGTTCTAAAATGCTTCTTTTTGTTTTTATGCACATTTTCAACAGGTATACAGCTATCAGAATCTCCAGTGAGTGAATGACGTCTGGTATTCCTTGAAATAGGGGATGAAAAGTCTTGTGACCTGCTGTCAACATCCTCACTAGCACTTGTATCATGTTCATAGTTTATTTCACTGGTCACACTTTCTGTTTCACACGGACTATCTGACTCAAGCCCAAAACCATCGGATATGTCTAGACTAGATACTGACTTCCTTAATCCAGTACGACTGAGCATTGTATGTCTCTCCAACAAGTCAGCATGTTTATGTAGATGCTTTTTAAATAAATTTGAACTCATTAATAAATCAACTCTTGATGAAACCTGAACTTTCCTCAATGGACATGGGCTGTTACTGGCAGGTAAAGGGGGTAATCCAGGGGTAAATGCACGTCTTGGACTCGAAATTTCGGTTTGAGAGCTTAAATCATTAGGTACAATATTTTCACCACTTATTGTCATATTCTCCAACCCTAAACTAGACTTGCTCCTTTTCCGACTTTCATAGGTGGCACAAAAGTTACATACCATAATCTCACCTTTTTCATTTCTTGTACAAGAACAGTCTTTAAGCATTGAACTTTTCTTATACCTACTTTTAGCTCTAGCCATAACTTTCTTTCTATAGGACGGTGACCTTTCCACTTTCTTTGTTTTCGGTACAGAAAGTTTTGCCTCCATACTTCCATCATAAGAATTTTCACTGGATTCAATTTTAATGTCATTACCTTCATTTGCATTTTTGTCAGCTATATTTGATTTAGCACTGTTTCTATCTATGTTTGATTCTCTACTCTTTTCATTGAAAGACTTTCCTTCAAACTCCACTTTTTCATCTGGTGAGGTAGTCATATTTTCAACAAGGTTGTAATCATCATTAATCTCATTTTTATGTTTAGTCAAACAATCTCCAATTTGTTCCACTTTATTAAATCCTTTATCCGTTTTCCTGTCCATTACACTATCAGTTAATTCTTGTATAATACTTGGATCAAATGTAAAGAACAAATTTGCAGGCATATTATCAACAGTTTCTTCAGGGCAGAACTCAGATTCTTCGGTTAATTCCATATTTTTCTTAATACTTCCGATTAATTTTTCAGGCACAGCATTAAAATCCTGTGACGTCTCACAAGATTCATTTTGAGTAGCAACAGAATCACACAAGTTCTCATCTTTCTCAGAGTCAGTATTATCACTATTCCACATATCAACATTTGACAATTTTGTTGACTTTCGCACAGTTTCACTTTCAGATTTTGAATCCAGTACATTCATAGACATGCCACCCATACAATGACTAGACATTTCTAATATAGCATTGGCACAACTGATTTTATTGTCTTCCTCACACATTCCATCAGTTTTAACTCCCTCAAAATTCATTTCAGAATCACCAGTTCCTGCAGAAACACCAGCTAGCACATCCATGCTACCTTGTGTTTTGTCATCCATGTAAGCTTGTCCCTTTCTATGTCTAGTCAATTTATCAAGAGCTTTTACATGAGCTACCTTGCTTTCAGTAATAACAACTTCAGCCTGTGTTTCAGTCACACTATCGCATTCTTGTAGATGTTTTTCATCTAACACAGAGTCTAATATTTCTAGAATATCGTCCACTTCATTCTTCCCACCAATGTCCTCATTCTCCACACTAGAATAACTTAGATGTTTTTCTGACTGGCTCCTTAATGGTCTCTTTGGTAAATTAGGAAGCCTTCTTCTGGCCGAGTTACTTCTGCTGGTTCCAGACACTGAATTCACAGAATGTTTATCTCCCCTTAGATTACTATCATCAGTTTTTGCTTCATCATTGAAATAGGCTTCAACTTGACCATTTTTTGTTTTATCTATTTGTTTTGAGTTTCTCTGCCTTCTGTGCAATGAGTTTTCCTCTCTGAGTTTTTCACTAATTGATTGCAATTGTTTAATCCCGAACTTTTCTTCTTGTTCGTCCTCCTTTGTATTCAGGAGTTGTTGCCTCTTGTTTACTGCATGCAAAGTTTTTGAATTATAAGCCAACCTGCTGCTTGTTTTATTTGCAGGAAGTGGTGGTTTAGCTCTACTGTAGCCAGAAACCACAGTGTTGTCTATGACCCCAGCCAATGGCGGATTATTAGAATATGGTGCAGTGTTAAGGACATTGCCATCTTGATTTGGTACGCTGTATGATGGAATGGTGGAAACACAAGATGATGTCTGGTAACTCTTGAACGAGGTTACTGAATTGTATGGTGTGTCATTGAAGAAGTCCTCACAGTCACTCCGTGGGGAAATCTGTACAGGAAAGTGTTTACTTGTCGCCATGATTTTATCCACACAAGCCCAGTTACCTCCCTTGAATGAATCATGGCAGATTGTATCCCTTTGTATGTAGATGGGTTATATAATTATGAAGTAAACTTTGCATCTTATGGAATAGTTTACAGTCCCATTGTTGGTACAGATATTCTATACTGGACATTTGACTGTAAGATGTTCAACAGCATTTCTGAAATTAGATAATTAATTATTTGTTGAAAATGTCAACATTTGATTCATGTATGTTCAGCCACATTTTATAAGTACAGTGTATGTAGGAAAAGGTAAAATGACAACATTTGATTCATGTATGTTCAGCCACATTTTTTAAGTATGTAGGAAAAGGTAAAATGACAACATTTGATTCATGTATGTTCAGCCACATTTTTTAAGTACAGTGTATGTAGGAAAAGGTAAAATGACAAGAAAACATACTGGGAATAAATATGTGCAATAGAAGTAAATTGTCTGTCCATGTTTACTTAATCAATTATCATAATAATTTAACATATTGATTTGTTACAGAAAACTCTCTGTATGACCACTGAACAAAGAAACTTTCCAATATTTTTTCAATTGTTATACCTATACTGTTTAATTCAAGATCTATTTCACACCCCTTTGATGTGTTATAATTCACCTTGACACCATTTTATTTACATAACATAAAAATTACAATCACTTGTCAGAAAAAGGTTGATTTCTGCCATATAATAATGGTAAATTTATCAATGATCACATACAGTAAGTAAGTACATACACGTATAGCTCAAAACTCAAAAGCTTGCATTAAAAATCTCAGAGCGATAAAGTTTAATTAAAAGATTACAGAATGATGTAAGTACCAAAACTGTATAAATACCCAACAATATAGGTAATTAAGAGACCAGAACTAAAATGACAAAACAAACTATACAATTTGTTTTTTGTAAATGCTTTTGATTCAAGTTAAGCTATGAATTTTAAGCAAATATCTCAACTTGGATTAGTAAGTGGAAACAAACCACTGCAGTCCTTAATTCACTTGCCCAATGACTTAAGCTCTGGCCTGAATTTACTCGATGCAAATTCAATGACTGTTGAAGCTGCCTGAAGGGCTTGTTTGAGTACATCAGCGTCACAATGTATAATTATCAAAACTGTTATAATTTTCCACCATAAATCATGAGGGGTGAAAGTGAAATCTAGAAAATAGACTAGTTAACATCCTGCATAATGTACTTTGCCATATAGAGTCAGCCTTTGCCAGAGCGAAAAAAATAATTCCCTTTCTGTTAAATGTAACATTTTTCATTGTTTTGCCAGACCATATGAATTTTTCCAAACCGTGATAGCAGGCAATAAGACATGTATATGGAAAACTACCATTTAAAAAAAAAAATTGTTGTTCATATTTTGATTTATTGTCTGTAGTCAAGTTTAGCATCTGAATACCAACATGTGGTTTTGGTTATACAATCAACACAGCAATGCACCATTATATGACAGAGTGGAGTCAAACAATCCGTTTATCAAGAATGGCAGTGGTATTTCACAAAAAACTGTCCCACAAGTCATTTAAATGAAAAAGTGGCCCGTATCGCTTAGAAACCAGGTCCTGTTTCACTGGGTAAACAACCACAAATCTTGACCAGCCTGCAAAACATTGCTGACAATTTGTGAACTAACTATCTAGGTTTTGTGGAATATGATTTACATCAATGGATCAAAATTTAACAATGGTAATACACTTTATAACATAACATACAGTGTATTATTCTCGATATTTCACTAAAGAAATAACAACTCAAGTGCGTGTGACGTAGACGCGCTAAAATGATATTGATGTTGTTAAATATTTATTTCATTGAAAATTAATATCTAGTTAATTTGAATGTGATATGTGATATAATCATTTGAACTCATGTCTTGTGGCTAAAAAATTAAAAAAGAAAATTGTCAGAACTACTTTTTATGCGTCATGTTTTATTTACCAAAGACCAATATTACACATGTCATGTCTATGCTTGCATATAAGTTGGTTAAGGTAATGTTTCGGCTAAAAATCAGCGGTTTCTGCTATCATGTCATAAATAGAATCTTACATTTGTGTTCATTTTTTATTGAATGTACTAAACTCGTCATCTAAAACTGATAAAATCGACAAAACCTTGTTTTTACATGCCGATATAGTTTCTGGTTGGTAGATAGCTGGGTCCTCACTCTACTTTGGGGGAAGGTGCAGTCCTTGGTAGGGGCCTCACTCTACTTTGGGGAAGGTGCAGTCCTTGGTAGGGGCCTCACTCTACTTTGGGGGAAGGTGCAGTCCTTGGTAGGGGCCTCACTCTACTTCGGGGGAAGGTGCAGTCCTTGGTAGGGGCCTCACTCTACTTTGGGGGAAGGTGCAGTCCTTGGTAGGGGCCTCACTCTACTTTGGGGGAAGGTGCAGTCCTTGGTAGGGGCCTCACTCTACTTTGGGGGAAGGTGCAGTCCTTGGTAGGGCCTCACTCTACTTTGGGGGAAGGTGCAGTCCTTGGTAGGGGCCTCACTCTACTTTGGGGGAAGGTGCAGTCCTTGGTAGGGGCCTCACTCTACTTTGGGGGAAGGTGCAGTCCTTGGTAGGGGCCTCACTCTACTTTGGGGGAAGGTGCAGTCCTTGGTAGGGGCCTCACTCTACTTTGGGGGAAGGTGCAGTCCTTGGTAGGGGCCTCACTCTACTTTGGGGGAAGGTGCAGTCCTTGGTAGGGGGCATTTCAAGCAAATTGGGAGAATTTTTCGTAATCTTTCCGGTCAAGGTCAAACTGAGTAGACCTACAAAAATTGTCATACATTGCATGCATCAGTAAACAAAACACAAAAATGTACCAAATATTATGTCTGTCAGAAAATAGTATTTTTCTCATGAATTTCAATGGGGGAGGGGGAGATATTATTTTGGTGGGTGAAATGGGGTAGATATTCAGCCCCAATAATGGAGGATCAAGGGCCCTGGGTAGGGATTTTATTTTTTGATGAAGATTTGACATTTATGTCTGTAAAGGGATAGAGATGCTTACACATGACAAAGGATTTTCTGTTTTAAAGAATTGGGATCAGATTCTATTAGGGTCAGCCGGTTACAGAAAACTGACATTTTTTAAATAATTTTGCTTAGGAAACAGGCAGAGAATTTTGTTGTTATGTATTAATTCATTATATTTTTGAAGTAATAATTAATGAAAACATTAATGATACATAGTTTATGAAGAACTATTTGACAATTATGTTAACAATTTCAATTACTTCAGAAGGAATGTAATCAATGTAATGGATGATACTATTATGTAAATGATTATTGATAGTGGAATGAACTAACTATCAATTAAAAATATGATAAATTGTCAATTAGTAGTAATTATACAAAAACAATAAATGGAGGATCTTATATGAGTCAGTGGTCATTATTTATTGAAACAGATATTTAGAGATGTGAGGTATTATCATAATACCTGTACATACCATGATACGTTTTCTGGCAATGATATATTGCCATATCTCTTTTAGATACCGGTGTAACAGTCCAGAACTGCCCCGGTCCAGTTCTTCCCAGGGGCTGTTTTGGACCGGTCCAGTTCTTCCCCGGGGCTGTTTTGGACCGGTCCAGTTCTTCCCCGGGGCTGTTTTGGACCGGTCCAGTTCTTCCCCGGGGCTGTTTTGGACCGGTCCAGTTCTTCCCCGGGGCTGTTTTGGACCGGTCCAGTTCTTCCCCGGGGCTGTTTTGGACCGGTCCAGTTCTTCCCCGGGGCTGTTTTGGACCGGTCCAGTTCTTCCACGGGGCTGTTTTGGACCGGTCCAGTTCTTCGCCGGGGCTGTTTTGGACCGGTCCAGTTCTTCCCCGGGGCTGTTTTGGACCGGTCCAGTTCTTCCCCGGGGCGGTTTTGGACCGGTCCAGTTCTTCCCCGGGGCTGTTTTGGACCGGTCCAGTTCTTCCCCGGGGCTGTTTTGGACCGGTCCAGTTCTTCCCCGGGGCTGTTTTGGACCGGTCCAGTTCTTCCACGGGGCTGTTTTGGACCGGTCCAGTTCTTCCCCGGGGCTGTTTTGGACCGGTCCAGTTCTTCCCCGGGGCTGTTTTGGACCGGTCCAGTTCTTCCCCGGGGCTGTTTTGGACCGGTCCAGTTCTTCCCCGGGGCTGTTTTGGACCGGTCCAGTTCTTCCCCGGGGCAGTTTTGGACCGGTCAAGTTCATCCCCACCCAGTCCATTTCTTCCCCCCTAGAAAATAATTTTATTTAAAAAAAAAATTTACCCTGGAAATTATCTTATTTTTCATGTTAGGGTGGGGAAGTTCTAGACTGGTCCAGTTCTTCCCCCCTAGTAAAAAATGTTATTTTCAACTTTCAGCTAATCTATTTCTTCTCCCCTAGTTAAATACTTTATTTGTGTCAAGGTGGGGAAGTTCTGGACTAGAGTTTTTAAAAAAAAAAATTGTGCTTTAGGGTGGGGAAGTTCTGGACTAGTCCAGTTCTTCTCTCCTTGTAAAATATTATTATTTTTGTCTTAGGGTGGGGAAGTTCTGGACTAGTCCAGTTCTTCTCCCCTTGGAAATTGTTTTATTTTTTCGTCTTAGGGTGGGGAAGTTCTGGACTAGTCCAGTTCTTCTCCCCTAGAAAATTATCTTATTTTTCATCTTAGGGCGAGGAAGTTCTTGACTAGTCCAGTTCTTCTCCCCTTGTAAAATATTATTCTTTTTGTCTTAGGTGGGGAAGTTCTGGACTAGTTCAGCCCTTCTCCCCTAGGATTTTTATGCCCCCACTCTGAATGGGGGGGGGGGGCATACAGATTTGCCCTTGTCCGTCTGTCCAGAACTTCCCCACCCTAACATGAAAAATAAGAACATTTTCAAGGTTAAAAAGTTGAAAATAATATACCTAAATCACACAGATACACAGTGTCCAGGTTTCCCTGTACTTTTATCAATCCTCTCAATACTTTTTACTATTTTTGCAATCTGAAAAACTTGTGATTGTGGGAAAGTTGATACATCGGTTCATTGAGTAAGTAAGTGTATGATTCATTGCATAAACATGTCATTTTATATAATGCATCAGTCATGAATTTGTGAATATACAATAAAACACTATTAAACTAAAAGTATCATGTTGAATAAAATATAAAGTTGTACGTTCTGTATATAGATACTTTACTGACTAATGTCAGCTGTAACTTCAGAATGCTTCATTCTATTTCCTACACTATGGGGATATTTGTTCTATTTCCTACACTATGGGGATATTTGTTAATATTGTGTAAGATTGTTGACACTTCATTTACATCATCAATTTCTTCTATTACACTATACAAGCCTGTAGCTACGCTGAGGCACACTGAGACAGCTGCCTTGGTTAAAATTTCCAAAGCAATCACAGATAATACAAGCGTGTTGCCAACAATGATTATTGCCGCATTTAGCCCAAAAGTCTCACGGCGCGTCACATATTTGAAAGCAAGTTAAATTTATAATGCCAAAATGTGAATGCACGCACTTGTAAAAGCACCATATAAAGGGTAATACAAAATAGAATGTTATTGTGTATTAGCGCGTCGCGATATATGTATTTACTTTCCGGTAAAACTTACTTTTCGGTAAATACATGTACTTACTTTTCAGCAATTTCAATAATTAGTTCAAGGAGGCGTTATTATTTTTATCGTATATTTTTATGATTTTTTATTACAGCTACCAAATTGCAACGTTATGCATGAATTCATTGATTCTCTTACCAACATTACTAACATTTTTGCATAGCACGATCACTAAACCTGTGCTTTGGTCACAGCACTCTTCTTTACATAAAACAAATAGCGATCTACTTTAATAACTGATCCCCAAGTTAGGCTATATCTTTGACAGTATCAAATATAGTTGGCGCCCTCCTGGGACGCCTACTAATGAATAAATAAAAAGAATACAGGAAGAATAACATAAAACTGTAAAGCATGCCATTTGACTACTTAGACATTCTTCAGCTGTGGGATGCTCCGAGACATCGAAGAATTACACTTGCTTTCGATTCATAGCTATTCAAATAAAACAAAATTACCCTTAAAGAAAACACAGGAAAACGCTTCTATATGTATTTTTCCTCGGGGGAGGACCCTCAAACCCCCTGCCTTTATTGCCTCAGGTTATTTTTGCCTATGGTTACGGGCCTGCATTTCAGTGGCTGCATGTTATTAATCTTTAGAACACAATAAAGCATCAGGCAGGTTTGTCAATTAAGTTCTGGTTTCTTAATATCACCAATATTGTCAGGAATTGTCAAATTCAATAATTTGAATACTGTACAATTGTATCCTGTGGAATTGTTTGTGAATTTCTCAAATTAAGGAAGTCGCCAAAATATATAAGCCAGCATAAAATTCCTCCTTCACAGTAGACAAGTATATTTTTTCAATTCTTCAATTTCACTTCAGCTGATTTGCAAACTTGTTGACTTCTGAAAATATTTATGTCCACAATTACATTGATTTATTTAGTCGCACTATTGTCGTTTCAATTTTCACTGAAACCTTAACAGACAAGATCACCTACAAATTGATAATATCAAAATTTGAAGTAACACAAACAAAAACTCCAAGTAACATTAAAATGGTCAATTAAACAAAATACACAGAATAATGTAAATATATCAATTAGCATAGAATTGTAACATTTTATCCTATTATCATAACAATCACCAACAAAGGACCCCTGCTCTGTGTACTTAACTCAAGACTTTACAGTAAAAGTCAATCTAACTTTGTATAAATCCTCTTTGAAAAGAACTTTAAATAGGCATTAGACATGGTGTATTCAATTATAATGACTTTGTTGAATGTAAGCATGATTGTTATATCAAACTATGCATTGACATGTTGAAAATGTATGATGAACTTGGTTACGTAAATTGGGCAACGAACGTACGTTTAAATTTATACAGTAATGGTTTTGGATATGTTTGGGAATCGCAATCTGTAGTAAATAAGAGAATATTTCTAAACGAATACACTCAATGTTTAAGAGATCAATATGTACAAACTTGGAAACAAGAATGTCTTAATAATGCCAAACTTTCAAATTGTTTCATATATTTTAAAAGAAATTTTATTTTGTCAATAGCATAGCCTTTATGAATTGTAGACATTTCTTTGTTAATTTTATCTTGTCAATAGCATAGCCTTTATGAATTGTAGACATTTCTTTGTTAATTTTATCTTGTCAATAGCATATAGCCTTTATGAATTGTAGACATTTCTTTGTTAATTTTATCTTGTCAATAGCATAGCCTTTATGAATTGTAGACATTTCTTTGTTAATTTTATCTTGTCAATAGCATAGCCTTTATGAATTGTAGACATTTCTTTGTTAATTTTATCTTGTCAATAGCATATAGCCTTTATGAATTGTAGACATTTCTTTGTTAATTTTATCTTGTCAATAGCATAGCCTTTATGAATTGTAGACATTTCTTTGTTAATTTTATCTTGTCAATAGCATAGCCTTTATGAATTGTAGACATTTCTTTGTTAATTTTATCTTGTCAATAGCATAGCCTTTATGAATTGTAGACATTTCTTTGTTAATTTTATCTTGTCAATAGCATATAGCCTTTATGAATTGTAGACATTTCTTTGTTAATTTTATCTTGTCAATAGCATAGCCTTTATGAATTGTAGACATTTCTTTGTTAATTTTATCTTGTCAATAGCATATAGCCTTTATGAATTGTAGACATTTCTTTGTTAATTTTATCTTGTCAATAGCATATAGCCTTTATGAATTGTAGACATTTCTTTGTTAATTTTATCTTGTCAATAGCATATAGCCTTTATGAATTGTAGACATTTCTTTGTTAATTTTATCTTGTCAATTGCATATAGCCTTTATGAATTGTAGACATTTCTTTGTTAATTTTATCTTGTCAATAGCATATAGCCTTTATGAATTGTAGACATTTCTTTGTTAATTTTATCTTGTCAATAGCATATAGCCTTTATGAATTGTAGACATTTCTTTGTTAATTTTATCTTGTCAATAGCATAGCCTTTATGAATTGTAGACGTTTCTTTGTTAATTTTATCTTGTCAATAGCATATAGCCTTTATGAATTGTAGACATTTCTTTGTTAATTTTATCTTGTCAATAGCATATAGCCTTTATGAATTGTAGACGTTTCTTTGTTAATTTTATCTTGTCAATAGCATATAGCCTTTATGAATTGTAGACATTTCTTTGTTAATTTTATCTTGTCAATAGCATAGCCTTTATGAATTGTAGACATTTCTTTGTTAATTTTATCTTGTCAATAGCATAGCCTTTATGAATTGTAGACATTTCTTTGTTAATTTTATCTTGTCAATAGCATAGCCTTTATGAATTGTAGACATTTCTTTGTTAATTTTATCTTGTCAATAGCATATAGCCTTTATGAATTGTAGACATTTCTTTGTTAATTTTATCTTGTCAATAGCATAGCCTTTATGAATTGTAGACATTTCTTTGTTAATTTTATCTTGTCAATAGCATATAGCCTTTATGAATTGTAGACATTTCTTTGTTAATTTTATCTTGTCAATAGCATATAGCCTTTATGAATTGTAGACATTTCTTTGTTAATTTTATCTTGTCAATAGCATATAGCCTTTATGAATTGTAGACGTTTCTTTGTTAATTTTATCTTGTCAATAGCATATAGCCTTTATGAATTGTAGACATTTCTTTGTTAATTTTAGAGCATTCTTCTCATTGCTTAATGATTGAAAAAGGCAGACATCAAAATTTACCACGTAATCAACGCTTTTACAAGTATTGCAGTGACATATGATAGAAGTTGAATTCCACTTTTTAATGTTCTGTCCATTATATGCTGACATCAGAAAACAATATATTCCAGAAAAATATACCAAACATCCTACTCAATCTAAGTTTAATATTCTTTTAGATAGTAATAATGATATTTTAATTAGGAATGTCTCATTGTATATAAAGCTTTTAAATATAGAAGTAGCTTCATCTCTGCTTTGAACTAGACTTGTATATTGTGTTAGATGTTTGAATTTTTCAATGTTTGAATGTTGTTAACTGTATAGTTATCCTATCGCAGTCGGTTTATAACTATACATTGTATATAGGTGGGTAAATGATCATGAATTGATTGTTTTGTGTATTGTAATATTTTTGTGTATGGGCCGGAGGCCATTTATACAATAAATATATTTGAATTTGTTGTTCCTTGAAATAGAGCAGGCCTTAAATTCATTCCTGAATGTTTGTTAAATAAAGACTTATTATTGAAGACTGACTTTTACTGAAAATTAAGTGAGATCCATAGTCATCCATTTTCGAGGGTTTGCATGGCACACAACCCAAACCCAGTAACAGTATTGTTTTTACTTTCTTGTGAAATACATGTACTATTATATTCTTTTAACTAGATATAGATTTCTTAATTTGTATAAACAATTGCTACATTCAGCAAAGAAACTTATAATTGACTCTAATAGACCCATAGAATCTAACATTTCATGAAACTTGAAGAAATTGAAGGGTCAGTCCCGAATTTTTAAATATCACACAATTAAAGTTCATACTGATCAAGATCCCCAAGCAATATCAAACTAATTGGCCACATTTTCATACCTTAATTTGTGCTAAATACATGTACAGATATCTTGTTATTTAGCTTATTATTTAATTAATTATTTTAAATTGACCAACAAACTTGTCTATACTCACATGAACACTTGTCACAAAATTCCATAACAAAATCTTTAAATCTAATTGTCAGTATCATAATATCCCCAGTTGAATCAAACCAATAACACTTAATTAAGTCATTTTCTAATGACAGCGTGTTTTAAAGCAAAATTACAAACAAATCCCTCACTTCCTTCAAATAAACATTCCACATTTCTCCGTTAATCCAGACCAAAGTAAAATAAACAAAATATTCATTTTCCAAACAAATTCTTTTATGCTGAAACAATTATATTTTATAAAAACTTAATAAATTAATCTATCTAAATACATACAACATTCCACTGATAATCACAGCACACACAATAAAACAATTGTTCACCAATTAATTTTATATTAAGACATACAGATGTCTCCACAAATTTTATCCAACAATCGTACATTTTATCCAACGATCGTACACCATTAATACTACTGTATGTAAATATATTTAAATAGGTTAAAGAGCTTAACATTACTGATCTATCTATAAAACAAACATATCGTTCAATTGACATAAATTGTAATAAATTATTTCAACCACAATGATTACACTAGATATCCGCTCTTAGAGAACACTTTGAATAAAAAGAATTTATCTTTAATTCGGTATAAATTCTATAATTTTCTTATCAAATATTTAGGGTGGTGGGGATTAACTTAAATTCCCGACAAACTATCAAAAGTTTGAAATATTTTCAAACAAACCAATTCTTTGGTAACCAATGTACTTACGTACTTATTGTGAAACATATACAAAAATATGAAATTTACAATGCTTATTTTTTGCCCTTTTTGATAATCCTTTTCAATAAAATGGAATTCCACCATTAATTAAATGTGGAAAATGAGTTGCATAATTTATTGCTCATTTTTTATTTTTCTAGAGGGTATTATTTAGTGCTTCAATGAAATAGCTCACTTCAATGATATCCAAACTAGTTTAAAAATTGCTTTGCAATGAACAGAAGATTACATTCTAGCAACATAATAATCCGGGACACATTGGTTGGTCTTTTTGTGCATTTAATAACAAATAGTTCAGCCAGGGTCGATCATCATTTCTTTATTCAATTCATTTTAAGAACAAAACAAGAAAGTGTTAACTCCAGCAATACAAATTTAAATCCTTTTTATTTTAAGAGCTAATAATTCTGACATGATCATCAGCCTTTCTACTTGATTCAAGAAAATATATAGCTCACAAAATTTATTCCAAATTTATTCTTGGCCGAGACATTATGCCCACAAACATTTTCAAGATCAACATAAAGATCGGATGAAAACTCTATGATCTAGAGAGCGGACAACAGGTGGACGCCGCCCGCCACCCACGCGCCCGCCTGCCACAGGTGTTCCCATAATACGTCCCGTTTTTCAAACGGGCGTATAAAAAAACCATATGATTACCTCCATTTAAGAAGTATTCATTATTAGTAATTATCTCCCTTTAAGATTTCTTGCAATTTCATTTAAGTTAGTTCCTGTAATTACTGAGATTTCCTGTAATTAGGATATGCAGATAGTAATACTGCAAAAAAATGACCCCGTCTTTCCAATTACTTAAATTATCCGTAAATGGTGCATTGAATTTATTTGCCTTCCATTAGAAATAACTGTAGAAAAATAAAATTACTCTGATGGAGATAACATCTTATATTAATGTGGCAATTAATCCAACAAAGTTACTTCCCTTTACAATTACCCATATACTATATAACACTTTTTATAAATGTGATAATTACAGGGGTAAACTCCCTTCCATATAAGATAACTTATCAAAGTTACTTCATCAAAGCTACTTCCCTTCAAAAAACCAGCTAAACAGTAAAACCTCACTTAAAGACCACCTCAATAATAAGACCACCTCAAAATTAAGATCCATAAGTCATTTTCACAGTTTTACTCTGTACTCAACTCATATATTCATACCACAAAATAAGAAGACCAGTTTTCAAGGGTGGTCTTTATTGATGTTTTACAGTATTTATAACTGTCATTATATATAAGAAAACAGATTTATGTCCCTTCAATACAAGACATGTATTAAAATTTTATAACCAATTTTGTGCCCCTTAGAATTATACATACTTTTGTGAAATTACTTCTTTGACCATTTAACTCACTTAACTAATATCAAGGTCACGGCATACCATAAAATTACGGACATAGAGGTCAGAGTGATCATAAAAAAGTGCAGAATAATAGCACAGAATAATAGCACAAGTATTTATTTGTATAAATGTCAACAAACATGTCATGATTTGCCACATTTTTTCGTTATTTCAATTTGTGACTGTGAAAAAAATGAAAAAGATTTTCTCACTACAGTGGCTGCCCAAATACCTGAGGGTTTAAGATACAGAATTGATAGAGAATTGCTTTTAATGGACTATTGTGAACTATACCCCCATTTTACAATCACTGGATTTGTTCTTAATTACATTCCAGGAATGTAGCCCAAGGCTTGAAAAAACAAATTAGAATGATAGATCTGCTGGAGAATCACAGAATAATGTAACCCAAAGACTTTAAATTAAAGAAAATAGAATAAACAACAAAAGAAATTAAATTTCAAATTAAAAGATAAAGCTTTATGAAATAATTGAAATTTTTTCACCTTTTATAGGAGAAGAGTTTCATTCAGTTTTCCACAAAAACAAGATTTTTTTCCGTTCATAGAACTCAGTTTTCTTTTTCTCAAAATTACATTTTTTCTGAAATTTACACAAAAATAGATCCATATATGGGTATATAGTTCCTTTTCTTCATTTGAAATACATACCTACGATGGAAATACATTTTAATATAGTATTTATGAATATAATAATAAAGTATATTATTTGCATATCTATAAGTGTTAAATTACATTACAGATAAAAGCAGGCAGGGCATAGGTTAAGGAACAAATATCAGTGGATTGACACACTGCCATAACATCATGAGAACTTTACCTCAAAACACAAAGTTGAGATTTTCAGACCAAGAGTATACAGTATATCATAAAGTCAACATTAAATGAATGATGCAAAAATCAGCCTTTCTTAAATGAGATTTTAGACCAAATGAGTATAGAGTATAATTATATATATATTATTTGGAAATATTTCCTAAATTTACGAGACCACACAAACTTTTACCAGACAAGACAGTTTTTATCACACATTTTGCAAGCTCTTTTACAGGTTTAAACATTTCATGAAATATAAGTCCAACACGACAATTTGCAAAATGAAAACAAACTAAAACTGTTTATATCATGGTTATATGGATTAAAATCAGTGACCGTGACGACGTCCTATGAATGCACTAATCCACACAACATAATTATCAAGTTTGGATGCTCCCTAAATATACAGAAATTGCAAATCTAAAAGAAAAGTGAGAAAGGTCAGTTTATCGTGTTTTATTTACAGTTTGACATAATAGTCTTAGCAACAAAACTAACACAAACATATGGATTAAGCCATCGGTTAAATAAACTTTTTAACATTAAATCCATGAAGTGCTTGCTTTGATACTTAAATCTACCCTGTATATTGATTGATTACACTGATAGGAGTTCAACTATAATATTGATCAATGCTTTATGTTATATTGAGGTATGATTGGGATTAAAACAATCAGATACCAGCTGATATCATATACCATAATAGAGTGTCTTAAAACAACGCAGACCATTAAATCATTTGTCATGTGACTATCAGACCTACCCCCCCCGCTACCCTCTTCTATTTTGTCCCTTCAATGTAGAACCTTGACATTGTCCCATAATGTTTAGCTATTTTGTTAAACTAGACATGTGTAAATATGACACGGATGCCCTCACTTTCCACTTTTGTTAAGTCAAAGACCAGAACTCTAGGTCAATCAGTAAAGAAGCAGTGCATGCCACAAGATATTGGGGACACAAAGACCAGAACTCTAGGTCAATCAGTAAAGAAGCAGTGCATGCCACAAGATATTGGGGACACAAAGACCAGAACTCTAGGTCAATCAGTAAAGAAGCAGTGCATGCCACAAGATATTGGGGACACAAAGACCAGAACTCTAGGTCAATCAGTAAAGAAGCAGTGCATGCCACAAGATATTGGGGACACAAAGACCAGAACTCTAGGTCAATCAGTAAAGAAGCAGTGCATGCCACAAGATATTGGGGACACAAAGACCAGAACTCTAGGTCAATCAGTAAAGAAGCAGTGCATGCCACAAGATATTTGGGACACAAAGACCAGACCTCTAGGTCAATCAGTAAAGAAGCAGTGCATGCCACAAGATATTTGGGACACATAGACAAGAACGAATCTAAGTGGGGGCATAAAAAGTTTGACATTTCAAGATCTTTTATAACATTGGTCCAAAGAATGACTTAACTGAACTGTGCCCCTACAGGGAACAAGGCTGTGACAATTGTTGGAATTCTGCTCTTTATGAATAAATCCAATCGAAAATTCCAAGATGCACAATGATGACTAATATTCCTATTAAGTTTCATTCCACTAAGTAAAATACTTATTGAGAACTTCAAACAAAGTAGGTTGGACAGACGGACGGACTGACGGACAGACGATAGTAATTCTAAGTGCTTCCCCGCTTGGTGGGGACACAAATATCTTTAAAGTTGTTTATGTGTTGAAAACAGTCATGTTTATTATATAGGTCAAGTCATGTTCATTTGTCAATAAGGGTCACTCCTGTTTATGTGTAGACAGGTGCCATTTGTGTTTAGACATTGACAGGGGTCGTTCAAGGTTAAGTGTTGATATGGGTCAGTCATGTTTAGGTTTCAGAAAGTGTCAGTCATATATACATGAGTTCCCTTATTAAGGAGCTATGCTGACTGTCAGTAATGTCATTCATTATAGGAACAAGCTAGCAATGAAGTAATGCAAGCTCTCCAACATTTGACCTTTGACATCAAGACTTGTGTTTGTGATGTTTTGCTATAGATTAGGTATATCCTTTCAAATGCTCTGTGCATGACAGCAGTAAACCCATACATTGATAAGTTAAATCTTGATGTCACATGTCATCTTATACAGTTATCACATGAGCTTAAAGCAAGGATGTCAATTTTTGGCAGCAGAGAGGCACAGTATATGACCCAAAGCAGAAATTCTGCAATTGACAAAAGTTTGTTAATGGGAGGTGAAAGGGGAATGTAACAGTTTTTGGTAAGTTTAACAATTTGGGATATCTACCAGGCCCCTAACTAGACCAAAACATTTAACTGATGTTAGGGGTCCAGGGGCATGCTCCCATAATACAGTAATGATGATACTATTTCAAACTTCCTTCCAGTTATTATTATATAAGTTATGTGTAGTTACAGGAACTGTTAGCAATAATCCATATAAAATAGGAATTTTAGTCTGGTCTTTCTCAAACTCAGAGTTATGCGTACAAATATGTTTTACTTCCATGTATTAAACAAGATTATTTATAGAACCGATGAATGCTCCCCAAATTATGTGACAAAACATGCCAACAGTATGCACATCATCTCTTAGGAGAAAAGCTTCCCATTAAGTCTGAGAAATAGCGCAGTCACAAATGCGGGATGGACGGACGCACACACATACGAATGCACAGACAAAGTAGCAGCTATATGCTTCTCCTTAAGGGAGCATAAAAACGTTAAACAGAAAGAGCATTTAAGTCATAATATTGTAATAATGCTGGGAAGTTAAGGAGTTATTTTCTTGCCTCTGGAGTGTTAACAAGGTTTTACTATAATTGACCTAGTGACCTATTTTTTGACCCCAGATGACCCAGTTTCGAACTTGGTCTAGATTATAATCAGACAAACATTCTGACCATGTCTCACATACATCAATTAAAAAATGTGACCTCTGGAGTGCTAACAAGTTTTACTATAATTTGACCTAGTGACCTAGTTTTTGACCCCAGATGACCAAGTTTCGAACTTGGTCTAGATTATATTCAGACAAACATTTGGATCATGTCTAAAATAAATCAAGTAAAACATGTGACATCTAGAGTGTTAACAAGTTTTTACTATAATTTGACCTAGTGACCTAGTTTTGGACCCCCACATGACCCAATTACGAACTTGGCCAAGATTTCATTGAGACGAACATTCTGACCAAGTTTCCTGCAGATCAGGTAAAAGATGTTTCCTCTAGAGGTGTTAACAATCTTACAAATTGTTGACGACGACTGACACAGGTCGATCCCAATAGCTCACCTTGAGCACTTCATGCTCAGGTGAGCTAAAAGCAACCTATTATACACAACTCTGTGCACAAAGACACTTATGACTGGTTCTCAGTTTGTACTTTATTGAATAATTTTATACAACAAGACAAGTTGGGTACCAATCCTGACACTTGTTATTCATTAATAACAAAAGGTGTATGAATTCTGTCAATTATTGAACTATATGAAGTATCAAGAACTGATGTCTAGCCAATTTCAGACTTGACTGGTTCCCTATTTCAGAGTATATCAACTATTACACTGAATGAACCAGAATCCAGACAACAATAACGGTACTCAAATTTTGAGTGATCATAATGAAATTAAAGACAATGATCAGGGTATTGGATGAAAGACAATGTAGACAAATAATAGGCGTGTACAATTTAAATGCCAAATGAACCAAGTAGCATTTGCTGATGTTTTGATTACAAAGTACAGTTATTGTCTTTGAATATATTTAACTTCAACTGGCGACAAGATTTTTATCAAAAATACGAAAAAATAACCCCAGTCTACTTCTAAATGTAGAAACCATATTTGTTTATCTATCTGTCTAAAAAGAAAAAAAGAAATAAATAGTGATTACCATGTATTTTGAAAACTGTGATAAAGACCATTATACATGTACAGAATTACTTTATAAGCCACCTTCCAGCCATGGTTAACTTCAATAGAACTTGGTTTTTGAGTTCTTCGACAGTTTTTCGTATATACTAATCAAAACTTCTAATGCACCACTATAATTGTCAGTTATTAGATTTATTTTCTGTCGCAAAACAGTGAAAACATTATATAAGGTTTTAATTGAGATATCAATGTAAGATGTGACTAAATTTCCAGAATCTTCCAAGAGTTAGTGCAAAAATGACCTAAGCTACCAAAACGTCATTCTTGTCCTGCACGTGAAACTTGTGCATCTGTCAGCTGAGTAATCGCCGTGTTTGACACAATATCGATAGTCTATTCAACTCGTGTATTTGAAAAGGTAACACTACAATTTAAAATGGTAAGACTGAGTGTTGAAAAGTGGGGCATAGCGAGTACTATTGAGTATGTATGGGAGGAGCTCAAAGGGTGGGTTAGGCAAGGTGCAGCCACAGGATCTGCAGCAACTAGAGGCAGCCTAGATGGAGGAATGGCAAAACATTCCCATGAGAGTTATTCGCAACAACATTAACTCAATGCAAAGAAGATGTACAGCGGTCATCAATGCAAGAGATGGACATACCAGATATTGAATACCAAACCTTTTTCTCACATTTTCGTTTTTGACCCCTACCTCACATTACAAGCAGTAACTCTTTCATGTTAAGATTTGGTTATGAATTTGTTATTGAACTCTGTATATGAATACTTAAAGCACACATTCCATTAAATTTTACTATAGTAATGGTAATTACTGAAATGAAAAAAAATAGCATAACCAAAGTGGTGCGTTAGCAGTTTTGATTAGTATATATAATATTGCAGTCAGATTTCCTATACTACACCTATGCTTAAAAATCTAATACCCCTTGATTTGCAGCCAACCCATCCACCAGGCCAACTGTGTGTGTGTGTGGGGGGGGGGGGGGGGGGTAGGGGTTAATAGGATCTAGAAATGTTAAGACATTGCAATACTAAATGTAAATTTACAACATATAAAACGAAGCAAAACTTTTTCCTTATAACCATTCAAACATATTCCAAATAGAGGAAAATGTCATCTTTTGTTAAATATGTTTATTAAAGCTTCCAAATAAATTTTAACTTAAGTGATAACCAACAGGATCAATGGTAGAGCAACACATTCAATATTGACAGAAAATTGATCATTAATATTGTTAATCAATACATACAATACACAATCACCAGGAAAAATTATCATCCTAGGCAACAATGCATTCACCACCAAGATTAGAAACCCAGTATGCAAGAATCAATGTTCAGTTTTCTAATTGAAAAACAATATGAGGGATCAATCTTTCCTAGACATCCCACTGTAGCTGTTCCTAGACATCCCACTGTAACTGTTCCTAGACATCCCACTGTAACTGTTCCTAGACATCCCACTGTAGCTGTTCCTAGACATCCCACTGTAGCTGTTCCTAGACATCCCACTGTAACTGTTCCTAGACATCCCACTGTAGCTGTTCCTAGACATCCCACTGTAACTGTTCCTAGACATCATCCCACTGTAACTGTTCCTAGACATCCCACTGTAACTGTTCCTAGACATCCCACTGTAACTGTTCCTAGACATCCCACTGTACCTGTTCCTAGACATCATCCCACTGTAACTGTTCCTAGACATCCCACTGTAACTGTTCCTAGACATCCCACTGTAACTGTTCCTAGACATCCCACTGTAACTGTTCCTAGACATCCCACTGTAACTGTTCCTAGACATCCCACTGTAACTGTTCCTAGACATCCCACTGTAACTGTTCCTAGACATCCCACTGTAACTGTTCCTAGACATCCCACTGTAACTGTTCCTAGACATCCCACTGTAGCTGTTCCTAGACATCCCACTGTAACTGTTCCTAGACATCCCACTGTAACTGTTCCTAGACATCCCACTGTAACTGTTCCTAGACATCCCACTGTAACTGTTCCTAGACATCCCACTGTAACTGTTCCTAGACATCCCACTGTAACTGTTCCTAGACATCCCACTGTAACTGTTCCTAGACATCCCACTGTAACTGTTCCTAGACATCCCACTGTAACTGTTCCTAGACATCCCACTGTAACTGTTCCTAGACATCCCACTGTAACTGTTCCTAGACATCCCACTGAAACTGTTCCTAGACATCCCACTGTAACTGTTCCTAGACATCCCACTGTAACTGTTCCTAGACATCATCCCACTGTAACTGTTCCTAGACATCCCACTGTAACTGTTCCTAGACATCCCACTGTAACTGTTCCTAGACATCCCACTGTAACTGTTCCTAGACATCCCACTGTAACTGTTCCTAGACATCCCACTGTAACTGTTCCTAGACATCCCACTGTAACTGTTCCTAGACATCATCCCACTGTAACTGTTCCTAGACATCCCACTGTAACTGTTCCTAGACATCCCACTGTAACTATTCCTATACATCCCACTGTAACTGTTCCTAGACATCCCACTGTAACTGTTCCTAGACATCCCACTGTAACTGTTCCTAGACATCCCACTGTAACTGCCACACTGACAGTTTACATTCTACGAAATGAACTCGCAAGTTTGATGATTGCACTTTTGAAGTGTAGAAATGATGGCCACTATGATCTTTAAAATGTTGAAATGTACCAGGCTGGTGATTGTGACCCTTGAAATATGAAACTGTCAGCAGCAACCACAGTCTTTAAAATGTAGAAATGCACCAGACTGGTGACTGCAGCCTTTAAAATGCAGAAATATACCAGCTGGTGACTGCAGCCTTTAACATGTAGAAATGTACCAGGCTTGTGACTGCAGCCTTTAAAATGTAGAAATATACCAGGCAGGTAACTGCAGCCTTTAAAATGTAAACATTATACCAGCTGGTTACTGCAGCCTTTAAAATGTTGAAATGTACCAGGCTGGTGACTGCAGCCTTTAAAATGTAAAAAATATACCAGCTGGTAACTGCAGCCTTTAAAATGTTGAAATGTACCAGGCTGGTGACTGCAGCCTTTAAAATGTAGAAATATACCAGGCAGGTGACTACAGCCTTTAAAATGTAGAAATATACCAGGCAGTTTACCGCAGCCTTTAAAATGTAGAAATGTGCTAAAAACTTATAAATGCTTCGCTTGTTAAATATGACATCAACCAGACTAGACAACATTGTTCCACAAGGATGCCATTTTGTGCAGCAAAGCTAGCACTGTCAGCTCACACAGCCTGATCTACTGATAGTGACTACTTTGTGCAGCAAAGCAAGCACTGTCAGCTCACACAGCCTGATCTACTGATAGAGACTACTTTGTGCAGCAAAGCTAGCACTGTCAGCTCACACAGCCTGATCTACTGATAGTGACTACTTTGTGCAGCAAAGCTAGCACTGTCAGCTCACACAACCTGATCTACTGATAGAGACTACTTTGTGCAGCAAAGCTAGCACTGTCAGCTCACACAGCCTGATCTACTGATAGAGACTACTTTGTGCAGCAAAGCTAGCACTGTCAGCTCACACAGCCTGATCTACTGATAGTGACTACTTTGTGCAGCAAAGCTAGCACTGTCAGCTCACACAACCTGATCTACTGATAGAGACTACTTTGTGCAGCAAAGCTAGCACTGTCAGCTCACACAACCTGATCTACTGATAGAGACTACTTTGTGCAGCAAAGCTCATTTAAAAAAAGAGATGCGTCATTTTCTGATTAATTAATTCATTGTTTCATTAATTATTGAAAATCACTTGAGGCTATGTATAAAGTTTCGCAAAAAATATATACTAGAATTAAGTACAGCATCAGAATCAATACTTTAACATCAGCAATATCAATTTACGATTTTAAATTATTGAACATACAGTAATTTGAGTGAACTTAATCAGTTTTCCTGGCTTCCAAACTGTATTAACTGGTTTAGTCCCACAAGTAGAAACAAACTTCCCTGCACAAATCAAAATTTCGTGGTAGTGAGAATACGGGAGTGAGAACAAGATCGAGAGCATGTGGGGCAACTTCAAACAAATACCACTTTATTTAACTTAGGCTTAATGAAAAAATATGTGTGTTTCCGATTTCCTGACCTTTCCTAATATTTGACCTCTAATGAAGGTCATTATCATATAAACGAGACAAGTATGGGTTCAGCATTAAAATTGACCAATGGCAAGGCTGTATTCTGAGACAGGTCTCCAAACTCAGTTTTATAACATTGGGCTTAGTATTAAATTTGCAATAAATTATTTAAGAGTCTCTTTCTAAGTTGGAAGTGTAAGTTATTATCATGCAGATGCTAAATGTTTATGTGTGTTTTTATGTGTGTTTTTTCTGCTCAAAATAAAAAAAATCATTCACAACTGAGAAGGATTAGCAGTCAAAGGATTTAAATCAAATTTTACAATATTTCAGAACAAGACTACCATAACGACTATCCAGTTTAGTCTCTGATATAACGGTATTGCAAACAACAATCGGCATTAATGCACATACAGTAACATGTGTCCCATCAACTCATTGAAAAGATAACATGCAATACGATACCTGTTTAAGCATCCATTTGCAATTATCCGTCATTCAAAACCATACAAATAAAATTTATGAACAGTATGAGATCATTTATACTTATCTGAAATCAATTTCTGCTTATTATAACTCGGAAAATTATGATATGATAACATTGTGCAATACTTATTTATCACAATTTCCAAACATGGTAAAACAGAAATATATCAACCAATTTATTTGCAACAATCTTAGAGAGCCAAACTTTTCATTTAAATACAGCAGACTTGGATTTCATCAAGTCAGTCCAGGAATATCGACACTATACTCGTGTCCCCTAAGTCAGTCCAGGCGGTAATGGAATATGGACACTATACTCGTGTCCCCTAAGTCAGTCCAGGCGGTAATGGAATATCAACACTATACTCGTGTCCCCTAAGTCAGTCCAGGCGGTAATGGAATATCAACAATATACTCGTGTCCCCTAAGTCAGTCCAGGCGGTAATGGAATATCAACACTATACTCGTGTCCCCTAAGTCAGTCCAGGCGGTAATGGAATATCGACACTATACTCGTGTCCCCTAAGTCAGTCCAGGCATTAATGGAATATCGACACTATACTCGTGTCCCCTAAGTCAGTCCAGGCGGTAATGGAATATCGACACTTATGATACTCGTGTCCCCTAAGTCAGTCCAGGCGGTAATGGAATATCAACACTATACTCGTGTCCCCTAAGTCAGTACAGGCGGTAATGGAATATCGACACTATACTCGTGTCCCCTAAGTCAGTACAGGCGGTAATGGAATATCAACACTATACTCGTGTCCCCTAAGTCAGTCCAGGCGGTAATGGAATATCGACACTTATGATACTCGTGTCCCCTAAGTCAGTCCAGGCGGTAATGGAATATCGACACTATACTCGTGTCCCCTAAGTCAGTCCAGGCGGTAATGGAATATCGACACTATACTCGTGTCCCCTAAGTCAGTCCAGGCGGTAATGGAATATCGACACTATACTCGTGTCCCCTAAGTCAGTCCAGGCGGTAATGGAATATCGACACTATACTCGTGTCCCCTAAGTCAGTCCAGGCGGTAATGGAATATCGACACTATACTCGTGTCCCCTAAGTCAGTCCAGGCGGTAATGGAATATTGACACTATACTCGTGTCCCCTAAGTCAGTCCAGGCGGTAATGGAATATTGACACTATACTCGTGTCCCCTAAGTCAGTCCAGGCGGTAATGGAATATTGACACTATACTCGTGTCCCCTAAGTCAGTCCAGGCGGTAATGGAATATTGACACTATACTCGTGTCCCCTAAGTCAGTCCAGGCGGTAATGGAATATCAACACTATACTCGTGTCCCCTCAGTCAGTCCAGGCGGTAATGAAATATCGACACTATACTCGTGTCCCCTAAGTCAGTCCAGGTGGTAATGGAATATCGACACTATACTCGTGTCCCCTAAGTCAGTCCAGGCGGTAATGGAATATCGACACTATACTCGTGTCCCCTAAGTCAGTCCAGGCGGTAATGGAATATCAACACTATACTCGTGTCCCCTAAGTCAGTCCAGGTGGTAATGAAATATCGACACTATACTCGTGTCCCCTAAGTCAGTACAGGCGGTAATGGAATATCGACACTATACTCGTGTCCCCTAAGTCAGTACAGGCGGTAATGGAATATCAACACTATACTCGTGTCCCCTAAGTCAGTCCAGGCGGTAATGGAATATCGACACTTATGATACTCGTGTCCCCTAAGTCAGTCCAGGCGGTAATGGAATATCGACACTATACTCGTGTCCCCTAAGTCAGTCCAGGCGGTAATGGAATATCGACACTATACTCGTGTCCCCTAAGTCAGTCCAGGCGGTAATGGAATATCGACACTATACTCGTGTCCCCTAAGTCAGTCCAGGCGGTAATGGAATATCGACACTATACTCGTGTCCCCTAAGTCAGTCCAGGCGGTAATGGAATATCGACACTATACTCGTGTCCCCTAAGTCAGTCCAGGCGGTAATGGAATATCGACACTATACTCGTGTCCCCTAAGTCAGTCCAGGCGGTAATGGAATATTGACACTATACTCGTGTCCCCTAAGTCAGTCCAGGCGGTAATGGAATATTGACACTATACTCGTGTCCCCTAAGTCAGTCCAGGCGGTAATGGAATATTGACACTATACTCGTGTCCCCTAAGTCAGTCCAGGCGGTAATGGAATATTGACACTATACTCGTGTCCCCTAAGTCAGTCCAGGCGGTAATGGAATATTGACACTATACTCGTGTCCCCTAAGTCAGTCCAGGCGGTAATGAAATATCGACACTATACTCATGTCCCCTAAGTCAGTCCAGGCGGTAATGAAATATCGACACTATACTCGTGTCCCCTAAGTCAGTCCAGGCGGTAATGGAATATTGACACTATACTCGTGTCCCCTAAGTCAGTCCAGGCGGTAATGAAATATCAACACTATACTCATGTCCCCTAAGTCAGTCCAGGCGGTAATGGAATATCGACACTATACTCGTGTCCCCTAAGTCAGTCCAGGCGGTAATGGAATATCGACACTATACTCATGTCCCCTAAGAGGGAGAAATAATCGCTAAGTGTCTGTAAAGGAATCTATTTTAGACGTATTTCTACATGTAGATAGCCTTGAGTTTTGTCAAAATATGCTAAGTACTACTTAGTAGTAATTATTTTCGAAAATCTGTAGTAAATGCTTTCAAAACACTGCATTGTCACTTTTCTTACATGTTTTCCAAAACCACAAATACAAATGCCGATACCGGTATATTCTGTCCTGTCACGACATATGCACGGAGTTAGCGCTAGCATAGGAAATACCTGTATCAGACTCGTGTTGTGCTAGCATAGGAAATACCTGTATCAGACTCATGTTGTGCTAGCATAGGAAATACCTGTATCAGACTCATGTTGTGCTAGCATAGGAAATACCTGTATCAGACTCGTGTTAGTGCTAGCATAGGAAATACCTGTATCAGACTCATGTTAGTGCTAGCATAGGAAATACCTGTATCAGACTCATGTTAGTGCTAGCATAGGAAATACCTGTATCAGACTCGTGTTGTGCTAGCATAGGAAATACCTGTATCAGACTCATGTTAGTGCTAGCATAGGAAATACCTGTATCAGACTCATGTTAGTGCTAGCATAGGAAATACCTGTATCAGACTCATGTTAGTGCTAGCATAGGAAATACCTGTATCAGACTCATGTTAGTGCTAGCATAGGAAATACCTGTATCAGACTCATGTTAGTGCTAGCATAGGAAATACCTGTATCAGACTCATGTTAGTGTAGGAAATACCTGTATCAGACTCATGTTAGTGCTAGCATAGGAAATACCTGTATCAGACTCATGTTAGTGCTAGCATAGGAAATACCTGTATCAGACTCGTGTTGTGCTAGCATAGGAAATACCTGTATCAGACTCATGTTAGTGCTAGCATAGGAAATACCTGTATCAGACTCGTGTTGTGCTAGCATAGGAAATACCTGTATCAGACTCGTGTTGTGCTAGCATAGGAAATACCTGTATCAGACTCGTGTTGTGCTAGCATAGGAAATACCTGTATCAGACTCATGATTTGCAGTTCCAGGAAACTCTTAAGAAAAGTTACTTTGCAATGTTTTAGTGTACGGTTGCATGGAGGCATTAAAATGCCATTTTCTCAAAATAATTACTTTGCATATTTTGAAAATAATCATTAATCCATGGCCAATATTGAAATTATGATGATTGCTTTTTATTACTACAAATATCATTTGACAAACATTTTACATGCATTTTATCACATCAAATCATACTGACTCAATTTTTGTTTTTTTTATAAAATATGAGTAACTGAAAAATCTTGCGTTTAAGATCAAGATTGGATTAACGGTTGAAAAATCAGCCCCAAGGTCTACACTGAAGTGTTATGATTTCAACACCAACATTTCTTGTCTATACCTTAATTGAACTTATTATAATAAAAACTAATGTGTCCTTTCAAAATACCTTTATCTGTTGTTATAATTTTAATATCAAATATGGCAAAAAAATGGATTCATGTTAAATAAAGGCAAGATACTGGTAGTTTTGTGATGTCAACAGACAAGAACTAGTAATTAACAACCTTGTATTGAAATGCACCACAAATCTGCAAAAAGAATATCATTTAATAAGGTTAAATAATTTCATTTATTGATACGTTTAACATGAAATTGTCCACCAACTATTCACATAGCACAGCAAAATTCCTAGCCCCGCCATACGTGTCTCTATACTCCGACTTTTACACGCGTCTTTGTAACAGAGCCATGCACAAGCCTATAGTAAAAACCTGGGATTTTGCCGCATGTTTATGACTGCAAAAATTGTTGCTACGGTATCTGTCAATCAAACTCCGCCCATGGTGCGCAAGTAAACTTTCTACCTAACAAACTGGATGTTGACATTCGCGCTCCCACCAATTTCGCCTGTCAAAGTAGCAATTCAATATGTATTTTAACGTTGAAACAACTTTTGATCGGATTCGTGATAGATATTACTTTCAGTATTGGCTCAAGGAGGAGCAATAGCAATATCGACAGTGATCTGGGTAGGGTAATAACTACGTAAGTGCACACCGCCTCCGCAGCAACCCTCCCATCTCCTTTTGTAACAGGTGCTCAATTCACTATTTTTTTTACAAAACAAGTCGTATACATGAAAATCTTGTGTCGAAAAGACAAATAAATCAACGAAAAGCTACAATTTTCTGTCGTACAGTTTTTGTTGCATGCAAAGCATATATATGTTCACGAAAATAAGAGTAAATGCAGTGGAAAGACCGACGGAGTCCAACTTCTATTGACTTTTGTGAATGGTTTAGCAGGACGTTGTACAGCGACAGTATAGAGATGTGACGTCCGTGGCTGGACTACAAAATTCCTTACCCCTAGTCTGTTACCCAGAATGCAGTTTGAGAAGGAATTGAGAGGATTTAAGGATCTTGTTATCTTAAAAACAGAACCAAACAGGGCACTTAAAGAGTCATATACAGAGTTCAAAGGCATTAACTGCTCATTGACTTTTATGCTGATAATGACTTGACAAATTGTATGTTGCCTTACATTTCAAAATATCAATAGACTGGTACAATGTATTCATTTAACATAGCCTGGAAACCAGTTCTTATGTCAACCAGACTGGTTTAAAAAACATAGCCAAACCTAGAAACAAAACAAAGAAAAGAAGAAAATTAGTCAAATACCCAACACTTAGATAGGAAGATTACAAGAAAAGACAAGATCAATAAACAAGAAGGCCAGTAGATGCACATCAGAATATAAGCAAATTTGACGAGGACAAAAATATAAATCCATTGAAAGGAACTATGTGACTGTCTTAACACATATATAGTGTGCTTCAAAGTTCCAACCATGATATCTTTTCATTAGCAACCATCGAGGACAAGTGCAGAGCCAAATGCAAATAAAAGAGCAGTCTGACACAGCACGCTCGGCAATGAAATCTACGAAAAATGTTGAGACCAGATAATTTTGAGGGAATATATTTTGCATTGGATGGCTTTACAGTTTAACAGGGGTGACAAGAGAGCCAAATCCTCAATCCTGAAAACTAAGCACTGGGGGGGGGGGATCTGGGGCTGCAAGGGACCAAGTCATAGTAAAAAATAGAACAGTTCCAAGTTAACAAACATTACCCCCATTTATATTGATCTGATAATAGATCTGTGGGGCTCTGAATCCAGATTTCTGGAATTTTGACTTCCATGTGTTTAAGTAAATTACACAAGTAGGACAGGAAATACCACAAAGTGCAGTCAGCCTAAAAGTACAAGGGGACATGAAAACAATTACAAGGAGAACAAAAGGGACACAATACACAAACATAAAACAATACTACATTAATACAGTAATATTGTAAAAAAGTTTTCAAATACCTAACAGGCAATCGTTAACAAATCCATTTGTTTCACTAAATAATGGGTGACAAAGTTTTTATAATTAAAATCTAACACAAAGTTTAACGCACAAACAAACTCGTACTGGAGTAGGTGCTCTCTATTCAACAGCTAAACAAATAAAATGTAAACGATCACTAGCTTCCGAAGAATATAAATGATATTTTCAATTTTCGCTTTACAAACGAATCAATATTTACACAATTGTCGGGTAGACTACGTCGTCGGTGATTGATTATTACTTCAAACAACTATAAAACCTAATTGCAGCAACTGTATACATAAATGTACGAGAATCGCTGTAAGAGGGAAATAAAAGTGTACAGTGATATCGGCTTTTTTCTATTAATTGGCTATATTCATAATCAACTCTAAAAATAAATAGAATCAATATGTTTACTGATGATTTCTTTGATTAAGATGAGTCCAAACATTTATTTTGAGTATGAGAAAAGGCGAATGAACTAGTTAATACAATATGCTGTCTACGTCAAAGACAGTCTATGCATAGAATTCAATTAAAAACCACTTATGCAAGATTTATTGGATCACTTTGAAGACTTTCACTAGTATTGACAAAATTGGCAGCAAGAAATGGTCCACTTTATATCACAACAAAAGGTATTTAATGCTTCCAACATCCAAACTGAACATTTGAAAGTACTAGCATTTAGTGTTGTATTTTCGTTAATAATCATGTCAGGACTTAGCTCTCTACTTCATACTTCAAGTGAAAGTTTACCTACAAAGTGTGCAGGAAATATAAATGTCTGTCTCCCTACTAAGTGTAGACCGCACACCAGTAAATATTCTACTATGTGTCAACTATAGTTTTAACTAGCATCAATTAAAGCTTTACAAGCATTAACAATAGTTTTAACTATCGTCAATTAAAGCTTTAACAAGTGTCAACACTAGTTTTAACTAGAAAGTGTCGATTATAGCTTTCACAAAATGTAAATTATAGTTTTAACTTGGCATCAATAATAACTTAAACAAGTGCTAGTTATATTTTTAACTAGCGTTGATTAAAGCTTTAACAAGTGTCAACTATAGGTCTAACTAGCATCAATTGCACTTTAAACAAGTGTCAACTTTGAACCAGCATTGATTATGGCTTTAACAAATGTCAAGTATAGTTTTAAGTAGCATCAATAATAACTTTAACAAGCGTCAAAATTAATATAGTTTTAACAAATGTCAACCATAGATTTAATAACTATCTACAAAAGTTCAATCACTATTCAACAGATTACAGATTATCACTGTATTTTTACATGAACATAAAAACCTAAATCTATAGCTGTCATTCAAACCTAAATCTATAGCTGTCATTCAAACCTAAATCTATAGCTGTCATTCAAACCTAAATCTATAGCTGTCATTCAAACCTAAATCTATAGCTGTCATTCAAACCTAAATCTATAGCTGTCATTCAAACCTAAATCTATAGCTGTCATTCAAACCTAAATCTATAGCTGTCATTCAAACCTAAATCTATAGCTGTCATTCAAACCTAAATCTATAGCTGTCATTCAAACCGAAATCTATAGCTGTCTTTCAAGTCTTCATTCATACAAAGTTCATACATAATTTTGCTATTCCAATCAACTACTCAGGTAATTCAGTGCATTGTGTTTCACATACAGTTCTGGTATATATAAATTTGTGCCCTGTATGATCATAAAATTGAGGTTAAATCAAGGATTAAGCTATAATAATACTGCTTAATCTGGTGTATTGAGCCATGAAAATGGAAACATAAGCATTAAATAACAGCAGACAATACAACTATGTCATTGTTTAAACAGTGTAGTAAGTCTTCACAATTCTATGGATGCCCAAGTCCCTCAAAACCGCTGAGCTGTAGTTTTTGTACAGTATTTATTCGTGAACATAAAAGATGACACATTATCAATGACAACTAAGCAGATTTTAGACCAATATCGACCTTGTTCCTCAAAATATGAACAACAAAACAAAACACATTGACCCATAAGGTTCGATATGCACAGTAACATTTTATTATTATTTTGTATAAATTTGCTTGTATTTATAATACAAATGTATATTTCTTTATGCACAACTGTTTGCTGAGGTCAATCTTCACATCAAATGATTGCTACCCTAATTTGTAAAATCTGCATGTTTTTTTTTTCAAATTTATAATTGCTTGAAATGTTTACAATATTTTTTTTTTTTTGTATTCTTATAATTTTTAAGTATAAACATTAATTTTCTTAATGCCACATGTAAAGTCTAAGTCCCACCATCACTACTTTGGGTGGCGAATGTAGAAATCATGGACATTCCTCATAATTCTTACAGGGATCTTGTTTGGAGTCCTGGTTATTCGGGGCAGTTCTCCTTTATTCGCGGGCGGGCCACGACAGTTTTGAAATGTTCAAAATATTTGTGGTCAAGTGACGATTTAAGTGTGTTCGTACTGCATTCTTACTCCGTTCATACTGGTGCGTACTGGCATTCTTCCCCTATCATAGCGATTTGTGATGGTGGCTGTCAATCATTTTCTCACGCTCTAAGCAGAATGTAGTACGCTATACCACGAACCACTACACGTACAGTAGGAACCCAGTATTCATATAGCTTTCATGTCGCAATCGTGGTGGTTCACAGTGGTTCGTGGTGGTTTGTACTGATTTGTGGACATTCCTACAGCATTCTTACTGTGATTGTAGTGAGTTCATGGTGGTGCGTACTGATTCGTGGAATTCCTACAGCATTCTTACTGTGATTGTAGTGAGTTCATGGTGGTTCGTACTGATTCGTGGACATTCCTACAGCATTCTTACTGTGATTGTAGTGAGTTCTTGGTGGTTCGTACTGATTCGTGGACATTCCTACAGCATTCTTACTGTGATTGTAGTGAGTTTGTGGTGGTTTGTACTCATTCGTGGACATTCCTACAGCATTCTTACTGTGATTGTAGTGAGTTCTTGGTGGTTCGTACTGATTCGTGGACATTCCTACAGCATTCTTACTGTGATTGTAGTGAGTTCATTGTGGTTTGTACTGATTCGTGGACATTCCTACAGCATTCTTACTGTGATTGTAGTGAGTTCATTGTGGTTTGTACTGATTCGTGGACATTCCTACAGCATTCTTACTGTGATTGTAGTGAGTTCATGTGGGTTCGTTCTGGTTCTTCTTAATTCTTGTTGGAAGCGTACTTCGTTCTTACTGCTGTCTCACTGCATTCTAGTGGCATTCGTACCAATGCGTACAATATACGTACGGCATGCGTAGGGAACTCTCTCTAGGAAAGTACATGGTGAACCACTACGACTTTTTCATTCTTCCCTATTCGCCGGCATTCGTGCCCAAAGTCATGACAGTGGGTCTGGGGCTTTAGATAAGTTTAATGTACTGTAACTTAATTTGATACCTTCTATAAATAAAACATATTATTATTATTATCATTAATTTACATGATGCAAATATTTTAAACAAAAACTTTGTAATTTTGCAGAGATTTTTATTACCTTACCTACAGATTTCAGTAAATCTATCCACATTGTGAGAATGATTATCAAGTATTCATCAATTACAAATAAAACATATTGTGATGATTTGCACAAAGCCCCTGGTTAGTAGACTACAAGTATTATTGAGTACAGTTTGTTTAAATTAATGACATAAATGCATTACTATCTTAAGTAGACAAATATATCATCTTCAGTTTACATATTATAACGACAGCACAGGGCTAAATCATCAGCTGAACGTGGTTAGTATAACCGCAAGGGTTTTAATACCAAGCCAAAAGAGAATCTTCGAAAATCTCCCGACAGCCCACACATTTAAATATTATAATACATATTTAATAGATTCGTTCATTTTCCACTTGATTGCAAGGTACGCTTGATTACGATTCCTTGCAATTAACCTGGGTGACAATTCATTAAATCGACAAACAAACCACAAACAGAAGTACGAGTATTGTAGGTGTCCAATAATACATCTACATGTGCCAACAAATCTTTCTGATCAAGCAGTGTGAAGTTCTATGTAAGCCACAAGCAAACCACAAATGTAAACAGTGACAACTTATTTTAATGAGAACCTTAGTGGAAGCTATGAGATATTGATTACTAATCTTAACTGACAATTAGATAATAATCTGAAAATCCCCCAGCTTTGGTATATTAATAGAAATTTATATATGATCCCAATGACTTCAAACCCACAACCCTACAACAAGCACTGAAGCACAGAAAATTTCAACAAAAAGTCCTTATGTGTCTGAGACATAATATATGTCACATTAGTTGGCTGTGATTGGGTAGAATTATGTGTCTGAGACATAATATATGTCACGTTAGTTGGCTGTGATTGGGTAGAATTATGTGTCTGAGACATAATATATGTCACGTTAGTTGGCTGTGATTGGGTAGAATTATGTGTCTGAGACATAATATGTGTCACATTAGTTGGCTGTGATTGGGTAGAATTATGTGTCTGAGACATAATATATGTCACGTTAGTTGGCTGTGATTGGGTAGAATTATGTGTCTGAGACATAATATATGTCACGTTAGTTGGCTGTGATTGGGTAGAATTATGTGTCTGAGACATAATATATGTCACGTTAGTTGGCTGTGATTGGGTAGAATTATGTGTCTGAGACATAATATATGTCACGTTAGTTGGCTGTGATTGGGTAGAATTATGTGTCTGAGACATAATATATGTCACGTTAGTTGGCTGTGATTGGGTAGAATTATGTGTCTGAGACATAATATATGTCACGTTAGTTGGCTGTGATTGGGTAGAATTATGTGTCTGAGACATAATATATGTCACGTTAGTTGGCTGTGATTGGGTAGAATTATGTGTCTGAGACATAATATATGTCACGTTAGTTGGCTGTGATTGGGTAGAATTATGTGTCTGAGACATAATATATGTCACGTTAGTTGGCTGTGATTGGGTAGAATTATGTGTCTGAGACATAATATATGTCACGTTAGTTGGCTGTGATTGGGTAGAATTATGTGTCTGAGACATAATATATGTCACGTTAGTTGGCTGTGATTGGGTAGAATTATGTGTCTGAGACATAATATATGTCACGTTAGTTGGCTGTGATTGGGTAGAATTATGTGTCTGAGACATAATATATGTCACGTTAGTTGGCTGTGATTGGGTAGAATTATGTGTCTGAGACATAATATATGTCACGTTAGTTGGCTGTGATTGGGTAGAATTATGTGTCTGAGACATAATATATGTCACGTTAGTTGGCTGTGATTGGGTAGAATTATGTGTCTGAGACATAATATATGTCACGTTAGTTGGCTGTGATTGGGTAGAATTATGTGTCTGAGACATAATATATGTCACGTTAGTTGGCTGTGATTGGGTAGAATTATGTGTCTGAGACATAATATATGTCACGTTAGTTGGCTGTGATTGGGTAGAATTATGTGTCTGAGACATAATATATGTCACGTTAGTTGGCTGTGATTGGGTAGAATTATGTGTCTGAGACATAATATATGTCACGTTAGTTGGCTGTGATTGGGTAGAATTTTTTTTCCAAAAAAGCTCTAGTTCTTATTTTATTTCAAATGTCCTCTAGTTAGCCTTGTGCCTTGGACACCAATACATAATATGAGTCAGAACAACTTCTTTCATGATATAAATTCACATAAAGGCCTCCACTTCTCCCATTTCTATGGAAAGAAATCAGACAATCATCAGTGATTAAATCATTATTTCCTAAACTAGCTACAATTGTGTGCTGGTTCAATATACTGGTAGTTGGCTTCCTTTCTTGTGTCAATGATTCTTGCTGGTAGTTGGCTACCTTTCTTGTGTCAATGATTCTTGCTGGTAGTTGGCTACCTTTCTTGTGTCAATGATTCTTGCTGGTAGTTGGCTACCTTTCTTGTGTCAATGATTCTTGCTGGTAGTTGGCTACCTTTCTTGTGTCAATGATTCTTGCTGGTAGTTGGCTACCTTTCTTGTGTCAATGATTCTTGCTGGTAGTTGGCTACCTTTCTTGTGTCAATGATTCTTGCTGGTAGTTGGCTACCTTTCTTGTGTCAATGATTCTTGCTGGTAGTTGGCTACCTTTCTTGTGTCAATGATTCTTGCTGGTAGTTGGCTACCTTTCTTGTGTCAATGATTCTTGCTGGTAGTTGGCTACCTTTCTTGTGTCAATGATTCTTGCTGGTAGTTGGCTACCTTTCTTGTGTCAATGATTCTTGCTGGTAGTTGGCTACCTTTCTTGTGTCAATGATTCTTGCTGGTAGTTGGCTACCTTTCTTGTGTCAATGATTCTTGTATCAAATTTGTTCAGTTATATCATAGGGTCTTACTAATTATTTCGACACTTATCCGAGATCAAAACACAATGCATGAATCATGTGTAATAAGTACTTATAAAATTAATGAGTCATAACGTTGTTGGCTTTCATTTAAATGACCAAAGTAGTGTAGTGGACAAGTTCAAAGACATATAGAAAACATCTTTATCCTAACACATGTCAATAGCAACAACAACTATAGTCATCAAAAGCACACAGACCATCACAATCATCATAACAAAAATTGTCCTCACTGACATCACCATAACAACAACTACCATCATTATCGTGATAACAAATATCATCATTATTGGACAACAACTATCATCATTATTGTGACAACAACTGTTATCATTAGTGTGACAACAACTATCATCATTATCGTGACAACAACTATCATCAATATTGTGACAACAACTATCATCAATACTGTGACAACAACTATCATCATTATTGGACAACAACTATCATCATTATCGTGACAACAACTATCATCATTATCGTGACAACAACTATCATCATTATTGGACAACAACTATCATCATTATCGTGACAACAACTATCATCAATATCGTGACAACAACTATCATCATTATTGGACAATAACTATCATCATTATTGGACAACAACGATCATCATTATTGGACAACAACTATCATCATTATTGGACAACAACTATCATCAATATCGTGACAACAACTATCATCATTATCGTGACAACAACTATCATCATTATCGTGACAACAACTATCATCAATATCGTGACAACAACTATCATCATTATCGTGACAACAACTATCATCATTATCGTGACAACAACTATCATCATTATCGTGACAACAACTATCATCAATATCATGACAACAACTATCATCATTATTGTGATAACAACTATCATCATTATAGTGACAACAACTATCATCATTATCGTGACAACAACTATCATCATTATCGTGACAACAACTAACATCATTATCGTGACAACAACTATCATCATTATCGTGACAACAACTATCATCATTATTGGACAACAACTATCATCATTATTGTGATAACAACTATCATCATTATCGTGACAACAACTATCATCATTATTGTGATAACAACTATCATCATTATAGTGACAACAACTATCATCATTATCGTGACAACAACTATCATCATTATCGTGACAACAACTAACATCATTATCGTGACAACAACTATCATCATTATCGTGACAAAAACTATCATCATTATTGGACAACAACTATCATCATTATTGTGATAACAACTATCATCATTATCGTGACAACAACTATCATCATTATCGTGACAACAACTATCATCATGATTGGACAACAACTATCATCATTATTGTGATAACAACTATCATCATTATAGTGACAACAACTATCATCATTATCGTGACAACAACTATCATCATTATTGGACAACAACTATCATCATTATCGTGACAACAACTATCTTATTATCGTGACAACAACTATCATCATTATCGTGACAACAACTATCATCATTATTGGACAACAACTATCATCATTATTGTGATAACAACTATCATCATTATCTTGACAACAACTATCATCATTATCGTGACAACAACTATCATCATTATCGTGACAACAACTATCATCATGATTGGACAACAACTATCATCATTATTGTGACAACAACTATCATCATTATCGTGACAACAAATATCATCATTATCGTGACAACAACTATCATCATTATCATGACAACAACTATCATCATTATTGTGACAACAACTATCATCATTATCGTGACAACAACTATCATCATTATCATGACAACAACTATCATCATTATTGGACAACAACTATCATCATTATCGTGACAACAACTATCATCATTATTGTGACAACAACTATCATTATTGTGACAACAACTATCATCATTATTGGACAACAACTATCATCATTATCATGACAACAACTATCATCACAATCAATATTAGGACAACTATCATAACAACAAATCACCATGATGACAACTATCATCATCATCATAATGACAACAACTCGTTTATCAACAAAATATTACCACCACTTCTTACTGCAACCAACATCAGCAGCAGTCTTGTTGTCATTTATATAAATATAATAAAAATCCACACACCATTGGAAACAACCTGTGATAATTGCACACAAACTCATCCTCAGCCTAAATTAAATACACAAACAGTTCCAGTGAGTGATATCCAAGTATAAATGCTGTTACAAATATACAACATGACAAGAAACATAGAATTATGCATTTGCATCCCTTCTTTATGTGTATTGATAAAAAACCCCGATATATATTCCCAACCAATATAGCAAGTCATTTAAAACTGTGATATGTTTTACTGCACTTTTATAGCAAATTGAACAATTTCCGAACTCTCTCACACATCAATGGTCAGGTGTCAGACAGTAATGACTGAATGGGTAAATGTAAATTAATGTTTTTTTTTTCTGAAGATGATACATTAGTATAATGTACCACAGTTCTTCTAAAGTGCACCACATTTAGTATAAAGTAGACTGTAGTTTTTCAATTAAGTGCACCACAAGTTGAAGCATACAATATACAATCTTTCTTCAATTAAAAGTACCAAATGTCAAAGTAAACAATATACCATAGTTCTTCAAAAAAGTGCACTATATGTCAAACGTCCCAATATAGAGCATGTGTTGAATTAAGTGCACTACATGTCATAGAAATATTGTGAATCAATGAAATATGAAGTCTATGCAAATGACCTTGATAATTTAAATATCAATCAAACTTTTGCCAGTTCACATGAATCAATCTTCATACTTTCTGTACAAGCTTACAATAATCAGTGCCTATATACTACATAGAAACTGAGCGGCAATCTTAAAGTACTAGTACTGCATTTTTAATAAATCTTGATTTAATACATCACATGTCAGTAACAGTTATCAATTTGTATTTTGGCAACCAATTACTTTGTGTTGTTGGGCAAAATATCTGCTGACTCATAATCGTCGGACAAATGTCATAACGAACATAATACAGTTCAATGCAATAAAATTATAATATTTGGCAACTATACGCAATTAATTCATTAAGCTCATAACGACACATGACAGGTCAATTTGAAAATATTAATCATGCGTTCTGTAAACTATGTTTACCCCAACGTTTTAACATTGTTTCTCATGTTGTGCTTATGCTAAAATGTTCAGTAAGTGAAGTACTGAAATCTTTGTCAATTATACTGTACCTTAGTGTTTCTTTGTCAATTATACTGTACCTTAGTGTTTCTTTGTCAATTATACTGTACCTTAGTGTTTCTTTGTCAATTATACTGTACCTTAGTGTTTTGCAATATCGAAATTAACTCTATATTAAAGTACAATTATCTTAAAATCTAGTTATGTTTTGAAACAATCAAATTACTCAATCAAGTAACAATTAAATTGTTTGCGACAATTTTTTGCAGTACCAGACACACACAGATCGATCCAAACTTTATACCAATCCCGGCGATCAATCAACAAACAAAACAAATGAACTGGAAACACAAACCCATCATTTGATCATAAATTTTACTTCCGTGACATACAGGTACACAGAGTTAATGGACTTGAACCATACTTTATCCTAGTATAAATAAACCAAACCATGTTCTGCTTCAATATGTAATAAACCATAAATACCGTTGGTTGTTACTTTTTAAAGCAATTCACAACATTCCTACAATTGTCAACAATTTTTTAGTTATATACAGTCAAATATCTTTCTGATTGGTACCTTTTTATAATGTCATACTTTTTCAGTGTAGCCTTTAACTACATGTAACATGGTTTTGCTATTTGCATATCAGTGTTCTGTAAACCAATCAGATCTAATATGTTAACCACTGAGGCAATTTCTCTTTAACCGAACAATGTTTGTAACCTTGATGCAGATGGGTTAATCTTTCGATAAAGGGTAAGTTACCATACCTAAATCCACTGATTTAGGTGAATTTACCGAAATCCATTTTGGATCTGTAATGACCAGCAATCGTAACCTCTCGGCATTTTTTTATGTAGCACAACAAATCCTAACCTTCAAATTGCGCCGACCATCTTTTTTCTAGATATTTCTTGTTTAAATAAATACAGTAAACTCCGTCTATAACAATATTCAGGGGACCATAAGAATCATATGTATCCAAACTTTGTTATATCCAATATTGACTTTTTTATGCAGACGAGATCAAAAGTAAGACAGGAACATAATATGCATGATTATGAAATGTGCATTGATTTACATCAGTAATAATAATAGCAATTCTAGTGTATCAATATTCAATTAATGTATAACAAATATATTACATTATTTGGACATCATCTGATCACAAGAAACCTCAACAACTTTTTGTAATTTGTGACTTAGTCAGCATTTAGCTAGCATTGTTTTTGTCAACTGTTTAATTAGACATGGCAAGTAAGTACTATGATTTTTCAGCTAGGGATCCTTGGACCCTCGTGTTTAACAAATTGGGGGTCTTTAGTAAATGTGTAGTGTCCCAGATATGCAGTTTGTACTTGACAAAGGTTTATGTGAGGGGATCCAGGGATGCACAGTAAGTGGACAATGGAAGTCCCTAGAAAGAAACGGGAGTCAGGAATTCAAGATTTCTGCATCAGGGAAATCCCGAGTAACAATAACTATGTGTATGTGTTACTATTGCACATGGTTTCAAGCAACTGAGCACATTTGAGCAAATCTAGATACCCCATTATGATGACAAGGCCATATAAAGTACTCTTATTACAGTCCAATACTTTTAATACTCTACAATGTTATGAAAGGAATGCAATTTAAATACACACCAGTTTAAAAAACATTGGGTGAACGGTTATAAAGTAGATGCAAAATATGTGAACAATTAAACATTGGGTGAACGGTTATAAAGTAGAAGCAAAATATGTGAACAATTAAACATTGGGTGAACGGTTATAAAGTAGAAGCAAAATATGTGAACAATTAAACATTGGGTGAACGGTTATAAAGTAGATGCAAAATATGTGAACAATTAAACATTGGGTGAACGGTTATAAAGTAGATGCAAAATATGTGAACAATTAAACATTGGGTGAACGGTTATAAAGTAGATGCAAAATATGTGAACAATTAAACATTGGGCAAACGGTTATAAAGTAGATGCAAAATATGTGAACAATTTATACATTGGGTGAACGGTTATAAAGTAGATGCAAAATATGTGAACAATTAAACATTGGGTGAACGGTTATAAAGTAGATGCAAAATATGTGAACAATTAAACATTGGGTGAATGGTTATAAAGTAGATGCAAAATATGTGAACAATTTATACATTGGGTGAATTGTTATAAAGTAGATGCAAAATATGTGAACAATTAAACATTGGGTGAACGGTTATAAAGTAGATGCAAAATATGTGAACAATTAAACATTGGGTGAACGGTTATAAAGTAGATGCAAAATATGTGAACAATTTATACATTGGGTGAACGGTTATAAAGTAGATGCAAAATATGTGAACAATTAAAACATTGGGTGAACGGTTATAAAGTAGATGCAAAATATGTGAACAATTAAACATTGGGTGAACGGTTATAAAGTAGATGCAAAATGTGTGAACAATTTAAACAATGACAATTTACAATTTTTCTCTTGGACTATTTGATAATCAAAACTTTCCAGTCAGTGACAGTAAATGTTTGTTTTTCAGTTCCCTGATATTGTTCAAACAAATGCACAACGTTTTAATACCCGTGCCTTAAGGGGACTGACATTTAGATTTATATCATTGTTATTTTTGAAACTGTCAATACTGGGCAATATTTGGACAAAAAATTAAGTTTGACTTGAATAGAGGACCGTACATTAGTGGTCATTTTTTATTAAATTTATTAAAACAAGTCTTCTAGAAATGATAAAAACAAGGCTTTGTCAATACAGTAGACATTGTATTAAGAGACCACCAGAGGGACGGCCAAAAAGTGGTCTCTTAATAAAGTGGTCTCTTAATAGATATCAACAAATATAATGAAAGTTAAGTACAAATGAATGTCAAACTGAACAATCAAAATGTATAAATACCATCCTCTTTCCATTCAAATGTATCTATGGTGTGAAACAAAGCTCGTAAACTTAAACCACTCTATCAGCTCACTAAGGCTGCATAGAACATTAAGTATATACAAGTGCCTAATTCTTAAATTCCACGTAAGTTATCCAATGTGACAAGGTTCATGTACTTTGAATAGTGTAGTTGCCTCGTGCTTAAAAGAATTTTCTTAGCACACGCGCAAACACAGACACACACATTTACACGGGTACATGATAATTTTCAGTCTATAAATAAATAACTTTACATTGTACTCATCACAGTAACACGAATCTGCGCATGGCGTGATGCCATGAATTCAGTGACGAAGTTTTGACAGCTATTAACTGGAATAATTCTAAAACTTTATTCAACATGCGTATTAAAACAGGCTGATAGTAATAAACGTTTTTCGGCGCAGTCGTACTAACATGGTTTTGCTAATTGCATATTCAGTGTTTTGTAAACCAATCAAATCTGACGTTAACCACCAAGGCAATTTCGCGCCATTTCTCTTCAATTTAAAAATACGTGTAACCTTGAAGCAGATTGGTTAACATTTTCTATAGTGTATTTAGAGATTTATCCAGCAAGTAGTGTTGTTATTCATCACAACGGGGAATTGTCCGGTGTTGGATTTAAGAAGACTTTCTTGGTTTTATGTACCAGTCGCGAACATTTATATTGTTTTAATCAGATAAATCGCTATGTAACAAGTTTATTAACATGGATGTGTGAGTTCACAACTTATGCGATAAGTAACGAGGAACTACATATATTGAAACAGACTATACTGTGTTTATGACTGATCACACTACGGAGTTATTTGTATCCTGCCGCTGTGATTATGGAAATTGCTAGAAAAACAAAATAATTCGAACGTAAGTGACTATCGCTTTGTTGGCATGCCAAATTTTTCCGATGCCTGTAAATGTGTAGTGATTTAAGGTCATTTAAACAGCTGTCTATGCGGAATCTGAGTATATTTTAAAATGCGTCATATCATTACTTGACATCTTGTTACTCGAATTCGCCACGCTAATAAATTTTGCAATACGTATCTGTACAATCCTCGATGTAAGAACGAAAAATTGCCTTTTGTAAATGCTAAAATTTTATTGACATGAAATAAAACCGATTAGCTAGATAGTCAAAATTTCCTTCTACACGAAAGGCTGTACATTGTTTACACATTTGATTGGTCTTAGCGCATGAAAATACCCTTCTACATTTTAGTAATAAACTCAGTTGTTACGTATGAATTTAGTATAAGGAACGAACGGTGATTTCGTTCACTGCGACTAAATCATTGGTTATAGCAATACAGCAGCGTGTGAATGTAACGATAGTGGAATCAAAGTGCTGTGTGGGAGCGTACTACGCAGTGATTTCGGGGTTTCTGTAGTATAGCGTAATTAAATGACAGGCAGTAGTAACATTAAGCATTCTTTTTGTTGAACCACGAATTTTAATCCCAGATTGCAACAAATGTCCAAACTTCAAGTTGCGCGGACCATCTTTTTAAAAGAGATTTCTTGTTTTCCATAAGGCAATGATTTTACGGGGTCTTTAAATGGATTACATACTAAACAAAGTGAATGTTTACACATTTGAACCCTGAGTTAAATTATGCGATGTGTTTTTGTCTGACATTTTCATTCTCTCAGTGAGTATAAAAAAGTTTGTCAGCATGACGATCTTTCAAAAAAAGATAAAAGCGGGCGAGTCGGCACACAAATTACATCTGGCATATTTCTTCTCAGGACATCGTAATGTAAAAAAACGGTGACATCAAGCAACGTAAGTCGCTTAGCAACGACGTTACATGAACTTGGTTCTTGTAGAAATTATGATTGTTATATTGTGTGATCCATTTACATTTGAGACTTAATTATATGCCATGATTTTTACATGACGTTTTATAACCTGGTCGCATTTATCACACCTAATTGTTTTTTCAATTGTTTAAAGGACAATGCGCGAATGCAGTTGTAAATAAGGTGTGAAATTGCCCAATGGGATTAAGTGCATGTGGTCGTTTAATGGATTATTTAACTATCTTTTATACCTGTCGTGACTGGTTTAATGCAGTCGCTGGTCGCGTTATAGAAAAGTCGTTTAATAGATACTATTTATATAGTAAAAACGCTTGGGCGGGAATTTAAGAGGTCGTTTAATACAAAAGTCGCTTTATACAGGTGGTCGCTCGAGCAATGACTACTGTATTTGCAATATCTTCATCATAACATTGACATCCTATATGCATACAAGATATGACATAAATCAAAATGAAACAATATCAACAGTATTTAAGCAAATCTATGTCAAGTTTGTTTCGTTGTGATGTCATGCACGCGAGTTATTATTTAACTAGTGAATTATTGAAAATAAAACATTGGTGTGAAAACCATGTTATTTATTGGTAGCATTCAAAACTATCACTCATATAAAGACAGTGTAATGATACCGTGTTGCCGCACTGTGGTACCACAACATGGACATGTGACATGATACTACACCCAATCACATTTTAACCGGACACCTGGCCGACAGTCCTAGCAATACACTTTTAATACTGGGCAGTGGCAAGATAGCTACTAGTATTATTTTAGCAACTTTGGTATGCTGCAGTCAGGGATTGAACCTATGACCTTCCATATCCAAAGCCTTCATTCTACCCCTGAGTAGCAGCTGCAGGCCCTCATCTCCTGAAGCATCTCAATTTGAGCTAGATCTTAGTTCAAATATTGTCTCAAATTGTTGAGATTTCCTCAACTGAGACCGGACTAAAAATCAGTATTAAAAAATGAATAAGATGAGATTCCAAGAGATTGAAATGAGATTTGTCTCAACCTCAACCTTTTTGAGCCAAATCTCATACTGAGCTGAGGTTTCTATTTGAGATGCTTTGAGAGATCAGGGCCAAGTCGCCTTTCAATTATGAATCTGATTTGCAGACTTTTAGCCATAATTGCAGTAAGCGGAAAACTATCACAGTTGCAGGAAACAAATAACTAACTTTTTTAGACCTAATTGTTTACTTATGGAATCTTCAACCACAACAAAAGCTTATACAATCAACTTCTTAAGTTAACCAAAATACACAAACTTCAATTAAAACTTCAGTAAAATCGTGGCCTTTAATCATTAAAAATTAATGCATGGTATTTTTTTATTACAGTGTAACGCAAAGGTCTTATGTCTAAGTATACCGAATATGATTTATAATTATGATAGATAGATAGATAGATTCTTTATTTACCTCCACTTGGGAGAGCTATCATACAAAATGAACAAATATGCATATATATATACAATATCAAAAGAAGATGATAATACAAATAAATGAATGAATGAAAGAATGCATGCACAAACATTAATCAATGGATATTGTAATGATTAATTGAACATACATTGTATATACAAAACAGTGTAAAATAAAAGAATAAACACATATTAACACGAGGGTACATTACAGTTAATACATAAACACAAACTTATACATGTACTCAAACATATATATACAATCATACACACAAACGAGCTTACGCATAAACACACACACACACACACACACGCACACACACATACTCACACATATACCTTTGACAACATGCATATAAGTTAACACAAATACAGAAATAGTTAAACATTCACATTCGCGTTTGCAAAAATATACACTCATGGATTTATGCAGAGATGCACGAACTTACACAAACGCCATTGTACACATACATTGACTTACGCGTGCAAACATGTAAGTTCATCAATACGATCATACAATTTACCACCACCAGAAGATGACCTAGACCCGAAACGAAACGGTTAGATAAAATAGGATGGAATTGAGTCGCATTATAAAACGGCAACGCCAATATACATATAGCAGTCAGACATATACCTGAATTAATATAGCATGACCTAAACTGACAGGTTCGTTCTGGAGACTAAGCAGAAACAACACTATTTTTTCAAACGCACTTGAAATTGTTGGCGTAACATCAGAAATAATGAATTAATACATAGTATCCTAATTTCATCCTGTGTGTTTAGTGATAGATTATCATATGATAACCCCATCAAGAGTTCAAATATTTGGGATTTACACTCCTTATGAATTAGAGAGAGATAAAATTCACTTCCGGCGAGGGTTAGAACGCTCGTCCACATAGATTGTCTTATCGATTCATTGTTTTTACAGAAATATACTGCATGCACTGTCATATTATCGGAAATGTTGCCACAGGTTACACACTTTTCTACCTTAGCGAAGGAAGAAATACGCGTTAAAGCGATAACAGCATAATAACATTTATGCTTTAGCTTAGGGAATCGCCTTAAAAACGTCCACAACGAGCACGGTCTGTTAAGCTGGAAAAAATCTCCCACAGATAAAAGAGAGTTACGTTCAGCTACCCTATCCATCCTTTCCTTGAATTCGCGAGTAAAGATGTTTTCATTAAGAATGCGACTCCATTGATTTTTCGAGGGGAAACTAGCAGTTTTTAAGAAATTTTCAATGTGGAGACTTAGTTCATATTTAATTAAGATTCTATGCATATCTGGTATAAGACCAAGAACCTGTCTTTCATTGTTATAGTAGTGAACCAGTCTTTTCACGAACAGGTGTTTGGATATGTATTTAGTCGGTAAACGACACAATTGGCCTAAAAATTGCATTTTTTTGTAGTCAATAAATGTTTCTATGGAAGATACTCCAAGACAACTTAGAGAGAAATCCACATTGGCATATGTTGGAAGGTTCTGTATTAATTTCACACAGTAACGGTGTCCGCGTTCCAGCTGGAGTAGGTCAGATGAGGATACATTGTTCCATAATTCACATCCGTATAGACCTCTTGGTATTACTATAGATTTATAAATTGTAGACCAAGCAACCGGTGTAATGCCACTTTGATTAATATAAGAGCACATAATGCTTAATAACGCACCTCGCAATTTAGTCGAGGCATCGTGAATAATGCTAGAATGACACATATATTTATTACAGTTTATGCCTAGATGTAAATAGTTTTCCGCTTCCGGTATTGCATTAGCACCAAGTGTCCATTGTCTATCTTGCCTAAGAAATTCACTCATTTTCTCGTTGAAGACTATCACACAACATTTTCCAGGGTTATATAAAAACCGCCATTTTCTGCTGTATTTATCGCAGATATCGAGCATTTTGTCTAGTCCAAATTTTGTATATGAGATAAGCAGCATATCGTCTGCTACCGTAGGAGAGGTGACTTTCATATCATACACGCATATTCCATTGTTACAATTCTCTAACTCCTGTATCAGACCATTTATATAGAGAAGATATAATAGGGGTGAGGTTTTCCCACCCTGTCGGGTACCTTGTTTCACACTAAACCAGTCAGAGAGGAAGTACCGGTTACGAACACGGCTTTCCATTGAGCTGTACATGGCACGAAATGCCTGGTAAGAGTATTTGTCCACACCACTTTGGAATAATTTTAATAAGAGGCCATCGTGCCACACAATGTCAAACGCTTGTCGCGCGTCCAGAAAACATACAAACACCTTACTATTGTTCTCTTTTCCATATAGGATTGTTTCGCGGAGGAGAAACGCTGTCATTGTGCATCCCAACTGTTTTTGAAATCCACCTTGTTGAGGACTTATCACCGAGAGTATTTTAGTTTCACACCTTTCAAGTAGGATACACTCAAAAACTTTTAAAACGCACGACGACAACGAGATGGCCCTATAATTATTTGGTACATCTTTCTTCTTCCTGCCTCCCTTATGAATGGTCACTATAACGGCTCTGTTCATTTGGCGAGGTACATGACTAAAAAGCAGCATTGCGCTATACAATTTTGACAGTACATGCATTAGTACAGTTCCACCATGTAAGAGATGTTCATAATAGATATTGTCATGACCGCAACTTTTGCCGCGCTTACATGATTTCACCGCTTTATCCACCGAATCGAGTAAGACAACAGGAGCTGACATGCAGTCGCTGTGAATCGAGTCAATAATCTCTGGGTTAAGATTTCGTTCTACATCTAACTTCCAGTCAGAATCGAATTCAGGGTCGTTCATCGGGGTATAGAGTTTTGTAAAATACTTCTGCCATTGATCGGTTATGGATTTCGCATCGCGATAGGTTACACCGTCAAACTTGATTTCCGAGCCAGCTGACGAGCTGGATACCTTTCTGCGAGCATTTACCAGTTTCCAGAACAAATTGTTGTTAAGTTCAGCAGTTTTATCTATTTCTTCATCTTGCTGATTCATATAATTAATCACATAATGCCTATGCCAATTTCGGAACTCACGCTTAGATTGTTTGTATGCTGAGTAAGAATCACAGTTATAAGAATGTGGTCTGCCATCTAAAACCCAGCTTCGGCGAAGTCTTTTAGATTGACGATTAAGTTCTTTCAGGTGATCGTTCCAATACGGCTTCAAATGACGTTTGAATTTTTTCTTTGTATTAAGGCATTCCCGGGATATATTTGTCACAGATTCGACCAGATTGTTATATACATAGTCTATATCAGATGCACTATCTATGTTTCGAGTTATGAGCGAATTTAAGACTCGTGAGGATTCTATACTTTCTTTGTATACTCGGGTATACAAAGAAAGTATAGCAAAAATATTAGTTGACAGTTGTTAGAACTCTCATCTGAGCCATTAGAGTTAGCAATTAAACCAGTTATAGGTAACGTGCCCCTGTTTTAATTATCATCTTAAATTACAATTTATCTCTAGAAAGCCGAGTACCGTAGTTATGTAAATTAAGCAATCATCAGTCCCATAAGTTGAATAAGGTGTTACAGTTGTGTATAAATCTAGTTTTCATACAAACTAATGTTTTTTTACAAAAATAATCAAGTTTTGAAAAATTGGATTTAGCGACAGTTTTCAGTAGCGATCTATTATGACACTAGTGTTGTAAACTTCTTATGTCAAATATTACAATTTGTATCAACTGAAATGTTTTAAAAGTAAAGTACAAACAAGCTGAGTTTCATATCTAGAAAGGACTGTTAAATCTTAACAACTTGAGATTCTGAGGCCAATCTCCAACTGAGATGTTTTCAATTCAAGACAGCGTTTCATCAAAAATCCTAAGTATGAAAAGAAAGGAGCGAAACTTTCTGGAAGGAATAAGTCATGGTTGCTCAATATGTTTTAGACATTTTGAAGTGTAAATATCTTTAATATTTCATATTCTTTAATATTAAACTAAAATTTGGTTGAACCTTGTTTTTTAAATTCATGTTACAAGACATGCTTTAATTGGCTTAGGTGCGAAAAGTGTACTTAGGAGGGAAAAGCGCACCTAGGATTTTTGATGAATTTTGTACCTACACAAACACTTCACCTAGGGTTTGTATTTTAGCCCCAACTTGTCTTGAATACACAAACTCTGTTTATAGCATTAGAGTTTGGCCCCAACTTGCTCTTAAATCTGGGACATGTCATTGTCATGTCAAGCAGTCTGGACTTGAAAATAAACCCCCCAAAAAATCGACAAAAGATAAGAGTGAAAACATAGAAGTTTTAAATTACATTTCCGATTTTTTTACAAATCCAGTCAGTTCACAATATGTAATGCAAACAAAAGAATACTTTTTTTCACCCTTGCATAAATAGATTTTTGTTTTCACTGTTGAATGTTCAAATAATTACCTACTTTAGTTATTTATATTCCTCTTGAACTGCGGATTTACGAAGACCAGAAGAAAAATACAACAGCCTCAAGTTTAGATAATTCAAACCCTACATTTTCAATATTTTCTTTTCATTTTAAACACTACTTTTAAATGAAACACCTCTATATAATATTGTAATCATTTTACTCTCCTTTTTGATGTAAGAATTGTGTCAACTATTTATTTTTCAAACTGGATCAATAGGTTTTGTTCAAAAACAAATTTCATCTGTTTTTGCTTTAAAATTAAAGTAATTATTTCATTGTAAATTTGTAATTATTGTCTTTTCTACTAATTGCTTTTTCGACTGAAGATGATCAACACAAACTAGACCATAATACCGAAATATTAAATCAAGGTAACCTGATTTTTAAAAAAATAAATGTGAAAACACATCAAACTTTATTCGCAAAATAAATTTTCGAGTATTATTATTCTGTCTACTGCCCGTGAGAGAACAGTTAATTACAAACAATTACAAGGTACGGACAAGCAGTTTGTGCATGCAAGCGAAAGGCACAAATCTGCAGGACAAGCAGTTTGTGCATGCAAGTGAAAGGCACAAATCTGCAGGACAAGCAGTTTGTGCATGCTGCAAGTGAAAGGCACAAATCTGCAGGACAAGCAGTTTGTGCATGCAAGTGAAAGGCACAAATCTGCAGGACAAGCAGTTTGTGCATGCAAGTGAAAGGCACAAATCTGCAGTAATACTACGAGTAGCTGAATAATTTGTTCTGCAGTATACTCAATGGGCCCGTTTTATCAATATTCGTACGAACAAGCGTTCGTAAGATACGAAATGTTCATAAGAATTGTCTTACGAAAATACTTATGACCGTTTTGTCAACGCAGTCGTAAGTATGACAGTGATCTTACGAATAAGAATGTTCGTTCGCACAGTAAATCATTACACGCTCTTCACTGGCAGGTGAAAAAAAAGACCTTCAATAATTTTTACCTTTAACTAATGAAGAAACTGATTGTTATATTATCATTATTCATGATTTTATGGTAAATTCGAGGTTAGATCGATACATATATTCAAATATCAACCACATTTAACACAGCATGCATTTTGCATGGCGCACTGGAAAACTTCCTCGTATAAAAGGAGCCCAAAATTATGAATTGTATATTGTTTTGCTAAATAATTTGTCTGCAAAAACGACAATTTCCTCTGGAAGAACTAAAAAAGGCTTGATGATTTCAACTAATGTGTGACGAAAACTAGCCTAGTTCATTGCGCAATGTGTTTAATGCTTCTAGAATTATCTATTGATGAAAATGAAATGGTAAACGTGAATTATTTTGTCTTAACGTATTTAACATGTTTAGATAATATGATTCGCGAATCGACGATCTTATAGTGGACGAATCTGTTACTCGGATTGCTGGCCTTGAACCGCGAGTGCTCGGATACTCGTTACAGCGTGACTAGGGGTGCACGATAGTGGACGAATCTGTTACTCGGATTGCTGGCCTTGAACCGCGAGTGCTCGGATACTCGTTACAGCGTGACTAGGGGATCTTATAGTGGACGAATCTGTTACTCGGATTGCTGGCCTTGAACCGCGAGTGCTCGGATACTCGTTACAGCGTGACTAGGGGATCTTATAGTGGACGAATCTGTTACTCGGATTGCTGGCCTTGAACCGCGAGTGCTCGGATACTCGTTACAGCCCTACAGGCTATACACTATATTGTGTTCCGTTTATGCAAAAATATTCTAGCGAGTGAACTTATTCAAATACTTAAAAGAATACCTTGTCAGTTTTAGTTTGAATGGAAATTCTTTATACGACAGATAATACAAATTCAAAGCTTATAACATGTAAAATGCAATTATATTCACAAGTAGATTGAAATGTTTGCATTGCAATAAAATTTATTCAATTTGTAATAAAAGTCGACTTGAGTTAACCTTATCTCACTTTATAAGTTAAATCATGATTTTACATATTTTTAACAAATTGTTAAAATGAACTAAATAGAACATTCTTCTATATTTAAAATGAAAGTTTCATGTTGTTACACACAACTGTAAAATTTTTGAATATATGGAAAAAATATTCACATTTGTTTTTAATCAGAAAGAAGCCTTTTCCAGACCGCTGTTATTTTCCCAATGCCTTCACTAAATTACCATGATATTTTGAGGTTTTAATAATACTAACCGATATTTAGACATGCAATTTTTTTCTTCATCAAAACATTTCAAGTTTTCATTGGGCCATTTTTAAAAAAAGTCTCAACCACCTTACATTTTAAAGTTTAATTCTTGTCATTTATTAAAAAAACTTTAAAGCGGCAAGGCATATTCATGTAGAAAACTAGGCAAACTAACTTCTCAGAGAAAGACGAGAAAACTTTGGTGGACAGCTGCTTAAAAGTACTTAAAAGGACATTTTCATGACAGAACACTTAACAGTATTCAGTACGATATGCCGGCAGATATACCTGCCTTATATTTCTTAAAACATCATGGGTGATCAGGTCTGCGATTGCAAGTCTGATGACTAAGATGCAAATGTTTACCCAACTGGTCATAAGAGGTTTCGAACTGAAATATGAAAGTACTGTAGTGGTGTGGCGCTAGATGAGGTGCTTGAAGCCACGCACCCCTCTACACCAGCAGGACGCTCTACCAACTGTACTAACCAGTTGGCTGTACCACGCACCCCTCTACACCAGCAGGACGCTCTACCAACTGTACTAACCAGTTGGCTGTACCACGCACCCCTCTACACCAGCAGGACGCTCTACCAACTGTACTAACCAGTTGGCTGTACCACGCACCCCTCTACACCAGCAGGACGCTCTACCAACTGTACTAACCAGTTGGCTGTACCACGCACCCCTCTACACCAGCAGGACGCTCTACCAACTGTACTAACCAGTTGGCTGTACCACGCACCCCTCTACACCAGCAGGACGCTCTACCAACTGTACTAACCAGTTGGCTGTACCACGCACCCCTCTACACCAGCAGGACGCTCTACCAACTGTACTAACCAGTTGGCTGTACCACGCACCCCTCTACACCAGCAGGACGCTCTACCAACTGTACTAACCAGTTGGCTGTACCACGCACCCCTCTACACCAGCAGGACGCTCTACCAACTGTACTAACCAGTTGGCTGTATCACGCACCCCTCTACACCAGCAGGACGCTCTACCAACTGTACTAACCAGTTGGCTGTATCACCCCCACACCGATACTCTTCTCCCAAAAATCAGTTTTTTTTAATAATTGAAATTATTTGGTTTTAGAAAAACTTGTTGAAGCAATTTTGAATATGATTTTATAAATGAAATAAATTATAAATGGTAATATCTTGTTTGCCTACTGTGCTATACATAAGCAATGGAAACAATGAACTTCAATTAAAGGGGTGGAATACCATAAGTATACTGAACCCCTGACATTATGTTTGAACATGATCCATCATGTTCACAAAAGACATGTTAACCATGATCTTGTGTGATTGTGTTAGATCATGGTGCCATTTAACGCACATGTTTCAAGCTTTTTTACCATGATCATCTTCAATCATGTTAGACCATGGTGCCATTTAACGTACATATTATAATATGTTCAAACATGTCCATAGCATTGCCAAACCACATCTACAGAACATGATAAAATATGTTTAAACATGTTTCAGGCATGATATTTTTGCCTGGTGTTATGGACAAAGTAACATATTTGAACATGTTTGACCATGATCATCTTCAATTGCGTTAGACCATGGTGCCATTTAATGTACATGTTATAATATGTTCAAACAAGTTCATAACAAAATCAAACCATGTTCAAACATGTCTACAGAACATGATTAAATATGTTTAAAACATGATCAGACATGTTTCAGACATGATATTTTCACCATGGATGTATGGAATCATCTTATACTTAGAAGATAACAATAAAAACTTATTAATGTAATAGCTATAGTCATGTTGTGTATGTATTGGCTTAAATGTTATCTAGTTATTGGAGCAATGACTTCCTGTTATATACACAACATTACAAGTCATTTACATTAAGCTGACACAAAAGTGCTGTGGGACGGTACCACTTGTCTCTGTAGCCATTTTGTAACTAAGCAGTTTTATAATATCAAAGTATGTGTAAATAGGTAAGATGATTTGCATGGAATATGAAATAAAACTAAAACATAAGACAGAAATGCGAAAAAGAATAAAAATTTATTGAAAAATAGTAAACATTTTTTCCAAGAGATCTTCAATCCGACTTGTTCTAGAAATGCTAGATTTTCAAACCGAAATAAAAGAAAATGGTCAGTTATAATGGTAGAACTTTAAAATTGTAAAACAAGTGAAATGTTTGTCACGATTATAAATAAATTAAATACAAAGATATCAGACCCTTTATGTAACAATTGTGCATATTTAATTATAAAATGACATATCAAATTATATCAGCACGAACTTAGAGTAAAATCAGTATGCCCAGGTATAAAGTTATGATATCACTAGCTTGCCATAGGTTATGAGTTATCTTGTGGGGTATTTTCCAATTAATTTTCCAAGCACAGAGTAAGATGTACGTAAAAAGATATAATTTTCATAGTCAGACACAACGAGACCATATCTACGATAAATCCAAAACTGTAAACAAACTCATGTATTAATACATTGCCTCAAACCCCATCTGAACTCCACAGAAACAGCTAATTAGTTCACAAACCACTTTAGCAGGTCACCTTTTCAACATTTCATTTTATTGAAACGTTTATGATATAGTTTCGTATGGTGAACTTTGGAACTATTTTGTTTGCGTAGTAATTAGAATGTGGACGTTTTACCTGCATTGACATGTTACCGGCTTTGAGTCTTTTTTGAAAACGGGAACCAATTGTTGTATGCCTCTCAACTTTCCACACTACAATAGACGGTACCTGAGCGGTACCGTCCAATCACTCCCAAAAACTTTTTGCCAAGGTGGACAAAATTCCTGTCTATGCAAGTGTTTGGGGCTTTCTTTGACCTTGTAAAAATGGAGGGATATTTCTCTGTCTTGGGGGGTGCCTGTGCCCATTCAGAGAGAATTTTTCGCGTGATTTTTCTTTTCAGGGGGAATTTTTGCTCATTTGATAAAAAGGCTATTTTTCTCTGCTATACACTGGTACAAGAGAACAAGTTAATAAATAAAACTTTTTTAACTATGTCAAATTGTCTAATTGTCTAAAATGTTATTATTCAGCAACAAGTAGATCTACTTTCAAAAGAAAATAGTTTTTTTCAGAGGGAAATTTTGAGCATACATTTTCAAGGTGGTAATGGTGCCAAATATCAGCACTAGAATTCGGAGATCGAGACACCCAGTTATCTATGTTAAGTAGGATAACAATCAAATAAGTAGGAAAGTTTATTTAATGAAGATGTGTGTTCACACATATAAATTCATTTCACACGCACATTTCAAATACGATTTGTCGATTTACCACACATTTAAGTAGGGTGTTATAAAGATCTTTATAAAATATTCATACAATACAAGCAAATAAAATGTTTAATAAAATTGTAAAAATTAAACCAATGAAACGATACAGTTGCATGACAGACATACATAGTGGGAAGCATTTATTTATTGCCACTATAAATGTCAAATTTCGCTTTTCAGAAAAACTTAAGACACTAAACGCGTTGTTAAATGAGTAGCACTAATAAATATTTAAGTACAAGAACTGTAGAGAAGAAACAGAATCAAAAGGGTTGTCTTTTCAGAACCAGTCTAAGGGTGGGAAATGAACAACAGCCATAGCTTATCTAAATCCTCTGAGTGAGCCCCCCAGCCCTCCCTTGCATTTGAGCAAAACCTTGTGACCTTGACCCCACTGGCTCCAAATGTAATCCCGACTCTGGATGTATTTTAATGAACCTATTGGCTAAGTTTCATGTGAATATACCAATGAAAATGATAAGAACCACAGTTTGATTATTACCGACTTGCTGAAATATTGTTTCTTTGTTATCGAGTCTTAAGGAATGTAATGATATTCCCAGAATGGATCCATTCCTGCTATTGATAGCCATGAAATAGGGATACATTGATGATTTGATTCCCAGAATGGATCCATTCCTGCTATTGATAGCCATGAAATAGGGATACATTGATGATTTGATTCCCAGAATGGATCCATTCCTGCTATTGATAGCCATGAAATAGGGATACATTGATGATTTGATTCCCAGAATGGATCCATTCCTGCTATTGATAGCCATGAAATAGGGATACATTGATGATTTGATTCCCAGAATGGATCCATTCCTGCTATTGATAGCCATGAAATAGGGATACATTGATGATTTGATTCCCAGAATGGATCCATTCCTGCTATTGATAGCCATGAAATAGGGATACATTGATGATTGGATTAAATCAACCCACAGTCAAGCATATACAACCATACATGTTTTTCAATTAAAGTACCCATTTAGATTCACAGGGAGAAACCATGTTTGCTTATTGTACAGGGAGAAACCATGTTTGCTTATTGTACAGGGAGAAACCATGTTTGCTTATTGTCTGCATAAATTATGTCTGGTTGCTCAACTTCCTCAGAATAGAACATAATGGTGACTCAAATTCAAGACCTCATAATTATGGAAGGGGTGATGTATAATAATTTCATTTTGCTTTCAAAACTTAACTATTACACTTTAAATTTCTCTGAGTAACAAGATCTATATTTCACAAATTCTTACTTGTTTAATTAGTTCATACAGTCTTTAATTCACGGCAATCAAACGGTTCAAATTTAGGACATGGCTGGTGTTTTACAAAATTTAATATTAACGAGTATTTTAGATTTGCATTGAAATGAATCTGCAAAATTTTATGAAAATTAAACTGTTACAAACGAACAATGATCTGCAGTATTTAGGCTGAACATTTATGTATGAATGTAAGAAGTACATTGAGTTTCTTCAAGGCTAAAATGAAATATCACCATGCCCACCTCAGCAATCTTGACAGAGAATTCTTGAACAATGGATTGTAATGTCACACTGAATACAAATAAGGGGGCAGCAAAGAAATAGGGGATTAATTCCCAAACACTTAAGCTTGTAAGATCGAGTATTCACGCCAGGTTTGAACATAAATACCTTCAGCATTTCAATTTCCCACAAATTTGCCCCAGCCTACATAACTTTACATGAGAAAAAATGTAAAGATTCGAAATACTTACATGCAATTGCAGTTAGTCCTTTTGTTTTACAGTTTGTACATATAATGGTACATCCAAATATAACCAATGTAACAATCTCAGTTAATGTTTTAAAATCCAACACTTAAAGGTATTTACAAATCACGATAAATATACAATACATTCCATTTCAAGGTTTTGATAGCAATTATTTGCTCTGCACTTAATAAAAACGTTTTTCTACACTTCGCACATTTGTCTGAAAAGGTGAAAGCGAACTTAAACCAACTCTATCCTCTACCTACGTTTGATTGATCAAATGTGAGAAAATCCCCGCAAGAAGAATAGGAGTGCATTTCACGGTCGACCAATCACTTCTTTCAACCTAACAATCACTAAATTCAGTTTATCAGCTTACCCAACGCTATTGTCAAAATATTGGTTTTCGACGGGCAGCAAGAAAGATCAAATATACAAATATTAAACGTACAAGTAACAATAGATTTAAGCTAACAATAGTATAAATGCATTGATCCCGACTGTTTACATGTAATTATATACATGATTACTGAAGTAAGCCACAGAGCTTTATCTTGTTATAAATGTAATCAGAAGTTAAGTATATAAAACATCTGTGTTCTGAATATGTACTATATGTAGTTCCAATAATTAGATGTTTAAAACAGAGTTTTAATTTTTCTGCGCAGCCGTACTAACATGGTTTTGCTATTTGCATATTCAGTACTAACATGGTTTTGCTATTTGCATATTCAGTGTTTTGTAAACCAATCAAATCTTACGTTAACCACCAAGGCAATTTCGCGCAAATTCTCTTCAATTCATGACCTTGAAGCAGCTTGGTTAACATTATGTATATTTCAAGATTTATCCAGTAACAGTAGTGTAGTTATTCATCACCATGGGGAATTGTCCGGTGTTGGATTTGAAGACTTTCTTGGTTTTATGTACAAGTCGCGAACATTTATATTGTTTAATCAGATAAATCGCTATGTAAAAAGTTTATTAACATGGCTGTGTGAGTTCATGACTTATGCAATAATGAATGATGAACTATATTGAAACAGACTATATTGTGTCTATGACTAACCACACTACAGAGTTATTTGTATCCAGTCTCCTACGCAGTTACTCTCCTCTAGCATCGGCGCTTATTCCGATACCTTCATATTCACCCTCTGCTTTATTACTCCTGAAAGACTGATATTGTCTATTTTTAGACAGGTGAATCAACATGCGTCCACAGCCATTCAGCAAGCCGCTTGCAACGACTCACTAATGTCCCAAAAGTAGGACAGTAAACATGTGTAAATAAAGCTTATGCCAGTGTGCATTGAATAGACAGCTTAACCCATCATAGAAATAGCGCTGTGACAATGAAAATTGCTAGAGAAACTAAATAAATCTAACATAAGTGACTATTGTTTTTTCGGAATGCCAAAATTATACCGATGCCTGTATATGTGTAGTGATTTATATTCCGCTACGTATATTTTAAAATGCGTCATCTCATTACTCAGCATTCTCAATGAAAGAACGAAACACTGCCTTCTGTAAATGCTAAAACCACTTAGCTAGATAGTCAAAATTTCCCTCGACACAAAAGGTATTACATTTCGTACACATTTGATTGGTTATAGCACTGGAAAATACCCAACTATTATAAACTCAGTAGTCACGTGACCAATGAAATTTAGTATCAGGAACGAACCGTGATTTCGTAAGGTCAACTATCAAAATATACTGGGTAATATAGCAGCATGCAAATGTAACGGCAGTGGAATCAAGGCGCTTTGTGGGAGCATACAACGCAGTGATCTCGGGGTTTCTGTTGAATAGCGTAATTGAATGACCGGCAGTCGTAACACTAAGCATTGTTTATGTTGTACAACAAGTTTTAACCTTAGATTGCAACAAATTTGCAAACTTCAAGTTGCCCCGACCATCTTTTTTAAAGATATTTCTTGTTTTGACTTGTTGCTGTTCCTGATGGCTTTGAAATGAGGCAACTGTCAAGTGCCAGATCATAGAATGAGTAATACTGATAAGATGAATGGGTAAAGCTATATACCCCACCCTCACCAGGTACATTAACTAGATGCATCCATAGGGCAAAGATGCCCCCACTATGGGCTTTTCAGTAGAATGCAAGTATTTTGTTTGTAAAGGCTAGATAACTTTGAAGCAAAGAAAATGGCCGATTAACACAAAACTCTAACTTGAGCTGTACTCTATTTTCTGATGTTTATGTGCCCAAAAAAAATTGAATCCATCTATCCTCAAGAGTTATTGATCGGAAATCAATTCTTTAAGTCTTAAAACAGCGGCGTTGTGACTGGGGCGGCAAGGACGGCGACCGCCACCCAAATAATTCGGCAAGCAACGGTCATGTGCCTATCATTAAACTGAGATTTTTCATGATTTTCCTGCAGAAAAGTGGTAAGCAAATAGGAGCAGCGAAATAAATGGCGTATAAGGACTAGCAGTTTCCAAGGCCACCGTGTATTTCAGTGTTATCCCAATAGTTAATTGATATGGTGTGAAAATGTATGGTGTTGATATGTTTAATTGCTTCAAACTCTTAGTTTATATCCTGCTAACGGGTGACCATGACAGTCATGGGTGATTAACTAATTATGCATTTAATTGGATGGTCTGAAATTATTAGTAGAGGCGGCTGGGTTTTTGAAAGCATCACCATAAACCAAATCAACCTCAAAACTTTAAATTTCATAAATGTTTGTTTGGTATAAAGGCACCAGAACAGCATTCATTTAAGGCAGTATGGCTTCAGAATTTCTTGTGGCTTCACTATGATGAGGTATTCATGATAAAGACTTATTCTTTTGCTGACTTATTGCATGTTCACAGAGAGCTACTACTGCCATGGACTTTTACGGTGTTGCAAATGACTTTATAAAAGCAAAGGAATCGCGTACTTGTGTGTTGAACTGTTGTAAAAACAATGTAAGACAGTACATAGAGACTTCTACAGTGCTACATAATTTGGTCAACTAATAACACCTTGTTGATTTAGCGTAATGTATTTTGCAACTGCAGATTAATAGTATATTCATGAACTGAATCCGTGTAACTTCTCTGTTATCCAATGCATTAAAGTTGATTGAATGTATATATACATGTAGTTATTTTTACCCGTTTGTAATTTCTTTACATTATTTTCGTATAATTTTACAAAACTCACGATGTCATAATTCAAGATTTTCATCCAACAGAATAAAGATCTCAAAGACCAAGAGGCCTAAAAATAGCTCCATTTACATCAGTTAATTATATATGTACTTACCTTGACACTTGCAGTCCAGGATATCCATATGCAGGCAACATTCCAAGTTTGGCTGAAATGACCTTTTGTTGATTGTGTTGCAGTTAAAATACTTTTTGAACAGTTCTTCAGTGGTATAAGGCACCTAATTTGTCCCATCAGCTTTCTTTCACCTACCACAAAAGATAGACAAAAGCAACATTAACAGACACACTTCACTTATATTCAAGCAATGAAATGGATATGTAACAGGTACACCGACTGTATTGGCACCATTGCTAAAGTCCTGTTGTGATGTTTTGTAATAACAAAACTCTGGAGAGAGATAGTCAAACATCCATGCTAGACAGAAGCTGCATTTAGGGGATAAATTTAAACTTAAATTACTGCAGGTTTAACAATACCTTGGCTGGAATTACTTTTGTGTAAGAATAATCCATAATAGTACAAACTGTTTTTCCACAAGGAACCAGAACATTTGCAGCAGAAGTCAAAGATGGAAGAACAATAAATTTCTAAGATGTGATATCTCTAGGCAAATTCTCTTGTAGGAAATATACACAAGGCCAGTGGTTAGTTCTGTATTCATCATTTCCAATCTTAAAATATGAAACCTTGATTCATGGCTATAGGACATAAAGGGATTAATAAAAGTCACCACCGGCTGTGTGAGTTCATCCCCAATTTCAAACTAAATGAGCAACTAAGTTTGCCAGCTAAAGTGCAAAATATATTCAATCAAATAATAACAAGAAATAAATGACTTAGGTCAGGTTCCGTGACAACAACAAGTCAGATGACAGACACAACCATATTGGATGAAAAGCAGAACATTGGAGATATAATTAGATGTTGTACATACTGCACGCTTTACATGTATAAGATATAATGTTGCCAAAATCTGTCTTCTAAACAAAACACAATCTATAATCATACCTGACCTTACTGATAAATTTATAGCAAGAGGGCAGTAAATTTGACTATCCAAGATAGAAAGTGGTTTGCCTCACGTAGTTGACATTTTCGGACACACTTGGTAAAGGTTGTCCATACCTAAATTAAGAAAATTTGATTTAAGTTTCATGTCACTGGAATTATTGCAGATTTCGACAATCAGTTTTACAATATTTTTGTTGCTGTTTTTGAAATCATAATATAAAATTCTGTCACAAACAATGTTTGAATGATAATTTTCCTTTTTCAAACGGGTTTAACAATTTCGTTCATTTACATACGGTGGTCAGTTGACCTAACCATTTACGTACGGTGGTCAGTTGACCTAACCATTTACATACGGTGGTCAGTTGACCTAACCATTTTTTCTGGAATCAGTTATCAACCAGTACTTACTTTCTAATCAGAGGTCGAGGACAATGACTGCAGCCTAATGTCATTGATAGACATGGCATGCCAAGTCCTAGAATTGAACCTGGACCTTCCGGTTGACAGCCTAGTGCTCTAACCACTGAGATCATTGGGCAGAATGATACTTTTCATTACTACATGATTGTAGTAACAGTGTCAATAAATATATGAGTAAAATAGAGTATATATCTTTATTATAAAATGAATTCAACTATTTCAAATAGGGCTTTTCTTTATAAAGTTGGGTCTCACGGGTAAAGGTACCCCTTCCCAAACAAAATGGGTTTTTTCCCAGTACCATCCTGAAAAATTCCAAAAATTGGTAAGGTTAGATCTTTGAAAAAGTATTATAAAGTTATCACGAGGAATACTTAGACAAATTTCTCGAGAAAAGGTCAATATTTTGTGCAATAAATACTACCTAAAATTTTTCCAAATTTCGACAGTTGTGACGCTAATTTCCCAGCACACCATGTAACCCAGACTCAAGTTAACAAACAACTGGGTAATGACAGCACACTGCGGACTGCATAATTAACTGTACTATTTTGTCTATGACCCCAGAGACTAGTTTGGAGTTTCAAATAGTTAAACTAGAACCAATAGAAGTATTCCAGATCTGACCCAATTCCATTGTTGATATTTTTTAAGACATAGGTGTGAAATTAAAATTTAATTCACACAGAAGAAAGTAATATAATCATACGACCGATTTTCAAGCAGAGGGCACTTGATTTTATCTGATAAAAAGTAATCAAAATAACAAAAAATTTAATAACTATACAAATAGTCCTATGTATAAAATAATATAAATATGTTTGCAAACATGATTCTTCCATGAAAATATGATTTTAAAGATGTACAAGTATGTATACACAGTATCAATTTCCAATCTTAATTAAGTTTCCAATGACCTCAAATTGAGACAAACAACAAACATGTTAGTTACTATGTGCCTAAATCTTAAGATAACATTGAGTTCAGTTTTGATTTACTTATTGTACATTGCGTGACAAGTTCTTACATCTTCAGGGTTACACAAACGTATTGGCTCTGAATTCAGTAACTGGGAAGACCTTAGAAGTATTGGCTCTGAATTCAGTAACTGGGAAGACCTCAGAAGTATTGGCTCCGAATTCAGTAACTGGGAAGAGCTCAGAAGTATTGGCTCTGAATTCAGTAACTGGGAAGACCTTAGAAGTATTGACTCTGAATTCAGTAACTGGAAGACCTCAGATGTATTGGCTCTGAATTCAGTAACTGGAAGACCTCAGAAGTATTGGCTCTGAATTCAGTAACTGGGAAGACCTCAGAAGTATTGGCTCTGAATTCAGTAACTGGGAAGACCTCAGAAGTGTTGGCTCTGAATTCAGTAACTGGGAGACCTCAGAAGTATTGGCTCTGAATTCATTAACTGGGAAGACCTCAGAAGTATTGGCTCTGAATTCAGTAACTGGGAGACCTCAGAAGTATTGGCTCTGAATTCAGTAACTGGGAAGACCTCAGAAGTATTGGCTCTGAATTCAGTAACTGGGAAGACCTCAGAAGTATTGGCTCTGAATTCAGTAACTGGGAAGACCTCAGAAGTATTGGCTCTGAATTCAGTAACTGGAAGACCTCAGAAGTATTGGCTCTGAATTCATTAACTGGGAAGACCTCAGAAGTATTGGCTCTGAATTCAGTAACTGGAAGACCTCAGAAGTATTGGCTCTGAATTCATTAACTGGGAAGACCTCAGAAGTATTGGCTCTGAATTCAGTAACTGGAAGACCTCAGAAGTATTGACTCTGAATTCATTAACTGGGAAGACCTCAGAAGTATTGGCTCTGAATTCATTAACTGGGAAGACCTCAGAAGTATTGGCTCTGAATTCAGTAACTGGGAAGACCTTAGAAGTATTGGCTCTGAATTCATTAACTGGGAAGACCTCAGAAGTATTGGCTCTGAATTCATTAACTGGGAAGACCTCAGAAGTATTGGCTCTGAATTCAGTAACTGGGAAGACCTTAGAAGTATTGGCTCTGAATTCAGTAACTGGGAAGACCTCAGAAGTATTGGCTCTGAATTCAGTAACTGGAAGACCTCAGAAGTATTGGCTCTGAATTCAGTAACTGGAAGACCTCAGAAGTATTGGCTCTGAATTCAGTAACTGGGAAGACCTCAGAAGTATTGGCTCTGAATTCATTAACTGGAAGACCTCAGAAGTATTGGCTCTGAATTCAGTAACTGGAAGACCTCAGAAGTATTGACTCTGAATTCATTAACTGGGAAGACCTCAGAAGTATTGGCTCTGAATTCAGTAACTGGAAGACCTCAGAAGTATTGACTCTGAATTCATTAACTGGGAAGACCTCAGAAGTATTGGCTCTGAATTCATTAACTGGGAAGACCTCAGAAGTATTGGCTCTGAATTCAGTAACTGGAAGACCTTAGAAGTATTGGCTCTGAATTCAGTAACTGGGAAGACCTCAGAAGTATTGGCTCTGAATTCAGTAACTGGGAAGACCTCAGAAGTATTGGCTCTGAATTCAGTAACTGGGAAGACCTCAGAAGTATTGACTCTGAATTCATTAACTGGGAAGACCTCAGAAGTATTGGCTCTGAATTCAGTAACTGGAAGACCTCAGAAGTATTGGCTCTGAATTCAGTAACTGGGAAGACCTCAGAAGTATTGGCTCTGAATTCAGTAACTGGGAAGACCTCAGAAGTATTGGCTCTGAATTCAGTAACTGGGAAGACCTTAGAAGTATTGACTCTGAATTCAGTAACTGGAAGACCTCAGAAGTATTGGCTCTGAATTCATTAACTGGGAAGACCTCAGAAGTATTGGCTCTGAATTCAGTAACTGGAAGACCTCAGAAGTATTGGCCCTGAATTCATTAACTGGGAAGACCTCAGAAGTATTGGCTCTGAATTCAGTAACTGGAAGACCTCAGAAGTATTGGCTCTGAATTCAGTAACTGGAAGACCTCAGAAGTATTGGCTCTGAATTCAGTAACTGGGAAGACCTTAGAAGTATTGGCTCTGAATTCAGTAACTGGAAAGACCTTAGAAGTATTGGCTCTGAATTCAGTAACTGGAAGACCTCAGAAGTATTGGCTCTGAATTCAGTAACTGGAAGACCTCAGAAGTATTGGCTCTGAATTCAGTAACTGGAAGACCTCAGAAGTATTGGCTCTGAATTCAGTAACTGGAAGACCTCAGAAGTATTGGCTCTGAATTCAGTAACTGGAAAGACCTTAGAAGTATTGGCTCTGAATTCAGTAACTGGGAAGACCTTAGAAGTATTGGCTCTGAATTCAGTAACTGGAAGACCTCAGAAGTATTGGCTCTGAATTCAGTAACTGGGAAGACCTCAGAAGTATTGGCTCTGAATTCAGTAACTGGGAAGACCTCAGAAGTATTGGCTCTGAATTCATTAACTGGGAAGACCTTAGAAGTATTGGCTCTGAATTCAGTAACTGGGAAGACCTTAGAAGTATTGGCTCTGAATTCATTAACTGGGAAGACCTTAGAAGTATTGGCTCTGAATTCATTAACTGGGAAGACCTCAGAAGTATTGGCTCTGAATTCAGTAACTGGGAAGACCTCAGAAGTATTGGCTCTGAATTCAGTAACTGGAAGACCTTAGAAGTATTGGCTCTGAATTCAGTAACTGGGAAGACCTCAGAAGTATTGGCTCTGAATTCAGTAACTGGGAAGACCTCAGAAGTATTGGCCCTGAATTCATTAACTGGGAAGACCTCAGAAGTATTGGCTCTGAATTCAGTAACTGGAAGACCTCAGAAGTATTGGCTCTGAATTCAGTAACTGGGAGACCTCAGAAGTATTGGCTCTGAATTCAGTAACTGGAAGACCTCAGATGTATTGGCTCTGAATTCAGTAACTGGAAGACCTCAGAAGTATTGGCTCTGAATTCAGTAACTGGGAAGACCTCAGAAGTATTGGCTCTGAATTCAGTAACTGGGAGACCTCAGAAGAATTTGAACCCATGAACGTTAAATCAGAAGTCCAACACTGTAAACCTAGATCAGAAAATTTTGATTTACATCACAAACAGTGATAAATAATTGTAATAAAGTAATACACCTAAAAAAGACATTTATGTGTTTAATAAATCAAGCGGATAAAGTGCGTCCGATGTGTGGTGGTACTGTACTGGCAGCAGCAGACGACGAGGTCGCGAGAGTCCCACTAGTTTGGATGGAATTGCGAGATCAAAACAAAACACGTTAGCTTACTTTGTTTTCTTCACGTTTCCATTTTGGGAGACTTCATCAAATCATTACGTAACCTACTTTCTAAGTAGTACTCACGTCAGTGTCTTATCTCAGTAGTCCAAGATATTAGACGTTTACATGCCCATTCACTATGTTGTTATTTCACATTTTACTTTCACTTTGCAAGTACATGTAGTAGGGTCTTATTTATAGGACGAATCTAACAGCAGCATGAAATGAACTGTGCCAGAAACGGTGACACGCATAGACTGGGTGAAATTGACGGCAATTTGACGAACAGGAATTGATTTGAATAATGTGCTGTACAACGATAAGATACTTATTAAATGACAGAAAACAAGCAAACACTTCTAAACATTTTACCGTAATGGATGCTTTCAAAACTAACGCCATCATCTTCTCGCTCGTCAATTTCACAAACACATGTCGCACGAGAATCTGACTTCCGGTGAAATGGTGGCGACTAAATGGATACAGCAGTGCATGTATTGGTCCCAGATATAGACGTGTAGATAAAGACTGCATGTATTGGTCCCAGATATAGACGTGTAGATGAACTGAGTGATACTTCTCGAATGGACCTTAGTAAGATCTATGATTCTTTCAATCAATTTGAATTACGACCAAAGGGTGTATGAATAGTTTAAAATAGAATATGCACTAGCGTTGTCAGATTTTTATGAAAATAATGTTAGATTTGGTAAGTCAAAGCAAACTGTTGTTTCTCGCATTATATAGCACCTTTGCCATGGACAGCCAAGCACATACAATGTGAAATGCGTCTTCACAGGGACCGTATATGAACTATATTATAGTGTGTTACAGGTCTCCCTCATAGTTTTACAAATACCATTGGGCAGGCCTGAGTGAACATACGTTACTTATATTTTCTTACTTCCTAAACCATTTGGCTGTCTGCCCTCATTTTCTGCTCGATTTCTGTATTCATTTGTATATTTAAAATCGACTCAGTCAGTACATGTATATGGATGGTGGGGGACAAAAAACAAACAGCTTTTCTGTGTACTGGTAAGTCAGTGGTGGGGGACAAATAACAAACAGCTTTTCTGTGTACTGGTAAGTCAGTGGTGGGGGACAAATAACAAACAGCTTTTCTGTGTACTGGTAAGTCAGTGGTGGGGGACAAATAACAAACAGCTTTTCTGTGTACTGGTAAGTCAGTGGTGGGGGACAAATAACAAACAGCTTCTCTGTGTACTGGTAAGTCAGTGGTGGGGGACAAATAACAAACAGCTTCTCTGTGTACTGGTAAGTCAGTGGTGGGGGACAAATAACAAACAGCTTTTCTGTGTACTGGTATATCAGTGGTGGAGGACAGATAACAAACAGCTTCTCTGTGTACTGGTAAGTCAGTGGTGGAGGACAAATAACAAACAGCTTTTCTGTGTACTGGTTAGTCAGTGGCTGGGAACAAATAATGAACAGCTTCTCTGAGTACTGGTAAGTCAGTGGTGGGGGACAAATAACAAACAGCTTCTCTGTGTACTGGTAAGTCAGTGGTGGGGGACAAATAACGAACAGCTTCTCTGTGTACTGGTAAGTCAGTGGTGGGGGACAAATAACAAACAGCTTATCTGTGTACTGGTAAGTCAGTGATGGGGGACAAATAACAAACAGCTTATCTGTGTACTGGTAAGTGGTGGGGGACAAATAACAAACAGCTTCTCTGTGTACTGGTAAGTCAGTGGTGGGGACAAATAACAAACAGCTTCTCTGTGTACTGGTAAGTGGTGGGGGACAAATAGCAAACAGCTTTTCTGTGTACTGGTTAGTCAGTGGTGGAGGACAAATAATGAACAGCTTCTCTGAGTACTGGTAAGTCAGTGGTGGGGGACAAATAACAAACAGCTTCTCTGTGTACTGGTAAGTCAGTGGTGGGGACAAATAACAAACAGCTTATCTGTGTACTGGTAAGTCGGTGGTGGGGAACAAATAACGAACAGCTCCTCTGTGTACTGGTATGTCAGTGGTGGAGGACAAATAACAAACAGCTTTTCTGTGTACTGGTTAGTCAGTGGCTGGGAACAAATAATAAATAGCTTCTCTGTGTACTGGTAAATCAGTGGTGGGGGACAAATAACAAACAGCTTCTCTGTGTACTGGTAAGTCAGTGGTGGAGGACAAATAATGAACAGCTTCTCTGTGTACTGGTAAGTCAGTGGTGGAGGACAAATAATGAACAGCTTCTCTGTGTACTGGTAAGTCAGTGGTGGAGGACAAATAATGAACAGCTTCTCTGTGTACTGGTAAGTGGTGGGGGACAAATAATGAACAGCTTCTCTGTGTACTGGTAAGTCAGTGGTGGAGGACAAATAATGAACAGCTTCTCTGTGTACTGGTAAGTCAGTGGTGGGGACAAATAACAAACAGCTTCTCTGTGTACTGGTAAGTGGTGGGGGACAAATAGCAAACAGCTTTTCTGTGTACTGGTTAGTCAGTGGTGGAGGACAAATAATGAACAGCTTCTCTGAGTACTGGTAAGTCAGTGGTGGAGGACAAATAACAAACACCTTTTCTGTGTACTGGTAAGTCAGTGGTGGGGGACAAATAACAAACAGCTTCTCTGTGTACTGGTAAGTCAGTGGTGGGGGACAAATAATGAACAGCTTCTCTGTGTACTGGTAAGTCAGTGGTGGGGGACAAATAACAAACAGCTTCTCTGTGTACTGGTAAGTCAGTGGTGGAGGACAAAAAAACAAACAGCTTATCTGTGTACTGGTAAGTCAGTGGTGGGGGACAAATCACAAACAGCTTCTCTGTGTACTGGTAAGTCAGTGGTGGAGGACAAATAACAAACAGCTTATCCGTGTACTGGTAAGTCAGTGGTGGGGACAAATAATGAACAGCTTCTCTGTGTACTGGTAAGTCAGTGGTGGGGGACAAATAACAAACAGCTTCTCTGTGTACTGGTAAGTCAGTGGTGGAGGACAAATAATGAACAGCTTCTCTGTGTACTGGTAAGTCAGTGGTGGAGGACAAATAATGAACAGCTTCTCTGTGTACTGGTAAGTCAGTGGTGGAGGACAAATAATGAACAGCTTCTCTGTGTACTGGTAAGTGGTGGGGGACAAATAACAAACAGCTTCTCTGTGTACTGGTAAGTCAGTGGTGGAGGACAAATAACAAACAGCTTATCCGTGTACTGGTAAGTCAGTGGTGGGGACAAATAATGAACAGCTTCTCTGTGTACTGGTAAGTCAGTGGTGGGGGACAAATAACAAACAGCTTCTCTGTGTACTGGTAAGTCAGTGGTGGAGGACAAATAATGAACAGCTTCTCTGTGTACTGGTAAGTCAGTGGTGGAGGACAAATAATGAACAGCTTCTCTGTGTACTGGTAAGTCAGTGGTGGAGGACAAATAATGAACAGCTTCTCTGTGTACTGGTAAGTGGTGGGGGACAAATAATGAACAGCTTCTCTGTGTACTGGTAAGTCAGTGATGGAGGACAAATAATGAACAGCTTCTCTGTGTACTGGTAAGTCAGTGGTGGGGACAAATAACAAACAGCTTCTCTGTGTACTGGTAAGTGGTGGGGGACAAATAGCAAACAGCTTTTCTGTGTACTGGTTAGTCAGTGGTGGAGGCAAATAATGAACAGCTTCTCTGAGTACTGGTAAGTCAGTGGTGGAGGACAAATAACAAACACCTTTTCTGTGTACTGGTAAGTCAGTGGTGGGGGACAAATAACAAACAGCTTCTCTGTGTACTGGTAAGTCAGTGGTGGGGGACAAATAATGAACAGCTTCTCTGTGTACTGGTAAGTCAGTGGTGGGGGACAAATAACGAACAGCTTCTCTGTGTACTGGTAAGTCAGTGGTGGGGGACAAATAACAAACAGCTTATCTGTGTACTGGTAAGTCAGTGGTGGGGGACAAATAACAAACAGCTTATCTGTGTACTGGTAAGTCAGTGGTGGGGGACAAATAACAAACAGCTTATCTGTGTACTGGTAAGTCAGTGGTGGGGGACAAATAACAAACAGCTTCTCTGTGTACTGGTAAGTCAGTGGTGGGGGACAAATAACGAACAGCTTCTCTATGTACTGGAAAGTGGTGGAGGACAAATAACAAACAGCTTATCTGTGTACTGGTAAGTCAGTGGTGGGGAGCAAATAACGAACAGCTCCTCTGTGTACTGGTATGTCAGTGGTGGAGGACAAATAACAAACAGCTTTTCTGTGTACTGGTTAGTCAGTGGCTGGGAACAAATAATGAACAGCTTCTCTGTGTACTGGTAAGTCAGTGGTGGGGGACAAATAACAAACAGCTTATCTGTGTACTGGTTAGTCAGTGGTTGAGGACAAATAATGAACAGCTTCTCTGTGTACTGGTTAGTCAGTGGTGGGGGACAAATAATGAACAGCTTCTCTGTGTACTGGTTAGTCAGTGGTGGAGGACAAATAATGAACAGCTTCTCTGTGTACTGGTAAGTGGTGGGGGACAAATAGCTTCTCCGTGTACTGGTAAGTCAGTGGTGGAGGACAAATAATGAACAGCTTCTCTATGTACTGGTAAGTCAGTGGTGGAGGACAAATAATGAACAGCTTCTCTGTGTACTGGTAAGTCAGTGGCTGGGAACAAATAACAAACAGCTTCTCTGTGTACTGGTAAGTCAGTGGTGGGGGACAAATAACAAACAGCTTTTCTGTGTACTGGTAAGTCAGTCGTGGGGGACAAATAACAAACAGCTTTTCTGTGTACTGGTAAGTCAGTGGTGGGGGACAAATAACAAACAGCTTTTCTGTGTACTGGTTAGTCAGTGGTGGGGGACAAATAACAAACAGCTCCTCTGTGTACTGGTAAGTCAGTGGTGGGGGACAAATAATGAACAGCTTCTCTGAGTACTGGTAAGTGGTGGGGGACAAATAGCAAACAGCTTATCTGTGTACTGGTTAGTCAGTGGTGGGGGACAAATAGCAAACAGCTTCTCTGTGTACTGGTAAGTCAGTGGTGGGGGACAAATAACAAACAGCTTATCCGTGTACTGGTAAGTCAGTGGTGGGGACAAATAACAAACAGCTTCTCTGTGTACTGGTAAGTCAGTGGTGGAGGACAAATATTGAACAGCTTCTCTGTGTACTGGTAAGTGGTGGGGGACAAATAACAAACAGCTTTTCTGTGTACTGGTAAGTCAGTGGTGGGGGACAAATATTGAACAGCTTCTCTGTGTACTGGTAAGTCAGTGGTGGGGGACAAATATTGAACAGCTTCTCTGTGTACTGGTAAGTGGTGGGGGACAAATAACAAACAGCTTCTCTGTGTACTGGTAAGTCAGTGGTGGAGGACAAATATTGAACAGCTTCTCTGTGTACTGGTAAGTGGTGGGGGACAAATAACAAACAGCTTCTCTGTGTACTGGTAAGTCAGTGGTGGCAGACAAATATTGAACAGCTTCTCTGTGTACTGGTAAGTCAGTGGTGGAGGACAAATATTGAACAGCTTCTCTGTGTACTGGTAAGTGGTGGGGGACAAATAACAAACAGCTTCTCTGTGTACTGGTAAGTCAGTGGTGGGGGACAAATATTGAACAGCTTCTCTGTGTACTGGTAAGTGGTGGGGGACAAATAACAAACAGCTTTTCTGTGTACTGGTAAGTCAGTGGTGGCAGACAAATATTGAACAGCTTTTCTGTGTACTGGTAAGTCAGTGGTGGGGGACAAATATTGAACAGCTTCTCTGTGTACTGGTAAGTCAGTGGTGGGGGACAAATAGCAAACAGCTTCTCTGTGTACTGGTAAGTCAGTGGTGGGGGACAAATATTGAACAGCTTCTCTGTGTACTGGTAAGTCAGTGGTGGGGGACAAATAGCAAACAGCTTCTCTGTGTACTGGTAAGTCAGTGGTGGGGGACAAATATTGAACAGCTTTTCTGTGTACTGGTAAGTCAGTGGTGGGGGACAAATATTGAACAGCTTTTCTGTGTACTGGTAAGTGGTGGGGGACAAATAATGAACAGCTTCTCTGTGTACTGGTAAGTCAGTGGTGGGGGACAAATATTGAACAGCTTTTCTGTGTACTGGTAAGTCAGTGGTGGGGGAAAAATATTGAATAGCTTCTCTGTGTACTGGTAAGTCAGTGGTGGGGGACAAATATTGAACAGCTTCTCTGTGTACTGGTAAGTCAGTGGTGGGGGACAAATATTGAACAGCTTCTCTGTGTACTGGTAAGTGGTGGGGGACAAATAGCAAACAGCTTCTCCGTGTACTGGTAAGTGGTGGGGGACAAATATTGAACAGCTTCTCTGTGTACTGGTAAGTCAGTGGTGGGGGACAAATATTGAACAGCTTCTCTGTGTACTGGTAAGTGGTGGGGGACAAATAGCAAACAGCTTCTCCGTGTACTGGTAAGTCAGTGGTGGAGGACAAATAATGAACAGCTTCTCTGTGTACTGGTAAGTGGTGGGGGACAAATAGCAAACAGCTTCTCCGTGTACTGGTAAGTCAGTGGTGGAGGACAAATAATGAACAGCTTCTCTGTGTACTGGTAAGTGGTGGGGGACAAATAGCAAACAGCTTCTCCGTGTACTGGTAAGTCAGTGGTGGGGGACAAATAGCAAACAGCTTCTCTGTGTACTGGTAAGTGGTGGGGGACAAATAGCAAACAGCTTCTCTGTGTACTGGTAAGTGGTGGGGGACAAATAACAAACAGCTTCTCCGTGTACTGGTAAGTGGTGGCGGACAAATGACGTTGGCAGCTTTAAATTCAGTCAAATATTCATTGAGAACTTACACTGACCGACCAGTTGAATTCTGTTCCGAACTGGTATGAAAATTGTGACATCACTCGAACCTACCGAGTCAAAATGAATGTGCTGAGGTAATATATCTAGAGATTGGAGATCAGTATCCAAACTCAAGCATCCGATTGGTTGAATCCGAGTTTATTCTTAAATTGTGCAATGGTTGGGCTGCATTTGAGACATGTCTTCATTTTCAGTTTTAGAGCCTAGATCATGGTAATGGATCGTGCTATCAAACTGCACACTGTTCAACCCCTTAACCATTGGGCTTTCCACGAGAGTTTTGACGACAAATCAGGCTAAACAAGTAGAAAATAAAAATGTACCGTATTCAAATGTAATGCAGAAGACATAACCCAAAGTGCAATGTTCTTTTACAGATATTAAGAGGATCATATGTAACATTGGTTTGCAATATGTATGCAAGTACAAGCACATTATTGCATAAGAGTTGGTATGACTTGGTAACATTCTTGCAGCTATGAATGAATTGTGTTACCATGGTAATCGCAAATATAACAAACAACATCAGTCAGTTTATCAAAATCATATATTTTTTTCATGGAATTGCACAAAATAGCAAAAAAATCTACATATACATAATAAAATGATGGCAAGCTACAATTAAGATAAATAGTTAGGCACAAAAATTCATGCCATAAAATCGTTACACACATATGTATAATTACACGATGTACAAATTATTTGAGACAATTTCATTGGTTAAATACAGGTAAAATTCAAAACAAATCAACAGAGCTGGTTATTGTAGAGAAACAAAAAAAGATATTTGATACAAATAGATAATGTTTATGTCACAAAAGTAGAGATTTTGCCATTTACTATTGTAGCAGTAGCAACATAAATTTGGGTAATATGATAAGAATATACAAAGTTGGGCAGGTGAAATGTATTTGTTCATTTGAACTTAATATGAATATAATTAATGGCTCCCATCTATTAAAGAAAAATGCATCATCAATGAATATTTTGAAACATACAAGATGCTATAAATGATTTGAAAATGAATCTATGGATTTATACTTTCAGTATTAGAGGTACAAAAATGCCCTCCTAGTTTATTTCTTGAATGGGTTTGCAAATTATCAGTGAATGCATAAAAATGAGATGTTAGCAATAAGATTGATAATTATATTTTCAAAATATTAGGCCCAGATGAAGTGACCAGCGAAGAGTTTCTTCAGAAAGTTGACAACTTTTTTACCTACAGCATGTCAACTCATTTGTTATATTTAAGATGAAAAATACAATTAAATTTGTAAATCCCCGACTGTCCAAACATTAATGACAACATAGTTAGGATATCTAACAAAAAATCAAATAAAAATTCAGGTTACCATAGAAATATCAAATTCGGAATTTTCAAATAATTACACTTTAGTAACTTTAAGATGTTAATCTGGATTTAAGTCACTGCTAGTGTCTGGCTCCCTGACCGATATACAACCTTTCAAATAAATTACTACACGAAGGATAGATTTTCCTTCAATTTTATTTGGCAAATTGTGTGACACTAATTGGACAACAAAGCATTCTTACCCCACAAAGTGTCCTTTAGTAAATAATACAAGAAAATCTCAACAGGCTGGACTTCATTAACAAGAGAAAATAAAACCCCTACAAAATAGTTGAATCTACTCTTTCCACACACAGCAAACACCTAGGGGCATGTCTTATCTAGACAGGGCCTCTATGACTGACATCAAACACCTAGGGACATGTCTTATCTAGACAGGGCCTCTATGACTGACATCAAACACCTAGGGACATGTCTTATCTAGACAGGGCCTCAATGACTGACATCACACACCTAGGGACATGTCTTATCTAGACAGGGCCTCAATGACTGACATCACACACCTAGGGACATGTCTTATCTAGACAGGGCCTCTATGACTGACATCACACACCTAGGGACATATCTTATCTAGACAGGGCCTCAATGACTGACATCACACACCTAGGGACATGTCTTATCTAGACAGGGCCTCTATGACTGACATCACACACCTAGGGACATATCTTATCTAGACAGGGCCTCAATGACTGACATCACACACCTAGGGACATGTCTTATCTAGACAGGGCCTCTATGACTGACATCACACACCTAGGGACATATCTTATCTAGACAGGGCCTCAATGACTGACATCATACACCTAGGGACATGTCTTATCTAGACAGGGCCTCAAAGACTGACATCACACACCTAGGGACATATCTTATCTAGACAGGGCCTCAATGACTGACATCATACACCTAGGGACATGTCTTATCTAGACAGGGCCTCAATGACTGACATCACACACCTAGGGACATGTCTTATCTAGACAGGGCCTCAATGACTGACATCAAACACCTAGGGACATGTCTTATCTAGACAGGGCCTCAATGACTGACATCATACACCTAGGGACATGTCTTATCTAGACAGGGCCTCAAAGACTGACATCATACACCTAGGGACATGTCTTATCTAGACAGGGCCTCAATGACTGACATCACACACCTAGGGACATGTCTTATCTAGACAGGGCCTCAATGACTGACATCATACACCTAGGGACATGTCTTATCTAGACAGGGCCTCAATGACTGACATCATACACCTAGGGACATGTCTTATCTAGACAGGGCCTCAATGACTGACATCACACACCTAGGGACATGTCTTATCTAGACAGGGCCTCAATGACTGACATCAAACACCTAGGGACATATCTTATCTAGACAGGGCCTCTATGACTGACATCACACACCTAGGGACATGTCTTATCTAGACAGGGCCTCTATGACTGACATCACACACCTAGGGACATGTCTTATCTAGACAGGGCCTCAATGACTGACATCAAACACCTAGGGACATGTCTTATCTAGACAGGGCCTCAATGACTGACATCAAACACCTAGGGACATGTCTTATCTAGACAGGGCCTCAATGACTGACATCAAACACCTAGGGACATGTCTTATCTAGACAGGGCCTCAATGACTGACATCATACACCTAGGGACATGTCTTATCTAGACAGGGCCTCAATGACTGACATCAAACACCTAGGGACATGTCTTATCTAGACAGGGCCTCAATGACTGACATCAAACACCTAGGGACATGTCTTATCTAGACAGGGCCTCAATGACTGACATCAAACACCTAGGGACATGTCTTATCTAGACAGGGCCTCAATGACTGACATCAAACACCTAGGGACATGTCTTATCTAGACAGGGCCTCTATGACTGACATCATAAAAAGCTGGATTTATTTCATTCACTTATTACAATGCTTGGCACCCAGACACCATTTTTAAACATGACTTGATCCTGATTATTGATAAGAATCAATTACCAGGATATCTCAACTGAAATATATCATATGATATAATGTATAAACATATTACTTTGTAAAGTGATTCTGCAACATCACAGTTTAAAAAAACTTTTTGACCAGTTCTAAAACTGTGTGATAATAAGTTATCTCCCTTTCATAAGAACCTAACACATGTTTGATTCAATACAATACAGACAAATTTGACAGACCTGTCAATTTATTTTTAGAATGGTATCGTCCATTTCCTTATAAAAGGGGTGTTTGTATATTTTGTACAATTTTTGTGGATTGAACCCAAACTTCTGGCGAGGAAATCTAAAAATAAAACTGATGGGCCAAAAAGTCTCATAATACATACATGTCATGTCATTTAATTTCAAAATTTCTATAACTTCTTTTAAAGATAATAAGAATAATATGCGTGTTAAAATCATTATGTATTTTTTTCCATTTTACTCTTGTTTCCTTGGTAACCAAATGTGCATGAGTTGGGGAGGGGGAGAGGTATACAAGAGTTGTGGTCCAAACAAATGTAACATCAGATATAGGGGCCTGCCCCGTTGAACTAACCTATTGTAAATGCTGGTAGTCATAATTAAATAACTGTGACAAAAAATTTGACAAAAGAACTTATACATTAGTAAACAAATTAAAGTCATCAAAACAATTTACATTTGAGAATTAATAATTAAAACTCAATTAACACTCGCTATCTTCATACATATATGACTCAATAAATTGATGAATTGATGAACATTCTTATCTGAATCATTATGAATTTCAACATTACTATTTGAACAATTTCCATCATCACAATTTTCAACATTTTCAATACTATTTTCAACATACCAGGAACAATTTGACAAATGAGATTTCCAACACTACAGTCTTATTTGAGACAAGTGATATTCAACAATATTTTTACCATACAATTTCCATATTTTCATAGCAATAGGAAACACAAAATTTTCAAAATCAAATTATAACTGTATGACGTTATTTTTTTTATACCATACAATTTCAAAATATGTTTCTTCAAAAATATTCAACATGGTAACAGAAATATTTGAAGCAGCAGATTTGAACAGTGAGTTATTGATATAAGCAAACTAGACAATATGCAATCAATGTAAAGTTGGCAAAATGTACTAGAACACTGAACAGTTGTAGAAAATGTATGTAAAGAATACAACTTTTCAGTTTAATAGAAGAATTGCAAAGAATGACATATCTTTGTTTATTCAGGAGTAATACATCTTGATTGAATGCATTTTTGAAGAGTTGTCTCACTTCCCAAAGCAACTTGAGTGAATCTTAGACACGACAGTGATTCTCACACACATCAAGACATATTATCATAATGATTTACCACAAGACCAAACAAGGCATTAAAATATGTGATCAATTTACAAAGCACTTAATTTTGAACCTCAAACATTCCTCAGGTGAGAATAATCTCAAGCTTTGTGTTGGTGCATTAAAAAAAATCAAATTAGCAACATTATTTGGAATGTAAACCACACCATATTTGCTTTAGTTTAGAACATTTCACCACAACATTACACTGATTTTCAATGCATCATTAACTGATTACATGGAATGCCACTTTCAACTCGAGAACAATCTCAACTACCACACACACTGAGAACAATCTCAACTACCACACACACTGAGAACAATCTCAACTACCACAGACACTGAGAACAATCTCAACTACCACACACACTGAGAACAATCTCAACTACCACACACACTGAGAACAATCTCAACTACCACACACACTGAGAACAATCTCAACTACCACACACACTGAGAATAATCTCAACTACCACACACACTGAGAACAATCTCAACTGCCACACACACTGAGAACAATCTCAACTACCACACACACTGAAATTCAGTCAAGAGAATATGGGATTTTACAATTTTGAACAGAATACATCTACATGTAAAATATGTCATAATTAATCAAAATAAATGTAAACAAACAGATCGGGATTTTTAAGAGAATAAGGGACCTTTTAGTAAATACCCTGCATACTTATCACAAGATAACATAACCTTGAGTCTGACCTCTGTGCTCAAAATCAATTTTCAAAGCATTTCTTACAAAGACTAATCATTTTGTCTGGATAGAAGTATTTATTCCGAGCATTATGGCTATATGTCTGTCAGTTAAAATGTCATTAAATTGTAAAGGGCTACTTCCCAAAATTGTTAATCAGATTTTAATGAAACTTTTGCAGAAGAAGCGATATCAAAAAGTTGTATTGTTTGCCTTGTGTGTTTGGGAGAATGTTAACGAGTATGTAAATGTGTACGTACCCATAAACTTCAACGTAAAAGTTTTCCAGGCAATTTTCATAAACTGCAAACCAAACTTAGCATGGAGGATCAATACATGACTCAGTTTTGCATATTTCAACAATTACCCACCATATATATAAAGCATTATGTCAAACATGGAGAATGTATCAAACATGGAGAATGTATCAATCTTGAGCACAGAACTAAGTTCAGGTTTTGTTAATCCAAAGATTTAGGCAATAACACTGAGTTACAACTATAAACACCAGATTTAAATAAACAGTACAAAAATAACATAAATATAGGAAAAACATTTTTTCCCCATAAATTACTCGTACATAGAGCATTTTAATTGGTTATAGACAACAACTGGTTATCAAAGACGATCATTGCATTCCTCAGAAGTAAAACTAAGTCAAACACTTGAGACATATTCACACTCGATGTATAATGGCTCAAATTTACCGCATTACGTACATACATGTATGAATCAACAATTTGAGTTGTATCTAATGGTTTGTGGAGATTTCATGATTCCAGAAAAATACAACAGCCCTCTCAGATCAATTGGTAAGATATATGTGACAAAACAAGACATTTCAAACAATGTATGCTAAGCTGGAGGCTTTTTGTTTTAAAATGAGAGAAAATGTAGAAGACACACTTGTCAGATTGTGTACTTAGTCAATAAACGCTTTCAATATAATTTAGTTTGTTAAAATTTTATTTCACATGTATTGTGAATGCAGTTCTCACCTCTCTACGATTGTTTCCTTGGTGACAAACCCATACATAACCAGATTTTCAAGAAGTTCATGAACAAACCCTACTGGGGCTTGAACTCACGACCTTTAGATCAGGACAACTAAGCCTTGAACTCACGACCTTTAGATCAGGACAACTAAGCCTTGAACTCACGACCATTAGATCAGGACAACTAAGCATTGAACTCACGACCTTTAGATCAGGACAACTAAGCCTTCCCAATAATCCTTTATAAAATAAATAAGATGCAATGTTGAGAACCAAAAGCAATAATGTGTAAAACTATATGTAACACAATGAATGGTTTCCAAACAAAAAAATCAAATGGAAGCAACAAATAAAGGTTTACAGAGAGAGAACAATATTTAACAAAATTAAATGATTTCTATATTATTAATTATCAGTGAAAACCAAATTCAAATAAATGCATGAAAGAACATATAACAGCGATGGGAAACTACTCCAAAACCAAATATAAGCAGGCATATGGGAACAAAAATACACAAATCAGGGAAATAAAGTCGCAAAAACCATGATCAATATAATAGGAACTGTATGAATATACATTAAGGGCAGAAAGCAGTTATACTCTCAGTATAAGTAGATAGTGCTTTCTCCACTATGATTTTACCATACAAAAGTTTTGCTTATAGTGGTTCAGCTCAGAGAGAAGTGTCAAACTGTAACCAGCAACCTGTCAATAGGCTAAACAAGCATACAGTAAAGATAGTGCTAAGTTGTATGTTCTTAGGTAACTGCCTTTACATGACACATGACGTCAATGTTATCTAAGGCCTATAGGGTTTCTAAAGTTTCAAAAAATAAGAAAAACATGATTTACAATCTTAAAGTCCCAATAAGGATTGTTCAATACATTTTTTTGTGTGCATCTGCATTATAAAGAATATTCACATATTTTAGTACACCCTAGTACAACCTTATAGTGTCCCATCAAATTTAAGAAGATTCAATATTGATGCAAAAAGTAGTTTATTTCTTATCTTGTTGATGGGTTAATTTGCAGAAATCATGACAATGTCAAACATGACGTATTTATGACAATGTCAAACATGACGTATTTTGTAAACCAGATATGATGATGTCTTTCGTTTTGTTTTTCAGAAAAGGAAAGAGAAATCATTGACAACCATCAGTCATTGAGGGTAAACTTGTTTCTTATACAAGTACAGGTTACAATTGTTGCAGTTTAAATGAATAAAAAATACTCTTATTGGGCCTTCAAAGCTTTCCACTTCTCCAGAGATATGGGATTCCCAATGAAATCCACTTCTCCAGAGATATGGGATTCCCAATGAAATCCACTTCTCCAGAGATATGGGATTCCCAATGAAATCCACTTCTCCAGAGATATGGGATTCCCAATGAAATCGACATTTAATGACCATTAAACTTTACAAAATTTGTGTGCACACCATTTTTAAATTTTCTTCCAAGATTTGAGATTCTCATTAAAATTGACATTTAATGCCTGTTAAAATATTTAAAAAAAATTATGCAGGTCAATTAAAAATAACAGGATGTTAATAACATTATTTGTTTGCATAAAAGAGAAAAACAAATATAAAACTGAACTGAAATAACACTGAACATACCACACATATTTGAACATAAATGCAATATTAACACTGGTTGATATATCTGTATGTGTCAACTCATAAAACGTAATGGCATTGTCCTTATTACATACCATTAATTTATTTTAAATAGAACCTTTAATTAACTTGTATTAATAAGAGTTTTTACTGAATTAATTATTTTTCAGTGGTATCAGTAAGAATTAACACAGCACAAAAATACAGTTCAATGTACTCGTCAAATACATCATCTAAAACTGAATATAAGAACCAACCCCATTATAAGCAAACCTATTAAAATTGAAAATTAGGACTAAACCCATTAAAACACACACAAGCCCACTTAAAATTAACAGGTAAACTAAGGACAGCAAGGAACATAAATGAAAGCCCAAAATCTGGTTAATCGTCATGGTAAAATAAACTAAATAAATAAAAACAAACTTAATAGGTAAAAACTATGGTGCATAAAACATGGAGTCATATTATCAAAGTACTGAAAAAACATATACAATAAAGTTTGTGACACAAAGCACTTGAACATGGACACACATGTGGTACAGAATAAATGTGTTAAAACTTTACAAAAAAGGAATAAAAGATGAAGTTGTACAAATAAAAAATTGTGATATTGAAAAGGAAAAAAATCAATGCATCACGTTAGGCAGTAGGGTCCTATTTATTATTATTTTCAGAAATTTGATTTGAATTTCCAAAGTAACAATTAAAACTGATAAAATGCTGCCCTATGAACTAAAAGCAAAATATATTTTGATAATAAATTGTTCATGTGGATGAATTTAATCATTTGTTTCCATTTTAACATATATTTATAGCAATAATCAATTAATACCCAATAAATGTGTTACTCTGTTTGGTGAGAAAGCATAAATACAATCATATAAATAGTAATTTTCACCATATGCAGTAGTTATGATGAAAATAATTACTTTTTGTTCAAAGATTTTAAAGAAGTATTTATGCATTATTTTCACATTAACTAAAGCAAAATGTGTCTTTGTTGCTATGGTAACAGTTTTACAAGTCATTATTTAATATTATTCTGTTTTGGTAATTGCTAACACTGTTCGAAGGAGTTTATAAAAAATGGGGCTTAGCCATCCAAGCCCTAATTATGATACCCATGAAACTGAGAATATGTTCCTTGTGATGAATTACTCCAGAAAGAAAATTTTAGTTTTGTTTGTAATAAGATAATTTAACTTCAGCTACAGCTGAATCAATATCAAACAGTATGTTTTCTGTTTTTAAAAAGCAATACATTCTGATACAATAAACTTCATATTGACAACAGACTGTACAACACAGTGATTACTATATACATATATATTGTTTTCTTGTATAAATTTACCTACATATAAACAGTTTTAGTATTGAGGGTCTAAAAGTCCTTATCTGGAAATTGTAAAGTATTCTTAAAGACTATATATCGATTTATTGTGATAAATGCCATTTGCCGCCAGTATTTAAGAAACATATGGGGTAAAAGAACAATACTTATTTAACAGTTTATAAATTCAAGGGCTAACTTATTTAACAGTTTATAAATTCAAGGGCCATAACTGTAGTAATTGCTGTCAAAAAAGTGAGATACTGCCGAGTTCATTCACAGAGTAAAACTATTGCTATGTGGAAAACAATATCCATCAAATCAAACCATGCTACAGACTGGTTCCATTTTCAGTGTTACAATTTAATAAGTTAAGAAAAGTTATTGCCTATGAATCATACATAAAAATGCATACTATAAAGTTTAGGTCAATTCATAACAAGTCCCAATTGTCATTGTCCACTCCATGTACAACATATTTGACGCATAAATGGACTGCAAAAGAGGATATTTGATTTCAAATGACTGGTTAGCATAATATAAAGTAAATATTTGTGATTGTATCACATTTACTGGTGTCAATGAAAATATTTATAATAATACAATGACACACTCGACATATATTATATCAAGGTACAAACATAGTTGGAATTTATTGCTCAGAGAATATCAAGGCATGAAAGGCTCACTAATCTGTCTGTAAATCAGGAAGCAGACATTTGGTTTCATTTTCATCACTCTACATGTATTTCTGAAAATTTCATATTAATAAAAAAAAAACCTTTGACAAATTATTTTTCCATGTACTGAGAATAATTTTCTTGAATAATATACTTTACATTGAAATCAGCATGGCAGAAGTTTGCAAAGGGGTTTAACTCCCACAGCAGTATTTGAACTATAAGCATGTTGAATAGAGTTACCTCCCTTTCATCAAACTAAATCTATTGAATTTTTACACTGATGCACCTTCAAGAATGCTGATCTTAACAAGAGGCAAATGATCGTTGAAGGCAGCTAAATTGTTTAGAAACCTATTTTCGTCGATCTTTGATGTCATTTTCACAGTTTACGGACCTAGATGTCTAATTGGCAGCCATTTTTCATCCCGTCAATATGTTATATTTCAGCATTTTTAGATTTCTACGTACAATAACACAATTCTTTACAGTTGTTTTGCTCATTGCATCTTTCACTGATGGATCGGCAAATATTTATTCAAGCACTTATAAGTTCCTCTGACCATAGTTTGTTTCCATACATTTTCTTCACTACTTCTATACTTATGCTTCATCTCACACTAAAATCCATTCTTATAAATCAGCTTCTAAAATAGTTTCCTTCATCTTTGAACTAACTACCAAGTTTTTTTCAAACTTTGATTTCCACCGAAATCATCATGTTTAATTTCCCATTTCAACAAAAAAATTACACATTTTAGACATATTCCAAAGTCATCAAAGTCCAGAAAAATTTCCTAATTCCAACTTATCACATTTATAATTCAATTAGGTGTTTTCCAAAACACAATTTCAGAGGCATTAGAGAACATGATTTGTTCTTATCTCAAACAGTATTCACACCTTTACCAAATTTGCATGGAATCCACAAAAACATCACACTTTATAACACTTAGTATGCAATTCATGTAAATATCACACGTTCTTACTCATCTATATCCTGCAGAGCAGATTTATTCAAAACATTACATTTTTCACACCTGTAATACACATAAAAGTGGAATTACACAGACACATCGCACACAGATTTCACACTTTTAATGTAGTCCGTATTCTTGACCGTCTTGTAGGTTTTGCGGGTGACATTGAAGTTATCATATCGTCCATTTCAGGATACATTGATAAACCAGGAATGTTATATATGGAGGAAGCTGAAAAACACAAAAATAAACAGGTGCGAAAAGTTGTCAAAGTAAAGGCCTCATAGCAAGTCATTTCTATGCTAAAATTATTTACTCAAGAAAAAAGATAAACTTTACAAAGCTATTGACAGTAAAACTTCACCTAAATACCCTAATAATAAGACCACCTCTAAATTAATAACACAATTTTCATGTCCATTTTCACAGTTCTTGCTCTTTATTCAACTTCAAAATTAAGACCACCCCACTAAGAAGATCAGTCTTCAAGGGTTCCATAGGTGGTCTTATTATTGAGGTTTCACTGTACATCAATTGTCAAACAAGTTCTGATACAAATCACTGTTGATGACTGCTTCACACCATCTTTATATTTCAGTTACATACAGAGTAACAATGACCAGAGATGTAAGTAGCCCGAGGTTAAAAAACAAGGAATTTCTTTCCTGTTTTTTTTTCAATGTCATCTCATTTACAACCTCTGCTAAAGAATATCATTAATATACAAATTCACAGCTGATAAATTTTTAGGTCATTTGTAATCAACTACCAAGAGTCTATCGAGCATTTTGATACAAAATGTCTGTTGCTATGTCAACCAATAAAAGGCTTCTATCAAGCATTTTGATACAAAATGTCTGTTGCTATGTCAACCAATAAAAGGCTTCTATAAAGCATTTTGATACAAAAGGTCTGTTGCTATGTCAACCAATAAAAGGCTTCTATAAAGCATTTTGATACAAAAGGTCTGTTGCTATGTCAACCAATAAAAGGCTTCTATCAAGCATTTTGATACAAAAGGTCTGTTGCTATGTCAACCAATAAAAGGCTTCTATCAAGCATTTTGATACAAAAGGTCTGTTGCTATGTCAACCAATAAAAGGCTTCTATCAAGCATTTTGATACAAAAGGTCTGTTGCTATGTCAACCAATAAAAGGCTTCGTTACAAGTTAGATAAAAGCCATAACTGTCAGTTACCATTGTACTATAAATTCCTCTACCAACTGAGCTAACGGGGTTGTTTGTGAAAAATTAAGACTTGTAAAAGGGCCATTACTGTACAAATACTGGTCCCACTTGACTTGTTATCAAAGCCCACCAATAGTTTGTAACGGAACCTATTTTGTACATATTTGGTTCAGCTCTAAAAGACCTACTCCAGTTGTGGATATATTTGTAACCCAATTATCACTAAAAATGAGTTTTGAGCATGGAGGCTGATCTCAAGTCTTTCAATCTCAGACAAGGCAGAAAGAGAGAGCATGGAGGCTGATCTCAAGTCTTTCAATCTCAGACAAGGCAGAGAGAGAGAGCATGGAGGCTGATCTCAAGTCTTTCAATCTCAGACCAGGCAGAAAGAGAGAGAGAGAGCATGGAGGCTGATCTCAAGTCTTTCAATCTCAGACAAGGCAGAAAGAGAGAGAGAGCCTGGTGTTTTTATCTCCAAAAATGTATTCTTAAAATGTAGAAGACAATCACCATAAATTTTATTGAAAACGAACTAATGAAGACTTATGGTTGCAATCAACTCTCACATTATAGTGACCATGTTTCTTCTCTGTATTGTTGGCATTGTATTGAGAACAGCGAGTATTTCCTGGGGCAGCTGGAAATACTGGGACTTCCTGGGAAACACTATTCTGGTTCAGATATTCATGATGATATCATGCCTATACATCCCAATTCTGAATGCTCAAATCTCTTCTTTATGGACCTTTTACCGCCCTGTCTATCAACTGTCAAAAGTGTGATAATTGGGGATAATAGGGGACTGGATGCTAACCCCAAGCTATATATTTCGTGAAAATTGACAGTTACCATGCTAATGTCAAGTAGTTAACAGTTATATTTTACTGAATCCCATTAGGCACAACAAAATGTGTTAGCAAAGTTCGACTCTGAACATCAATTCACTGATTTTACTTGGTTTGTTGATATATTAGCTTGTATAAATATTGATTGATAGAAAGAAAGCTACATTTGCAGTAGATTGTCATTCACTGAGAATGAAGCCATAAGATCCTTTATGGGTTTTTGATGACCTTATTCAAAGAGTATAAACTGCTTTTTGGTGTGAACTTTGTTTATTTAAGAGTATTTCCCAGGATTTCTCACTTGTGCAAAAATTAAGTGTGTTCCCCACAATGGGAAAATACTGGGAATCACCACTGGTAAATACTGTACTGGGAAACACTGGGAATCACCACTGGTAAATACTGTACCGGGAAACACTGGGAATCACCACTGGTAAATACTGTACCGGGAAACACTGAGAATCACCACTGGTAAATACTGTACAGGGAAACACTGGGAATCACCACTGGTAAATACTGTACAGGGAAACACTGGGAATCACCACTGGTAAATACTGTACCGGGAAACACTGAGAATCACCACTGGTAAATACTGTACAGGGAAACACTGGGAATCACCACTGGTAAATACTGTACAGGGAAACACTTGGAATCACCACTGGTAAATACTGTACCGGGAAACACTGAGAATCACCACTGGTAAATACTGTACAGGGAAACACTGGGAATCACCACTGGTAAATACTGTACCGGGAAACACTGGGAATCACCACTGGTAAATACTGTACCAAGAAACACTGGGAATCACCACTGGTAAATACTGTACAGGGAAACACTGGGAATCACCACTGGTAAATACTGTACCGGGAAACACTGAGAATCACCACTGGTAAATACTGTACCGGGAAACACTGGGAATCACCACTGGTAAATACTTTACAGGGAAACACTGAGAATCACCACTGGTAAATACTGTACCGGGAAACACTGGGAATCACCACTGGTAAATACTGTACTGGGAAACACTGGGAATCACCACTGGTAAATACTGTACCGGGAAACACTGGGAATCACCACTGGTGAATACTGTACCGGGAAACACTGGGAATCACCACTGGTAAATACTGTACCGGGAAACACTGGGAATCACCACTGGTAAATACTGTACAGGGAAACACTGGGAATCACCACTGGTAAATACTGTACCGGGAAACACTGGGAATCACCACTGGTAAATACTGTACAGGGAAACACTGGGAATCACCACTGGTAAATACTGTACCGGGAAACACTGGGAATCACCACTGGTAAATACTGTACCGGGAAACACTGGGAATCACCACTGGTAAATACTGTACTGGGAAACACTGGGAATCACCACTGGTAAATACTGTACTGGGAAACACTGGGAATCACCACTGGTAAATACTGTACAGGGAAACACAGGGAATTACCACTGGTAAATACTGTACAGGGAAACACTGGGAATTACCACTGGTAAATACTGTACAGGGAAACACTGGGAATCACCACTGGTAAATACAGCACAGGGAAATACCTGGAATTACCACTGGTAAATACTGTACAGGAAACACTGGGAATTTCCACTGATAAATACTGTACCGGGAAACACATGGAATGACCACTGGTAAATACTGTACCGGGAAACACTGGGAATGACCACTGGTAAATACTGTACCGGGAAACACTGGGAATGACCACTGGTAAATACTGTACCGGGAAACACTGGGAATGACCACTGGTAAATACTGTACCGGGAAACACTGGGAATGACCACTGGTAAATACTGTACCGGGAAACACTGGGAATGACCACTGGTAAATACTGTACCGGGAAACACTGGGAATGACCACTGGTAAATACTGTACAGGGAAACACTTGGAATGACCACTGGTAAATACTGCACCAGACCGATAATTACCATTGGTAAATACTGAACTGGGAAATACTATGCCAACTCTGACTGAGAATGTTATTATACTGAATTTGATCAATGATTGAATAAGCAGATTTGTTCCCACAAGATTTTTGTTATAAAATGAATATTCCATTGTAACAATAGTCAGCGTAACATGAAAGTATATGAATTTTTTTGGGGTAAAGGGGCTTTCAGGCACAGGCTCAGCTAAGGATATGTAGTAACTTTTCCAGCTGTTGAGGTGGAGGAAGATTGCAGGCAGAGGAAGATTCAGGCAGACACCTGGGTAGAACCATCGATCTTCTGTCAGCTTCCTCACCTACAAAAACTTCATCCCACATGGGATTCAAACTTGTGGATACTAAGGACTGTTGATTTGAAGACAGCAAGTATAACCACTAAACCATGGAAGTCCCCTAGTATTTATGACAGGTTGACACAAAACTGATGTAACTCCTTCCTCATCGAAACTGAGTTACTTTAGTTTTGCATAAAATAATCCCTATAACATGTACAGCAACTTAAAGGTACATAAAATACCAACCATCGGGAAGTTCATGAATTTTTGGTGGGAGGTCACAAAAATATTCATGTCTCATGGCAGCCTTAGCAGAGATTCTTTGTCTTGGGTCCATCTGAAATAAATGTTATATACATTTGTGGAGATTGATAAAAAAACATTGCATAATGTTCGCATTACCATCTGAAAAATTCAGACATAAGTACTTAAGTGCTTGTCTTGTCTCAATAATAACCATCATATATTTTGGTGTAATATACGCACCAGACAAGCCTTATTTTTCATTCAGCAAATTACCCTCAGGTCTGGGGTTATAATTCACAGTTTGGCAACCAGCCTTTAAAACAACCAAGCATCAAATTGGATGGTTCTGATTGCAGTCTTAAATTGACAAAATGGAAACATTGCATTTTTAGAATGGTCTCAAAAACTCTGTTTTATAACCTGATTGAAAATAAGCCATTCCAAACGTCATATATCTGTAGAAATGATAATGTTAATGCTAACTGCAGTACCATAAATATGATAGATCATAAACTAGTCACATTTTATTATATAATTAATCTCACAAGCAACAGTGCCCATCTAATATTCACCTTGTTCAGTAATGTTTCAGTACAGATAATCATATTTCAAATACAGTGAAACCTCTACAGAGCAGTACCCTCTAAGAAGTGCACAATTTGGCTCTTGTGATGAGGATGTCACTTGACAGAGGTTAAGCTGAAAGTGACATCTTGCTACAGGAAAAATTGGTAATGTTGCTAAGGAAAGCTCTCAAGTGGGCAGCTCTCGAGAGATTGCACTGAATTATTTTAACCTTTATATAGTTTTGTTAACAAAGTAAAGTACATGTTATATACATGTAAATGAGGACATTTGACACCATTCTACCTACCTGTAGAAATTCAGAAGCAAGTTCTTCAGCATGTGGAAGGTAGGCAAGTTTGGGAACAATTGTAGAAAGACATTGTTTATTGTACGTCACAAATCTTCCTGTAAAACAAAAACAACAACGTAAATAGTAAATAAAATTATAAGGCACTTTAAAAACAAAATTAGATTTGAAAATCAAAACCGAAGTATGTAAATCTTTGACCTTTCTAATGGAATGTAAAGGTCAGTGGTGGTTCAAGGTCAGTGGTGGGTCAAGGTCAACAACTAACTGGATCACTGACAAGAAATACTGCCAATCAGGAATTATCTGTGAGTGTTTTTGCTGATATTCGTTTTGCAGATATTTGTGAATGGACCAGTTTGCTTATTTATAACATAAAATAAACCTTCACTATGAACTTTATTTTTGTGAATTGCTAATAATTCCTAGACAAGAGTATTCTGCTATAATGAAAATCATGTGAAATATAAGTGACTTACAGCGGGGGCCTTATTCATGAACATTATAAGACCGAAATTCAGATTTCGACTTTAAAATGTTACATTTTCTTTTCGCTCCAGTGTTGTTACAACAATACAAATTTAAAAAAAAAATGGTAACAGTGTACATTGGGTAACAACAATTATTCAGACAACTTTTCATTGGATTAGATCCTATCAAAACAAAAGGCTGGTAAATATAACTTCTAGGAAATTTGAAGTCCAAGTCTGGATTCAGTCATGAAGTGTTCTAGGAAGATGTCTTATGTGACAAAATGCCGAACATTTGGTCAGAAAAACTTGAAACTGTTATCTGACCAAATTAAATTTTGTCTGACATTTACTGGTTTTGAATGCAAGGTAGATTCTTAACTTACAATGTATTGGGTCAGGGACCTTACCTTGAAAATTTGTCAGACATAGGCATCTTACACGAAAGCAAAATATAACTTACTCTCATCATATTGAGGAAATTTTGAGACACCACACCACGTCTTATCCGTAGGAGTACCAAGAATCTGTAAAGAAACGATTAGATATTTAGAATAATGCATCTTGTTTCTTTTATTAATTATTTCTCAACTCCCTGTGGTATGAGTTATCTTAAAGCAACATTTGAACAGGGATAGAAACATATAAAACAGTATTACAGAAAAAAATACAATATACCAAAATTTGTTGAATTATTAAGCTCAGAAAGTAAGACTGTTGTTAACAATCTGTCATTGTTTATTCATAAAGCTTTTACTCTAAGAAATAAGTTGTATTATGAACGAGTCATACATTTATATTGTATTTTCTCTTCACTATTAGATTATTCTTCACATTGTTTCAATGAAAACGTCATGAGTATTATATTATGATTTATATTATTTTCATCAACCATACTATTGTGCAAGTCAAATGATATTTTTGCCATTGACCAATGTATAATATTTCGTTATTTTTGTATATATATATGCATTGTTTGTTTATATGAAATCATGGGCAGTATGCCTAATATTTCCGAATAAACTATCAACATATAATATGATATTCATTAAAACTTGATCCAACCTTTGATATTCAGTAACAAGGTCAATGCTACAACAAAGTAGGGGAAATATCCTCAATTATTAATTGATGATTGATTGAGTTACCAATTGATTTTGTGTGATTTCAATTATATAGAGTGGTCAGATGGTTTCGACTATCAACAAGTACCGCACTATTCCTGTGCAAGCGTCAGATAACATCCCCAAAAAATCAGAGGTAGAAGATTAACAAAGTTTGTTTAACAATTTGCGGGTTTTGTAAAGAAACAGGGACAATGGCTTAGCAGGAAACTCTTGATATGCAAAACCATTATAATGACCACATGCTAAAACACATTGAATATACAATATTTTCTATAAACTTACTCTAAAAATCTGGTCCAACTGGTCATATGCATCTTTCATACCAGGGAATGTAGCCATACCCGACAACGTCTCCATAAATATACACCCAACACCCCTGTAATATAAATATACACTATGTAACTCATACCATTTCCAGAAACTAATCTACCCAAGGGTACTCGCCTAACATGTTCAATAATTTGGGGTTCTGTACATTTTCTCAATATGTATGTTTCCCTTAGTAAGTGGGTTAAACAGAATGTGAATACTATTCCGAGGTTAGAGAGACAGTCTCGGTTCTTCTTCAGGAAATATTTTGTCAAAACGATTTTAGACCCTCCTGAACAGGTTGTATGATATTATACAATATTATTAATATTTGGGAGACAAATCCCATGTCTACTTTATATGAGTAAATATGGTATTATATGCATGAAATTATAGTTAATGTTCTGAGAGCTGTTCTTGCTATGCATCAGTCAGGCTATTTTAAGTGTCATAGAAATACTGCTGTTCAATAATCCCGAGGAACTTCTTTAAAACTTTACAACATGCAGGAATAAATTAACACATGGAAAATTTCAACCAGGGCTGTAGCACAGGAGATTGTCACCAGTTCTCGCTCTTCTATTTCCCTTCTATAGTAGTATGTTTAGTACTATATAGTAAAACCTCACTTAAAGACCACCTCAATAATAAGACCAACTCAAAATTAAGAACACAATTTGCAATTCCATTTTCACTGTTTTGCTCTATACATGTATTCAATTTCAAGGGTCACATTATTTAGGTTTTACTGTATATACATAGAAGGTATATAGAAGGAGACAGAACTCATGACAATCTCTCGTGTGCTACAGGAATGTAGTTTTTAGGATTGGGGCACATAAACATTCAATATTTACCACATATCTAATGACATGGAATAATTTGTAGACCCTAGAAGTACATCTGGTGGACGATACCACAATGTGACTACTTCATGTGAATACGTATGACTAGGAATTGATTTGGCACGAGCTAAACCTGAAAGAGGAACAAATATTTCATGTTATCTACTGTATGAGTGGTACAGTTCGCGACATGGATATGCGACATCCCTGGGTTAGCAACCAATAGGAAACAGTTCTTCATACAGTAACTGATAGCTTCATCACATGACTCAAGGGTGAGAAACAGATGATTTTAAATGTATCAAATACAGTGTAACTGTCACAGAGAATATACATGCCTCATCCTTGTTTCAAACTCACAAACTCAGTTTGATAGTTCTACTGCTGGAGCTAGCCACACAGGATTCCTTTCTATACCCAGCATCATTGGCTATCATGGTAACTTGGTGACAATGTATAGCCAATATAACCTGAAATTTTACTGACACTACCAGATATTTTATGTCTTTTAAATGCTTGCCAATGTTTTAAACATTTGCAACTTTTTTGAGTTTGTCTTCTTTTTTCCTTATGTATGTACATGTATGTGGAAAATAATAGTTAACTTCTAATGTTATTATGTTGATAAAATCCCTTTGGAATTTATCAAAAGTAAATGTAAACATGTTAATTGAAAATCTACATCAAACTTACCAAAGTCTGCTAACTTCAGTTCTCCCACTTCACTTATCAGCAAATTCTGAGGTTTGAGATCCCTGAAAATATACAAGAAAAATATATTATTTCCATGTATGAAATTAACTCCAGTGACAGTCAAGTTTCAAGCCTAAAGAATTCAGAAACCCTGTTGATTTACAATAACATCACATTTTTTTGGTAACCATATACGGTATTCTCATTTTTCTCTGTATTTGGGTAATTTTTCTCTATATTTGGGTCACTGCTCTCTGTATTTAGGTCACCTTTCTCTATATTTGGGTCACTGCTCTCTGTATTTAGGTCACCTTTCTCTATATTTGGGTCACTGCTCTCTGTATTTAGGTCACTTTTCTCTATATTTGAGTCACTTTTCTCTATATTTGAGTCACTGTTCTCTGTATTTAGGTCACTGCACTCAGTTCATGGGTCACTTCTCAGTAAATTGGTTGTTGAACTCAGTATATGAGCCGTAACTCTCAATCCATGTGTGTCAGGAATACATTCAGTGGGTTCCATTCAGTTAAAACTGAACATGAATAATTGACCCAAAAAGATTGTCTCACAATAGTTTCAAGACCATTTTTACAGTAATTCAGTGAATAACCTCAAACTTTGTCCCACAAATACAAGAAAGTACAAAACAACTACAGTCGAACCTCGATTATTCTGCAACCTTAGAACTATTCCAATACTTGGTATCATACGGAATAAATATCAGGTCCCCAGTATCTTCTTAGGCACGTAGAATTGAAATGTATTATTCGAAATCAAATTTTGGACCCTATGAATTAACGAGGTGTGACTGTACTTGATATACTTGCTGTGTACTTATGCAGAGAAAGGGTAGCTTAAATAAAAGTATCGCAAAAATAATCTGTGGGGAATCAGCGATAAATATGGTCAATTTACTTCAGACAATTCACAGAAACATACGATTCATAAATCAAGTCAGTGACAAATCTTTCTCACAAGAGACAAATGTTATAGGTCAGAAATAAGTAATCGTCGCCAGGAAAATCCTCAGAAGGTCGATTATTGACAATAACTTGACGTACATCATACTAAACACATATACTCCTTTATCTTGTAATATATATTTTTTTTATCGTATTGAGATCAATGACATGAGAAGATGGGATAAGAAATCATCATGTAAGTAATGTGGAATAGAGTGGACGGCCAGAAATGAGTATTTAGTAGTGAATCCATGAGGTGAGATCATCAGCACATGAAGCTTAGATAACTATATAGATCACAGGAGTTGGTCACGAGTTCTCTCCCCTTATGTAGATTGTCACCAGTTCTCTCCCCTTCTATATTGCCTCTTTATTATAATGATGTTTACTACTACATATGCATACAGTACAGAAAGAATATAGGAGGGGAGAGAACTTGCAACAATCTCCAGTGGTATAGATCTTTTTAGTTTATTTCAATGGCATGAAATCAAGTGATTCTGCATTTGCATCAGTCAGAAACTATGAAATTGCAGGATATCAATATGGGAAGTACTTCCTGAAATTGCTTTTCAGATTGCCAGAATTCCTACATGATATTGGATACATGACACCAAACATTTGTGATACAATGAAACCTTTGATCAGTGTAAGGATGCACCACAATACAGATCTGTAGAATACATGGCAGCTTGATGGACACGTTAGATTATTTTATGCAATACGGTACATTTAACCAACCATTAAAACACTGAAATACTTACCTATGTAGAATTCTTCTATGATGGCAGTAGGCCAGACCTCGTAATAATTGGAATAAAAACAACTGAAAGATAAAATGGTCACAATAAGAACAGTCTCTAGTTTATTGAAGTACCTTGATACAAACATCAAGCAGTTCATTACACCAATATGGAGATGAAATTAGAAACATTTCATTCCATTCAAAATGCAAATCATGCCACCAACATTCATGCTTTTAATAGTGGTATGTTTATATATTAGAAGTACCTAACCTTATCTCAGCATAGGATAGTCATCGTTGATCAAGTTATTGATGTATCAATGATTTGGTCAAGTCAATCATACATCGATTCGTATTTTTGAGTATCAATACAATTAATGATATTATCAACATTTTCAAGTTAATATATCAATATAAAATGTCCAATCAATGACAGCCTTATATCAACAGTGTGCTTATTTCCAGCACAAATAGTGCTAACTTAGTTACAATCAATGACAGCCTTATATCAACAGTGTACTTACTTCCAGCACAAATAGTGCTAACTTATCAATGACAACCTTATATCAACAGTGTACTTACTTCCAGCACAAATAGTGCTAACTTATCAATGACAGTCTTATATCAACAGTGTACTTACTTCCAGCACAAATAGTGCTAACTTATCAATGACAGTCTTATATCAACAGTGTACTTACTTCCAGCACAAATAGTGCTAACTTATCAATGACAACCTTATATCAACAGTGTACTTATTTCCATCACAAATAGTGCTAACTTATCAATGACAGCCTTATATCAACAGTGTACTTACTTCCAGCACAAATAGTGCTAACTTATCAATGACAGCCTTTTATCAACTGTGTACTTACTTCCAGCACAAATAGTGCTAACTTAGTTACAAACAATATTGAAGTACAAGAAAATGCATCTTATTTTGTGATTCTCTAACCTTTGTAAATAAATATTCCAAGTGATCAAAACCTAAGTAAGATTCAAACTCAGACCTCTGGGTTCAGCAGCTGACAACTTATCCACTATACCAGCACTCCCCTTTCCATCTGCTTGGTTTTCATTGGATTCAACACCATTTTCAACAATATGTCAGTTATACATGATGGTAAGTTGTCCAGTAACAGTACTAGCTTGCCCACCGCAAGCAGCTGACAGCCATATGTCAGTTATACATGATGGTAAGTTGTCCAGTAACAGTACTAGTTTGCCCACCGCAAGCAGCTGACAACAATATGTCAGTTATACATGATGGTAAGTTGTCCAGTAACAGTACTAGCTTGCCCACCGCAAGCAGCTGACAACAATATGTCAGTTATACATGATGGTAAGTTGTCCAGTAACAGTACTAGCTTGCCCACCACAAGCAGCTGACAACAATATGTCAGTTATACATGATGGTAAGTTGTCCAGTAACAGTACTAGCTTGCCTACCACAAGCAGCTGACAACAATACGTCAGTTATACATGATGGTAAGTTGTCCAGTAACAGTACTAGCTTGCCCACCACAAGCAGCTGACAACAATACGTCAGTTATACATGATGGTAAGTTGTCCAGTAACAGTACTAGCTTGCCCACCGCAAGCAGCTGACAATAATACGTCAGTTATACATAATGGTAAGTTGTCCAGTAACAGTACTAGCTTGCCCACTGCAAGCAGCTGACAACAATACGTCAGTTATACATGATGGTAAGTTGTCCAGTAACAGTACTAGCTTGCCCACCGCAAGCAGCTGACAACAATATGTCAGTTATACATGATGGTAAGTTGTCCAGTAACAGTACTAGCTTGCCCACCGCAAGCAGCTGACAACAATATGTCAGTTATACATGATGGTAAGTTGTCCAGTAACAGTACTAGCTTGCCCACCACAAGCAGCTGACAGCCATATGTCAGTTATACATGATGGCAAGTTGTCCAGTAACAGTACTAGCTTGCCCACCACTAGCAGCTGACAGCCATATGTCAGTTATACATGATGGCAAGTTGTCCAGTAACAGTACTAGCTTGCCCACCACAAGCAGCTGACAGCCATATGTCAGTTATACATGATGGCAAGTTGTCCAGTAACAGTACTAGCTTGCCCACCACAAGCAGCTGACAGCCATATGTCAGTTATACATGATGGTAAGTTGTCCAGTAACAGTACTAGCTTGCCCACCACAAGCAGCTGACAGCCATATGTCAGTTATACATGATGGCAAGTTGTCCAGTAACAGTACTAGCTTGCCCACCGCAAGCTGCTGACAGCAATATGTCAGTTATACATGATGGCAAGTTGTCCAGTAACAGTACTAGCTTGCCCACCACAAGCAGCTGACAGCCATATGTCAGTTATACATGATGGTAAGTTGTCCAGTAACAGTACTAGCTTGCCCACCACAAGCAGCTGACAGCCATATGTCAGTTATACATGATGGCAAGTTGTCCAGTAACAGTACTAGCTTGCCCACCACAAGCAGCTGACAGCCATATGTCAGTTATACATGATGGCAAGTTGTCCAGTAACAGTACTAGCTTGCCCACCACAAGCAGCTGACAGCCATATGTCAGTTATACATGATGGTAAGTTGTCCAGTAACAGTACTAGCTTGCCCACCACAAGCAGCTGACAACAATATGTCAGTTATACATGATGGTAAGTTGTCCAGTAACAGTACTAGCTTGCCCACCGCAAGCAGCTGACAACAATATGTCAGTTATACATGATGGTAAGTTGTCCAGTAACAGTACTAGCTTGCCCAACGCAAGCAGCTGACAACAATATGTCAGTTATACATGATGGTAAGTTGTCCAGAAACAGTACTAGCTTGCCCACCGCAAGCAGCTGACAACAATATGTCAGTTATACATGATGGTAAGTTGTCCAGTAACAGTACTAGCTTGCCCAACGCAAGCAGCTGACAACAATATGTCAGTTATACATGATGGTAAGTTGTCCAGTAACAGTACTAGCTTGCCCACCGCAAGCAGCTGACAACAATATGTCAGTTATACATGATGGTAAGTTGTCCAGTAACAGTACTAGCTTGCCCACCACAAGCAGCTGACAACAATATGTCAGTTATACATGATGGTAAGTTGTCCAGTAACAGAACTAGCTTGCCCACCGCAAGCAGCTGACAACAATACGTCAGTTATACATGATGGTAAGTTGTCCAGTAACAGTACTAGCTTGCCCACCACAAGCAGCTGACAACAATACGTCAGTTATACATGATGGTAAGTTGTCCAGTAACAGTACTAGCTTGCCCACCACAAGCAGCTGACAACAATACGTCAGTTATACATGATGGTAAGTTGTCCAGTAACAGTACTAGCTTGCCCACCACAAGCAGCTGACAACAATATGTCAGTTATACATGATGGTAAGTTGTCCAGTAACAGTACTAGCTTGCCCACCACAAGCAGCTGACAACAATATGTCAGTTATACATGATGGTAAGTTGTCCAGTAACAGTACTAGCTTGCCTACCACAAGCAGCTGACAACAATACGTCAGTTATACATGATGGTAAGTTGTCCAGTAACAGTACTAGCTTGCCCACCACAAGCAGCTGACAACAATATGTCAGTTATACATGATGGTAAGTTGTCCAGTAACAGTACTAGCTTGCCCACCACAAGCAGCTGACAACAATACGTCAGTTATACATGATGGTAAGTTGTCCAGTAACAGTACTAGCTTGCCCACCGCAAGCAGCTGACAACAATACGTCAGTTATACATGATGGTAAGTTGTCCAGTAACAGAACTAGCTTGCCCACTGCAAGCAGCTGACAACAATACGTCAGTTATACATGATGGTAAGTTGTCCAGTAACAGTACTAGCTTGCCCAACGCAAGCAGCTGACAACAATATGTCAGTTATACATGATGGTAAGTTGTCCAGTAACAGTACTAGCTTGCCCACCGCAAGCAGCTGACAACAATATGTCAGTTATACATGATGGTAAGTTGTCCAGTAACAGTACTAGCTTGCCCACCGCAAGCAGCTGACAACAATATGTCAGTTATACATGATGGTAAGTTGTCCAGTAACAGTACTAGCTTGCCCACCGCAAGCAGCTGACAGCCATATGTCAGTTATACATGATGGCAAGTTGTCCAGTAACAGTACTAGCTTGCCCACCACAAGCAGCTGACAGCCATATGTCAGTTATACATGATGGCAAGTTGTCCAGTAACAGTACTAGCTTGCCCACCACTAGCAGCTGACAGCCATATGTCAGTTATACATGATGGCAAGTTGTCCAGTAGCAGTACTAGCTTGCCCACCACAACACGCTCTTGTAATGATGCGCCTTCCGGGGTACTTAAGGACAGACGGAAATCGTCAAAGGTAAGCGTATCTGAGAAATACGCAACTGACTGTTTTGAGCTCACTCAATTTATCAACGGAAACTTGAAAGATGTTAACCACCTATTCAAGTCTTCAAATGCAGATTTGAACTCAACCTGCTTAGACAGTACAGTAAATCAATCGAAATTTGATTCTAACGTACTCCACGATATAAAACTATTGAAAAACAACGTATCGGCTCTTCAAGCTGAAGTGAACCTTCTGAAAATAGAATCAAACGAAATCAAAAGCAAGTTTAATCAACTGTCTACCGACCAATATGCCGACATACAGTCAATAAAATGTGAAATAGATGAGTGTTCTACATTTCTGTCCAGCAAGCCTGAATTTCGATGCTCGAAAATTTCTGATGGTTTTAAGTATATGTACAACAAGCTGGACAAGTTAGACAACAGCCGTATTAACTTTCATTCGGAACTGTCTGTAATACGTCAAACTGTTAGTGATAATGGAAGGAATATCTCGAACATGCACGATAGTGAAATACAGAGGAAAAATGCCATTAAATCTCATATTAAAGACGTCGATGAGAAAATAGAGTTACAAACTATGACTGTTAATGAAATCAATACTAAACGAACGTCCAGCGACATTAGCGTAAAATCAATGGAGGCAAAACTGAAACAATTAGAAACAAAAAGTGTTCACGATATACAGGAAAACAAACAATACTCGTTTGATCGGTTAACATCTGAATTATCTGAAAAAATTGACAGTCTTAGCAGCAAAATGTGTAGTGCCATTGATCACCTGGCAACGAATTTGAACCGCAATCCTCTACCGAACACTCAGAATACACAAGCGCTTCCCATGGGCCCCATGCTATCAGCGCATACGCCATCCGGAAACCAGGAATGCCACATGCCGTCCCAAAATAACTATAATTCTGCTCAACATATAACGAATATGACGTCACGTCAATCCAAGAATAAAGCGGATGGTGCTTCATTTGGACACGTTGAACCTGACGTTATAAATATTGTATTTGACGATTATTCTCCAACGAATGATGATCCTGTTAAGATCATCTCAGAGCCTAATTCATTCCCACAACCGCGCGCTAAAGGCAGATTCAGAGGTGTGCTGAGGAAAAAGGCCGTCTCATTTCTTATCACTGGAATTGCTTTGGATTGTGACGAAGATGGACTGTATGAATTTCTTGAAGAAATTGGTGTTTCCTGTAAAACAGCAAAATTCCTTTATACTCGCCGAACAGATTGCTTATCAGCTCAAGTGGTCGTTAGTGAAGACCAGTCAAACATTATGGAAGACAGAAAATCTTGGCCAGAAGGCATTTTGTGTCGTCCATGGATTAAACGTTCAGATTACCGGAACCGTCGACGCAATTCGCTTGTCATCGATGATTCTGATAAATACGATGTCGAATAACCTTTACATACATCATGGATCTAAAAATTATATCTTGGAACGTCACAGGAATTTATACCGCCATTCCGTACATCCTACAACAAATAAACTTGAATGAGCTCTCAGTTTGTGGGTTTTCCGAACATTGGCTACTTAGTGAAAATAAACATGTGTTTAATCAGATAAGCAACCAATTTGATGCTCACGTTGTTACCTCTACATCCACCAAATCATTTAATGGTCGCGTCTATGGAAAGGGAGGGGTTGCTATTATGTGGAGAAAATCATTGAACAATATTGTGGAGATTGTAGACACCCCGAGCGATCGCATAGCAGTAATTAAATTGTCCACTGAGTCTAAAACTGTATACATAATGCAAGTTTATTTACCATGTACAAGTGAAAATTTAGACGCTTTTAAATACGAAGTTGATACGTTAAACGATGTGATTTCTAGCTTTGAGAACGATAGTTGCACAGTGCTAATGGGAGATTTAAACTGTAAATTTTCACAAGAGCGCATGAGACCAAGAGACAATTATATGACTAATCTAGCACAGAACCACTACCTTAAAGTTCTAACCGGCACCAGCGTCTGTACCGGAAGTGATGTTTCGTTTGTTCCGGGCGCGCATGCGTCACCTAGCTTAATAGACCATATAATTGTCACAGAAAATCTAGAAGACAGTGTCCGTTTATGTTATATCGGCGATGATAGTCCATTAAATGTTTCCAGGCATCTACCACTCTATCTGTTTCTAAGAATTGACCATAAGATGAACTATGAATTCAACAGTGAACATTTTACTAAGTTTTGCTACAAGTGGTCATCTGAAACACAACTGAAAAAATATCAAGCTGCAATTGACAATACTCTACCCGCACTTAATTTAAATTATGCTGACATAGACAAAACGTACAAAATAATAGTTGAGTGTATATTTAATGCGTCAGAAAAATGTATAGCAAAGAAGTCATTTAACCAACACATAAAACCATTCTGGACATCAACTGTTAAAGAATGCTACCAGAACTTACAAGCTGCGCGCACTGAATGGACATGCCATGGTAAACCTCATAATGGAATCATATTCGATTTATACAAAACGGAAAAACGAATATTTAGGTGTAACCTAAGGAAAGCTGCACACGAATTTGAAAGACAAGAACTCAATAGGATTAGTGAACTATCAGAACTAGACCAACTAGGATTCTGGAAATTAATCAACTCACGTAAGGGCAAAACAAGAAATCAGCAGGGTGTTGGAATATATTTTGACAATGTTCTAGAAAAGGATCCTGATAAGATATTAAAAGGATGGAAAACTTACTTTGAAAAACTGTACACGTTTTCGATGGATGACAAATACGACGAAAATTTTCGCATCGATGTTGTAAATTCTGTAACAGCCATGTTATCAACAGAAAATGTGGAAAGTAGTGTATCCAAACTTCTAGTAAAACCCATTTCTGAATTGGAACTTGGTGCTATTATCAGTAAAATGCCGGATGGTAAGGCTGCATCGTTGGATCACATATCATACGAGCATATTAAATACGGTGGTAATGAACTTGTTAAATGCATCACACGTTTATTTAATGAGATTATCAAGCAAGAACATATCCCAAATCAGTTCAAACAAAGCCTCACTATAACTCTTCACAAAGGAGGTGGAAAGTCAACCAACGACCCAAATAATTACCGAGCAATAACACTTCTCCCGGTTATCTCAAAGATATTTGAAAAATTACTTTTGACAAGAATTGAAAATTGCAACATTGGTGGCCAAATGAATCCCCTGCAACATGGATTCCAAAAGGGAAAATCGTGTAAAATGGTATCTTTGATGTATCAAGAATCCGTGAATTACTGCACTGAACGTGGTGACTCGTGCTATACGTGCTACTTGGATGCTACCAAAGCATTTGACAAAACTTGGATAGACGGCTTACTGTACAAACTTTATTTCCTTGATATTCGCGGTAAACCATTACGCATGTTTAATAAAATGCTCAAGGGGTGTTCTAGTAGAGTATTAGCCTTTGGTCATCTATCGAACCCTTTCAGTATTTCACAAGGCGCCAGGCAAGGAAGTATCTGCTCACCATTCCTGTACACTGTCTTCATAAATGAACTCTTGAACGAACTGGTCAAATCCCACCATGGACTAAGGATTAACGATATTTCAATGTGTGCTCCTACACAAGCAGACGATATAGTGCTGATGTCTCTAACAAAAAACGGTCTTGACAGTCTTCTGAATATCTGCTGTAATTACGCGAGAAAATGGCGTTACGGTTATAATGCCAGTAAATGTGCAGTCATGGTTCATGGTAAAAAACACTCTCTTCCATTACTCACGGAGTACCAAGATACAATAGTCCCAGAAGTCTCAGAATACAAACATTTAGGTATCGTTCAGAGCAAACGGAAAAAAACACCAGCCAATGTGGATAGTGTCCGTCAGTCCGCCAGGAGTACCTTATTCAGCCTTAAAACTTGCGGTATCCATAGCAATGGTTTGAATCCCACAACGGCAGTGAAACTTTACACATCTGTTGTGCTACCTAGGGCTTTCTTCGGCTGCGAACTGTGGAACAACATCACTGCAACAGATATGCGTCATCTAGAAACAACCCATCATTTTTGCTTAAAACGCATACAATCGCTACCTACCCGAACCCGATCAGACATGGTAAAAGGACTACTTGGCCTTAATTCAATCGAAGCCTACATAGATACACAGAAGCTCCATTTTCTTGGTTCCATCTGCAGACTTAAATCTAGTGATATTGTTCTTCAGCTATTCTTGCACCGACTATTTCAATTTCGAAACAAGTGTACCACTAATAACTTCGGTTTTATAAAAGACATTGTCCGTATCTTGGAAAAATACAGCCTAAACACAGTTTTAATAAACTTTGAAAAAACAATGTGCTTCCCGAGCAAAATGGCTTGGAAACACACCTGTAAGAAAGCTGTGCTTACATACGAACAATCCAGTTGGTACTCAAGACTTCATTCAGACGCTGATTTTGTGAGATTTAGAGTGATTCAAAACAATTTGAAAACTTCTAACATTTGGCGTGTAGCTCAGGAAAAACCACAAAGTACCGTACTCATGAACCTTTTAGCAAAACTTTGTAGTAAACAACCATCAAGTGAGTTAAAACGCTGCCTCGGCTGCAACCTGATGTATACTGATGAACTTTACCATGTGCTAATATATTGTAAAAATCAGGACATTCTTATTCAACGTCAGTTTTACATAAAAGACATTAATGAACACTTTGGTGCCAACCTAGCAAACATGTTGACTTGTGACATAAGTGGTAATACACTTACACACTACTTTCTTGGTTACGTCGATGACACTATTCAGGCGTACCTAAACCCAGAACAATATCCAGATTTTATGTGCATGAACGCGTCTTATTCTCAGGAACTTTACGCCATTTTTACATCTTTCAATTAAATCTCGCATTATAAACATGTACACTGCATTGTACATGCTGATTCTTAATAAAGACTAAAAAACAATGATCTGTTTTAACGAGGTATTTATGGAACCCGCTTATTACGAACCGTATTAGATCGGGTTAAATAAATAATTCGTTAAAACTTACACTCTTATATTTACTATGCTTTTGACTGATTAATTAAGTAATATTCCTTGTAAGGACGTTTCTTTTCGTTTTCGCAGAAACTATCTACAAAAAGGATTGTCTGATTATTATGAAATTCACTTTAATGTCACATATTCTTTTCCTTGATACTTGTGTATTAAGGTGATGAAAATTTGATAATGTATGTCTTAATGTGTGTTCTATACCTTGTGCGTGTGTATGAGGGTGTGTAGTTTTACGTGAGAGCATGTGAGGGTGTGTAGTTTTGCGTGCGAGCGTGTAAGATTGAATAGTTATCGTTATTTTTCGCGTATATATGTATGTGAGTTTGATGAACTGAGTGTATGTATATTGTTAAATCATGTCTTTCGTATATTATTATGATTTACTCTGTATATTTATGTTTACATGTATATTGTAACTCTTCAGAAATTGGAGGAATAAAAGTTAAATAATACTAGCTAGCCCACCACAAGCAGCTGACAACAATATGTCAGTTATACATGATGGTAAGTTGTCCAGTAACAGTACTAGCTTGCCCACCACAAGCAGCTGACAGCCATATGTCAGTTATACATGATGGTAAGTTGTCCAGTAACAGTACTAGCTTGCCCACCGCAAGCAGCTGACAACAATATGTCAGTTATACATGATGGTAAGTTGTCCAGTAACAGTACTAGCTTGCCCACCGCAAGCAGCTGACAACAATATGTCAGTTATACATGATGGTAAGTTGTCCAGTAACAGTACTAGCTTGCCCACCACAAGCAGCTGACAACAATACGTCAGTTATACATGATGGTAAGTTGTCCAGTAACAGTACTAGCTTGCCCACCACAAGCAGCTGACAACAATACGTCAGTTATACATGATGGTAAGTTGTCCAGTAACAGTACTAGCTTGCCCACCGCAAGCAGCTGACAACAATACGTCAGTTATACATGATGGTAAGTTGTCCAGTAACAGTACTAGCTTGCCCACCACAAGCAGCTGACAACAATATGTCAGTTATACATGATGGTAAGTTGTCCAGTAACAGTACTAGCTTGCCCACCACAAGCAGCTGACAACAATATGTCAGTTATACATGATGGTAAGTTGTCCAGTAACAGTACTAGCTTGCCCACCACAAGCAGCTGACAACAATATGTCAGTTATACATGATGGTAAGTTGTCCAGTAACAGTACTAGCTTGCCCACCACAAGCAGCTGACAACAATACGTCAGTTATACATGATGGTAAGTTGTCCAGTAACAGTACTAGCTTGCCCACCGCAAGCAGCTGACAACAATATGTCAGTTATACATGATGGCAAGTTGTCCAGTAACAGTACTAGCTTTCCCACCGCAAGCAGCTGACAACAATACGTCAGTTATACATGATGGCAAGTTGTCCAGTAACAGTACTAGCTTGCCCACCACAAGCAGCTGACAACAATATGTCAGTTATACATGATGGTAAGTTGTCCAGTAACAGTACTAGCTTGCCCACCACAAGCAGCTGACAGCCATATGTCAGTTATACATGATGGTAAGTTGTCCAGTAACAGTACTAGCTTGCCCACCACAAGCAGCTGACAACAATATGTCAGTTATACATGATGGCAAGTTGTCCAGTAACAGTACTAGCTTGCCCACCACAAGCAGCTGACAACAATATGTCAGTTATACATGATGGCAAGTTGTCCAGTAACAGTACTAGCTTGCCCACCACAAGCAGCTGACAACAATATGTCAGTTATACATGATGGCAAGTTGTCCAGTAACAGTACTAGCTTGCCCACCACAAGCAGCTGATCACAATATGTCAGTTATACATGATGGTAAGTTGTCCAGTAACAGTACTAGCTTGCCCACCGCAAGCAGCTGACAACAATATGTCAGTTATACATGATGGTAAGTTGTCCAGTAACAGTACTAGCTTGCCCACCGCAAGCAGCTGACAACAATATGTCAGTTATACATGATGGTAAGTTGTCCAGTAACAGTACTAGCTTGCCCACCACAAGCAGCTGATCACAATATGTCAGTTATACATGATGGTAAGTTGTCCAGTAACAGTACTAGCTTGCCCACCACAAGCAGCTGACAACAATATGTCAGTTATACATGATGGTAAGTTGTCCAGTAACAGTACTAGCTTGCCCACCACAAGCAGCTGACAGCCATATGTCAGTTATACATGATGGTAAGTTGTCCAGTAACAGTACTAGCTTGCCCACCACAAGCAGCTGACAACAATATGTCAGTTATACATGATGGCAAGTTGTCCAGTAACAGTACTAGCTTGCCCACCACAAGCAGCTGACAACAATATGTCAGTTATACATGATGGCAAGTTGTCCAGTAACAGTACTAGCTTGCCCACCACAAGCAGCTGACAACAATATGTCAGTTATACATGATGGCAAGTTGTCCAGTAACAGTACTAGCTTGCCCACCACAAGCAGCTGATCACAATATGTCAGTTATACATGATGGTAAGTTGTCCAGTAACAGTACTAGCTTGCCCACCACAAGCAGCTGACAACAATATGTCAGTTATACATGATGGTAAGTTGTCCAGTAACAGTACTAGCTTGCCCACCGCAAGCAGCTGACAACAATATGTCAGTTATACATGATGGTAAGTTGTCCAGTAACAGTACTAGCTTGCCCACCGCAAGCAGCTGACAACAATATGTCAGTTATACATGATGGTAAGTTGTCCAGTAACAGTACTAGCTTGCCCACCACAAGCAGCTGATCACAATATGTCAGTTATACATGATGGTAAGTTGTCCAGTAACAGTACTAGCTTGCCCACCACAAGCAGCTGACAACAATATGTCAGTTATACATGATGGTAAGTTGTCCAGTAACAGTACTAGCTTGCCCACCACAAGCAGCTGACAGCCATATGTCAGTTATACATGATGGTAAGTTGTCCAGTAACAGTACTAGCTTGCCCACCACAAGCAGCTGACAACAATATGTCAGTTATACATGATGGCAAGTTGTCCAGTAACAGTACTAGCTTGCCCACCACAAGCAGCTGACAACAATATGTCAGTTATACATGATGGCAAGTTGTCCAGTAACAGTACTAGCTTGCCCACCACAAGCAGCTGACAACAATATGTCAGTTATACATGATGGCAAGTTGTCCAGTAACAGTACTAGCTTGCCCACCACAAGCAGCTGATCACAATATGTCAGTTATACATGATGGTAAGTTGTCCAGTAACAGTACTAGCTTGCCCACCACAAGCAGCTGACAACAATATGTCAGTTATACATGATGGTAAGTTGTCCAGTAACAGTACTAGCTTGCCCACCGCAAGCAGCTGACAACAATATGTCAGTTATACATGATGGTAAGTTGTCCAGTAACAGTACTAGCTTGCCCACCACAAGCAGCTGATCACAATATGTCAGTTATACATGATGGTAAGTTGTCCAGTAACAGTACTAGCTTGCCCACCACAAGCAGCTGACAACAATATGTCAGTTATACATGATGGTAAGTTGTCCAGTAACAGTACTAGCTTGCCCACCACAAGCAGCTGACAACAATATGTCAGTTATACATGATGGTAAGTTGTCCAGTAACAGTACTAGCTTGCCCACCACAAGCAGCTGATCACAATATGTCAGTTATACATGATGGTAAGTTGTCCAGTAACAGTACTAGCTTGCCCACCACAAGCAGCTGATCACAATATGTCAGTTATACATGATGGTAAGTTGTCCAGTAACAGTACTAGCTTGCCCACCACAAGCAGCTGATCACAATATGTCAGTTATACATGATGGTAAGTTGTCCAGTAACAGTACTAGCTTGCCCACCACAAGCAGCTGATCACAATATGTCAGTTATACATGATGGTAAGTTGTCCAGTAACAGTACTAGCTTGCCCACCACAAGCAGCTGATCACAATATGTCAGTTATACATGATGGCAAGTTGTCCAGTAACAGTACTAGCTTGCCCACCGCAAGCAGCTGACAACAATATGTCAGTTATACATGATGGTAAGTTGTCCAGTAACAGTACTAGCTTGCCCACCACAAGCAGCTGATCACAATATGTCAGTTATACATGATGGTAAGTTGTCCAGTAACAGTACTAGCTTGCCCACCGCAAGCAGCTGACAACTTCCCTACATGAAGCCGAGGAGGTGTACAATGGATTGTGGCCAAATGTCATCGAAGGACAAGATCGAACCCAGACCTTCCAGGTGACAGCCCAGCGCTCTAGCAACTGAGCTAACCAGGCTGGCTGCTTTCCATCTCTCAACCTCTATACTTCCAAACATGTGACGTACTTACTCAGCATTCCCATCTATTAGAGTTAAAACTTAGTACCTAGACAGGTTATGATGTGTGGGAACGCCTTTTGTAGAATTATGAAACTTAAAAACCACAAATCTTACCTTCACATTGAATGTGTTCAAGCCACCCGGATGTTTCTCCAAGTATTGACTTAAATCTGTATTCTGAAAATATGACATGACAATAAAGTATTGGTCATTGAACAGAGACAGCCCCTATGTAAGGGTCATTGACTCTATACAGAAACAATCTCTAGAATGGTCTGTATAAAAACTATTTCATTTTTATACAAACAAATCCTTTATTTTATACTTTGAGGGTTTGGCAAAAACCTAGTAACTTAAGTTTGATAACGAAAAAGTTACCAAACCCTTAAACACATTCTTACGGTGTTCTTACAACAATCAAAGTACAGATTTACTACGCAATATCTTCGATAACTTCAAATTTTTTGAAAAAATCTTATCATTCAAAAAGTGACTTTTTATATACAAGGAAAAATAATTAGAATTTGATATATTCTGGTCAAAATAACTGACCCCTGTTTGTATTTTTAGAATCCCGAGTCAATAATGAATTATGACGATGAACACGCTTTTGACAAGTTTACATCGACTTTTTTTCATTATTTCACTTTTATTTGAATAATAAATGTTATAGGTAAGTGCAATCAAAATTAACAGAAAATAATCGAGTATGTTTACTGAGACTATAAAAAATAGGGCTGGCAGGTTACAATAGCAGCTCATTTATGTGAATCTTTTCAGCAGGTAAATTGGGAGATTGCTCCACAAAAAGTAAGAGATTGAGACTAGAAGAGTTATTTTCCATGGCTGAAATTTAGTCAATATGTATATAACCATATTATAATACAGCTGTTAATGGTAATATTCTGCAAATTAACTCGTGACCTGGGGATCATCCCTATAAAACATTTGCCAGTTAACAATTTTATTACCGTTTGTCCAGTCTGAATACAACAGAAACTTTGAAACAACAAAACAAGTGAGGGACATGTCGTATTTGGATCAGAGTTGCCAAGCACTTAAGTCCATGGATGAGAGCATCTATATAACCCCAACTACATGGTATTTACAATTTGTTACTTCCAGTAATCAGTTTGCAACATGATTTCAGTGTACTAGTTGGCAATGAGCTATACACTCTGAATCCCCGTAACAAAAATGTTTACTTTGAAAATCGGGAGATCGCAGCTCCTGGCCAGGCAACCATGAGTGGCCTGTCAAATCCTAGAGCCTCCCATGCAAATTGGGAGAGTTCACATGTATGGGTTAGCAATTTTGACCAGTGTATATACAAAATTGAACCTACAGTATAACTTCAAAACCTCAAGTCATCTATTGTTCGAGGCATCTACAGTATACATGTGTATGTACAAACTAACTGTCCACGGTACAATTGTACTATGCATTATGACAATGACTTAGATAATAAATTTCGGATCGAATTTTGACACTTCAACAGATTTTACTCAATGAAATTTGCACTTCTGTTTAAGATATTTATAAAAGACGATAAAAATTTTTTTTTAATTTTATTTACTCTGCAATTCAATATAATTAACAATTCAAAATTACGTTCATTTAATATTTAATCTATCTATTAAGTGATGTGTTTGTCACATAAGTTCATGCACAATTAGTACAACAGTCAAGTAATTAATGCGACTAAGAATGTGTCGCCTGTCTTGCCCTCAACAAACAAAAGAGTTTCAACTGACCAATCAAAGGTGTTAAGTTCCGTATTGTTCTAGGGTAAAAAATGAATGAAATGGTAGCTATGGACAGCAAATCTTGTTCGAGTGTTCAACCTATCTCTGTTCAAGTGTTCAACCTATCTCTGTTCAAGCGATCTACTGTTTGATAATGTGAAATAAGAAGGGATTTAGCCGGGACTTAAGAACCTGTTCGAGGTATCTACTGTGTTCGAGCAAAAACTGCTTGAGGTTTCGAAGTTCTACTGTATTTAAATTATTAAATCTTATGATATTTACTTCAAACATAAACTCATACAGTATTATACTTACTACAAATTCAAAAACAAATGTGAGTGTTTCTTTTGTATGGATAATATCATGTAATGTTACAATATTAGAATGTTTCAATCCCTTCAAAAGTGAAGCTGAAAACAGAAAACAGAAAACAGTTACCATGGCAACAGGTACAGAAAACACATATCTTTAACAAGAAATATTACATTTTTAGACAAATGCCCAGAAGCAATCTTAATACAAAAATAAACAAATTGTTTCTTTCGGTATTTGCAATTTAATCTGAAGTGAAATCGTTGAACCTCATAGACAGAAAAACTTGTTTAAAGCAGGTGCCCAACATTCTACTAATTATACAATAATTTAAATGTAACGAATGAATTCAGAATGTCAATATTACTTTTCAAGAATACAAATCCATCAATCCTTCATAACAACCACCAACTCACAAAAACTCATTAGTTATGGATTTGCAACTATAGAAAAAAACATCTTACAGCAAATTGCTTCATTAGACCTTCATTCTGTACAGTGAAGAATTTATTTCTTCTAAATTTTCCAAACTTCCTCGGAATTTTAAGATTGAATAAAAATCAACCTATGAAATGAAAATGGAATCAATGAATCTACAGAAGGAGGAAATATGTAACATAACTACCTTCCCTGCATTAAAAAAAAATCATCCTACTTTTGCAGAAAACGTTTATACCCTTAAATGAAAGTGGAATTAACCTATCTTTCCCTACAATGATTTGAATCAACCTACCTTCCCTGATAGCTGTAAATGGAACACCCTCCTCAGTTTGAATGCGGATTTCTTTAAGCGCTACAACATGGTCAGTTAAACTGCAAAAGTAAGAAAAACCCAACACTATAATAATTGATGGTGATAATACGAACATTCCAATATATATGTCAATATATAGCATGTCTGGTCCAAGGATTATAATGGATACTTCCACTCAGCACTCTGATGTCAAATCACAAAATTTACTCTTATTACAATGTAGTCTGATAGAGGATTTTAGAGGGAGGAAAATGCATGAAAATGAGTGCTGAGTATTCTTTTTGGTCCAATTTCTTTGAGATTTTAGTGTGGTGAGATATGGGAATAATTAATGGATTTTAGTGCTAAAAACAAATACTCCCAAATCTTATATTACACTCAAATCTCTATGAAAATTGACCAAAAAGAATATTCAGCATGTATATAACATTATAACACACTTTCACACTGAATATGAGCCACTATCTAACTCATAAGTGTAAATTTTGTGATTTAAGATTTGAGTGGCGAGTGTAATAGTATCCATTATAATTCGGGTCCTGGTTAGCTCTGTCAGCACTCAGCTCTCCGGGTCCTGGTTAGCTCTGTCAGCACTCAGCTCTCTGGTAAGCTCTGTCAGCACTCAGCTCTCCGGGTCCTGGTTAGCTCTGTCAGCACTCAGCTCTCCGGGTCCTGGTTAGCTCTGTCAGCACTCAGCTCTCCAGGTCCTGGTTAGCTCTGTCAGCACTCAGCTCTCCGGGTCCTGGTTAGCTCTGTCAGCACTCAGCTCTCTAGCTCCTGGTTAGCTCTGTCAGCACTCAGCTCTTTAGCTCCTGGTTAGCTCTGTCAGCACTCAGCTCTCCGGGTCCTGGTTAGCTCTGTCAGCACTCAGCTCTCCGGGTCCTGGTTAGCTCTGTCAGCACTCAGCTCTCCAGGTCCTGGTTAGCTCTGTCAGCACTCAGCTCTCCGGGTCCTGGTTAGCTCTGTCAGCACTCAGCTCTCTAGCTCCTGGTTAGCTCTGTCAGCACTCAGCTCTCCGGGTCCTGATTAGCTCTGTCAGCACTCAGCTCTCAATCTTGTAGGTTCAAACCCTTGGTGAGGAGTATTTTTCTCTGTGACAATTTAACTGAAGATAATACATGTTACACCCATAGTCATCCACCTCTATTAATGTGGGGAAATTGTCAGTTGCTTGCAGAAGAACAATATAGGACTGGTTGGTAACCCAGAAACACTAGTGTGGTCAACTGACTGTTGTAGTACATAATCAGGGGTACCACTAGGTGCTCAATCATAATTTTTGACTGCATTTAACCATTTTATGTATAAATACACTGCAACTCCGTTACACCAAGGTCAGTTATAGCGCGATGTCCATTATAACGCGATGTCGTCGTGGCTCCCGATTATTTTCATGAAAAATCCTAAAATTTGTCAAAAAAGGACGAAAAATTTATCAAAATCGTATTTTTTCCGCGATTTGCTGTCTGCTCTTTCGCAAAATCATGTGCTGTTATCAAACCACGATCGCAAAATCAATGAGATTACTTAAAACGGAATATACGCACCATAAGAGATACATGTCCAATCATGATAACCATCAATAATAACACAAATTTCACCTTCTAATAGTTTTCAACACATATCATGTAAACATCTACGTAATTTGACCTTGGATTGTGCTGAATCTATGACGTCACGGGTGTAGCTGATGCAGAGTCGTCTAGACACGCCCACATTCAATTTTTCTCCATACCTTGACCATTAAGATGATCGCGAAATTTCTTTTAATTGAATGAATGACAGTAGGGCAGTCAATCATGGAACAAAGGGGTGTTAATCCTCAATAAACTATATGACAATGCAAACCTGTTTGCGATATCCAGATGTGCTAATTACGATTAATAAAGCACTTGTTTTTCACACAGATCTAATAGATGTGTCAGTCGACTTCTTCTCAATCTGTCACAAAAATTAGATGTATATCGAAATTTTAAGTCGAGGCAAAAGAGGTCAAACCGGCATGGAATGTTTGAAGTGCTGCGAGTCAAAAACAATGTTCTCGCAGACTACAAAGGCGCCGCATCTCGACTTGTTAGATCAAGTAGTCGGCCCAATGTTTGATGCGATGCACATGGAAAATTTTCTACTCGCAGAGTTCAAAGGCGCCGCGTCGTCTTCTAGTTTCAGAGGTCGACCGTTGTGGGTGGTGATTTTGTCAAATGCATATTTTGATTGACGTGAAATGCTTTATGAGATGTATGTAATATAGATACGACCGGGTGTGGTGCAAAAACTGTAGGCCATCGCATTTTTCACGCGTGATTGTTGGTCCAGTCAACAGTTTTACGTGATGGATTATTCTTTTGTTCTGGTGAATAACGGATATATATCGATAGGAACGAAAATATAATTATTGAATTAATTGTCACCCTAAATCAGTAATTTTCACATGTATTTTGCGAGAGTGTCACATGGGGTAATTTTCACGGGTAACAAATTATACAAACGCCGCCAATATATCGCGGTTCCGAAAGAGAAATGACCATATATATTAGCTTTGTTTTAAATAATTAATGAGTTTTGTTTTGAATTTGTTTCAAATAATAATGCATAAATAAGATATATATATTTTCATCTACCTATTTATTAAAACAAATACGAAATTAATGAAAATGTCGTATGCACAACGCGATATTGGGTGGATGGGATATCCTTTCTCTATACTGTAGTATCATTTGAATTCGCGCAGGTCTAATTTTCGTGTATTTCGCGCTAGAGTCGAAGCGCGAATTTAAGTCCGCGCGATTATTAAACTTCCGAAACTAACATGGCTATCCGAATTTTTGACTGTCCGAAAATGTGTGTATATGCACTTACGTTTTTCTTTTCATAATTTGTCGCTGTTTTTTCTGATAATCTGTGTGGAGGAATTAGGAACATGGAATATTTTGACACAGTTTGATTACTAGTACGTAAGAGTGGTTTAAATGGAACATTAATTCATCAATTGATTTTTCTTTGTTTACGATGTTTATACATGTATAAAGAATACACGACTGCATAAAATCGTTGTCATCCGGATTGCACGCACTGCAACTTTTTTCTTCATACTTTAATTCTTGAACAATTCGTACAGTCGTGTCAATTAACGCCAATTAATCGTTGAACGTGTCATATTGTTTGTGGTATTGTTATGGATTATGTTTTAATTCGTTCCCGACTGGTTCGCTGAAATAACCAGGGAATCAAGCGCTTGGTGACACTGATCAAAATATGACGCGAACCTCGCTAGTCATGTTGTTTATTCAAGTTTCACACGTTTCTATTGTATTCAGATATGACAATTGGCAATAAAATTGTTAATTGGCGACTCTATTACAGAGATAACCCCCAACTAACGAGTTAATACGCAGAATATTGCTATTTACAGCTTATGATACGGATGTACGAAATAATAACACGCGCTGCGATACCGTCATTTTTGTCTGATTTTTTTTCAAAATTTAAAATGCGCGAATTTAGGCCCGCGCGAAACTGCCTTTTTGCTGTTTGCGCGAAATTTCACCCCCGCGAATTTAAGTGATACTACAGTAGTTCACATGTCTTAACATTTTAACGCGATCGGATATAACGCAATCGCGAGTCTTTGGACCACCCGATCGCATTATAACGGAGTTGCAGTGTATATATATAAATATGTATAGTATACAGAAAAATCGACCCTTCAACCAGAGCCCTAAGGGTCAAAATGTAGCTTTTTGGAAATTAAAGGGGTTAAACTCAAGGGTCAAATTGAACATCGCATAACTGAAATACTGTTCAAAATGGTATCAAACTCTATCAATGCAACAAATAAATATTTCAACAGTGTATACTAAACACATTCACATTCCAGGGACTTGTTGGGGGGCACACAATAACAGGCTAAGAAACGGGTCAGAATCATATTACACAAGACTATCAATAGTCAACTGGGCAAAACAAAACCATAAATATTCCTGTCAAAGGCATCAATTCAGTCAGAAAAAATAATTTTCAATTAATACTGATCTGTTGTCAGTAAGAGAAACTGTGCCAGACAGTCAATTCTCCCAGTTTTCTTTATTTCAAAAAGTAAGACAATTATCGATTCAAACATCCAAAAATACATCTTGGCTTCATAGAAGTAACTTTAAACTATATTAACTGTATTATTTCTGAAATTAATTATACTATGACAGATGAGCTTCGAGAATTGGTGCCAGGACGGTTTCCAAAAGTAGTAGAGAACAGTAAATAGACGGCATAGCTTATTTCATACAGTGCTTTGCTGTTAAAGTTGTGTGACAATTTTTTCATTCTTCACAGATGACAGTATAGTGGCTTCAATTCACCCAAATTGCATTTCATTCTCCAAACAGACTTTTTATTAAGTTTGACACCAATGTGTTGCTAAACAGAAAGTAGTCAATTTAGACATCAAAACAAACGTAGGCACAAAACCTTTCTGTAACCTTGATTAGAAACTCTGACACATCCGGGGACTTAATATTCTAAATTTATCATTTTGATTAAGTATAAGAAATGACATTAGTCCTCATCACATCAAAATGTTTTTCAAACTTGTTTTCAAATTCAGTATTTCATGCCTACAGTTCTTCCATGACAGCAAATTTTCTTCAAAGAAAGTTTTACCCTAAAAGTACTATTTATTGCAAATTGTGTGAAATTTAGTGAAATAAAAATTGTTTTTGTCAGCAAGATAATTATTCCTTACCAATTTGTAAAATAAATTTTTCACAATACATTAATTACATAAAACAAATGTTATGAAACCTTGATTAGAAACTCTGACACATCTGTTATGTATTTAATTTTTTAAACACAGCTAAAGCCCACATAGAGTAGGACCCATGTGTTATCTCCCACTCAAATTTCCAAACAATAAAACAAAGTGTCGAATAAAAACAAAATTTCTCTCTTGTAGCTGATGTCTTTCTTGATGCAAATGAAGGCGTTATAACGAGACACATTTAAAACAGACTACTAATTTACAAAACAAGTAATATTCAATATGTTAGATATCCCTTAAAGAGCTTACTAATAGATTTATGTCTCATTACTTTACAATGCTTCAATCCCTTCGTTCAACTTGCTCGCTGATTTATGTGAAATTACATTTTCATATATAAACATGTCCCAAAAAGTCTATGTTAAGAAATTACTTGAATGTGCATAAAAATAATTTCAATATGTAGTTGTATTTCGTTACACTTATCACCAATTCTAAGCACTCTCAGATCTGATTTACAGATATTTCACTGAAATCAAAATAAATGACATAATACATGAGACAGAATCTTTAATTCCTAACCTGCTTATTCCTTTATAAACTGTTGCATAAGATCCCTCACCCAACTGTTCAAGTTTTTGATATGACTCTGCACGACCGAAGGGTCCATTCCCCTGAAAGTAGAACAAAGGCGAAAAAGGCAATGAACAAAGAGTTACTCTAAAATAGCTGAACAAATGCTTTTCTTGTTTAATAGCATCTTGAACATTAGCTCAGACAATTGGGCATAACTTGATAAGTAGGTGGGTTCAAGCCCCACGCATTCTGTTTGCATCAGATTTTAAAACAAGCAAACTTGGGACATGGAATCTACCAACCAAACATGTGATGGAAAGCAGCTGCAGTACTTATAACTCATTGCATGATATTTGAAACACATAATCTGTATGTAAGCCTACGATTGGTTACAACAGTGTTCAATCACCCAATGAAAAGTTTGTTGCAAAAATTAAACAGATGCACTTGATTTTTACCAAATGGAAAATAAAATGAATGGAACATGTTCTTCATTCATTAATGGACCATTAATCACACAAACCAAAAGTATAACTGTCAACATAAAACTCCCAGAATCCAGTAGAATTCTAAAAACAATCGTGATTTGCAGCACCTAATACACCAATTGGGATTTGTCTTCAGTCATTATTGGCAAAAACAATAACATGAAAGGAATTATTTTCACGGCTTCCAAACATTTTAAAGTCTTCTGATTAAGAAATCGTAGTGTCTCTTAAGAAGTAAATTTATGAGACAATCCCCTCCTACAAGGTTGCTAGGCAGACAGGGACTGCCCTCCTACAAGGTTGCTAGGCAGACAGGGACTGCCCTCCTACAAGGTTGCTAGGCAGACAGGGACTGCCCTCCTACAAGGTTGCTAGGCAGACAGGGACTGCCCTCCTACAAGGTTGCTAGGCAGACAGGGACTCCTCTCCTACAAGGTTGCTAGGCAGACAGGGACTCCCCTCCTACAAGGTTGCTAGGCAGACAGGGACTGCCCTCCTACAAGGTTGCTAGGCAGACAGGGACTGCCCTACTACAAGGTTGCTAGGCAGACAGGGACTCCCCTCCTACAAGGTTGCTAGGCAGACAGGGACTGCACTTCTACAAGGTTGCTAGGCAGACAGGGACTGCCCTCCTACAAGGTTGCTAGGCAGACAGGGACTCCCCTCCTACAAGGTTGCTAGGCAGACAGGGACTGCCCTCCTACAAGGTTGCAAGGCAGACAGGGACTGCCCTTCTACAAGGTTGCTAGGCAGACAGGGACTGCCCTCCTACAAGGTTGCAAGGCAGACAGGGACTCCCCTCCTACAAGGTTGCTAGGCAGACAGGGACTGCCCTCCTACAAGGTTGCAAGGCAGACAGGGACTCCCCTCCTACAAGGTTGCTAGGAAGACAGGGACTCCCCTCCTACAAGGTTGCTAGGCAGTCAGGGATTCCCCTCCTACAAGGTTGCTAGGCAGACTGGGACTCCCCTCCTACAAGGTTGCTAGACAGACAGGGACTGCCCTCCTACAAGGTTGCTAGGCAGACAGGGACTGCCCTCCTACAAGGTTGCTAGGCAGACAGGGACTGCCCTCCTACAAGGTTGCTAGGCAGACAGGGACTGCCCTCCTACAAGGTTGCTAGGCAGACAGGGACTCCTCTCCTACAAGGTTGCTAGGCAGACAGGGACTCCCCTCCTACAAGGTTGCTAGGCAGACAGGGACTGCCCTCCTACAAGGTTGCTAGGCAGACAGGGACTGCCCTCCTACAAGGTTGCTAGGCAGACAGGGACTGCCCTTCTACAAGGTTGCTAGGCAGACAGGGACTCCCCTCCTACAAGGTTGCTAGGCAGACAGGGACTGCCCTTCTACAAGGTTGCTAGGCAGACAGGGACTGCCCTCCTACAAGGTTGCTAGGCAGACAGGGACTCCCCTCCTACAAGGTTGCTAGGCAGACAGGGACTGCCCTCCTACAAGGTTGCAAGGCAGACAGGGACTGCCCTTCTACAAGGTTGCTAGGCAGACAGGGACTGCCCTCCTACAAGGTTGCAAGGCAGACAGGGACTCCCCTCCTACAAGGTTGCTAGGAAGACAGGGACTCCCCTCCTACAAGGTTGCTAGGCAGTCAGGGATTCCCCTCCTACAAGGTTGCTAGGCAGACTGGGACTCCCCTCCTACAAGGTTGCTAGGCAGACAGGGACTCCCCTCCTACAAGGTTGCTAGGCAGACAGGGACTGCCCTCCTACAAGGTTGCTAGGCAGACAGGGACTGCCCTCCTACAAGGTTGCTAGGCAGACAGGGACTGCCCTCCTACAAGGTTGCTAGGCAGACAGGGACTGCCCTCCTACAAGGTTGCTAGGCAGACAGGGACTCCCCTCCTACAAGGTTGCTAGGAAGACAGGGACTCCCCTCCTACAAGGTTGCTAGGCAGACAGGGACTGCCCTCCTACAAGGTTGCTAGGCAGACAGGGACTCCCCTCCTACAAGGTTGCTAGGCAGACAGGGACACACTCGGAATACATACCCCATAGCTGGAAGCCCTTTTCTGCGCAAAAACTTGATTGTACCGATGACCTTCAGATCTAGGTCGCCCTGACCTCCTTTCATCTGCTCCGTTGTATTGTGGATCATCCAACATATCACCAGCAGAATGATGGCGTTTTACTGTTGTGTGGGTACTTGCTGTAAATATAGAAAGAAAAAATACATATAATTCTGTTAACAACATTATTTCAAGATGTTTTTCACGTTCAATATTGTGAAGTTGTCTCCCTTGGGAAATTAAAATACATACACTTACTTACCTCCCTTAGTCAATTATTCCTAATAACTTTGGACGGACATTGCCTCAAACTGGGTGCTCCTTATAATAACTGGCACTTCCTGGCTAGATTTGGGGTAAGTATACATGGGTAAAATAGAGAGGAATTCCCCAACCAGCATGGATAAAGTAATCCAATTATAATCAATTCCCTATACAGAAAGATAGACAATTTTTATGGTCAGTTTTCCTCCTGAATGTGATTATCGGAAGTGTTTTCATAACATCAGCAGGAACTGTAAATGTTTTCTTTCTCTCTCATTTCCATATCAGGATTTGTGTAAAATTCATTTAGTAGTTTCTTAGGTAAGGTACTCGGTTAAAACAGCTTTGCACGGAACACGTAATATCCAAAGACAAGTTTCCAAATATATCTAATAAACATGAGACTATTACCATGCCAATATAATTATACAGAATGATTATTCATAGTAAAATACTTCAAAAATCTCATTCTAACAAACTAGTCAAAATGCGTTCAGTTTCCACTGTTTAAATATGAATATTTTCTTAGAATCCAATTCATCAAAAATTTCACATATAAACATTATTTCAAGCAGTATTAGAGATTAACCACTTAGGTTCTTCAAAAATGACCAAATAACAACAGTTTAACACAATATCATACCAACGTAATCAAAGCTCAGGTGAGACAAAAGCATCCAAACATATCATTATACAGAAAATATTTTTTCTCCCAATCAAACTCAATGTTTATCACCATTGACAATACTGTCACAGCAAGAAGCTTCATTATTTCAATTATAACATTCAAAAGGTTAGTGACACTTGTATGAACAAAATTCTTCATCTTTGTACCACACTAATCAATTACCCACAAACCGTCTTTAGCAACACTACAACAAAATACAAAACGTCTTTAGATCCAGAGACAGTAAAAAGAAGTTTCTATTTTGATGAAATGAGGATCAATTTCCCAGTAAATTATCGCTAACGACTCACTTATTCTGCTGAATTCTCATGCAATGATAAAATTATAATTAATAGTACGCATAACATTCTGTTGTTGCTATCCAGGAACACGCAAGACAATCAAATCCCAAGAATAAAGTTCCAAAGACAAATCTCAAGCAGTCAGTACAGTAAAATCTCACAAAAAAACACCTCAAAAGTAAGTCCACCTAATCAATAATGCACAAGTTTTGAAGTTTTTTTTCACATTTTATCTCAATGAAGTCAGACCACATCATTCAAATGACCGACTCTATACAAAACACATGAGATTGTCATGAGTTCTACATATACTATGGAAGGATAAAGGGAAGGAACTCTAGAAGGGATAAAGGGAGATAACTCATGAACATTTCCTGTGATACAGAACCAGTGGTTAAGGGTGTTATTATTTTGATTTCAATGTATGTGTGATGATTTGGTGTTTGAGTTGGTGTGTGTGACGGGTGCTCTATGTCCATTTTCAACAACTGTTTTTGTTTTATAATCAACTCTTGTCAGACATAGGGAGCTTCAGAGAGGCAAAGTGGTTAAGAGGTAGAGCGACTGGGTCCTAATCTGAAGGTTGTGGGTTTGAATCCTTCCACAGGCCAGGTTGAACCTGGTTAGTAACCCAGGAAGCAGTCATTGAGCATATTTAATGTAAGTAACCTTGTTTCACAATTGATATGAAATAAATAAGTTTTTAACTAAACTCGTGTCATGGCGAACTCGCTTGATATGTCAAATTTTCTGTATCAAACATCAGGGAATTAAAGAAGAGTCGGGAGCTGGTAAAATTACCTGGTTACTTAACCATTGTCACCTGGCACGGTTCTTGTACGAATGATCATAATTAAGGGGAGTATCCCCAGACTCCCGCCTACTTTTGATGATTTCCCTGCTAATTCAAAAATGAGTGACACGCCTGAAGCATACATACTCAGGTCAGTAAACTGCCGTCTGTCCTCACTAGTTTTCTGCTGTTTTAATGAATTCTACCACAAGCACTTCACAATTTTGCTATTAAAAAAGGTCAAAGACATGTATTGCTTTCACAGAGAACATACTTCTCCCCCAAGGCTTGAATTCACAACTCTCAGATTGGCTGCAGTGTACTATCCATTCTCTTGAGTCACCAAAAAAAGTTTAATTGTAAGAATAAACTTGTTAATAAGCAGGCTAGTGACAGCTCAATGAATTTCTGAAGAGTTTCATAAGAGAACAACACAACAGAAAAGTAACTTGTACCAAGTTGATAGATTCTGAAATATTCCTAGACGACTCAAAAATCCAATGTCTACATTTTGAAGACCAATTAACTTGGAAAATAATTTGTAACAACATACTTTATTAATCAGAATTCTTAAAACATTATAAAAAGGTCAGAGACATTCAACTTTTTTTCAATTAACAAGAAAATAATTTACCATGGCCCCTAAATTACAATAATATGAAGGCAATATAACGAAAGAGAAGAAATCTAACTATGCTGAAATTTGTAGAATATTGTACAAATATTTAGATTATATTGAGTTATAATGCAACAAGTCCCATGATTCTTCTACATTAATGAGACTATTTTTTTTGCCCCATTTTAACAAACAAGACCTATATCGCTCACCCGCGTACACTGCCATTCGTATTTATGAAATAATAATTCATATTTACAAAAAAATAAGATGTTTTTACGAAATAATAATTTGTTTTTACGAAAAAATAATTTGTTTTTACGAAATTCTATTTCGTATTTATGAAACAATAATTTGTACCGACAAAAAATAAGTTGTTTTTAGGAAACAATAATTCGTTCTTACAAAAAATAATTCGTTTTTACGAAATAATAATTTGTATTTACCAAAATATATTTCGCTTTTACGAAATAATTCGTATTTACGAAACAATAATACATATTTACAAAAAAATTTGATCAAAATTCCACTATATACATATAGGGAACGCGACCACACCCCTGGCGGCCACGTTTTTTGACAGAACTTAATAATTTATGCAATCTTGTAAGAGGACCACAAGACAATGCTGTACATCAAATACCAAAGCTCTAGACCTTATGGTTTGGGACAAGAAGACTTTCAAAGTTTACACTTTTAAAATCTATTTTTAGCTCCTGTGACCTAATTATGCAGTGGTCAAGAACGCTTAATGCAACTTTGAAAGAGGCCCATCCAAGGATCATTCCTGACAAAATCCATTCAGTGGTATAATAGGAGACGTTGTTTAAAGAAAATGTTGACGGACGCACGATGACGGACAACGAACATTCATGGATCCTAAAAGCTCAGGTGAGCTAAAAAAACAAGAGAATATAACAACCAACACAATGCGGCACCACATCCAACATTTATATAATACATTTGCAGTGAAACAGAGCATAAAATATCATCAGACACCGAATGAAAATATAAAACATTTTTTCATTATGTGTATCATAAATGATGCATTGGATTCTAACTAAATTCTGTAATGTCATCATTTTACCACAAACTGTGTCATAATCGCAAAGGTATGATTATCTGCAGTACAAATGTTCACAGAGATATGTTATAATTTGAAATCTCATTATCACAGACATTATCAAAGCGTGTAAAACTTTTGTTTCCTGTCGTAGTTTTTCTAGGCCTAATCATAACTTCATTATTTACATTAAGCCTTCAGCTTTCGCATGTATGTATACACAGCATTCCTGTCTTGACGTATCTACAGTCGGACCTCATTCATTCAAATTAATCGGTTCCGATATTTAATTGCGAATAATACATGGTTTCGAACTGACCACTTCAATTTCAAGTGCCTAAGATACATCGGGACCTGATAATTATTTCGGATGATACCGAGTATTCAGTTAGAAGGTCCAACTGTATATAGACTGATTCAAAATTTCACAAGCCATACAGGTATGATTTCCCACTGCACATGTGCAGTACCTTACCCGAATTAGCTGTGTCATCTCTCATATCTTTCTTGGCGTGTAATATAGATGCACATGTCTATATTTGAATTATAATTGCAGTGAAATGATAGATGGAGACGACGTTTAATCAACTCTTGCTCTGTTTGTGTAAGTCACACTGCCACATTGATGGTCAGCTGTCATCAGGGGACACTACATCGTGGAGGAAAAGTACTACAGTGTAACCTCCCTAAACCGGACTCCTTCGGGACCAGTTGAAAATTCCGGTTTACGGAGGTTTCCGGTTTATAGAGGGTTTTGTCATTTTGATGCCATTTCATACTCTTACCTAGGTTCAGGCATTATTTCATTGAAAAATTGCACATCTTTCAATTTTACATTGTGACCACATAATATTTCTTTATTTAAGAAGAAAACGTAACACAGTTATAACAAACATGACTGCCTTTATTTTAAAAATGAACAAGCAAACTTGAAGAAACTCATATCGTTTACTTTGTTATGCATGAAATTAATTTTGTCCTCGAGGGACAATTCAATTCTTCGACGTTTAGACGGTGGTTGTGACATGATAAGAAACGTACAGAAAATCATGCCACTGTTTTAAAAAGACTTCTTTAAATATATTTTTATGAAACGAATGACTCTTAAAGTTATAATTAATGCTTTTGGACAACATTTTATGTTTATGTTTTCACACCAGATCGTATGTTTGAAACAAGCTACATCTGTACTTAAAACTCGATATTTCTCTCTTTGATCTTTAATAATTACCCATTTAGGACTACGTATTCGATAATAATCCAATCATAAACATAATCAACGGATTAACGGTCAGTCAGTAGTGTAATTAATCAGTAATTTCAGACCCGACGTCCGTAACAATATGTGATTTTCACACTTGTGTAGTTAAAACGCGCCACCGCCTATCGATGTAAATCGACCTGTCAAACTGTTAATAATAACATCAGAACGGAATACACAAGGTGTCAACAACAGATTGCAAGTAGCTTTATGATGACACGTGCTACCGATAGTCGTTCCGGTTTTCAGAGGTGAAATTATATAGAAATGGAACCAAATTATGTTGAATTTTCGTCCGGTTTCCGGAGTTCAGAGGTTCCGGTTTTCAGAGTGTTTTAATACAATAGAAATAGAACAAAAAAAATCGGGACCGCAAAAAAAATCCGGTTTCGGGAGTATTCCGGTTTATAGAGGGTCCGGTTTTGGGAGGTTACACTGTATACCAGTCCCATTTGGATTAAATTCAGTCCCCGCAGTAACGCAGTCAATCAGACATCTAACTGGACATCAGTGTCCAAGGGAAAATTCTACCTAGAATAAATCTTGAACTGACACCCTACATTAGTGTAGGGAAATTGTTTTAGATGTACCATCTTCACACATATCCATACAGACAATATACCCAGGAATGAAAATGAAACTTGTCTGTCTTCATTTAAATAAGGATGATAATGCCAAGTGATGGTCGGGGAGCTACATGTACTGCTAGCATTTTAATGGTGAACATAAAAAACAAGAAAGAACTCATAGAATAAAACATACCATGCACGTGAAGGCTCTCGATCTTCCGTATCATTTTCCCCCCATTCAATTTCAAATTTCCCCCATCACTGGAAAAATACTATTTTAACTAGAATTGTTTTTTTTTGTCAAGCAGACGTGATATCTTATACATGTTCATGCTTTCTTCACCAATGTGGGCAACTACTCCAGTTTGACCTTGACCAGAACGATGTCATAAAATTCTCCAAGTTTGCTTGAAATCCCCCTACCAAGGGCTGCCACCCTTTCCCTAAAGTAGAATGAAGCCCCTGCATGTTTACAACTCATCCAAGCTTCTCAATTTTACATCCAACAAACCTAAACCAATTAAGATGGGATTAATGAATGAACTTGTGTATAAAGTTGACAGTAGTAATCTGCCAGCATCAAAAACCTCCAAACTGTTTCCATCTATTAAATTTAAGACAAAATCAAAACGAGAGAGAACATAACTCTAGTCTTCCTCCACTAAATGAAAATTGATGGAAAATTTAACAATAAAAAATCATTTAATTACATTATGATTGAATTTTCACTCTCTAGATTTTACAGTGCATCTGAATCTGCCCCCTTATTTCGTTTACAGACGAGCTTAGGCTAGTAAAATGAAAGCTTACAATAAGACCCTTGTGCTCATGGAATGACATCATTTTTTTGTGTAATTGGATTTGAATATTTTGCAAGTGATACGACATTCAACTTTCTTCCGGAATACCCTCTCCACACTTCTATTTTGAAGTCTAAAAATTGGTTAACAACATGTCATTATGGAACTACCAGGAAGTTATTTTGTGAACAAAAATGCAGTTTGGTTAGTATGGAACCTCCATAAAGACATAACAGATGAGAAGAAAAAAATGTATGCCGCCTTAAAAGCCGTGTCCTTCCTCAATAATAAGAATATATCCTATCTCAGGAGAAAAACATCAACAAACTTTTTGCTTACGAATCACAACCTCTGAATCCAACCTCCGCAAACAATTCAACAGAGATCACGCTGTAAATCACATGTTTTTTTCAACCAATAATCAACACTGTTTATTCCAATGAACTATTCAAGGAGGAATGAATATTGTTACAACACACGACATCTTGCCATCCCATTAAACATGGTTAACAATTCATTGACCTTAAATAGCGTTATAAACAAGACAAAATCGTCCGATTTACGCCATTTACATAATGAACGATAGTGAAACATTTACAATGCTAACTATCATCATCTGTGACAGGAAATGTTTCTGTTAAAAACAGCATAACACATCTCCATGCACAGGGGTGTCACTCAGTCTTGACGTAGCAGGGAAATCACTTAAAGTATGCAGGGGTCTGGAGCGTACTCCTCTTAATTATGATCTTTCATACAAAAAAGTAGTTGGGTGATCATTCTCAAGTTACTGGGTAATTAAACTGGTTCTTATTGACACCCCTGCATGCATGCACAGTATGGTTGAAAGAGAAACTCATCTATTTGACACCCCTGCATGCATGCACAGTATGGTTGAAAGAGAAACTCATCTATTTGACACTCCTGCATGCATGCACAGTATGGTTGAAAGAGAAACTCATCTATTTGACACCCCTGCATGCATGCACAGTATGGTTGAAAGAGAAACTCATCTATTTGACACTCCTGCATGCATGCATAGTATGGTTGAAAGAGAAACTCATCTATTTGACACTCCTGCATGCATGCAAAGTATGGTTGAAAGAGAAACTCATCTATTTGACACTCCTGCATGCATGCATAGTATGGTTGAAAGAGAAACTCATCTATTTGACACCCCTGCATGCATGTACAGTATGGTTGAAAGAGAAACTCATCTATTTGACACCCCTGCATGCATGCACAGTATGGTTGAAAGAGAAACTCATCTATTTGACACCCCTGCATGCATGCAAAGTATGGTTGAAAAAGAAACTCATCTATTTGACACCCCTGCATGCATACAAAGTATGGTTGAAAGAGAAACTCATCTATTTGACACTCCTGCATGCATGCACAGTATGGTTGAAAGAGAAACTCATCTATTTGACACCCCTGCATGCATGCACAGTATGGTTGAAAGAGAAACTCATCTATTTGACACCCCTGCATGCATGCACAGTATGGTTGAAAGAGAAACTCATCTATTTGACACCCCTGCATGCATGCACAGTATGGTTGAAAGAGAAACTCATCTATTTGACACCCCTGCATGCATGCAATGTATGGTTGAAAGAGAAACTCATCTATTTGACACCCCTGCATGCATGCACAGTATGGTTGAAAGAGAAACTCATCTATTTGACACCCCTGCATGCATGCACAGTATGGTTGAAAGAGAAACTCATCTATTTGACACCCCTGCATGCATGCACAGTATGGTTGAAAGAGAAACTCATCTATTTGACACCCCTGCATGCATGCACAGTATGGTTGAAAGAGAAACTCATCTATTTGACACCCCTGCATGCATGCACAGTATGGTTGAAAGAGAAACTCATTTATTTGACACTCCTGCATGCATGCACAGTATGGTTGAAAGAGAAACTCATCTATTTGACACCCCTGCATGCATGCACAGTATGGTTGAAAGAGAAACTCATCTATTTGACACTCCTGCATGCATGCACAGTATGGTTGAAAGAGAAACTCATCTATTTGACACCCCTGCATGCATGCACAGTATGGTTGAAAGAGAAACTCATCTATTTGACACCCCTGCATGCATGCACAGTATGGTTGAAAGAGAAACTCATCTATTTGCATATATAAAGAAGTATTGTAACCTTACCAATTATTTGTATCCTCAGACTTAATCCACAAGACACCGATTAAATATATAATGCACTTTACAGGCTACAGTCCTCTCATAAATATTGCATACATCATTCCAAGTCTCAGCATTCAATATCATTAGCAATTGCCTCCCTTTAGAAAGCAATTGAAAGTTACCTCCCTTGGGGAATGCAAAATATCAATAATTACCTCCAGTTAATAAGTTATTGAAAGTAACCTCCCTTGGGACATGGAAAGTATCAATAAATACTCCCCAACTATTTATCTCTCTAGTAAGCTTTTTAGATGCATATTGTTGAAGAAAAATGATCTATACAATGAATACAACAATAGATAGTTCCCACATTTACAATATTTAATATCCCTTGTTCTGAATAGTCAGTCATATTGATAGGCAAATTTCCTAAAGTTTATAGGGAATATAATGTAAATGATGAAAATATCAGATCAGATATATAAAAATAACTTGTTCATTATGCTCAACTGGGCAGATGGCTAAGAGAGTTGAAGAAAAAGTGGTTTTCACAAGCAAATTATCTAACTAGTTCTCAATTATCACATATTTGGGAATAACTCATGTAAGTGCTTATCAGTTTTGCCTATCAAAATGGTTGATAATTAAAAACAAGGGAGGTAAATATTGTAGATGTGGGAACTATCTATATAACACAATAGAATTAAAACATCACTGGTATATTCCTACCTGCAAAACTTGTCATAAACGACGGTGGTATTCCAGTATATGTACCCTGACGACCTAAAGTATGGTACCCGCCACTGTGTTGGTTATATCCATGATTCTGTACCACAGTATCATCATTATGTGTAAATCTCTGTAGAACTAAATCAGGCGGAGACAGGGAACCAGTCTTTGAAGATTCACCATTAGTTAGTAACTCATCGGTACTCTGAAATCACCACAGAAACCATCAAGTTCATTTCTCATTGAAAAATATTTCAAGCACAACTTAAAACCATTGGATAAACCACAGTTCAGAAGAGAGCTTTTCATTGGTCTATGATTCATTTGTACAATGAAATCACTATGGAAACCACAAGTTCAGAAGAGTCAAAGCGTTTCATTGGTCAGTGATTCATTTGTATGTAATGAAATCAGCATGGAAACCACAAGTTCAGAAGAGTCGAAGCTTTTCATTGGTCAGTGATTCATTAGAACAATGAAATCAGCATGGAACCCACAAGTTCAGAAGAGCCAAAGTGTTTCATTAGTCAGTGATTTATTTGTACAAATAAATCACCATAGAAACCAAAAGGTCAAATAGGTCACATTTTTCCACTGGTTATTCAGTTTATTCGCAACAGGCCTGTGTTAGAAGTGTGTTAGGACTTTTGTTAGAAAACCATGAAACATTACAAAATTTAATGCAGTCAGGAGTTTTTATCCACATGAAAGCTACTGGCAAGACGGGAACCAGCGAACCTACAGCAATTAACCCAATGAGACTCTTTCCACAAAATTGTTTGTAATTGTGGAATGCGTCCATAGTCTATGTGCTGTTTAAAAGGTTTCTTCAAGGATTATTTAACAAGAATGCCGAATTGTCATAAAAAATTCCCATCAAACTTTCAAGGGACATAACTCTGTAATTCCCAAGTGATTAGACTGGTTATTAAGTTAGAACAAGATAAGATGCCAATTAATACAGTAAACAGGTCGGGTGAAGTTTGAGTTATACAACAGTCGTTACTGTCATTAAGGACACTGTCCACCATGAGTGATGCCATAATACATCCTGTCAATGGGTGTTCACCATGTTAAGGCAGCTTGCGGTTAGTTCTGGGCACACGTGGCTAATATTGAAGCAATAGACAATTTATAACCAAAGCGTTTTCATAATTATTTGAAGCCCATAATAATTTGAAATACCTTACCTCCTGATCACTCTCATGTATAGTCTCTTCTTTTGATATTGCTGAAAGTAGAAAAAAGGTGACATTGGTACAATTTATCACAATCAGTAATATTACAAATCTGATGGAATAGCTAGCTAGGTCACGGTGGCTGGATGTAACAGTTACTGACTTGAAATCATACTGACACATGCTTGGGACAGCAGAACTTGCCTGTCTGGGTCACAAGGGTCTTTCTCCTTCTTTAGTCAGTGAATCGTCTCTGGTGGGGCCTCCTTTATTTGCCCATAGTGTCATGTTAAGATATTTCTAAGCTACAGAACATAAGACCACAAATATATATGTAGGATCAGAAGACATGACACTCAATCCTTCATTATTGGAGCCGAATATTAGCCCCATCCACACCTAAATTGTATGTTTTTTCCCCCATTCCAATTCAGTTCCCCCATCAGAGCCAAACAAATGGAAAAATACTTAATATGATTTTATGATAAGCAAACATAATTTTGTTGCATTTTGTGTTTTAATGTGGCCCTTTTATCAATTGCTTCTGTTTCACAGAATTATTTCTGCCGGTCATACACCTGTCTGATTCCCAGAAACATTAATTAAGGACGACGGTAACATTAATTTTTCCATCATATAAAGATTAATGTTCAATGATAATCCAAGAATATTGGTACAAGGCAGATAAAACCTCTGTAATTGATGAACGATTTCTCATAATATTCTTCCAGTCTGGTAAGCATGGCAACCATTAATATCCTAAACAACAAGCCAAGCTCTACAGCAATAATTTTACTGTTGTTCCTTCTGTTTGTATTTAAGCTATCTTCGATCAGTAATAGTTTCATTAAGCTATCTTCCATCAGTAATAGTTTTGTGTTTTTAAGTGATTAACAGTTCTCCTAGCTAGTCTCCATGAAACTAAAAGTTTTTATAAAGGTTGCAATTTAGCAAAATAAATGTTTGCAAGGTGATTTCTGTAAAGATAAATTGCACATAAAGGCTAATTCTGACCATCTAATTTCATGAATTGATGCAGCCGAGGTGGCCCGACAGTGCATCCGACACCTTAAGGACGAGACTGTCTTCACAAATATATATAAGACTTCAATTTTCATCATTAATTAAAGTAAATAGTACAATACAAAATTAATTTAATAATCATTGCTCCCCAAAAGATGCAAACCAAGGGAAACAAGAAATATCTTGAAAAAAGATGGCCATTGCAATTGGAAGGTTAAGATTTTAGGGCTGTGTATCGCCAGACAAAGGGCGATCCGATTCGAATCGCGATCTTTGACTTGCGATCCACGAATCGATTCACGATTCACTAGGTATATAGCAATACACATACTGAAAGTAAATGAATAAAATAATCCCGAAATTTTGGAAGTAAACGATGCTGGTGCATTTCTGTACCGTGGATTTGAAGATGCCATGTTGACATTTACTGCACTCTGCAGACGATAATTTATGAAAGCTCTCTTTACATGAAATTTCGCATTTTCATTTAATATCGTAGTTCTTCTTTTTATAATTTCTTACGTGCTCTGACATTTGATTTCTAATTTCTCAAAGCGTATAATTTTTAAAACATTATAAATCGTCAAAACCTTCAGAGACAGCATTATTCATTCAAACACCGCACAACTAATTGAATGCTAGCTCTGCATGAATCGACTTCCGGTTGCAACAGAGTAATGTTTTTCGGACATTTCGGATAAACAATGCATTATTATTAAATTTTATTTAAAAAAATCGCAATATTTGCTTGCATTGAATTAAATCATTTTGTTTCATTCTTTAATTGAATTTTGCACTTGAATCGCGATCCAGCGATCTCGGCATTGACGAGTATTTGTGTCGGATATTTTGCTTTGACTCGCGAGTACTAGGGTACTCGGATACTCGTTACGGCCCTATAAGATTTGTTGTACAACATAAAAAATGCCGAGATGTTACGATTGCTGGTCACTCCAGATCCAAAATGGACTTCAGTAAATTCACCGAAATTCAGTGGATTTCGGTAAGGTAACGTACCCTATCTCGAAAGATTAACCAATTATTATAGTCAAGGTTACAAACTTTGTTCCGTTGAAGAGAAATTGCCTTGGTGGTTAACGTATGATTTGATTGGTTTACACAACATGGATATGCAAATAGCATTGTAAGTATGGCTGTGTTGAAAAAACGGTTTGGAGAGTGAATTACAGGTTTTTATAGCTTTTTCAGATAAAAATGAATGTTGATCAATTTGAAATATGTTCACAATTGTAGAGGACAGTTACAACAGCATGTCTTTATTCCAGTAGGAAGTCATTAGCCTAATTGTTCATCCGATTTCCATTGTCAGATAACTGGTCAATAGCAACAGCTCTTTTTATCATTTGACCACATTTTTCAGCAGTGAACCAATCAATTTGCTATTTTGTAATGATGTACATGTATAACAACCATTGAATAATGTTGTGACACTGTTTCAATGTACACAAAAAAAATGCCACAGTGATTGCAAGCAAAAACATATTACATCAAGAACACAGATGCCAATTTATTTTGTTATGACAAAAACAGCAACAGAGAAATGTACATTGTACATCTGTTTTATCAACATGACAGTATCAATGATACAGTGTACTGATGTGAGTAAAACAATCAAAGCTCATGCATTGACACTCAAGGGAGATCACCTAAACATGTGCATTGACACTCAAGGGAGATCACCTAAACATGTGCATTGACACTCAAGGGAGATCACCTAAACATGTGCATTGACACTCAAGGGAGATCACCTAAACATGTGCATTGACACTCAAGGGAGATCACCTAAACATGTGCATTGACACTCAAGGGAGATCACCTAAACATGTGCATTGACACTCAAGGGAGATCACCTAAACATGTGCATTGACACTCAACGGAGATCACCTAAACATGTGCATTGACACTCAAGGGAGATCACCTAAACATGTGCATTGACACTCAAGGGAGATCACCTAAACATGTGCATTGACACTCAAGGGAGATCACCTAAACATGTGCATTGACACTCAAGGGAGATCACCTAAACATGTGCATTGACACTCAAGGGAGATCACCTAAACATGTGCATTGACACTCAACGGAGATCACCTAAACATGTGCATTGACACTCAAGGGATATCACCTAAACATGTGCATTGACACTCAAGGGAGATCACCTAAACATGTGCATTGACTGTCAGGGGAGATAATCAAATTCTTGTCTCAAAGGGAGGTACATTTGTAATAAAATCTTAAGTTAGAAACCAGTCACTGGAATAAGCCCCATCAGTATATTAATTTCAAAATGGAAGAAATTAAGCATGAGAAAGCTTTTTTCAAAATTGTCTGCAAAAGAACAGTGATAAAATTGTACAGTTATTGCGATATATTTGATCCCAACAACTCAAGTTTAAGATTCTTTAATCAAGGCCAAAATGATAGAACAATCATTTTATTTGAAGCACTTGACCAGACTCGCTTATATTTTTCTGTCAAATGAAGCAATACATAGATGATATATGACCAATAATTGTTAGAAAATTATAGAAATAGAGGATGTTAATCTTATCAGTACAAGCATTATACCCCAGCCCTACAGTTAATCAATATATCATACAGACACAAGCCTTGTTTTTTCTAGATGTTTCAATGGAAGACCAGAGAACATTTAGAGGGCACTGGGGTGCATTCAATGTTATGAACTTCATCCATTGACAGCCAGACGCGTAGCATGCACATCTGCAGGTGCTTACCATCAGTTGGAAATATTAAAAAAATAATTATGGCCAAAAATGGTATAAACATTGGGAGGGAAAGGGGTGAGCTTTGAAGGTTTCAACACAACAAAAACAGCTGAACTTTGTAGTTTAAATTGCCTAAGAATGCAGCTGCAGCGATATAAATTTTCAACATTTTCCGGATCAAAAAGTTGAACACTGAAAGGGTTATTAAGAAAGACAGTAATCAATCACATTCACTTCTAATTAACTGGACAGTAAGTTTGCTATTTAATAATTATTTCTCCCCTTTTAGCCAATGATAATGTTTTTTCCTGGATTATTACGCCCCACCCCCCCCCCCCCTGTTGTACCCCCCCTCAATTCTCCATAGCTGTTTTTCATGGTCCATATTCCCATACATGTGTACCCTTGCAACTCCTCAATTCCTAGTAGACTGTTGTTTCCCTGGAGTCTGGTTGGGGAGGCAAGATGTCTCTTGGGAGGCATAATGTCTCGGTAACTTGGCATTCCCCTTAATCCCTCTTTTCTAATGTATTGAGTGAAGCACACAGAAGACCCTTGAAGATGAAGGGACCAATAAATAACTAACAGGGTTGCCATATGGCTGTAACATTAAGGCTCTAAAAGCCCTATTGATTTCTGTGATTGACATGAAATGCTAACACAGGACAGGAAACTTCCAATAATTCAGAAATCGGATGTCTGAGTTAATGTCAATTATTTTAATACCAAAACCACACTGGGAACAGTAAATTTGATATTCTGTCTTGAAAAATGCAGAAGAGGCTGTTTTTTAAGAGTGAATTTCAAATATATATTTCATTTTCACGATTCCCTATGGCATTTATAGTATATGATATTATGGTCCTTCACTATGTCTTTAGATGCAATTCTTTTCTTTAAAAGTATCCAACTAGTAGAACAGTTACTAATTACCATGTACTACCTTCAGTTGCAACAATCTAGATTAGCATCTGATGGTTTTTCATTAACAAAACCATAAACTGCTCAAATGTCTGGTCAATACTGTACAGTAGTGTTTGTGACTTTATTTCACATTTTTCAAAAAAAAAAATAGGACCTGAAACAAATCTCCCTTCAGTGATACAAATTAACAACAATGCATGACTAATAGGGTTTGCGACAGATTTCTAGGCATTTTTGACTAGTGCCCCACGGGACACCTTGCCGGACACCGGGTCATTTTTGGGAATCAGGCGGGCATAGAGTTACATTTAACTCGGACTTAAAACCTGGTGCAGCATTTCGCATCGCAAACTCAGCTATGATCGCCAATAAATCGGTCGATGCCTGTGCCGGGCATCGCACACTCGGGCAGACGCCAGGCAAAAATTTGGACAAACCAGACAATCCATATATCGGTCAGACGCCGCCCAGACACCGGCTGAGCCCGGCCTGAACTCAGCCAGACATCAGCCGGGCCAATGCGCCAACAACCATGTTGTAGCGTGCAAACGCCAACCTCTCCCTCAACCGGGCGATCTGCAACGCTGTGCAGGTGGCGGCAAGCGCTGTGGAGGTGGCGGCAAGCGCTGTGGAGGTATCAACGGCATATGCGTCTTTTTGTTTCGTCTCGTAGAGTACTCCTAGAGAAAGGTTGAAGTGAATGAGGAAAGTCAGAGGAGCGCCTCTATATATACCTCACCCCCAAATTGACAAACAGCCGCCAGATTGCGGCCATTCATCGCTGCCCATTCGACAGGCACACTACAGATGCCCGTACGGCATGTAAGAATGCAGGGACATAGACAGGACAGCGGAGAGTGCCTTTCGGACAACGGCCAATAACGGGCCGACAATTCGACCCCATTTTCTGGAAGGTAGGCCGATTGCCGTCAGGCGACCCCCGATTCCCGTCATGGCAGCGTGGGGGGCACTTTTAAATGTGACTGTGATATTGGAGAATTTTCGCCAACCTCTATACGATGACCGATGCCTAGAAATCGCCTCCGCTTTAATTGTGACTTAGGTATAAGAGAAGAGAGAAAAAAAATCTAACAAGGAAAATACTTCTACAGCAGCATTGAAGTATAAAATCTAAATTTTAATGTAAATTCACACATTTTATCCGCCTAATTTCCTTTTATTGCAAAAAGAACAATATGGTCATTTTACAAAACTTATTAGTCTGTAAATTTAATTTTTGTCATGGAAAAGACTGTAGAGGCCTATTACTTCATCGATTAAGAATTTTTATTTTATTTTGATCACAAGCCTAAATTTCAAAACATAACCCCTTCCTTTATATTCCATGATCAAATTACTACCAGACATCAATTAATAAACCAGCAATATCATCACGGTATAATGCACATGATTCTAAAATGATAAAGATTATGAAAATACAAATATTCTAATATGATAAACAGAAATTAGATAAATCATTTAAATATAAAAATAATGAAAAAGAAAACAAATGTAACAAAATTCTCACATTCTAGTTCTCCTTATCTTAGGTTTCACTGAAACATGAACAAGTCTAGGTTGAATATGTTATCTTCCAGTCTTACAACATGCTGTAAACACATTTCTACCATAAATACACTACACAACTTTAAAATGTCACGTTTAAAGGTAAAGAAATTTAGAAATTCGAAAACAAATCTCAAATTTTATAATCTAAGTCTAAATCCCACCCTTAAAGCAGTACTTGAAGCTTTGTCAAAATCCTAGAGGAGGAGGGAGTTTGATGACCTCAAAATTACACAAAATTTGGGCCCCCTGTAAAGCCACCATTTCACCAAGGATTGTTTTGGTCCCGATAGTAACCGATCCTTTTTTTAGTCGATCGGCGAAAATAGTCGGGAACCTGCGAGCACTGTCGAGCACTACCCTATACCTTCGGGGAAAGATCTGGCGCGATCGCCTCAGTCCTCCGAGGGTCGGGTACCGAAAAAGTGATCGGCTACTGTTTTTAAACATGTTGAAAAACAGTAGCCGATCAAAAGCCGTCGGCCCGTGGTCGTCTTGGTCGTCCGAGGGTCCCCTGAAGGTCCCCTTGTCTCGCCCGCCCTCTGGAGCTTTGCCGTATACTTGCGCGTACTTTCGCATACTTGCGCCCCGGAAACGTGTCGATCGCGCGAGGAACGTCAGTGATTCGTCCCCCCGCCATGGTCCATTGGTCGGGACTCAATCGGGTAAAAAAAGGGGACGATTGGAGGCGATTCAGGACGAAAATCGGGCCGATCAAAAAATTGATTCATCGGGGACAATCTGGTCCAGATCGAGCCGATTGGAAAAAACAATCCTTGGTGAAATGCAGCCTTAAGCTTATCTTCAGCATCTCAAAATCCCACCAGTCGGGAATCAGCTGCTGTCTAAGGTCCCCTCAGTATGCGACTCACTAGATTAAAGTTATGAGGCAAAGCACAGTGAATCGCGATAAGAGCAGATCCATTTTTTACCTGAGACCTGTTTTTAACTTCAACAAGTATAAATCAAGCCGACATCATGTTAGTAACAGAGAAATTACAATGTACAAAAGGTAGTGTGTATTTCACAATATCGAGGATCTAAATATTGACACAAACAACAAACAAACAAAGATCAGAAAATCTCAAAGAAATTTATCTTTATCTGAAATCATTTATCATGCTGGTGTTATTTAGCAACATAGATATTTAAGATATCGTGATAGTTTTAAGTGAAATAAATGCCCAGATTATATTATCGTTGTGATGAAAACTTAGATATTGATGAGCTTCCGGATAATGGGTAAAAAACTGAAACTCTTAATGATAAAGCAGTTGTTCATGATGATGATGTTGAGAAAATGACAACGATAATTGTGTTGTTGAGCTTGAAAAAAATGGTAAGGATAATGGGAAAAGCAAATACTTATATTGATAATGATGCTGTTGTTGTTGATTTCAATAATGTGAAAATGATAATGATGATAGTGACGGCACAATCACTGTCAAGTTCGATGCTGATAAACTTGAAACATGATTACATGATGACAAACAATAAAAGGAAAATGCTGCAGTTGGTGTTGTTAGTGGTGATGATGATGAGTAAAATAATCCAAACATAGTGATGATGACATCATTGTTGCAATGATCAATATCACACTTTTTGATTGGCTGATGATAATATTACATGACATAATGCTGTTGCTTCTTATAATAACATGAACATGAAAGTGATGCTGCAATCAACATTCATGAGCTGTTTTATGCTGGTTGGAAACTGGTACTGAAATTAGGGGGAAATATTAACTTAAATGGTGTAAATATCACTGTCAATGCTACAGCTGCTGACAATAATGATCACAGAGGGTGATAATGATGATGAAAGTGTTTCAATACTAAATGCTCACATTTCAATACAGATTGAATTTTTTGGATGAAAACATCTTTAAAAACCAATGCAATGCCATATTAATCTTGACACAACTAATACTGATTAGGAATGTATTTTCCCGTGTTTGAGTGTAACGAATTAGCGGGAAAATGCTTTCCCCTGATTGGTCAAGAACTGGTCAGTTATTACCTATTAGGGTATACACAAGGTGTGGTCATTTAGCGTTGGGTATTCACAGTAACAGGTTTACCGACATATTTCTTTTTAATTATGGCGACCGACTCAGACAATTCAGCGTTACAAGAAATTCTTGACCAGTTGAAAGAGCAAAGGAGAGATATTAATTCTTTGAGAGAAGATGTACGTGGTAGCAATGTGAATGTTACCAACGAAGTGAAAAAGCTGAAAGAAAGAGACTTGATATGGAAAAGCAAAGGTAACAAAATTCAGTTCAACTTCAACTCTGATATTGAGGATACTTGTTCACAAGCTTCATGGGCTATTTCTAATAATAAGTTCGATTATGCCGTAGAACTTTTGAAAGAGGTTGGCGAGAGAATGAAGAAACGTAATAAACTTATCCGGATAGCAGACACATCCGAAGGCGGTTGGCAAACAGTTCAGCAATACGAGACTAATCCCATTGCGTCTGATAGCGAGGATGAAAGTAGGATTAATAAAGCCGAAAATAGGGCCATTCGGAAAAAGCGGCGCTTTTCTAGCCAGGCGAAACCTAAGAACTTCGTTCCTACTGCCACTACTGGGTTTTCTCAATCAAACGTACCAAGTACCGGTCCATTTCCACAATGGGGTGGAACAGGGATGCCTACAGCTCAAGGAAGGCAGAATTTTCGTGCCTATTCAGCATTTCAGAGAAGAGGCAGTGGGAGTTGTTAGCATACCCAAACGCTTTCAACAAATTAAAACAGTAAACTGATGTTAGTATTATGTTTTGTTTCTATAGTATAGAGAGTTATCGAGGGTGTCAAAGTTCTGAGTAAGTTAGGGGAAAGAGAATACCTGTAAGTATGAAAATGAAATGCCCACGATGATAAGGAAGAAGAGAAGCAGGAGAATGCTTTTGAAGTATTGATTACAAGGATTGATTGTAAGGGTAACAATGACTCTGCAAACTTGATCAAGTAAACATTGATAAAGCTTCTCAGGAAATAATGATAATGAAAGTATCTGAACTACCGGTGGATGATATAAGGAATGTAATGGACGGGAAATGACCGGTGGATGATATAAGGAATGTAATGGACGGGAAATGACCGGTGGATGATATAAGGAATGTAATGGACGGGAAATGACCGGTGGATGATATAAGGAATGTAATGGACGGGAAATGACCGGTGGATGATATAAGGAATGTAATGGACGGGAAATGACCGGTGGATGATATAAGGAATGTAATGGACGGGAAATGACCGGTGGATGATATAAGGAATGTAATGGACGGGAAATAACCGGTGGATGATATAAGGAATGTAATGGACGGGAAATGACCGGTGGATGATATAAGGAATGTAATGGACGGGAAATGACCGGTGGATGATATAAGGAATGTAATGGACGGGAAATAACCGGTGGATGATATAAGGAATGTAATGGACGGGAAATGACCGGTGGATGATATAAGGAATGTAATGGACGGGAAATGACCGGTGGATGATATAAGGAATGTAATGGACGGGAAATAACCGGTGGATGATATAAGGAATGTAATGGACGGGAAATGACCGGTGGATGATATAAGGAATGTAATGGACGGGAAATAACCGGGGAAAACTTTGCTGAATCTTCATAGTATCTCAAATATGCCTAAACAACTTGTGGCTATCATCACACAATGAAACAAAGCTTTGGTAGACACAAACAAATACACATGATATGAAAATGAAAATGTAGCTACAATCAAATCAACAAGTTTAACCTTTCTTACTCACTTTAGCTGGAAGGTCAGACAAACAATTATAACAAAGCAAACAGTTAATAATTCACAAACATCAAATGATCGTCAACATCTTGACAAGTTAATTATTGCTACACACAAGATTTTACAGTAAAAATCAGCCAAGATTGAGCAAACTACAGAATGAACATAAATCTAACATAGTGCTAGAGTCAATGATTAGATATAACTGTCAAACTATTAAAGACAAACTTATTAAGAAATTATTCTAGTTGTGTACAGAAACTGCAACCTTTCAACAAAGACCACATTTGTATATTTCCAGAAGATTTAAAGTCCAGTCCTTGTTGGCAAGTGGTCTCTATTTGTAAACAAGTATTTCTGGGATTTACTAAATAGGGTTTCCACCATGAGGTGCAGATCACGAGTCTGATACAGGTATTTCTCCTGCTAGACCTAACTCGGTGCATACGTCAGGATAGAAAATACTTTAATTGGACACTTGTATAAGTGGTTTTGGGAAACAAGTAAGAAAAGAGACAACACAATGTTGTAGATAACATCTGTATGAAGGCAATTACCACCTATTTCTCATATTTATGACTAAGGTTATTTGTCACCTATCAATTGTAACGATGAAATAATTTAATTCATGTGACATCTCGGTAAGTTCTCCTATCAAGTTACTATATGATTTGAGAAAACATGCAGTGTGCATTTCACATATACTGAGTATATCTACTTGTATAAACATCTTGTTTGCAAAAACTGTGTTAAGTAGTATGCTATTTATTCATCAAACCGTATACCATTATTATTAAGAATTTAATTCCAGATGACACTTACTGGCAGAAAGAGAAACATAATTATACGGCCGACTTCCTGAAAGTTAAAAAAAAGTGTCTGACATTCGGTCTGACATTCGGTCTGACAAGACACATAAATCTGTCAGACTGAAAGAAAATCTGTCAGACCAAAACAGATGGAACATAAACAAAGTAAAAACAGCGTGGCACCATCATAAAATTTTAACGACGCCATAGATGCGCGAACGACTGGCAGTATGTAACATGCACAGCGATTGGTTTTTCTACGGGCACTGTGCTGAAAGCGACCAATGAGTACATGTGTAACGTTTTTCTAACGCATTCATGTTAGAACCCGGTTACCGGGCCTTAAGTTAATGCTAAAACCCGGTTACCGGGAATAAAAAAAGCCGGACAGTCGGACCGATTTCTGTGCAGAAATCGTCGGATCGGATCAACATTTGCCGGACATGTCTGTCGGACAGACGGCTTTCGGGCAGTCTGATACGGAATCTTCCACATACCTGGCTTTGTAAGGTGTTAATTTGTGTGCCCAGACTGGATTAATAGTGGTCGCTTAACCCGGTGAAAAAGGTTCATGAAATTATTCATGAACTTAATGAACTTTATGAACTAGTTCATGAATGGACAAAAGCATTCATGAATATCAAATAAATATTCACAAACTCCAAATTCATGAACTAGAAATATTCATGAATATATAAGAAGTTCATGAAGTCCAATTCATCAACTAAATCGAACATATTAACGGAGTTTTGTGGTAAAATGTATCAGAAGAAAATTTTGAGTATCATAAACACTCAACACATAATCCTAACCAACATAGAGAAACTACAACACTAGAACAACATAATAACATGATAAACCACTTCACCCAGAAACATGTGTTAGTCATAAAATCATTAAAACATAATTACCAAGGCCAACTTGGAATAAAACACACATGACCTTTGTAGATATTTTTCTGATGAAAACCCCCAAGGCCTGGACAGGCTGATTGTATTACACTTGGAGTATCACAACCAAACATAAAACAGCTGACAATAAGTTGAATAGAGAACATGAATATTTTATTTTTGTTCTCTATTTTCTGAGAACTTAAACCATTACTGATCATTGTACATTGTATTCAAATCTTAAAACCCGAAAGCCATTTTCTTGCAATTTATTTACTAAAAGGATAAATATTGGATGTAACTTCAAATCGCATCTTTTGAGTACAGTTATGGAACCGAAATATCCATTAAAACTAAAAAAAACACTTAAACAATGTTAATATTTAGTTTATCCAAAGTTATAATTCACTTTTGAGTCTGCTTTCTAGGCAAAACTATAACTGGGTCCAGCATCATAAAAACCTGAGTCTCACAAGGCAGCCTTGCCAATGGTTAACTGTACGAATGTGCTATATACAACCAATCAGATCCTGGGGTCCGAGACCTGAGTCTCACAAGGCAGCCTTGCCAATGGTTAACTGTACGAATGTGCTATATACAACCAATCAGATCCTGGGGTCCGAGACCTGAGTCTCACAAGGCAGCCTTGCCAATGGTTAACTGTATGAATGAGCTATATACAACCAATCAGATCCTGGGGTCCGAGACCTGAGTCTCACAAGGCAACCTTGCCAATGGTTAACTGTACGAATGAGCTATATACAACCAATCAGATCCTGGGGTCCGAGACCTGAGTCTCACAAGGCAACCTTGCCAATGGTTAACTGTATGAATGAGCTATATACAACCAATCAGATCCTGGGGTCCGAGACCTGAGTCTCACAAGGCAGCCTTGCCAATGGTTAACTGTATGAATGAGCTATATACAACCAATCAGATCCTGGGGTCCGAGACCTGAGTCTCACAAGGCAGCCTTGCCAATGGTTAACTGTACGAATGTGCTATATACAACCAATCAGATCCTGGGGTCCGAGACCTGAGTCTCACAAGGCAGCCTTGCCAATGGTTAACTGTACGAATGTGCTATATACAACCATTCAGATCCTGGGGTCCGAGACCTGAGTCTCACAAGGCAGCCTTGCCAATGGTTAACTGTATGAATGTGCTATATACAACCATTCAGATCCTGGGGTCCGAGACCTGAGTCTCACAAGGCAGCCTTGCCAATGGTTAACTGTATGAATGTGCTATATACAACCAATCAGATCCTGGGGTCCGAGACCTGAGTCTCACAAGGCAGCCTTGCCAATGGTTAACTGTATGAATGTGCTATATACAACCAATCAGATCCTGGGGTCTGAGACCTGAGTCTCACAAGGCAGCCTTGCCAATGGTTAACTGTACGAATGAGCTATATACAACCAATCAGATCCTGGGGTCTGAGACCTGAGTCTCACAAGGCAGCCTTGCCAATGGTTAACTGTACGAATGTGCTATATACAACCAATCAGATCCTGGGGTCTGAGACCTGAGTCTCACAAGGCAGCCTTGCCAATGGTTAACTGTATGAATGAGCTATATACAACCAATCAGATCCTGGGGTCTGAGACCTGAGTCTCACAAGGCAGCCTTGCCAATGGTTAACTGTATGAATGTGCTATATACAACCAATCAGATCCTGGGGTCTGAGACCTGAGTCTCACAAGGCAGCCTTGCCAATGGTTAACTGTATGAATGAGCTATATACAACCAATCAGATCCTGGGGTCTGAGACCTGAGTCTCACAAGGCAGCCTTGCCAATGGTTAACTGTACGAATGTGCTATATACAACCAATCAGATCCTGGGGTCTGAGACCTGAGTCTCACAAGGCAGCCTTGCCAATGGTTAACTGTACGAATGAGCTATATACAACCAATCAGATCCTGGGGTCTGAGACCTGAGTCTCACAAGGCAGCCTTGCCAATGGTTAACTGTACGAATGTGCTATATACAACCAATCAGATCCTGGGGTCTGAGACCTGAGTCTCACAAGGCAGCCTTGCCAATGGTTAACTGTATGAATGAGCTATATACAACCAATCAGATCCTGGGGTCTGAGACCTGAGTCTCACAAGGCAGCCTTGCCAATGGTTAACTGTACGAATGTGCTATATACAACCAATCAGATCCTGGGGTCCGAGACCTGAGTCTCACAAGGCAGCCTTGCCAATGGTTAACTGTATGAATGAGCTATATACAACCAATCAGATCCTGGGGTCCGAGACCTGAGTCTCACAAGGCAGCCTTGCCAATGGTTAACTGTACAAATGTGCTATATACAACCAATCAGATCCTGGGGTCCGAGACCTGAGTCTCACAAGGCAGCCTTGCCAATGGTTAACTGTACGAATGTGCTATATACAACCAATCAGATCCTGGGGTCTGAGACCCGAGTCTCACAAGGCAGCCTTGCCAATGGTTAACTGTATGAATGAGCTATATACAACCAATCAGATCCTGGGGTCCGAGACCTGAGTCTCACAAGGCAGCCTTGCCAATGGTTAACTGTATGAATGTGCTATATACAACCAATCAGATCCTGGGGTCCGTGACCTGAGTCTCACAAGGCAGCCTTGCCAATGGTTAACTGTACGAATGAGCTATATACAACCAATCAGATCCTGGGGTCCGAGACCTGAGTCTCACAAGGCAACCTTGCCAATGGTTAACTGTACGAATGAGCTATATACAACCAATCAGGATCCGAGATAAGTCCCTTAACTCAGGTGCATATCTTCAGGCCCAGTTCCCTGTGATGAGAAGTAGTTGTGACCATGAGAGGTTCAAATCCACGTTCTGTGGGTTGAGCGGCTTTTATCTAAAATGTTCCTAATACTGTGACCATGTCTGCTGTTAATTAGGAAACAAATGAATTTGACACACCCAACAATATTATTGCTAGTTAGAATTAACAGTTCTGGCTGAAAAACTGAAAACCTCTTGAAATTCTCAAAACTGATGTTAACAAAGTGTATATAACAAGTATTACATCAACAAAGATTTGTATCTAGGCTTGTTAATTGGTTTCACAACACAAGCTCTTTTCATTTAAATTGTCAAAACATGTACGATATAAAAATACTATGTAATTTCCGAACTGCAGGGCTCTAAGCATAAACTTTGCCAGAAGCACTCAGGGTACACGTATTCTAAGGCAAAGTCAAACGATGTTCAGTTTTCAGTGATTTGTGACAACATATTGCAATATACAGCAATAAACAAATATTAGGCACATATCTACCTTAAATTACACAGAGTGGTGCAGGCAGGCAAAGAGACAGATTACCATAAACTCCCTATTTAACGCCCCTGGCATTACATTTTCAGAAAGGGGGAATTTATTAGAGGTCATATGATAGTGAAATCGATCATCATTTCTCTCCCAAAAATTTCATGCAATTTTAGTACATCAAGAACTCCCCCCTGTGAACAAATGAAACCTTCTGATCTTTGCTGCCGCTTCAAAACCTCTGCAGTGAGCACCTGTGATCTCACCGACATTTTGACACATTCTGACGTCACTGCTACTGCCTTACAAGTGCCTAATTGACCTATGTCAGTCTAAGCTACGATAACAATACGCAACATTGTCAAATTCTCCTCACTAAAGGTCATGCACCTGTTGCTGGGCACAGGCATCTGCCTATCTCAGAATATAAGACCCATGATCAGTAATTTACCAAAAGGGTGCAAGTGTACAGAGTAGATTTAATATTGTCTTAAGTTTTGATTAATACTGCAATTAACCAGATACGATTTGTAAATCTGTCAAAAAGTGCGGGATTACAACAGCCAGGTATGGGCCAGATGACAATTTGTTTGGACAACTTTCAGACAGCGAAACTGATGAGTCGGCAGACTTCGATGGTTTTGACCCAGATGAAATCATGTGAGTAAAAATGTTCTTGAGAATGTTGCCAGGGCAGTACTGGCCTTGCTGGGTGTGGAATTTCGCACTATGAATCTGACCACTTGGATGTGACAGCCGACGATGAGGCGTCGGATTATGATAGTCCTGGACATTAGTAAACCAGTGGATATCCGTATATTTGTTGTTTACAGTGTTTTAATAAATGTGTTAATACAGTTTAACAGTTGTAGTGTTCACATGTGGTAGTTATGTCGTTGTGCTTTTCACTAGCGATAAACTGGAGTGTTTCATGTAACATACTACAGGAACAAACATGTCTCCCCCAGCTAATGTAACATATATTATAATGCACACACATCAGGAGGTTTTTCTTAAAACTTACTTTGTAAAACGGCCAGATATCATAGATGAAAAGCAAGGACATCACCAAATTTGATCATTTTTCATCATAAAAGGGACAATACTCTGCCTAAAACACTTGTTTACAATATGCAAATATCATCCAAATCCAATCAGGCGTTTATAGAAAAGGACATTGCCAAATTCGTCAATTTTTCATCACTTAAGGGGCATAATTGATACTACTAAAGGGTTATAACTCTGCCAAAAATAATCCAACCAAATGCTGATAACATGCACAGCTAGACATGGTACCAATAACTTATGTGAAGTCTCATTGAAATCCAACCACTGCAGGGTTCACAAACTTTGAGACATCCAGACCAATCAACAGACAGACAGCACAACATAACACTAAGTTCATGTTCTCCAGCAGCTAAAACTGAGAAGAGTGTTCAAAGTCTTGTATAATACAATGAAAGAGAGAGAATAAGTTGCTACAGGGAACACCATATACATAAGACAGTGCTTCTCCACACAGACCTCCAGGAAAACAACAATCCATAAAATGTAAGGCATTTGAGGAAGCTGAAGTGTACATACGTAAGGGAACAGGAGCGCAAGGAATGGCCTGGCCGACCATAAAGGATAACTAGGAGAAATGGAAGAGGACAAACAGGGGTGATTAGATGGAAAGCATCACAGGACAATTCAAGAAAACTGACAACAATAGACCGAAAATGAGCCCAGTGACAAAATTGTCTATGGCAGCCCTATGGCAATAAGGCTGCAGTGTCCCACTCAACATATTGCCGAATATAAAACCAATATTTTTCAAAGACAGTGACATCGAAAGTACTTTAAAATAACTTAAAATAAAATTTTGTTACAGCCAAGCTAAAATTAATCAAATATTTAAGCTTCATATCAATCAAGCCTTTACAATAAGCATTTGTAATTTAATCTCAGCAGTACAGAAATATGAAGTAACAATTCTCAGCAGGTATAGAGTGCACATAAGCAAGTATCTAGGGTCATATTAGTTCGAAACTCGAGTGCATTTTGATTTGACACTAGATAACGCAACTCAGGCCAGCTGTAATATATTTGTCTGTTTTTGGTACCCTGGCATGATGAATTCCCATAGGACAGGGAGGCACCGCTTACAATGCACTTTTCAAGTATTATTGATCAGAAACCAAATGCAACAAAGGGCCATAACTCCTACAGAAATTGGTGAATTGTAACCAAATCAAACATGACCTGCATTTTATTATCCTTATTATCCTATGCGTATTTGCCCTATATGAAATGAATCCATCCATCTTTTTGGGAGATATTGATCATAAACAGACACAGATGGGGCCAATAATAAAATATTGTTTGTTTCCCCTCCACAACAGACCGTTGAAAATGACCGCAACCGTAAATATTTTATTGAGGTTTGCAATATTTTCCCCCCCGCTAATTATGCGGGGTACGAATGTTATTTTCAGCTTATGAAAAAAATAATTTGACAAAAATAAATATTTACCTACCTACCCTAACCTTGCGAGCTAGGGTCGCGGGAGGGGAAACAAACATATTATTTATGTTGGCCCGGGGTAACACTTAATGTCCCTTCACCATTCTTTGAATGTCAAGGGCATAAAAAACTGAGGTGGGGTTCATTATTGAGGGATGGTGGAGGTATCCCAAACAATTTTCCAAGAATAACTTTAAATAGGAATTGTCCTCCACTGTGTCTGATGGGGAATTTGGTTCAATTGCTTGAAGCAAGAAAAACAAAAAAACACAACCCTCTAACATTATCAATAAACAAATTCAAGTAGCATGCAGTGTTTATTACTACAATGTTCCGTGACAGTAAATTACTAAACAGTATGTTCATCCATTTTCAAATGAATTCTGAACAAGTAAAAACTAGCAATCACATTGCATGATCACTGTATTCAACAAAACAAAATTTGCCTAAATTGAGAAACTGAACAATCTTTATGTAAATGCCTCAATTTAAACTTCTCTCCTGGATTCTTCTAGGAAGTATTTAACAATGGTATCTTGGTATATGGTACACTTAGTATATACAACATCTTGCAAAATTCAGGCTTGAAAATACTCAGTGCTTAAAAGACTGCGGAAATTTTAACAATAAGCAGACATATATTGCCATATTCTTGAAACCCCCCCCCCCCCCTCCCTCTGAAGGAAGAACAAGAGCATGTAAGAATGTAAGAACTAAACTATTGCCCAGATGAATAAAATAACATGACATAACAAAAGGGAGATAATTATGTAATAAACTGACATGAAAGAAATAATAATAGGGAGATAATTATGTAATAAACTGACATGAAAGAAACAACAAAAGGGAGATAATTATGTAATAAACTGACATGAAAGAAATAACAAAAGGGAGATAATTATGTAATAAACTGACATGAAAGAAATAACAAAAGGGAGATAATTATGTAATAAACTGACATGAAAGAGATAACAAAAGGGAGATAATTATGTAATAAACTGACATGAAAGAAATAGCAAAAGGGAGATAATTATGTAATAAACTGACATGAAAGAAATAACAAAAGGGAGATAATTATGTAATAAACTGACATGAAAGAAATAACAAAAGGGAGATAATTATGTAATAAACTGACATGAAAGAAATAACAAAAGGGAGATAATTATGTTATAAATTGACATGAAAGAAATGACAAAAGGGAGATAGTTATGTAATAAACTGACATGAAAGAAATAACAAAAGGGAGATAATTATGTAATAAACTGACATGAAAGAAATAACAATAGGGAGATAATTAGGTAATAAACTGACACTCGGTTTTTTTTACTGTGTTCTGCATTACATTTAAAATGACTGCTAACATTCTTTAGATTCAAATCCTCGTTTCATCAGCTTCTTGAAAGAATGTTTGTGCCAGTGGGGATACAATTTGAGAACCTTTGGTAGATCTATGCATATCTCAATCAAACTGAACATCACGAAAAACAAAACTCTACAATTAGAAACAAAAGCAGCCATTGTTTGATTGATAATCCAGGGTCATTTTGAGAAATTAGCATTGAGGGTTGACCCAAAACTACTGTAGCTGCTTCTCTAACAAAAATGAGTTTACCAAGGTTTTGTGCTTTAACCCTCAAAAATCAGTTTAATTCAATTTAGGATTACTAAAGGTACTTAAGATTTTTACACTAACCCTTTACATTTTAAAAAAAAACTTCTATGAATATTTATGTCAAAGAAACTATGGTATTTATTTATATTATTTTATATGTAGCAGCCATTTAGCAAAAAAGTGTATTCATAACAACAACAACATGCAATCTCATTTGTCAAATTAATAATTCAGGTTTGCTTGTATGAGGACTGTGTGGGCACTGACTTGTTATCCCAGATACTATCAGTCAAAGAAATAAATTCTGAGAAAATTACAAGACATCTATTGTTCAGCAAAGTAAGAGTTTGAGGCATGAAATAAATAAGGCTATCACAAAATAACTTTCTGATTCTGAGTGATTTTGTAAGGCCGTAACTTAAATTGATTGGTTGACCATCATCATTATCAACCATCACCATTTTTTGCCACCTCAGCATTTTTTAATTTATCAAAAAGAAATGTGAGCAGAGGGGCATGGCAAGCCAAGTACCAGAAATCAACAGATGAAACACATGGGAGTAACACTGCATGACAAATATATAAGCGCTTGTCAGAGTTTTACCCATTTTTCAACAGTATTTTATTAATGTTTCCCAGCTGGTTAATCTAATCAGCATTTCCGTGTTACAAACCAGTATCACCTTGTTCTTCTACAAGCAACTGACAACTTCCCGACCCAATTCAGAGGTGGAGGACAAAATTGATTGCTCTTGGGTCCATTACCTGGAGTCAAATTGTCATAGAAAAGAAACACCTCACTGGAGTTTGAACTTACAACCACAAAATTGAATGCAGTGAGACAAATGCTATATTCACTAAGCTACGAGCTAACAAATGCAATAAGTTGTATATTTTAAGCAAGTTAAGTCAAAATGGTCAAATCATATTATTTTGCTATACAGAACAATGACAATTTGGCAGTATTCCTAGATTAATTACTACCTGTCTGAGACATCAGGCAAGTGTGTTAGGCCAAAGAGGGCAGCAGAGGAAGGCAGCAGAGGTTTCAATAGTGCCAGAAAGCTGATAAAATGCCTGGTAAAAGCATTAAGCAATTGGCTGATAAGCAATATAGGTTAAAATCACATCATATTGGGATAAAGTGCCAACGTTTGACACAATGAATCTCTGTAGATGAACGTTTGTCACAAACCTGGAGTGTATCCAGCAACTGTGGGAGCTTCTGGCAGTTTGATACAACATACTCCTGATGCAAAAAGGCCAATGATTCATGAAATAAAGCCCAATTCCTCATGTAAATAGCACAAATCCCTTCTGCAGAAACTGAAATTCTTTATGCCAATAGGGGACATTCCACATGCAAAAAAGGTACATTCCTTTAAATCCTTATATTATATGCAAAAAGAAAAAATCCTCATCCAAAAATTGGCAAATTCCTTATCCAAACAAGAGGGCCATGATGGCCCTATATCGCTCATCCGAGTACACTGCCATTCGTATTTACAAAATAATAATTCATATTTACCAAAAAAAAGATGTTTTTACGAAATAATAATTCCTTTTGACGAAATAATAATTAGTTTTTACAAAAAGTAATTCATTTTTACGAAATAATTCGTATTTACGAAATAATAATACCGGGGTACATATTTACAAAAAAGAATTTGAACCATCGAAAAAGTACCACCTAAGGATCATTTCTGCAAAGTTTGATCAAAATCCATTGAGTGGTGTAGGAGGAGATGTTGTTTATAGTTTCCACTGTATACATAAAGGGAACAAGCTCCGCCCCCTGGCGGCCATGTTTTTTGACAGAACTTTAAATAATATGCAATCTTGTAAGAGGACAACCAGACAATGCTACACACCAAATATCAAAGCTCTAGACCTTAGGGTTTTCGGACAAGAAGAATTTCAAAGTTTACACTTTTAAAATCTATTTTTAGCTCCTGTGACCTAATTATGCAGCCAAATGGAAAAAATTATGCAACATTGAAAGAGGCCCACCAAAGGATCATTCCTGTGAAATTTGGACAAAATCCATTCAGTGCTTTAGGACACCTTTGTCCATTCAATATAAGACAAGAAATTTAATCAAGGTTCAAAATAAAGAATGTCTGCACCTTGGATAATAGATTAAATACATTGTTAGTTTAAACCATTGTGCATGGCAGTCAGTTATAATAGGAAGTGTCCATCATGGTTTCTTACAAAAAGTAACTTGCTACCTCCAATACAATAGCGACACTTTATTGAATCAGAGATGGATGGCATAATGAATGGAAACTCTCTTCAATCACAGAGAACACAATTATGTCTGTCTAATGTCCAACATTTAGACCAATATTTTAGTAAACATGTAAACATTGTCACACCAAGGTCATTATAAGTCAATTCTTATGTATTCAGCAATTTTGTATGTGTGTGTGTGGGGGGGGGATAATTATTTCCTGAAAATTAGTATCTTTGTCTCTGGCTTATCGCAAGTGTCAGGCCACTTTTTGTTTTCTTTACAATATAACAAATGTAAAGAAGCACAAATAATAGGAAGTAGGTGATGAAATCAAGCCAGAGTTTTATAATTGACTGATGAGGTTATCTAGAATATCAATATTAATATAAACAAATCAGATTTCTCAACTAAATTTTACCAAATATGGTGATGCAGTAAAACCGGCAGTACGGTGCAACCTCTCCAGAGTAACACCCTTTGGGTGATGCAGTAAAACCGGCAGTACGGTGCAACCTCTCCAGAGTAACACCCTTTGGGTGATGCAGTAAAACCGGCAGTACGGTGCAACCTCTCCAGAGTAACACCCTTCGGGTGATGCAGTAAAACCGGCAGTACGGTGCAACCTCTCCAGAGTAACACCCTTCGGGTGATGCAGTAAAACCGGCAGTACGGTGCAACCTCTCCAGAGTAACACCCTTCGGGTGATGCAGTAAAACCGGCAGTACGGTGCAACCTCTCCAGAGTAACACCCTTTGGGTGATGCAGTAAAACCGGCAATACGGTGCAACCTCTCCAGAGTAACACCCTTTGGGTGATGCAGTAAAACCGGCAGTACGGTGCAACCTCTCCAGAGTAACACCCTTCGGGTGATGCAGTAAAACCGGCAGTACGGTGCAACCTCTCCAGAGTAACACCCTTCGGGTGATGCAGTAAAACCGGCAGTACGGTGCAACCTCTCCAGAGTAACACCCTTCGGGTGATGCAGTAAAACCGGCAATACGGTGCAACCTCTCCAGAGTAACACCCTTTGGGTGATGCAGTAAAACCGGCAGTACGGTGCAACCTCTCCAGAGTAACACCCTTTGGGTGATGCAGTAAAACCGGCAGTACGGTGCAACCTCTCCAGAGTAACACCCTTCGGGTGATGCAGTAAAACCGGCAGTACGGTGCAACCTCTCCAGAGTAACACCCTTCGGGTGATGCAGTAAAACCGGCAATACGGTGCAACCTCTCCAGAGTAACACCCTTTGGGTGATGCAGTAAAACCGGCAGTACGGTGCAACCTCTCCAGAGTAACACCCTTTGGGTGATGCAAAGGATGGCTGTTGTTGAGAGGTTAAATTAGATATTCTTACAACAAGAGAAACTGATACTGTTGTAGAAGAGGTTGTTGTTCACGAGAGGGTCAATCTGGAGAAGGTGCACTGTATGTTAGCCATGGCTTTTACACATACACTTAAATTAAATATGGGGGATGGTTAGATCAGCAATTTCTCTGTCTAGTACATCAGATAATGTGAAAATAAAACAATCAGCTGATCATAAATTACCCCACCATGTTTTCTGTTATATTGATTTACAAATCCATCATCCTGAGAAGTAAACAACTATATTTCCAATACTAAGTCAAGAATACATTCAGTTGTATCACAATGGTTTCAGGTTTAAATAATTAAAGTTTGTATCAAGGACAGAAAAAATTAAAGTTACTTATTTTACATTGATTGTGAAACATGTTCTTACAACTTATACTAATCACTCATGATGACTGCTTCCCGGCTACCAACCAGTACTCATGCCAAATTTAGGTATTGTGTCAAGTTCGTGATCAAACCAGCTCATGCATAGCGGGGCTCGAACTCACAACCTTCAGGAGGTAGATGCTCTAGTCCTCGACCACTACCACTGCCTTAGTGAGGTGAAAGTGTATATTCTCACTACAGGAAAAATCCTGTTAAAGAGTTTGTTGTTTAAGGGAGAGCAGGAAAAATTGATACTCAGCTGTTAAAGAGTTTGTTGTTTAAGGGAGAGCAGGAAAAATTGATACTCAGCTGTTAAAGAGTTTGTTGTACAAGGGAGAGCAGGAAAAAATGATACTCAGCTGTTAAAGAGTTTGTTGTACAAGGGAGAGCAGGAAAAATGATACTCAGCTGTAAAAGAGTTTGTTGTACAAGGGAGAGCAGGAAAAAATGATACTCAGCTGTTAAAGAGTTTGTTGTACAAGGGAGAGCAGGAAAACATGATACTCAGCTGTTAAAGAGTTTGTAGTACAAGGGAGAGCAGGAAAAATGATACTCAGCTGTTAAAGAGTTTGTTGTACAAGGGAGAGCAGGAAAAAATGATACTCAGCTGTTAAAGAGTTTGCTGTACAAGGGAGAGCAGGAAAAAATGATACTCAGCTGTTAAAGAGTTTGTTGTACAAGGGAGAGCAGGAAAAAATGATACTCAGCTGTTAAAGAGTTTGTTGTACAATGGAGAGCAGGAAAAAATGATACTCAGCTGTTCAAGAGTTCATTGTTCAAATGAATGCTTGTAGAGGTTGAAATGTCACACTTTGATTACTTACAGAGATTACTGGCACCTCATCAATGAATTTCCCAGACAACTGCATAATACAACCATTTACTGTTTAAGTGATTATAATTATTCACACAGAGAACATAACACAGGGATACCAACAGTGAAATGTGAAAAAAAGAGGAAAGTTTTACCGGGGTCTAGGGGATCGCGTATGTGGGGCACCAGGGGCGAAGTCCCCTGAAGAAAATCGTTTTGGAAGGGTTTCCTTGAAGCTTTTGCTGTAATACACAGTTGCTTCTGATGTAAAAACCAATGTCATACTGGTATTGGCAGACAACTTACTTTCAACTGTCATAAGTTATATTCCATATTCTAATCATTCTTATTGTACAATCATGTTACAATGTGGGAATATTAATCTCTCATTTTGCTTCCCATATGTTATAGATCTACTACATTCTTATAAATCAGAGGTCAAAGAAAATGACAAAACATTAACAGTCCTGAATCAAAAGTCAGTCCTCCACTCCCTAAAGCTATAATAGTGGGAATACAAATTAGGTGTAGAAGCTTGACAAGTTTTTAGTTTTTAATGTTAATTTACTGCTGTAAAGGACAGAGGGAGTGAAAGCAATGTGAAGAGCCAGTTTTGTAACCAGTTTTTGCTACCGGATGATTCTCAAATTTCGAGTTAGATGCGAAGATAATCATCTATATTTTGTCTACAAAGATAATATTTTCTAGAATTTCGATGATTTCTTGTAATGAAAACATCTTAAGAAGGTTATTATATGCTTTTAAATGCCATAGTCGAATCTTCATCCAACACAAAAATCAAAAACGTTGTTTTGTTTAATTGCTTTTACCATGAACTGATATTTCATCACTTCCTCTGATCAGTAACAGTCTCTTAACAACGTACAGCATATAAATATGCCCAGATCAGTGCATTGCTTTAGTTTTGTGACCTACATTTGGTGAGCTAAACGGACGGTTTGTCATTTCAACAACCCCACGGTTGAGTTTAATACCCCAGTATCCGTACTTGGTAATGTTCAAAATCGCGTCAACCGTATTAGGCCCAGAATTTTTCTTACCCAGGTACCCCTGGCAAATTTTCTCCTCAGATTTATGTATTTCACGAGATCGACCGCTGGGCGAACCAAATCTGCAGAATTCCGCGGATCCGCAGAAACTTTACATCCCTGATAACATTGATTTTTTATTCCACGATCACAAAAGATGCAGCTGTTTAGCCAGTACTCAGGTTAGTAACCCAGGAAACTGTCATCAAGAGCGATTGGTGTTGGTTGTAAGACCTTGCTTGAGCAGTCCTAACCTACGTACCCGAGGTTCCAACCAGTACTTACTTGAGTCAAAGGCTATTAAACTGAGTTTGAGGAAAGGTCCCAGAATGTTAAGATTCAACACAGCACAGAACAATCAGATATTTGAGGTTCTTCTGCAAACAACTGACAACATTCCCGTATCAATCAGAGGACAAATCACTTTAGGTGTGCCAGCTTCAATCAAATCCAAATAAAGACAATAAACATTGCTAGGTTTTGAACCAGCATTTCACTAACAGAGACAACCAGGAAGTTTTAAGAATAACACAAGAAGCATTAATCATAACAACAGTCATTACAAAACATAAACAGTGAAACTTTAATAATAAGACCAGCATAGGATTTGAAGAAAGTTGGTTTAAAGTTGTGAGGTGGTCTGACCTTATTCGTGAGGTGAACTTAATTTCAAGGTGGTGTTTATGGTCAATATGGAAGGTTTAACTGTTTATAAATGATTGTGAGATTTAGTTGCAATATTATATTTCTATGCTTTTTTGAACATCTTTATCATCCAAAACATTACAGAGAGATGGAAGGAAATGTAATTAATGTGAGCCTCTGACCACCTGTGCGTCTTAATGTCATGTAAGATTTCCCCTAGTAAGCTGTCAATTAGCTGCGTATTCTGACACAGTAATCCCCGAGGCTGTCATTTAGTATCAATATAGAGTCCCACAACCAAGATTTTCTGTTAATATAAGAATAGATGCTTCAAGAACTTGGCAATCTAACTATATAGAAGAGAAACTTATCCACTGAACTTCTGAACAAATCAATTCTTGGACATTGTTTATGCTTAGCTAGCACATAATGTAATCATTAGATTAAATTTGATCTCAAAGATATTGTCAGGCACCATGCAAGGTGATTCCAAGTAACACAATGTCATGGAAATGAATATCAATGATGAGACTCAGGCAAAGAATACAAAGTCATTCAAAAATATTCCTTAAGTTTGTGCAAAGGTGAGCAATGACAGTGCACAAAATAGGACTATCTAGTGAACACAATATAGGCCGAACCAGAGCCCACTTTATATGATAATAAGTTCACACAACAGAGTAAATCCTGTGTTAATAATAGGCCCAATAATGTGTTCACAATAGGCCCAATAATGTGTTCACAATAGGACCAAGAATGTGTTCACAATAGGACCAAGAATGTGTTCACAATAGGACCAAGAATGTGTTCACAATAGGCCCAAGAATGTGTTCACAATAGGCCCAAGAATGTGTTCACAATAGGACCAAGAATGTGTTCACAATAGGACCAAGAATGTGTTCACAATAGGAGCAAGAATGTGTTCACAATAGGCCCAAGAATGTGTTCACAATAGGCCCAAGAATGTGTTCACAATAGGACCAAGAATGTGTTCACAAAAGAGCCGACCTGTGATGAAAATAGAGCCAATCTGTGTTCACACTAGCGCCAAAAGTGTTTATAATAGGGCCAATCTGTGTTCACAATAGGGCCAATCTGTGTTCACAATAGGGCCAATCTGTGTTCACAATAGGGCCAATCTGTGTTCACAATAGGGCCAATCTGTGTTCACAATAGGGCCAATCTGTGTTCACAATAGGGTCAAACTGTTTTTACAATAGGGCCAATCTGTGTTCACAATAGCGTCAATCTGTGTTTGTAATAGTGCTAATCTGTGTTCACAATAGGGTCAATCTGTGTTCGTAATAGTAATGATTTTATATAACACTTAAAGCTGACTTTTTCTCAAAACTTGGATATCAGTACAATTGCAATCTCCAATGCAACAATAAATTTAATAATTGACATACAGTCATGTAGTTAATTTTAATCTTTTATGTACTTACACAATCGACCAAAACTGGCAGATATTCTTCTTTTGAGTCTCTTTATTCTGCTGACTGACCCCTTTTCTTTGCCTGAAAAACACAGAAGATATTCAACTTTACCAAGTTCAACAACATTCCGGCCAAAAGAAATAGAAAATATTTTTTTGATGTACAGTCTAACCGCCCGAAACATCCGTCCCACTAACGACACCCTCTTAACAACGGCATTTTTATTCCCCCCGTTGGTTTTTAACGCAATTTCACCTCTCATGAATGTCACCTCTTGACAACACACAACGACACTAATTTGTCTTCCGACGGCACTTGAAAACCTCCCAAGAACGACAAGGTTTTTCAAAGTAAACAATCGTGAATTTTTATTATTGGGTATTTTTTAGTTCATTCCCGACTGGTTCGCTGAAATTACTTGTCAAACTGATAACCGAAAAAGTAAAATCGGGATACCAGTCCAAAATCACGTTTGGGGTTATATAGACATGGAATCAAGCGCTTGGTGACACTGATCAAAAGTTGACATGACCCTCGCTTGTCATGTTGTTTATTCAAGTTTCACACGTTTCTATTGTATTCAGATATGACAATTGGCGATAAATTGTTACTTGGCGACTCTATTATTAAACGGATGACCCCCATATTACGAGTTAATTCGCAGAATATTGCTATAAACAGCTTATGATACGGATGAAGACAGGATATTGATAAAATTTCAGCCACACAAAATCTTCCGTTTTGCGTCTCAATCTCCCGCTTTTCAGGGGTACAATCTCCTGATTTGCCTTCAGAAAAGGTTCACATGTATATTTAAATACTTTCACAACCAGTTTGTGAAAGTATTTTAATTATGGTTGTCAAATTCACCACCCTTGATGTTTGCGTAATTATAATGAAATGTGAAAAGTCGCATAAAATGTTCTTCATGGTGAAAGTTACTTCAGTACTGCTCTCTACTAATATTTAGGATATGATTATCTCTGACATGGATTTTACATTTCATGTAAAACTTTAACATAACAATCATAAAATTTAATTGAAAGCAGACTATATCTAGACACCAAATGAGGTTGCAAAGCAGAACACCCATGATTACTCTTCGAACCGGCAACCGCAACACTTCAGCTTAGTTGAACCTCCCTAGAACAACAACCTCTCTACAACAAACACTTTCCCTCCATCCCAATGGTGTTTGCTCTAGAGAGGTTGGACTGTCGCTTCATTCATGACACCTTTCATCACACCCTATTGGTAATCAAAATGATAAATCCTCTTATAAATTTGTCACATTTTCTACTTGAAGTCACAGAAATTCCCTACTGTTGTTGTTACGTCTAAAATCTGCTACTTTCATTTCAAAAGCAAGTTAATATCAAACAACCAGAGCCTTTTTGTGCAATGAGATGCTATTCTGGTGGTTTGAAACTTCCAAATAGATAGTTATACATGTATATTACATAGTTTCGTTTGTCTGTCAAAATATACTAAGTAATAATTTTTAGAAAATGGCACGTTTTAATGCATTCATGATACAGAGGCACACTAAGAGGCTGCTATTAATGCATTGATACAGAGGCACACTAAGACGCTGCTATTAATGCATTGATACAGAGGCACACTAAGACGCTGCTATTAATGCATTCATGATACAAAGGCACACTAAGACGCTGCTATTAATGCATTCATGATACAGAGGCACACTAAGACGCTGCTATTAATGCATTCATGATACAGAGGCACACTAAGACGCTGCTAATAACTACTATTTATAGTTTCCCACAACTGTTATTTAATAACGTAAGTCTGATACAGAGGCACACTAAGACGCTGCCAATAACTACTATTTATAGTTTCCCACAACTGTTATTTAATAACGTAAGTCTGATACAGAGGCACACTAAGACGCTGCCAATAACTACTATTTATAGTTTCCCACAACTGTTATTTAATAACGTAAGTCTGATACAGGCATTTCCTAAGTTAGTGCTAATTCAGCGCATACTAGGACAGGACAGAAAATACCTGTATCAAACTCATATACATGTATTATTTGTGGTTATGGGATACCTTTAATAAATCCTGGCCTAATGCTTATTAATGATTACATGCAAACATGCGTTGTATTATGTCACATGGTATGTTCAATGCTTGTAACATGTATTTTTGACATTTTCATGTACTCACATTCATACGTCATTATTCATTGACATACACGTCGGGTGACTTGTCATCCCGACAAGATGTGTCCTCACTAACCATGTTCAATGCATGTTTGACCAGAGGGTGATATTATTACCATATGTCTTAATATACATTCATGTATGATCATGTTCATACAGAAATTCTCATGTAATTAAACAGTAAAAGTGAGTCAATGTACTCAAGTCTGTACTGTACTTTATGAGTTTTTTGTTGCGAGAATTTTTTTCCATAAATATAACACATATAAACTGGTAATAAGTAAATATAAATATAGTCAGTGGTCCCTTCCCATAAAGCTTTTGACCATGTTCCAATATTTTATAATAATTTTTCAGTTAATATCTTAAAGATAGATAGTCCTTTTTTTTCAAAATAGACTAAGTAATCATTTTGTGAAAATGGCAGGAGTCCACTTCAGGCATTTCGTATGCTAGAGCTAACTGTGCACAAATAAGGGTGCATTTCATCAAAATTCCTAGGTGCTCTTTTCACTCCTACGTACACTTTTCGCACCTAAGCCAATTAAAGCATGTTTTGTTACATGAATTTAAAAAACAAGGTTCAACCAAATTTTAGTTTAATCTTAAAGATTATGAAATATTAAAGATATTTACACTTCAAAATGTTTGAAACATATTGAGCAAACATAACTTATTCCTTCCAGAAAGTTTCGCTCCTATCTTTTCATACTTAGGATTTTTGATGAAACGCAGCCAAGGTCAGGATAGAAAATACTGGGAAATTTGTGTTTTTTATGAAACTTGTAAGAAAAGTGACACTGCAGTGTTGAAATTTTAAGAGAAGTACATCTGTATGAAGGCAATTACCACTGATTTTCTCATATTTATAACTAAGGTTATTTTGTCACATAAATAAGACTATGTACCTTTAATAACTTAATTGTCTGATCACCACAAATCACCATAGTATATCCATTTTTTCATACTGTCTCATTTTTTATGTTTTAAAAAAGTGAAAAAGTGGCACAAATGATAAGCAAATCTGAAGGATATTAAACTGAACTGCTGATGAAATATATCATAGATCACTGCAGTGATGTACCACTGATGAAATATATCATAGATCACTGCAGTGATGCACCACTGATGAAATATATCATAGATCACTGCAGTGATGTACCACTGATGAAATATATCATAGATCACTGCAGTGATGTACCACTGATGAAATATATCATAGAGCACTGCAGTGATGTACCACTGATGAAATATATCATAGATCACTGCAGTGATGTACCACTGATGAAATATATCATAGAGCACTGCAGTGATGTACCACTGATGAAATATATCATAGATCACTGCAGTGATGGACCACTGATGAAATATATCATAGATCACTGCAGTGATGGACCACTGATGAAATATAGCATAGATCACTGCAGTGATGAACCACTGATGAAATGTATCATAGATCACTGCAGTGATGGACCACTGACGAAATATATCATAGATCACTGCAGTGATGGACCACTGATGAAATATATCATAGATCACTGCAGTGATGGACCACTGATGAAATATATCATAGATCACTGCAGTGATGGACCACTGATGAAATATATCATAGATCACTGCAGTGATGGACCACTGATGAAATATATCATAGATCACTGCAGTGATGGACCACTGATGAAATATATCATAGATCACTGCAGTGATGGACCACTGATGAAATATATCATAGATCACTGCAGTGATGGACCACCGATGAAATATATCATAGATCACTGCAGTGATGGACCACTGATGAAATGTAGCATAGATCACTGCAGTGATGCACCACTGATGGAATATATCATAGATCACTGCAGTGATGGACCACTGATGAAATGTAGCATAGATCACTGCAGTGATGCACCACTGATGAAATATATCATAGATCACTGCAGTGATGTACCACTGATGAAATATATCATAGATCACTGCAGTGATGCACCACTGATGAAATATATCATAGATCACTGCAGTGATGTACCACTGATGAAATATATCATAGATCACTGCAGTGATGTACCACTGATGAAATATATCATAGATCACTGCAGTGATGCACCACTGATGAAATATATCATAGATCACTGCAGTGATGTACCACTGATGAAATGTATCATAGATCACTGCAGTGATGGACCACTGATGAAATATATCATAGATCACTGCAGTGATGGACCACTGATGAAATATATCATAGATCACTGCAGTGATGCACCACTGATGAAATATATCATAGATCACTGCAGTGATGTACCACTGATGAAATATATCATAGATCACTGCAGTAACAAAAACATAATAGAGTATTTAGCACTTAAACCTTAGATATTTACACAGGAGATTGTCACAAGTTCTCTACCTTTATCCCTTCTAGAGTTCTCCCCCTTTAGATCGGCACACTCTCTAGTGGATGTAAATCTATGTAGTACCTTAAGTTTGGTGAAATATTTGAGTATTTAATTACAACAGTTTTGCATCCAACCCTTGATATAGTTATTTTATATATGGCAGAGATATATGTGATTTATTGATCCTAATTTCTTTTTGAATGCACTATATGTAAATACTATCCTGATGTAACTGTCAGCTATATCAAAGACATATTTACCTTAGTTTGAAGGTCACATCATACAGTCATACAGACTGGCATTGAATGTTTTAACTGGGCAGGTTATCTATATAATACATAAACATTTGTAGCCAAAATGTTGTGCAGCATTTCTTTGGACCAAATAATCAGTCTTTACAATAAACACAGGTCCTTTGGGACTGTTGGCAGTGAATTTGCAATTGGCCCAGTAAATGTTTCATAATATTTGTAACTACCGGTATATTCACCATTGACTTTATTTTTTTGTTCCATTGTATTTTTGTGATGTTGTTTATCTGTGGAAATGTCTCTTCTTAATGGCAAACAGCTTCATCTAAATGCAAATCCTTAAAATGAAGTTTAGAATACAGTCATATAGTATTATATGAATAAAATTATATTTAAGACAAATCTTACAATACAAAAAAGAAAATCCTCATAAATCTCCACAAAAGACAAATAATTTATAACATTATCATTGCTTCCGAGATTTTCCTCTCAACATTGATCAAACATACATATATATCCCATATAAGATATAAATTGTAATAAAATACTCATACACATAAGCCGATTTTTCTCCCTAACAAGAACAAAATTAAGTTTCAGTCGGATCATCCATCATCTCCAATGTGATTTGTTGAACATTATCATCAATGAGATGGTTTCTCTCAGTAACACTATCTATTTACATGTCTTCCATGATTTACACATACAATAACTCAAGTATATCACATACATATCCAAAACAACATTGTGCAAATTAAGTAATCTTCTTACACCCCCACAGCATTTATGTTCAGCGTCACGTTTAGATTCAGGGCTCACATAATCCAAGCTGAAATCAATACTGTCACAAAGTCACAGTGATGAAACCGGATAGAACCACTTATAAAATGTCTTTGTCCGCTCCCCTACTTTCTATCATTTCTTTTAGCAGCGCACTATATTTGGTGTGTTAGATGTGTGTGGGGGGTGGGGGATAGGGGGGAACAGCAAGAACATTTTTAATTTTGGCCTGAACAAGACTAGAATTCAAAGTATGCATGGATAGAGAAGATAGCAGACAGGTGTTGAAATGCTACAACTCTTACATGCCAAAAAATCCCCCAAAATGTTGAATTCAGTGTCATAATCTTTACAATGAAGCAATGTAATTTTTTTTAATTTTCTAAAATCTCAGTCTGTATTGGGCTACTGTAAATCACTTGTATTTCCTGTAACTTTTATTTAGCAAATTACCTGTACTTGAAATAAGTGATGATCTAAAAGTAATGTCAGACAGTCATTGCATGGTAAGTTCCAGTTTATTTTGCAAAAAAATCTGAATTAGCAAGCTCTTCGTACATGAAATTAGTAGCGAAAAATCCAACACAGGAATAAAGTCTGACGTATCACAGTACCAGAAAAATGGTGTTTTTATTTTCCATATGAAATTCAAGACTGGTTCATTTTTTTAAGTTTTTGGACTGCTGGTGCAGTGAAAAAAATAAAGGTAGTCTGTCAACAGTCCGAGTCACTACTGCCTGGTATGTAAATTGCATCTATTATCCATCTAGCAACAAAATTAAAACTCGATTGTCTGACCAACAGTTGTCAGAAGAACGCAGCTACTGCGTATAGAGACCAGGGTCCACTCACAATTCTACATGTTTTACGATTAATTTCTATAATACTCCAAGAATTCAGCTTACTCTATCATAGCATGATTAAAATAACTGAATAAGCTGCCTCTAAAATTGAGCTCAACTAAATCAGTCAAAGACACAAGCTGAGATCAGAATGACCACATAATATAAGAGGCGTCAGCTTCATCAACATGGGGCTAATCTAGCAACCACCACAGGCACTTAGAATCATGGCAGTGCCCGCATTATAGCAAACAGAAGTGTAAGAGAGTACGTGCTTTATATGAAATAATCAAGCATATGGTAACAAGCATATGGTAACAAGGAACGAAACTTCCAATCAACATGATGAAATATTTCTTGCAATAAGATTAATCAAAACACAGAGGAAAAGCATGGCCAGTTTTATTGGAAACAAATCTAATCAGGAAAATACTTTTGTCTCTACAAAATGTTTGAATTGATGTGAAATTGAAAATATTTCTCAGTGAAAATCATTACTGGATAACAAGTATGTTACTTTAATGCTGCGAACCCACGCTTTTTTCTAATTTACGAGACAAATTAAAACAGACAAAAGAATTTGTTACCAGATCAAAGAAGTCTAGAAAAGCAACTAGTAACAGGATTCGAGCCGCGGCCGTGGTCAGTGCGCTGGACTTGGAACCCGGCGATCCGGGTTCGATTTCCGGTCGCGGCAGGTCATACCCTCCCATGAAAATTTGACTAAAATGTCGTTTTCCTCCACATGTAGAGAAGTTGCCGGCTCCTTGTGGAAGGGTAAGTTAGTACTGGTTAGAATTCAGTCCAGGAAAAACTGGTTAGGTGAACCGGACGCCGTATATAACTGAAATTTTGTTGAGAAACGGCGTTAAACCCGATGAAACGAAACAGTAACAGGATTCCTCTTCAAGAAAAGACCGGTTTCATAAAAAATACATGTATTATGCTTAAAATTTATCTAAGCTAATGCTTTCATTTATACAATATGATTGAACTAGTTTGTGACCATTTATACAGTCCTTATAAAATATGTTGTATTATTTTACAGCCGGACCCTAATTTCAAACATTTAGAGGGCCACAATGGTCATATACCACTCATATGATGGTACAAGTTAACAGCAAGAGACTATTTTAGCCATTGTGTTAAATTTAGTAATTGAAGGTGAATAGCCCATGTAAATAAATTGTAAAGAAAAGTTCTTCCTACAAAAATCGATATAAGACAAGTCGTGACCTAGTTTGTGTCAACATTTAAGTTTTGCATTATGAGCATTTTTTATGAATATTACCTCAAAAGTAAGGTTACAAACTATAAATAATTTGGAACAAAATTTTAATTTAGGAGTATTCATAAGGTTTCTCCATTATTTGACCTAGTGACCTAGTTTTTGACACCAAGTGACTCAGTTTCAAACTTGACCTAGACATCATGCTCAGGTGAGCTAAAAAGTTGTCATTCAGATTTTTTTCTACCAAAAATAAAATGTTTAACATTTCCTAGGACTGCAAAGAATCAAAGTTTGAGAATACTAAGAATTCTCCATAAAAAAAGAAAGATTAAATTAATACAGAAAATGCAGAGAAATCTGAAAATGCAAGTTCAGGGGATACAACTCTTATATAAACACTTATATCTCACCATGGGACATAACTCTTTTATATACCCATGTTAGCCAAGGATCCTAACTGATCAACCAAGGGACACAACTCCTATAATCACACATTTACAACCAGGAGAAATAACTGCTACAAACATTCACTTTGACAAATTGAGACAAAACTTCTCCTATTACTCATGTTAACCAAGGGATGTAACTCTTATAAATCACCATTTTTATCAGGGGACACAACTCAACTTTTATTCAAACACCATTAAACCCATCCTTCATATTATTATATCAAACAAATACCATTTAACCTTCACCTCTATAACACAAACAATCACATAGTGTGTCTCTTCTTATCAGGGAAAATATAAAAACAATGCCAGACATAACATTGTTGTCAGTTCTGGAACCAATATAATTCAGTGACAGCTGCAATTTAGACCTAACCCATTTAGTGAATTAGGTTAGCATAAAAAGTTCAAGGCAATGTTGTATTAACTTTATTCTAAATTACTATTCAATTACATCATGTTTACACCAAAATCATACCACAAACCATGCTGACACAACTCTATAACACATTGAATTAGGACAATATTTCAGCAAATCAGTAGTATATTACCCATTAAACGAATTAAATTAACATAGCAATCAGCAAATTGAAGCTAATCCACTTTGTAAATTAGGAGAATATATCCAGGCTGTAAAATTCATGTTTGATACTAAAATAGAAGTATATAACTGCTACAAAATGATAGTTACCCACTTTAAACAAATTAGGTAAATATAACCGCTCAGAGTTGTGGGTTAAGGCACACTAAAATAATTGTTTACCAGATGACTCGGTGGAAAACCATAGTACAGTCGGACCTCGCTCCTTCTAATTCATCCGGTCCGAAATTTTATTTCCAATAATACATGGTTTCGAATTGGCCATTTCAATTCCATGTGCCTTTAAATAAGATACATCGGGACCTGATATTTATTTCAGAGTATACAAAGTTGCCGAATAAACAAGGTCCGACAGTAAAGTGTTAGCTGTAATTTTCTTGTAACTTCTGATTTCGCAGTATTTTGCAACAAAACAAGACATTGAAACATCATAGGAAAAATACGGAAAAGAAATTATATTGACATCATTAATTAACTGTAAAATATTGGAATGAAGACAGAAGAAAATTGAAGTAAGTTTTTCTTCTGTTACGTTATTTCGATAGTACCGCGAAAATACCAGCAAACAATATATACCGGTATCCAAAGTAAAAACAACTCTATAACTGAAACAGGACTAAGGGATGTTACACAAGGTGCAGCAAAATGAGATGCCACAGCATTATAGGCAAGAACAGTATCTGGCCCTCTTTTAAATAGTGGGGCCCTTTATATAAGAAAATGACAACTATAGCAGTGGCAGATTGATACACATTAAGTAGGGACGCTCATCCAGTGGTTCATTCATCATGGCCTGACTGGTAAGTAGACTCATCATCCCCTACTTATGAGTAACCACATTTTAGGCTTAAAAATGTTTGTTTCCAGTGACAGGACTGACCAATTATTCAAATTATTCAACCCCTGTTAATTTTATGGAAGCAAAAAAATCTGAAAGTTAAAAACAGTGATATCTGTTCCTGAGCAAATGTATAACAAAGAAAAAAATCCTACCTTAACCTCCTCAAGGCTTGTTCAGCATGATACAAAAAAACAGACATTTTTCAGCCCTTTATGGTCTGAATTGCTTCATTGTTTTATATTCAAGTAGGAAGAAATTACAAATGATAGTAACATAACTATTATTGATCAGTCAGAACTTTGAAGTGTTTGTTGAAGTGTCAGTCAAGCTTCTCTAGTACAAAGATTATTTCCTTCTTGACTTCTTTATAAACATTCATGATAGCAATAGAGCTAGGACTATATATTTCCCCTCAACACTAGATCACCAACTGGTAGTTAATCATGCAGAGTTCAAGGGTCTTGTATCATACTCGTCTATGATAGCAAATGACAAGAATATTCTGAGTGAAAGGAGTCCATCCAATACCTAAAACAACATTTTTCCCCCAGAATTAGAAAACAAATTCCCCTGAGAAAATTACGGAAAATTACACCGGAGTTGAACAAAGACAAAGCTAACTATTTCCCCAAATCATATCAAGTTTGTATATCTAGTAATCCAAAAAATCAACAAAATAGAACTTACCCTGAATTTAATTAAGGCAGTTTTTAAACAGTTTATTTCAGCATTATATACAGTTTCATTACTTAAATTATAATGTCCAACTTTCTCCTCCCTTGTTCTCAGACCAGTACCGACTTGTTCCAATAGTAAGTAAAAACTCAAAATACATCAGACTTGTCTCTCTACGAACCAGATATTTTTCATTAAAAAGGATTAAATTGGTCTTGTATGGATTTGATGATATGGTTCCCATTATGTACAGGAGTTGTCTCCCACAGTAAAACATAGGGTTTGTGTATACAGACTAGGATAGGACCTGCAGAAAGAATGATCTGACAATTAACAGAACATCTAATTTTCCAGTTAAACACCACAAAACAACACATGCCTTTCCCCAGTGATGATCTCTAGATCCTTTGATGTTCCAACTGTGAACTTGCCTTGAGCTGATGGTAAACTTTCATCCTCTTCATCACCATCACACATGCAAAGTGCAAGTCAGAAACATAAGGCTACTGCAGCCAGTCTTCAACACAGTCTTTTGACCTAGATATTATTAAAGATGTATCTGGCTCATCTGAACATAAAATGTGTGAATTGGCTTCATCAAGTATTGTTGTTACATTGGCTAAAACATCTCTAATAAGAACCATTGCAATGTATAACCGATTGAAAAAATATTTTTTTACCTTAAACAAAACTTAAAATAGCTTTAATTGTTAAAAAAACTGGAAGTCTTTGATATTTTATGATGTACAAACATATTTTTTCACCAAATACATTACGATTCCATTCTTTGTAAATGCATGTTTATTGATGTTTTAACTATAGGAAATATATTTTTCATGTTTGGCTCGGGAAAAAAATTGAACAAAAAATGACATTTTGACCATGTCTAATGTAAATAAAGTAAAAAATGTGACCTCTGGAGTGTCGATAAGTTTTACTATAATTGACACCAGATGACACAGTTTCAAACTTGACATAGATTTCAATGAGACAAACATACTGACCAAGTTTCATGTAAATCAGTTAAAAGATATTACCTCTAGAGTGTTAAGAAGCTAATTTGTTGAAGACGGACACAGGGCGATCGGAATAGCTCACCTTGTGAAAGGTGAGCTAAATATTCACCATCTTACTCTGGCTACCAACAAGATAACATTTTTTATCAACAAGGTAATAATGTTTCATTTACAATTTTTAACTGCTTCTTATTAGGCTCCAAGTTTTTGTCTCTGATATAAAGTCCAAGATGGCCACCAGTCAGCCATCTTGAATGTTAGTTCAACTTGCCACTGTAAGTAACTGAAAAATTATTTAAAATCGACATAAAACCGAATGAAAACAAACAAATCTTCTCACATGTTGCTGACTTCAAATCTCTGGCCCCTTACCACAGCAGATTTCAATCTGTGACTTGACCGTGATAGAATTTGTAATTGAGGAAGCTATCCTGTTGGTTTACAGCAGGGCGGTGACTCTATCCAGGGAGCTGACAAGGGTCTTCCTCTACACTAATAGCAAGAAAAGTCACCACATGACCCTGGCTGTTTGAGACTTAAAGCCCCATTTTTTTTTAAAAATCAGAGGCTGTGAGAGTCATTAGATACACATAGTTTTTGTATCCTGATTATTTTGGATTTTGGATACAAAATCCAATAACCTGAAAAATCTGATGACTATATTACTGTAATACTGATATATTGATAAATATCACAAATAACCGTACCAAACAATTATTATCCAATTAACCAGAGAAATAACAGCCATGTGCTCCCATTTCCATTGTATACTTCACAATTTTTACAGCATCAGGTAGATATACTCATTAATACTGACCAAAACAAATGTGAAAGTAACAATTAAAATAGTAATGAGCATATATTACAAAACATAATAACCAATTAACTAACAATTCCAACAGTAAGGTAACACCTGGTTTATCACAACATTCCTTGCCAAGTGGGCAAAAATGAGAACAGATTCTGGCTGAACTGTGAAGCATACCTTTGAACTACATAATAATTCTAAGTTAATGACTTCAAGCATTCATACATTCTGTACTGTATTAAGAGCCAAACGATATTCATAGTTCATACTCAATGAAGACAGGCAGATCAAGTCTCTAAACAACAAGGTGAATTAGGAGACTTTGAAGGGAAGAAAATTGGCACAAATATCTCTTAGAACTGGTAACCCTAAGGAATGGATTTAAGTGGGCTCAAGTCTCAAAGACCACCAATAGACAAAGTATGGAAAGAAATCCTGATTTTGCAATAAACATGTTTATTTTCTTATTAGACATATTTCTTTTAGTTATAAATTCCATTTCCCTATCAATAATATCTAAGAATTTTTAATTAGTAAACACATTATCAAGTTGACTTTATTTTAAATTGCATTTTAATTTGACATTTTAAGGTTACTTCTATTCTGATGTTACTTTTTTAGTTACGGGGAACAAGGTCAGTATAAGGCTGCTTGTTCCTCCGTGCTCGATTAGTTACTGTATGTCTGTTGATGTGTACGTGATGGTTGGTTTACTTTAATGATTAGTTACTGCCTACTTAGTCAATTTATGTATATATGTTGGAAATCAATGACCATATAGCGATAAGGTGTGAGGTTAGCTAGCTGTTAAATCGATTTAAACCCCCTGTATTTTTTACTGACAGTTCCAAGGCTGTAATTCGCTATATGATTGTTGTTTCTGTTTGTGTTATGAATGTTTTATGTTTCCCTTTCCCCTATGTAATTCTGCCACTTTATACAGTGTTCAGAGTGTTTCCTGCCCAATTTTGGCCTATTGTGGCCAGTTGTCTTGAATTGTCCTGTTAGCTTTTCCATCCATTAATTCCCCCCTCCCCCTCCCTTATGGTCTGTTGGCCATTCCTTGTGCCTCTGTTCCTTAATATGTGTACCGTTTGACCTCCTTAAGTGCATTATGTTTTGTGGATTGTTATTTTTCCTGAGGTCTGCGTGGGGAGGTATTGTCTTGTGTATGTGGCGTTCCCCGTAGTTACGTATTCTCTCTGTTTTACCATTAAATAGCTAAATTACCTATAATTTAGAGAAAATTTTAACCTTCAGCCAAATTCAGTCAAACATTAAATCCTGTCTTTTTACAGTATAATTATTGTTGTTTGTACCAAAGAATTAGAGGGAAAAACCATACATGTATTTACACTAATCTGAGGTCTAAGATCTATTATAATTATGTCTCATTTCATATCGCCTCTAATTTGCGTTTGTACTTACCTTAATTAAGCAGGAGGGCCATGACATTTAAATGGGCATAGCCGTGATTTTTTATATTTCTTGCGTCTTAAATATGAATGAGTCCCTTACAACAGTCTTTTTCAACAAATCTATGATCTTTAATAAAAAAATACAACATCAGAGCAAATGGAAAATAAATTGTCCACCAGAGCAGAACATTATATTCCAGCCTAATGAAGTAAAATGGGTTTTCCCTTTAACCCCGGGGAAAGAGAAGGAGAAGAACTATACAATATACGTTCCCTGAAATTATGGCCTGTATTCCGTGTTATTATGTGTGTGGTTTACATACAAAAACTAACAGCATTGTAATTAAAGCCAGACTGGGAACACAGGAGATAATCTACAATCTACATAATTATATACATGTATTTGTCGGCCATAATTTTCCTGCAATGTAGACCTAGCTCTCGTACTGAAACTTGCATCATACATGTCTTTATACATGTATAATTGTATAATCATCTCAATTAGAAACGACAAGTTAAATGCAGCAATGGGTTTCAACATGCTATAACCTAGCATGGAACAGCAATTTTACATACAATGATTTAATGGCCATGTTTTATAAGGGCTAAAAATACAGTTTGGTTTACCCCGTAATTCCTACAATATCCCACTGCCCGAGGCTTTTTGTTGAATTTGTATGATTCTCTTAGCTATCACCACAATCATCATATTAATTAACAAATACTATACATAAGACATGTTACCCAAACCAAACAATTTATTTAAAAGGTCTAAGCACCAGGGTACTGTTTTACTAACATTCTTATGTTTTGCGTAAGTTTTTGCGTAAATTATCAATTTATGCAAACCTTACGCAAAACTTAAGTCCGTTTTACTAAAACTGCGTAAGTTTTTTTCCACTTACGTGAAATGTGTTCGTAACTTTTCAATCAGAGGTATAAATTTTGATGAAATATCGCTCAAATTAGACAGTAGCAATAGCTCAATTGGTAGCGCTTTCGTCTAGTAACTTCTACCAATAGATAGGGTGTGAGTTCGAGACACATTCCAGTCTCCTATTTTTATGGACAATATGAATTTTTATTCCTTACTCAGTGCTTGTCAATTACTTGTAGTTTGTCGTTTCTGTCTGGGTTTTTTGTTATCGTCTAATTGTTTTTTCGTTAAATCAAACTTGTTTAATGATGGCCCCTACTGATGGCTATAGCGTCGTCGCTAAAATGTTCATTTGAACCCCTTATGTTCAAGTAGCCATATCAACTTTGTTCCATATACTGTGTAGTGATAAATGTACATGTAAATCTACTGCACGATGGTATCATGCACTTAGTGAATAACTTATAAATACACATGTTACACAATGTTTTTAATTAATGATATTCGAGCGAGCATTAATTAGTATAAGACATGTAAGTACAACTGTAGATGACCAACGAAATATATAATATTGTAATGAAAAGAAAACAACTAGCTCCCGATGGTCTCGAACTCGGACCCAAAACTAAAAATTGCATTGTAAGGCGCGGACCCCGCTACAATCTGAGCTATCACGGCTGTTAGTTTAATGAAATCAATATCATAATTAATAGGGTTGCTTGTTATTTGATTTACCTATTTTGATCAATAAAGGTGGTCAAACCATGTAAACATTGCATGACGTCACTCTCAACTTATCGTGGTATACTTTATTATCACTAATTCCAACCTTGTCCAGATTAGTTCACATTTTACCTTCAAACATAAATTAGCCCGACATCCTGATAAATGTAACACATATTTTCAGACTCATCGTCTGTTTTCATATTCTCAGGAAGTACTCATCGAGTTGAATTTAATGCATCGTGGGATTGAGTTGTGACGTAATAATACAAGGGAGCTTTGTAGTGCCACATATAGGCCGTGCCGCATATAGTTTGCATACGAGGCAAACTATATGCGGCGAAAAGGCATGGTCATGCCGCATATAGCTGTTTTATGTCTTGTCCTAATGAAAGACATCATCATCATCTGTTCTAATTTAAAGAATACATGTTCCTCAAACTGCCATATACACATATAATCCATCGCGTAAAACTGTTGATTGGACCAACAATCGTGCGTGAAAAATCGATGGCCTACAATTTTTGCACACGTTTATATTACATACGTCTCATAAAGAATTTCACGTCATCCAAAATGTGAATTTGACAAAATCACCACCCACGACGGTCGACCTCTGAAACTAGAAGTCGACACGGCGCCTTTGAACTCTGCGAGTAGAAAATTTTCCACTTGCGTCGCATCAAACATTGGGCCGACTACTTGATCTAAAAAGTCGATCCGCAGCGCCTTTGGAGTCTGCTAGAACAAAGTTTTTGACTCGCAGCACTTCAAACATCCTGTGCCGATTTTCCCGCTTTTGCCTTGACTTAAAAGGTAAACATGTCGATACACAGCTACTTTTTGTGACAAATTGAGAAATAGTCGGCCGACACATCTAGTAGATATATGTGTGAACAACAAGTGCTGTATTAATTGTAATATGCGCATCCGGATATCGCAAACATGTTTGCATTGTCATTTAGTTTATTGAGGATTAACACTCCTTTGTTCCATGATTGACTGCCCTACTGTCATTCATTCAATTAAAGAAATTTCGCGATCACCTAATTGGTCAAGGTAAGGAGAATAATTGAATGTGGGCGTGTGTAGACAATTAAATCTGCATCAGCTACTCCCGTGACGTCATAGATTCAGTACAAGGTCAAATTACGTTGATGTTTACATGATATGTGTTGGAAACTATTAGAAGATGACATTTGAGTAAACATTGATGGCTATCTTAATTGGACATATATCTCTTATGGTGCGTATATTCAGTTTAAGTAATCTCGTTGATTCGTGATCGCCTTTCGTTAACAGCATGTGATTTCGCGAAAGAGCAGACAGCAAATCGCGAAAAAATATGATTTTGATCAATTTTTTGTCCTTTTTTGACAAATTTTAGGATTTTTCATGAAAAAAACAGGGAGCCACGACGACATCGCCTTATAATGGATAGCGCGCTATAACCGACCGCGGTGTAACAGAGTTGCAGTGTATGATCATTTATACAAGAAAAGAAGCCGGGTGATGATGCATATGTTACTGGGTAATTTTACCAGCTCATACTGAAACCCCTGACATGCAATGCTTATCGGCAGAATTGGACAACGATGGACTTGTAAATGTAATTCAGGTCAAGGAGGACTCAGTAATGTTGTAAAAAATCCATTAACTGAGTTTGTGAAATGAGTGTGACCACCTGGCATGTTTGGAAAAACTATTTTTGATCCAGCATATTGTACTCCATTGTGAGTTTTCTTTTGTTTGTCAACAATATTTCAGTTATGCCTGATAGTTGTGACACAACTGGTGTTGCTAGGTTACCAACCAGAACTATAAACCTGTTCATTTGCAAGCAACTGACAACTTCCGCACATGAATCAGAAGTGGAACAAAAATGCCTTGGAATATCACTGAGAATATATTTGCCTCATTCACAGTTCAGACGTATGACCTCAGGACTGGCAATCAAGTGCTGTACTGACTGAGCTACCCTAACTGCACAGGCTTCAGGTCTGGTCAAGGAATTTTAGTCAACGGTTATTTCCTACAATATATTTTTCTGTCTATATACCAACTGTTACGTCAAGCTTCTTACCACTGGATCAAACAATCCAATTAAGCATTATAAGAGTCTGATAATTATTGTTTAATTTGGTAAGACTTCCTCAAGGTGAAGGAGTATGCCTTCATAATCTCCAATGACAAATACAGGGATAACTAAGGCGAATCAAAGAGGACAAACCAGATAAACCACAAATATGCTCACCCAGAATGTACACAGACCGTGAACAATGAATTTAGAAAAGTTGTTCACAAAATGTAACAGGATATACCTGAGAATTTTATCTACACCATGAATATACATGTTTGTTTAATCTAAGCTAGAATATTTAAATATTTATATTACGCATGTTTTATAATGACTTTGAGTGCACATAATAATAACATACTCATCACTGTAGTATAATGAGTATGAATAATGCATGAAACTAAAGGTCAGAATTTATGTCAGGGGTGACGATATTGTTCAACTAAAGCAAGAAGAAACATGAAGCAGTACATTAAAACAGACCCGGGGCTACACAGCTTTTGGTGACACTTTTAATACCCGTAGTCGTAAATATGGATTTTGTTGTGTCGGTAAAAGATAAATAGGGAATTTGAAGCAAACTCTTATAATCAATTTTTACTCCTTTAAAATTAATGTACTATTTATCAATTATTACAAATATTCAAATTTTCTGAATCTTAGATCTTACTTTGTAAACCACTTGTCAAAAAGCCTCCTAACTAGCCTGAACTTTTATACGGTAAGAACATCTTGTAGAAATTATCAAGCATAAATTATATATCTGTACACTTTGACTAATTCATGAATGGCTTTTATTTTTGCAATATATTCGAACAAATATTTTCTAATAAAATAATCACTTGTCCGTTCGGGCAGGCACCCAGGAATTTCTACCAGCTCAAAATTAAAGTTACTAGCTTTGGGCTTAGGGTTACTGTGAAGACAGATATTATGTTTAAAGGAATGTGGATCAACCCCCACTTATAAAATTTTCTTTCTTTCTAATGCGGGGCATTTTAAAGGAAAATAGGGGAAGGAACAAATGATTGTAGTAGAGGACTGGTACCTATAAACAGCCCAACCATGATGGGCATGACAGCCCTGAATCCCTCACCCGACCACCTGAAATATTTGGTACCATGGTGAAATTTTTTGTTTCAGTAAAGATTCTTACAAAGATAGCAAACATTTTGATTTCCAGCAAACTAGTATTGAGAATATCACTATAATAATAATGTATAATATCGGGAAAGTGACCCCTAGCAGCTATATTTTTAGTGAATCATACAATTTAAATAATCTAGGCCAATGAGTGCCCTGGTACTGCACTCATGCATGTTCTGATACCAAACTATGCAAGTTAGCTTTTTCAGATTTTGGGACGATATCTGACGATATCTGCATTATTGATTTGCTAAGAAGTTCGACATAGCCTTTGTTCTGTTTAAGTATCATTCTTAGTCATTTTCTCCATTTGGGGAATTTTTTATTTCATAAGGAAATCAGGCAGATATAAGTTGGGTATTACGATCTCTGGGTTCCACTTTTCAACAACTTTTTAGAACTTTATGTACAGTAGGAAGTTAACCTAATTTGTGTATTTGAGATACCAAGAAGAACTAACCCATTCTTCCACAAGTAACTGACAACTTCCAGCATGAATCAGAATATTCGCAGGTGGATGACAAATGACTTTGGATGTTTTATCTTCAGTCCAATTGTCGTGATCGAAGCACATGCGCCTCATCCAGGGTTCAAACCTATGACCTCTACATTGGCTAGACATTGACCTCTACATTGGCTAGACATTGGCCACCAAGTGTTCAATCAACTGAGCTAACTTGAAGATTCTCAACCTATCTACACATAAACTACAAACATATGTACCTTGACCTACTGAACAGTAATAAATCAGTGATAACTATTAAGGTACTAACCAGTGACAGTTTATTCAACCCTACCTTATTGTCATAAGCTAATGTCATTTTCTCCAAAAATATATTCCCAATTAACACATCAATTACGCATATTTTTAGCATTTTTTTCGACCAAAGCAATGACTTAATGATACTTGTCGGCATAATATTAACTGTTCTGTAGTAAACCATGAATTGCTAATGGAAAAGAAGCATTTGAAAGCACATTGATGCATTAATTGTTTTTCTGTTGATAATTTTTTTGTCTCGTAGAGACAACATAGTGCGCCATTTTGATTGAAAAGTTGCTTTGAGTTCAAAAATATAATATTATGTGATGCAAACAGATATGTCATAGTAGAACACAGACAATGAATAAACATACTGGTTTGTACATTATTTTCAAAGCGAAAGTAATTTATCAGGATAGAAATAAAAATGTAGAAAAACTTAGCTCGCTTTCAAACCTTGAGTTGCAAAGCAAAGCATTTTTAGGTGCATATATTGTACAACTTGTTAATCAGACATTTTACCAAAGTCATGGCCGAACATTTTGCAATCCGACTTGCAATATATTAAAAAGGAATAAAACATGATGTAGCTTTGCCCTATGATAGCGCTTCTTTATTATGATATTATACTAGACAGGGTACGGCAGGCCCCTTGGTGGCGCATTATGTCCATTACTTATCATATGTAGAATTTGTATATGAGGAAGCTATCAGTATCTTGCTGCCTTATGAAAAGTCAGTGGTTCTACCTGAGATCCTCCTTCTTCCTGATACAGCAATAGCTACACTGCATGTATGATACCCACTATAGTCATTTCTGGTTCCTGATACAGCAATAGCTACACTGCATGTATGATACCCACTATAGTCATTTCTGGTTCCTGATACAGCAATAGCTACACTGCATGTATGATACCCACTATAGTCATTTCTGGTTCCTGATACAGCAATAGCTACACTGCATGTATGATACCCACTATAGTCATTTCTGGTTCCTGATACAGCAATAGCTACACTGCATGTATGATACCCACTATAGTCATTTCTGGTTCCTGATACAGCAATAGCTACACTGCATGTATGATACCCACTATAGTCATTTCTGGTTCCTGATACAGCAATAGCTACACTGCATGTATGATACCCACTATAGTCATTTCTGGTTCCTGATACAGCAATAGCTACACTGCATGTATGATACCCACTATAGTCATTTCTGGTTCCTGATACAGCAATAGCTACACTGCATGTATGATAACCACTATAGTCATTTCTGGTTCCTGATACAGCAATAGCTACACTGCATGTATGATACCCACTATAGTCATTTCTGGTTCCTGATACAGCAATAGCTACACTGCATGTATGATACCCACTATAGTCATTTCTGGTTCCTGATACAGCAATAGCTACACTGCATGTATGATACCCACTATAGTCGTTTCTGGTTCCTGATACAGCAATAGCTACACTGCATGTATGATAACCACTATAGTCGTTTCTGGTTCCTGATACAGCAATAGCTACACTGCATGTATGATACCCACTATAGTCATTTCTGGTTCCTGATACAGCAATAGCTACACTGCATGTATGATAACCACTATAGTCGTTTCTGGTTCCTGATACAGCAATAGCTACACTGCATGTATGATAACCACTATAGTCGTTTCTGGTTCCTGATACAGCAATAGCTACACTGCATGTATGATAACCACTATAGTCGTTTCTGGTTCCTGATACAGCAAAAGCTACACTGCATGTATGATACCCACTATAGTCATTTCTGGTTCCTGATACAGCAATAGCTACACTGCATGTATGATACCCACTATAGTCATTTCTGGTTCCTGATACAGCAATAGCTACACTGCATGTATGATACCCACTATAGTCGTTTCTGGTTCCTGATACAGCAATAGCTACACTGCATGTATGATACCCACTATAGTCGTTTCTGGTTCCTGATACAGCAATAGCTACACTGCATGTATGATGACCACTATGGTTGTTTTTGTACACAGTAAACATCTTTTCTATTTTCCATACTGTTTCTAACATTTGTAAATACAATGTATCAACATGCTTTTAGACAGACTATTACCAGTTTAATGGATGCACTCTACTTCTAGTTCTACTGTACAGACAGATTACAGATATTTGTATCAGTTTATAGCTGAAGAATCGCCCAATCAATAAACAGAGAAATGTATCGGGAAGTTAAGACAGAGGCCAACTCAGTGAGTATGATCAACGCAAAGTCAGAATTGATTGACATTGCCTCTATGGCAACCAAAACATGAAACAAGTGAGTCAATATTTCACCCTTTCATCCAAAAAAATGTTTCTGATCTTGGTAGAGCCGTCATTGATTCGGCAAAATGCATATCGACAATATTAATACATCGGATGGGAAATACCGTCAATACATCGATATATCGTTTACTAAAATGCCATTTACATGCTTGCAGTTCATGATTCGATATATTTTCACTTAAAGCTATGTTTTTTTACAGGCTTATATATTACTTTGGCCATCTTGTTTTCACACTATTATGAAGTATGTGAAAAATATGAATAATCTTCAGTTCTCTATTTTTCCTTGAACACATTTGATATGTACAGCGAAGTTTTAGACATAGCCTAAAGACAGTGCGCCAGCTTCCATTATTGTTTTGGTGATTTTTTGTCATTTACAACCATGTACTTATTATTCATAAGTATCAATTTTTAAACTATGTATCAATAATTGATTGACAGAAACATATCAATGATATGTACATCAATATCATTTCTATCAATGACAGCTCTACATCTTGGGCAAGCAAATCACATACTTCTAATTTAAGTTCAGATGTTAAGAGTACATGTATGGGGTAACAAGTAATATTATACAACCATTGCTGGGGACTGCCAACAGACATATAAGTAAAAACATAAAATAATGGCTTCAAACTTCGAGGTAAGTTAAGTCGTTGTAATGAAGAACATCTCCCACAATACTGAATTAACTATGGTAATTTAGCAAAACCCTAATCATCATCTTAATAACTTTTGTCAATATGATGATGTCAACAATGAATATTATGTTAAGTACTGTGTAACCATCCAGGGATCATTTAAGGTAAGACATGATATCAAGGATTTTTCTCTCTGTTTTGGAAAAACCCAAAGACTAATTTGTCCAAAAAAATACAATTTAGAAAAAATATGCAGGCACTTGCAGTGTGCATGGTATTTTTCTTATTATTTGACCATTACAAGTGAGAAAATATATTTATTAATGGGATTGGGAATACGCTTCCCAAATTGTGTAGCCTATGCGGACTTCTGAGAAATAGTACTTTTTGCTTTTGGAATCATATGTGAGAAATAGTACTTTTTGCTCCTGGAATCATATGTGAGAAATAGTACTTTTTGCTCTTGGAATCATATGTGAGAAATAGTACTTTTTGCTCTTGGAAACATATGTGAGAAATAGTACTTTTTGCTCTTGGAATCATATGTGAGAAATAGTACTTTTTGCTCTTGGAATCATATGTGAGAAATAGTACTTTTTGCTCTTGGAATCATATGTGAGAAATAGTACTTTTTGCTCTTGGAATCATATGTGAGAAATAGTACTTTTTGCTCTTGGAATCATATGTGAGAAATAGTACTTTTTGCTCTTGGAATCATATGTAGTACATTTTCTCAGAAGTCCTCATAGGCAACACATTAACCAACCCCTCGTCGCTGCTGTACTCGCTTAAAGTTGCGTGGGACTCCTACTTTTTCAGCAAAGGGAGTCCCAGAAATCCTATTTTAAAATCCAGAGAACACTGAATATTTTTGCTTTTGGTAATATGTCTGATTAATTGCTATTTAATTTAAAATGGCTGCAAAAATCCTCTTTTTGTCAATGACTGTAAGCAAGATAGTTTATGGTTGGGCAAACAGTCTTCGTTTAACAAGGACACTCTTTTTATGTGATTTGAAGACAGCTTAATGGATTTCTGGAAGACCTACAAAGACAATATACATTTAGTTGTCATTGTGGTTGAAGGTTAGCTAGTAATGTCTTCCAAATGCACATTACTTGGTTTTGATGTTGATTACCTCGAAAGATATTTTGAGCTAGATATTATGTGAATGTGTGTATAAAAGCAAAGGCTTATTAATTCTTCGGTCAGACCTGAAGTAACCATAATCAGTAATTCCGCTGTATTGATTTTCATGTAATTAGATGTGATTATTACTTTTCTTAATTTGATTATAATTGCTGTAATCAAATAAGAATTAGGTACTCCTGCAAATGTAACCTGTAATCATGATTACTGTACTATTACATTATGATTACACAGTATGATACATTTTTTTAAGGAGTGAATAAATGCTCCAGAAAACCTGAACATTAGTATGGGTGCTGTTGTCAAAAAACCACAATAGCACAAAACCTGAAGTACCGCGAAAATAGCAGCATAAAGAGAGTATAAAACATCCATTTCCGTAACCTGGCAATTATGGCATTATATAAATTTATTAGACCTAAAACAATAGCGAAAATTAAGTAACCAGATTTTTACAGCTTGAAGTTGAACAATTGTATCTCACGGTACAATAACAGCAAAGTTTATACAGTCATTACAGATGTATAAGTACATTTTGTATAAACTGCCCAAATGGAACTTGAATAAAGTCAAAGTACCAATAATCTCACATTTGAATAATATTTGGTAAATTATAGGTCCCATACACCACATTTAAGATGCCATTGAGCCAAACAAGCCAGTGTTCTTGATAAAGTTAAAATGCCACCATATATACTGATGGCACTAAATACCGGTGCGCACTGAAAACAGGTGGAAATTTGGGGCAAAAAAACTGCTGCACTGTCACAAAGTAACTTGATCATCATTTTATATACTGCTTGTGCTAGCGAACATCCCAAAGATGTTCAAGATGTTCAACAAAGTATTCAGTAGAAATTACAAAATATGACTTTTGACCTTAACGTAAATAAGTAACAATGGCGGCAAGTGGTTGGCTTGATTGAAAGTAAATTTAATCTAACATACAGATTTAATTACAAGTTATTTGTATTAAGTTCATGTACAGAAATGATTAAGTGTTTAAGATATATTGTTTGAATGTAATGTTCAGTTTTTATGCGAAGTACATTGGTTGAAATCTTAATGCATTGGTAATCAGGACAACCAGTATAAAACACCTGTCTAAATTTCTAGTTCAACAGGACCAATGCATGAGCGACTGCCTTGTATATAGCTCACAGTCATAATCTTCTAGTTCTACTGTGCCAAATGCTAATCAGTAAACTATTAAATCACAATCACATACATGGCCTTAAAACTTATAAAAGTGCACTACACAGGGCTCGCTCTGGCGTTCGCCAATTGAGCTCAAGAAAACATAAATTGGCTTAAGAAAAATCAAATTGGCTCAAATCGTCGAAAAGTATGACTTTCCAAATTTACCGTTGGCGAATAATTTATTCCACTCAATTTCGATGAAAAATGCGGTTAAAATCGACTGAGACCAGTTCTCAATGTCTGTGTATAAACTCGTGTACATATTATAGAGCCCCAATTGATATCCTGTCTATGACACGTTCGTGTATGATGACATAATTATACACACGCTTACCAAAAACAATGGGAGGCGGAGCTTGTCGCCTGTCACAAAATCTCCTTTCATCCAATCAAATCACGTCCCGCGTACCCGACATGTGATAGACCTGTGAAGCATATAATAATAACAACACCCCAGAGAACTAAATTGGTCAAACACAAATACGCCGAAATAAGGATCGATTAGACAGACAATAGAAAAAGTTGCAAACTGTTGTTTACACTATGAAAGGTGACTTTCGATTGAAATAAATTTACGGTTAATTTAACGTTAATCTTTGAGCCAATAGCGGAGATCGTGTTTGTAAATAAAATTATACGATTCCGCGCATGCGCAGTTAACTGACTTTTATACATAAAATTCTCTAGAATCAAATATTGCTGAAAATGCCGAAGACGTAGAAAACAGGTATTTAATCCACAACCCACGTTTAATTCTTTAACTATTTAATCCATCATCGCAAGACATTATCTAGGAAAATTCAAAATACGTGTTTATGGCGAATAACCATGCAATCACTTTCGTTTTCAGGTCTAGTAAATGATAAAATCTGTAGCGTACGGTCAGTAATGCCGCCTGCACCGTATTTTACGAGGAATGAAAATTAGTATAGTAAATTCACTATATACAGATTACTATTATTATTGCCTGTATATACTGATGATTTATGTCTCATAGTCTGTGCTATGACTATTCACATATAATTTATCTCACTGAATGTTTAGTTTATGTTTCATTTGTGGCCTAGTTTTAATGTACAGCTGAGTGTTTTAAAATTAAATATATATTGCTTCTTGCACGTGACTGTGACTTGTGTTTGGGAGTATACATTGTCTTCTTTTTTCAATTTTATTAATGAATACTTGATATTGAGATGTATTGTTTAAACTTTAATTACAAGAATAAAATAAACAAGAAATAAAATAACAGTGCTACAGTGAATCATCCTACAAGCTCTATTAGAAATGATTTGTAGACTTAAAAGCAATTACAAAGAAACACTAAAAAGGATTGCAGTGAAATAACAAAGTCCTATGCCATGGAATATGGGGTGGGGGTTGAGACGACAAACTGCACTACCTTTTTGTCAATTGCGCACTGTAATATAGCCCGCAAATTACTGAAACCGACCAGTTCCAAAATTGGCTCAAGAAAAAAAAAGCGCTAGCCCTGCTACATATATAAAATAATTACATGTATACAACCCGTTCTAATGTTGAAAACTGGTTCAAATTATAATTGTCAGAATATTACATGTACCCAACTTACATCCATATAAACAGAGCATCATTGACCCGGAGTTATTGTCAAGATATTCCTGCCACTTCCTTTCTGACACCACCAAATTTCACAAACTTGTTTTCATTATTTCAATACATTTTTTCTCCATATAATATATACTCATAGTCCAATTTCCATTGTTGTAAGTGTAAAATAACATTGAACAAAACACGGCAGACAATCTAACGAACGGCAACAACAAATCAAAACCGTATGAGTCATAAATGTGCATTGTGTTTTTGTTATTATCGATCTAATGAGTTACAATGAGTCAATAACCGAGGAAAAAATACCTTCTCGCATGTTCACTTTTCCAAGCGATCGTCTGCTGTCAGTTGCCATAACTTCCTTCAATTCATCCAGTCAGAATAATAACACAAAACCATACACAATACACTTAAATCTCTAGCTATACTGAGGGTCATTTTGCCATATTTTCTTGATCTTGTCGAGTGGAAATCCTTGTGATTAGACGCATGAATACTACTACTAGACAAACGCTTGACTGATGGGATTGTTTACATCGCGGATAAATAAACAATCCGCGGACCTTTTTACATATTGTTTACATTACGACACAGTTGTATTTAGTATTCGACCCTCGAAAAACTAAACACTACGGACATCCAGCTTTTATATTTCAATTGGTTGGTCTTTATTATCATGAAGTTGGAGCTTCACATGTAAAATTCTCTCTAGATACTTTTATTATAAATGTAATTGCTGACGTATGCATGAAGAGCAAAAGCAATCACATGTGTTACATTTATCAATTAAAAAAGTACTACACCAAGAATTCTTACAAGACTTAAAGAAAATCAACGAAAAATCCGTAATGCATATTTTTTATCCTCCATACATACATTGTACAAATAAAGAGGGGTTGCGTTGATTTAGCAAAATTTGGGGTCGAGTTCACCTAGAGGTCGAGTTGGTAGGAGTCGAGTTGGTTAGGGGTCTAGTTGTCCTCCAGGCATTAATAAGTACCTAAACACTGCATAAACCACAACACATTACAACTGTAATCATGCAGTACAATTTCAACAAAACTAATGAATATTTTCATAAAATTTTGATTGACTTGATTTAAACCTATGTATCCACATGTACTTGTCGAGAAGTATTACTGATAATGCATTTGCGTTTAATAGTTCTATTTAAACACGACACCAGATATAGTGCACTAGAGTGTCATGTGAAGAGAACACATCATGTGATGTATATTGAATTGTGATCATTATATTTGTCTAGAGTGTCAATGTATTACCGGGAGTTTCATTATTCTAGATTATCTTCTATTAAGAACTTTTTTCTGCTGCAACATTCTAAAACCTTCAACATATGGCAGTGTTTGTTTACTATTTAGTACATTCACATGTGCATACTCACAAAGAGTTAAGCTTGGATGTGAGGAAATCACTGCTAATTGGAGTCACTCGTCTGAAAAACAACTATTGGTGTATGACAAGGTCTGATTGTAACCTCTGTTGCCAACTACCTCCATGTGTGAGGCCACGTCTGATTGTAACCTCTGTTGCCCACTACCTCCATGTGTGAGGCCATGTCTGATTGTAACCTCTGTTGCCCACTACCTCCATGTGTGAGGCCATGTCTGATTGTAACTCTGTTGCCCACTACCTCCATGTGTGAGGCCACGTCTGATTGTAACCTCTGTTGCCCACTACCTCCATGTGTGAGGCCACGTCTGATTGTAACCTCTGTTGCCCACTACCTCCATGTGTGAGGCCACGTCTGATTGTAACCTCTGTTGCCCACTACCTCCATGTGTGAGGCCACGTCTGATTGTAACCTCTGTTGTCCACTACCTCCATGTGTGAGGCCACGTCTGATTGTAACCTCTGTTGCCCACTACCTCCATGTGTGAGGCCATGTCTGATTGTAACCTCTGTTGCCCACTACCTCCATGTGTGAGGCCATGTCTGATTGTACCCTCTGTTGTCCACTACCTCCATGTGTGCGGCCATGTCTGATTGTAACCTCTGTTGCCCACTACCTCCATGTGTGCGGCCATGTCTGATTGTAACTCTGTTGCCCACTACCTCCATGTGTGAGGCCACGTCTGATTGTAACCTCTGTTGCCCACTACCTCCATGTGTGAGGCCACGTCTGATTGTAACCTCTGTTGCCCACTACCTCCATGTCTGAGGCGACAACTGATTGTAACCTTTGTTGCCCACTACCTCCATGTGTGCGGCCATGTCTGATTGTAACCTCTGTTGCCCACTACCTCCATGTGTGAGGCCATGTCTGAGTGTAACCTCTGTTGCCCACTACCTCCATGTGTGAGGCCATGTCTGATTGTAACCTCTGTTGCCCACTACCTCCATGTGTGAGGCCATGTCTGATTGTAACCTCTGTTGCCCACTACCTCCATGTGTGAGGCCATCACAAATAGGAACCACAGGAGATGGTCATGAGTTCTCTCCCTTTATCCCTTCTATATGTATATATAGTACAAGGAGTGTAAGGCTTTTCACACATAACTTCTTTCCTCAGTGATAGGTATCCAGTTAGAACCACCAAATTATCTGAAGCCAGTTGGATCAAGGTCATACAACAAAAAACAGGTGGGGCTTGAATCCTGAGAGGGGCATTCGACACCCAAGTCAGGGACTTAAACCACTTGACCATGAAAACCCCTACAATGTTGTTAGCTTATGAGGGAATATTTGATATTTCACATCAAATCCTATTAGAGAAAACAACTCCTAAAGTTTAATATGAAATAATCCTTCTATGAACTTATAAAAAACTAGCATGCTTACAGCTTAGTAACAATCTAGTAAATTTTAAAAAAACACTAGTAACAGATGGCTAAACACTAGTAACAGATGGCTAAACACTAGTAACAGATGGCTAAACCTTTGAATGTTTATTAAACTAATAGTAACATGTCAATAAATAACAACAAATTGATACATATAATGATATGAATGACAAAAGGCACTTGGAACATCAATTTCCAATTTTATTGACCCCGTTTTCAAAAATACCAAATTGAGGGGTGAAAGCAAAATAAGCCTATCAGCTATTTTTTTTATATACACACTAGTTTCCTTAGCAACCCTCAAAATTTTAGATGATCAAACATTTTGAAAAAACAAAACCATTGTCATTAACATACAGTATGTAATTACAAAAATAAAACAGATACAAGACTAGTATTAACCATTAACTAGGTACAAGATCTGATTCAAACTGATGAAATAGAACATCTTGTTGTTCCATTTGTTGTCGATGGTGGTATGGAATGTCACGTATATACTGTATGTGATGCATATCACTGATGTGAAAACTCTCCGTTCTTCCAACAATGAATGCTCGGCGTCCCCGCTGTAGACTCCTGGTAAATTAGAGTGAATAAATATAAAAAATTTGTAAACAATAATGAATGAAACTGGTTTTAACTGGTCTTAGAAATATAGCTTTTAGATATGTGGCCATGTAGAATATATTTTAATATTTATGCTTCTTTATGTAATTTCTGCATATTTGCAATCAAAAAGGAAATTCACGAGAGCCAGGAGCTGAGCTATTGTCAAATAATGCATTCTTTTATCTTTAATTGCCAAATAACATTTAAAGCATTTGGAGCAGGAAGCTGTCAAAACAATTGCAACTTCATGTACAACTATCACTGAGCTCAATACAAACAATACACATATAGCAGACACACATTATTATATAAACAATACACATATAGCAGACACACATTATTATATAAACAATACACATATAGCAGACACACATTATTATATAAACAATACACATATAGCAGACACACATTATTATATAAACAATACACATATAGCAGACACACATTATTATATAAACAATACACATATAGCAGACACACATTATTATATAAACAATACACATATAGCAGACACACATTATTATATAAACAATACACATACGAGGGGCATTTGATAAGTAATGGCAACAGCGGCTGGTTATTCAAACCCCTATCATTAACCCATAAATGACTATTTGAGACCTTCAAAGTACTCTCCCTGCGACTGTACACACTTTTCAAGTCGAATTAGCCACTCAGAAAATGCACCTTTAAAGCGTTCTTTGGGTATACTGTTTATACACTGATATAACGCGCATTAAAAATGTTGTTGAAGAGAGGTGATGACTCAAGAGAGGGCCACTCGACATCATAAGCCTGGCACTCAGCTACAAGAGAGGGCCACTGGACATCATAAGCCTGGCACTCAGCTACAAGAGAGGGCCACTTGACATCATAAGCCTGGCACTCAGCTACAAGAGAGGGCCACTCCACATCATAAGCCTGGCACTGAGCTACAAGAGAGGGCCACTCGTCATCATAAGCCTGGCACTCAGCTACAAGAGAGGGCCACTCGACAATATAAGCCTGGCACTCAGCTACAAGAGAGGGCCACTCGACATCATAAGCCTGGCACTCAGCTACAAGAGAGGGCCACTCGACATCATATGCCTGACACTCAGTTACAAGAGATGGCCATTCCACATCATAAGCCTGGTACTCAGCTACAAGAGATGGCCACTCCACATCATAAGCCTGGCACTCAGCTACAAGAGAGGGCCACTCCACATCATAAGCCTGGTACTCAGCTACAAGAGAGGGCCACTCGGCATCATAAGCCTGGCACTCAGCTACAAGAGAGGGCCACTTGACATCATAAGCCTGGCACTCAGCTACAAGAGAGGGCCACTCGGCATCATAAGCCTGGTACTCAGCTACAAGAGAGGGCCACTCGGCATCATAAGCCTGGTACTCAGCTACAAGAGAGGGCCACTTGACATCATAAGCCTGGCACTCAGCTACTAGAACATTATGTCTCGCTATGTAAAAATGCAAGAGAGGTTATATTTTTGGTTATATTTTTACCTTGAAGCATTGATTCTTGGCTTGTTTACTTCATATGCCAACATATGAGGTGAGACAACACTTGGCGCAATATTCTGAGAGGACTCCTGAAATAAATTTCAAATATTTCTCACTTGAATTAGACAAAAGACTTATAGGAGCGCATCACAAAACAGTGCATGGGTATATGACTTCAGGGAAATCATTTATAAATTTATTTGACGAATGTAACTTTTAAGCACAAATGATTTCACAGAATTCCCTTACAATGACTATTCCAAACAAAAAACTCAACTAACAACTTAACTTAGAAATAATGAATGTTTGAGATCTTCTGCCAAGATCAACAGAATTCTACCAGGGCTAGCATTCACAGCAACAATATTTCAGGTATTAAAAGATATGATAAATTACCAAGCTCTGTCGTCGCCAGTAACGATGATCCCCGTGTCCAAGAGGTATGGACTTTCCAAGTAACTCTGCTGGTAGCATCAGAAAATCCTTTGAATAATAACAAGCAAAAAAATTATAAAGATATTTTTAGTAATGAGGATTTTGCACATGTGATCCAGAGAAAAATGGATCCATTTTTATATAAGATACAGAAAATTATTGTTGTAATAAATTACCAAATTTATCAAACAAGTTTTCTGAAAACGACAAGAGATGAATCATTGTTGAAAGTTCATTAATTTTAAAAATTGGAAGGGACATATATACTAGGAATGAGACGATATGGTTATCACATGATACAATACTATACATAATACAACTATATGCCGATATGATATTTTCCATTACAAACTTACAATACAGATACTTAAAATACAAAAAACAAAAGAAAAACTGAAACTGAACTGTTTATAGCTATATCTTTGGGACATTCGACCAACTCATATCAATATGCCGGGTATGTGTATCGTTACATATCTGCATATATTGTACAGTATCGATATTTACTGTATCGTCTCGCTACTAATATTCACAATGATAAAGGTTAAACCCATCACCTCTGTCAGTCAATTCTTAGCTAACCTGACAGGCCCCAGAGGCAACAAAATTACAGAAATCATTGAAAATAAAATGTATCCATCTCTAACCTTGCATCTTTTCTTCTTCCTAAGTATAATTTTCTTCACCTGTCCTCTACTCAGATATGATGCAGCTTTGAGCATAGTATGAGCCTTAGGCTTGTCACTTTTCATCAATGGATGCACCAGCAATATTCCTGTTTCCAACAGTACCTCATTAAACCTGAAACACAGTATTTTCCTACATGTACCTGATTTGTGTAAAACAATTATTGTATGCATGGAAAATCTATCATGGTGACTGGATATGACTTGTATACACAATTGCTTCCATCATAGCTAAGATATCACTACATTTAAAGCAAAAACTGTTTCCATGGTAACATCATAAATTGGGGAAAAATTTCATACATTAAACCCAAAGACTGAAACTGTGTTAGTCAAGTCAAGAGAGATGTATAGTTCCTATTGAAGCCTACAATATGCCCTGATTACACAAGGTCTATGGCACTTCTTCTCTGGAATTTAAAAAATTAAAAAAAACATTTAAAATTGAAATTTAGTAGCCACAGGGGTAGTAAATTTGCCAAGAGCAAAACTCCTACGCATTCATCAAAACAAGGTGAGAGTACTGTTAGTAAGCCAGAAAGCTGTCATCGAGAATGAATAATATTACACAATAAAACCTAGCAGTAAGATACACTGTCCAGCCATTACTCACAATTTAAATATCTTCCTGTGAAGATCTTTCTTCTCAGCTTCCAAGTCTTGCATGCTTTCCCGCCATTTTTTCATATTTGTCACATACTTCCCTTCGATGGATTCAAGGTAATTTTCCATCTCTGTTCTCGTATCTATCGACAGGAATGCTTTCTCATCTTTCAGAACTCTTGCCACTCGAGCTATGAAATACATTTAAGAATCGGTGGACAATAATAAAAATTCTACAAAATTTAACTCAAATGTACAATTTGATTTTAATATCAACCATTCCAATTATACAGAACTCTTTGCACAGTTGAGCTCTATAACAGGTTTTTAGCTACGACAATAATGATCTTTAGCTAACATGAAGTTGGCATTTAGCTACTATACAACTGGCATTTAGCAACAATACTGATTTCTTTTAGCTAAAACAAATTGGCATTAAGCAACAACACCGGCTGCTTTTAGCCATTACTGAGCTGGCATTTAGCTACAATAATGATGGCCTTTAGCTAATACTAAGCTGGCATTTAGCTACAATAATTATGGCATTTAGCTACAATAATGATGGCCTTTAGCTAATACTAAGCTGGCATTTAGCTACAATAAAGATGGCCTTTAGCTAATACTAAGCTGGCTTTTAGCTACAATAATGATGGCCTTTAGCTAATACTAAGCTGGCATTTAGCTACAATAATGATGGCATTTAGCTACAATAATGATGGCCTTTAGCTAATACTAAGCTGGCATTTAGCTACAATAATTATGGCATTTAGCTACAATAATGATGGCCTTTAGCTAATACTAAGCTGGCATTTAGCTACAATAAAGATGGCCTTTAGCTAATACTAAGCTGGCTTTTAGCTACAATAAAGATGGCCTTTAGCTAATACTAAGCTGGCATTTAGCTACAATAGTGATGGCCTTTATCTAATACTAAGCTGGCATTTAGATACAACAATGGTGGTCTTTAGCTCATACCAAGCTGGCATCTAGCTACAACTATGATGGACTTTAGCTAATACCAAGCTGGCATTTAGATACAACAATGATGGCCTTTAGCTAATATCAAGCTGGCTTTTAGCTTCAACAAGGATGGCCTTTAGCTAATACCAAGCTGGCTTTTAGCTACAACAATGATGGCTTTTAGCTAATACTAAGCTGGCATTTAGATACAACAATGAAGGCCTTTAGCTAATACTAAGCTGGCTTTTAGCTACAACAATGATGGCCTTTAGCTAATACTAAGCTGGCATTTAGCTACAATAATGATGGCCTTTAGCTAATACTTAGCTGACTTTTAGCTACAATAATGATGGCCTTTAGCTAATACTAAGCTGGCATTTACATACAACAATAGTGGTCTTTAGCTCATACCAAGCTGGCATCTAGCTACAACTATGATGGACTTAGCTAATACCAAGCTGGCATTTAGATACAACAATGATGGCCTTTAGGTAACACCAAGCTGGCTTTTAGCTTCAACAATGATGGCCTTTAGCTAATACCAAGCTCGCTTTTAGCTACAACAATAATGGCTTTTAGCTAATACCAAGCTGGCATTTAGATACAACAATGATGGCTTTTAGCTAATACTAAGCTGGCTTTTAGCTACAACAATGATGGCCTTTAGCTAATACCAAGCTGGCATTTAGCTATTCTACAGCAGACATTAAGGTACTATCTGGCTACTCTCAATAACCTTTAGTTATTCCCAAGCAGGCCTTCAGTCAGTACCAGTTAACTAGCATGAACTACTTTGCCAGCTTAAGCTACTTCTTTACTGGCTTTTTGCAGAACAAGCCTGGTCATTAGCAATTCCCCAGCAGAAGTTTTGCCACTTAACAATTACTTGAAATTACCGACTATTGGAATGACAAAAGTTCAAACCTTTGGAGTCTTGTACAGTCCTGTATGTGATGTATTGTTCAAACAAGTTTTTCAGTTTACGTCTTGGTATTTCAATAGTTTTCTGTATCATTGCTGTGGCCATCTGCAATACAAGAAACAATCTGCAGGTTCAATGACCATAATAATTGGCCATATGCAAAATTGCCCACAAAACTTCACAGTAAAACGCTAGTAGCAAGTTGAAAGCATAACTAGGATATTGGCACATAAATAATGAAGCAGAGACTTCTGTTTTACTTTCACCCTTTGATTCTTAATTTTCCAATTAACAGTTAAATGAAATATCTCTACGGCAATCTTCAAAAAAAATCACTTTAGCATAAAATGTAGAAAATGTGGCAATTGCCATTTAATAACTTTCATAGGAGCAAAATTTTGTGGATTGTCCAAAATGGACAATTTCCGTAAACTCATGCATTTTCAACTTCTGCAAGTAAGCAATTTTATAAAACTAAAGTTAAATATTTCGGTCCATAAGTTCATTCACATAACTTATTGAAATAATAGAATTAACTATAAGGCTGCCTTGCGAAATAATATATTTGTATAATTTTCTTTACAATTTATCAAAATAAACACTAACCACATGTAGATCTTTAGATATTTTGTTCTCTTCATAAGCTCGGCCTAACATTCGTAGATTTTCTTTCTGATCAGAAATAGACATCTTCAGCTGTTCTTCTGCCAACACTTTTTTCTGAATCATATTGATTATTATTTTCACAAAGGTTTTTGATACAAATATTACACAATTGAGAGCACAAGTAAAGCCGAATATACATGCCCAGCTTTGTGGAGCACATCAAGATGTACTTGACGCAAGGTTACAAACTTCCAGCTTTGTGGAGCACATCAAGATGTACTTGACACAAGGTTACAAACTTCCAGCTTTGTGGAGCACATCAAGATGTACTTGACACAAGGTTACAAACTTCCAGCTTTGTGGAGCACATCAAGATGTACTTGACACAAGGTTACAAACTTCCAGCTTTGTGGAGCACATCAAGATGTACTTGACGCAACGTTACAAACTTCCAGCTTTGTGGAGCACATCAAGATGTACTTGACACAAGGTTACAAACTTCCAGCTTTGTGGAGCACATCAAGATGTACTTGACCAAAGGTTACAACCTTAATATAGAAGTAGGGATACATAGTCAGTCCATTTTCATAACTGATCATCGAAAATAATTGGGCAGGGGATTTTGATCAATCACCGATTATTAATCAAATTGTTCTGATTCAAAATTTCTTCTTGTTAATGCTAATATCCTGTAGTGATAACAGTTTATGTTGATGTGGTAACCTGTTAAGCGGTTGGAATGACTGGGTTATGGTGGCAACTGGCCTGTACGTCTGGCAAGTTGTCCTTAAAATCTGCACACTGTTGCAGCGACAATCGCTAGTACAAAACCATAATCGATTTTCAGTGACTTAAAATTTTTTCAATCAATTGTCAATTATAATTAATCATCACAGCATCCCTATTTATTAAGAAGCTATTTCATATAACATAAGCATGTGTATTTTCCTAACGTACATAGCAACTGAATCCATACAAAAGGAATTTGAACCAGTGCTATACTTATGTCCAGCAATGCCTTGAAACTTATACTGTAAAGTGTAACATGAATCTAGTTACTATAAGAAGCTTGTCAACATGTAAAAAAATCCTGTCTTAGAGTGCAGTGAAATATAATGAAAGGTTTTTGTTTTATATTGGTCACTTCTGAAGTATAAGGGTTGACCAACCTTCAATATACCACAAATTGACAGTGTTTGTCCTTCCTACCAGATATAAATACTGTAATTGTGTCACACTGAACCAAACTGAGATACCTGTTTCATTTCCATTCTTATCTGTGAGATCACCATCATCTCCTTCTCTTCCAATTTCTTCTGCATCGTGTCGTGAAAATCACAATGACTACAATAAATTAAGTTCGTTTTGTGAACCTAGGACCAGGTGTGAAACTATTCTAACATATTTTGGACCAAACCCTTCATATACAAAATGTAACGTTTTTATAATAAAATTAGACTGCTTACGCTGTTTACATCACAGGAGATTGTCATGAATTCTCTCCCTTCATCTTTTCTAGAAGAGAGAGAATATGTAACTACAGGGAAAGCCACATACATAAGACAATGCCTCCCCACGCAGATCTCCGGAAAAACAACAATCCACAAAACATAAGGCACTAAAGGAGGTCAAACGGTACACATATTAAGGAACTGAGGCGCAAGGAATGGCCCAGCAGACCACAAGGAATAACTAGGAGAATCAAAGTGGACAGTAAGGGAAGGGGAGGTGGGAATTAATGGATGGAAAAGATCACAGGACAAGTCAAGACAGCTGGTCTTAATAGGCCAAAAATGGGTATGAAACAATCTGAACACTGTATAAAGTGACAGAATTGCATAGGGGAAAGGGAAATACAAAACACATTCATAACATAAACAGAAACAACAATCATATAGCGAATTACAGCCTTGGAACTGTCAGCAAAAAATCCTAGAGTTCTCTCCCATTAGCCTTCTATAGTAAGTGTCTATGTAGTACTGTATATACATGTATATATATACTCAAACGCAAAAGAAAGTGTGCACTTTTTTTTTTGCTTTTCTGAAAATCCAATGATGGAATATTATTATGTTTGGTATCATTGTTTAGCTTATTAAATTACCTTTCTAACCAATTTTTTTATTGTATTTTTTTGAATTTCGTAAAAATTTATGACGCGTTAGGGTCAAAATCAAAAATACACAAATAACCAAAGATATGTTTTCTTGCGTAGATGCACTGTAATTTGTTGCAAAATGATGCCAATGTGCATTAATAACTTCTAAAATACGTCGCCGCATGGAATTCACGTAATGTTGTATGACGTCTGCAGGAATAGTATTCCATTCCACCTGCAAGGCGTTGCGTAGCTTATCAAAATTGTTAATGTCATGTCTTGACCTCACCCTACGACTGTGTGATAATGTTGGGACAGTATAGGGCCAATATGGGGATGTCTCGGTCAAATAGGCATACCACATTGACGAAGTCATCTCAGAACCGTGTCTTGGATTATACCGTATTGCCTTGCTGAAGCAGTTTGGTACCAACGTCTCAAGTGCGTCAACTCAATGTGATGGTCCAGTCTGATGCCAGTCACGGGTGGGCTGCTGGATCGGGGACGGTCGGCAACAGTACCCGTTTGCATAAAAACTTAATTGTAGTGTTTCTATAGCAATTAAGTGAAACTGCAGCGCCTGAGTCACCTCTGACCAGCATCATTAAGGCGTCAATACGCTGACGTTCTGATAGTCATGACATATTCGCTGTTATAAGTTTTCAAAATCTACAGTGATATTCGCACTATACATGTGTGAAAGAATGTAGAGAAAACAGGTTCGGCCACTTGTTATTGTGTATACATGTTACTCATGGAATTTCTGCAAAATCGCAATTCAGGCTATTACGTAATAACTAGCCATAGTTTGACTGACTGTTTTCGCTGTGGCTATAAACTGTAACGACCAATAGTATTATATTCCAAATTTGACATTTTTATACCTTGTAGAATTTAAATAATAAAAAAATAAAAAGTGCACACTTTCTGTTGCGTTTGAGTATACTATAGCGGGGATAAAGGGAGATAACTTGTGACAATCTCCTGTGGTTTACTTTCATGTAGCAGATAATTTACCTATGGTAACAACAAATTATGCAACATAGCGTACACATAAAAAAACTACAGTTAAAAATGCAAATTTGTTACAGTTTTCATTTAAAACACACATGAAAGAGATTGACTTTACAGTTAGGCTTCGGATGTTATTGTGATGCAAACTAAATTAGGCCAGATTAAAGAAATTCATAAGAACTCTGGGACTCTGCCACTTGCTTTTATTACAATGTGACAACATACATGTGAATACAAAAAAATGGCAAGACAGGAATTTTAATGCTTTGCCATTGGTGCAGTTCCCAGTATTTCCTCTGTTTTGAATTTTTTAAATGTATTTGTGATAAAAAAATGATGATCTAGGTTGGGGACAGACGATTGTTAATGAAGTCAAATTACAAAGAAAATAAATGTTTCCATGGTGACACTTACAGAACTTCCATTTCTTTCTGCACATTCTTGTATGTATTCATCATCTGATTGTATCGTGATAACAGATCCAAATACTTCTTGTCCTTTAAAAATATTAATTAAAATTCCTGTTAAACCACGTAATTTTGAAGTCTACACATGGCTTAGAAGTGCTTCTGATTGATAATGATCACAAAAGTGGAGTAATTGCACAAAGGCAATAACTGACCACCAACAAGGTTATAATCATTTTTAGGCACTTCTCAGACATGTATCGAAAGCATTTGGAGCAAAACCAGGATAACAGACGTTTCTTCATTGTACATTTCCTTTATGAGTAAAGTTTGTGCCTCCAGTATTAGATGAGATTGTGACTCTCTGCAAGCACCACAATGGTTTCATTTATCAGAAACGCCCAACCTTTGTGGCAACACATCAATTTTTTACCGAATCTCCAACAATTGTTGAATAGAAATACAATATGATTATTACAGACTTGGGTAATATGGCAAAATTTTGTCCACATCTATGAACTAATATACTCTGTTACATTTTGAACCCTTGCGGGAAAATGTAGCAGACAGCCAAAAAAAACTGAGATAAAAATAGCTGTTCAAAAGGGTGCAAGCTAAACTAGCCCATCTGCATTCAATTAAACAAGCAGATAGACTTGTTTTGCTTTCATATCCATTCAGTATCAAATCATTCCACATACTGAAGCAAAGTTGTCAACATTCTTTTTCGCTTTCTTCAGTTTTGCCTTTGCCTTCTTCAGACAGTTTGCTAAGCCAATCACATTCTTTTTCTGACCCTTCATCTCCTTTTCTTTTTTCTGCAATAGGAGATTCAAAAATATTGAGCTTAAAAGTGATCTCAACAATGCTTTGTTTTTGTAATTGTTTTCTTGTATGTGCAGTTAAACCTGACTAATAAAACCTCCCTTAGGGCCCTTAAAACCTGATCATCTTATTGAGGAGGTCTTAATATTGAGGATGAATAGAGAGCAAATCAATACTTTTGAGGTGGTCATATCATTGAGGTGGTCTTTAAGTCAGATTTTACTGTATATATGTTCATGTCTCCTCGTGCTATGGGATGGGTGTGCAACTTGTATGTGGCATTTCCTGCTTATATTCTTCATTCCTTTTTCATTAATATCTGAAGTTATTTTTTAACTTAAGTTGTATCTCATCAATCAAACAACACAGCCGAATGTTAGAATACAATAAGTCTGTGTCTGTCTGTGACCTATATAGATGATAATTTAATTTGATACTTCATACCACAAAACTACAGAAGGGAGATAGAAGAGGAGAGAACCCATGACAATCTCATGTGTTTCATAATTAATGAATGAGACGAGAACTAGATTCAGTCCTACATGTACTAACACTATGATCAGTTATGAGACTGTTATTTTCATTTCTAGAATTTTTAATGTGCAGTTGTGGACCTGAAATAATAACCATACACATTTGATCGAGTGTAATTATTATGTACCGAGTATAATGGGTGCTGATATAATCAATTATTGCCCTCAAATCTCAGCTTCTCACGCAAATCTAAAAGCAAATGAGCTCAATCAAAAAATATTCAGCACTTGGTAAGAATTGATATTCAGACTGGACACTCAAATCTCACATACAGCTGAGTAAATTTTGACAGCAGAGTGTCGAGTAACAAGTGGTAAGAATGGGCATAGGTCTTACTAATACATGAGCATTCCACAATATAAGGTTTCTGGCACACATTATCTTAGTATACCCTAGAGTACATTGTCGTGAGTTATTTCCCTGTATCCCATCTAGAGGTCTCTCCCTTTGCCACTACTATAGAATATTCCTTCATATGCGTATACATATTTTCTATAGACAGGGCAAAGGGAGAGAACTCGAGATGGGATAAAGTGAAATAATGTGTGACATTTTCCTTTGGTTTACCTGCACTTCTCTCATTGCCAGTCTCTGTTTCACTTCATGTTCCACAATCTTCTCCACCTGATACTTCATCAGAATCCTCATAGCAAGGAAGGAGCTGCTTAATATTCCCTCCATTTTATTCAAATCTGAAAAATATATGTAAACAATGTCACTATATACCAGGATAGTGAATATGCAGCCAAACTGTATGGTATCAAGACTGACTGTAAACTAGGGGGTGTCACTATATACCAGGATAGAGAATATGCAGCCAAACTGTATGGTATCAAGACAGACTACAAACTAGGGGGTGTCACTTTATACCAGGATAGTGAATATGCAGCCAAACTGTATGGTATCAAGACAGACTGTAAACTAGGGGGTGTCACTATATACCAGGATAGTGAATATGCAGCCAAACTGTATGGTATGAAGACAGACTGTAAACTAGGGGGTGTCACTATATACCAGGATAGAGAATATGCAGCCAAACTGTATGGTATCAAGACAGACTGTAAACTAGGGGGTGTCACTATATACCAGGATAGAGAATATGCAGCCAAACTGTATGGTATCAAGACTGACTGTAAACTAGGGGGTGTCACTTTATACCAGGATAGAGAATATGCAGCCAAACTGTATGGTATCAAGACAGACTACAAACTAGGGGGTGTCACTATATACCAGGATAGAGAATATGCAGCCAAACAGTATGGTATCAAGACAGACTGTAAACTAGGGGGTGTCACTTTATACCAGGATAGAGAATATGCAGCCAAACTGTATGGTATGAAGACTGACTGTAAACTAGGGGGTGTCACTATATACCAGGATAGAGAATATGCAGCCAAACTGTATGGTATCAAGACAGACTGTAAACTAGGGGGTGTCACTATATACCAGGATAGAGAATATGCAGCCAAACTGTATGGTATCAAGACAGACTGTAAACTAGGGGGTGTCACTATATACCAGGATAGAGAATATGCAGCCAAACTGTATGGTATCAAGACAGACTGTAAACTAGGGGGTGTCACTATATACCAGGATAGAGAATATGCAGCCAAACTGTATGGTATCAAGACTGACTGTAAACTAGGGGGTGTCACTATATACCAGGATAGAGAATATGCAGCCAAACTGTATGGTATCAAGACTGACTGTAAACTAGGGGGTGTCACTTTATACCAGGATAGAGAATATGCAGCCAAACTGTATGGTATCAAGACTGACTGTAAACTAGGGGGTGTCACTATATACCAGGATAGTGAATATGCAGCCAAACTGTATGGTATCAAGACAGACTGTAAACTAGGGGGTGTCACTATATACCAGGATAGAGAATATGCAGCCAAACTGTATGGTATCAAGACTGACTGTAAACTAGGGGGTGTCACTTTATACCAGGATAGAGAATATGCAGCCAAACTGTATGGTATGAAGACTGACTGTAAACTAGGGGGTGTCACTTTATACCAGGATAGAGAATATGCAGCCAAACTGTATGGTATCAAGACTGACTGTAAACTAGGGGGTGTCACTTTATACCAGGATAGAGAATATGCAGCCAAACTGTATGGTATGAAGACTGACTGTAAACTAGGGGGTGTCACTATATACCAGGATAGAGAATATGCAGCCAAACTGTATGGTATGAAGACTGACTGTTAACTAGGGGGTGTCACTATATACCAGGATAGAGAATATGCAGCCAAACTGTATGGTATCAAGACTGACTGTAAACTAGGGGGTGTCACTATATACCAGGATAGAGAATATGCAGCCAAACTGTATGGTATCAAGACTGACTGTAAACTAGGGGGTGTCACTATATACCAGGATAGAGAATATGCAGCCAAACTGTATGGTATCAAGACTGACTGTAAACTAGGGGGTGTCACTATATACCAGGATAGAGAATATGCAGCCAAACTGTATGGTATCAAGACTGACTGTAAACTAGGGGGTGTCACTTTATACCAGGATAGAGAATATGCAGCCAAACTGTATGGTATCAAGACTGACTGTAAACTAGGGGGTGTCACTATATACCAGGATAGAGAATATGCAGCCAAACTGTATGGTATCAAGACAGACTACAAACTAGGGGGTGTCACTATATACCAGGATAGAGAATATGCAGCCAAACTGTATGGTATCAAGACTGACTGTAAACTAGGGGGTGTCACTATATACCAGGATAGAGAATATGCAGCCAAACTGTATGGTATCAAGACAGACTACAAACTAGGGGGTGTCACTATATACCAGGATAGAGAATATGCAGCCAAACTGTATGGTATCAAGACAGACTGTAAACTAGGGGGTGTCACTATATACCAGGATAGAGAATATGCAGCCAAACTGTATGGTATCAAGACTGACTGTAAACTAGGGGGTGTCACTATATACCAGGATAGAGAATATGCAGCCAAACTGTATGGTATCAAGACAGACTGTAAACTAGGGGGTGTCACTATATACCAGGATAGTGAATATGCAGCCAAACTGTATGGTATCAAGACTGACTGTAAACTAGGGGGTGTCACTTTATACCAGGATAGAGAATATGCAGCCAAACTGTATGGTATGAAGACTGACTGTAAACTAGGGGGTGTCACTATATACCAGGATAGAGAATATGCAGCCAAACTGTATGGTATCAAGACAGACTGTAAACTAGGGGGTGTCACTATATACCAGGATAGAGAATATGCAGCCAAACTGTATGGTATCAAGACAGACTGTAAACTAGGGGGTGTCACTATATACCAGGATAGAGAATATGCAGCCAAACTGTATGGTATCAAGACTGACTGTAAACTAGGGGGTGTCACTATATACCAGGATAGAGAATATGCAGCCAAACTGTATGGTATCAAGACAGACTACAAACTAGGGGGTGTCACTATATACCAGGATAGAGAATATGCAGCCAAACTGTATGGTTTCAAGACAGACTGCAAACTAGGGGGTGTCACTTTATACCAGGATAGAGAATATGCAGCCAAACAGTATGGTATCAAGACTGACTGCAAACTAGGGAGTGTCACTATATACCAGGATAGAGAATATGCAGCCAAACTGTATGGTATCAAGACTGACTGTAAACTAGGGGGAGTCACTATATACCAGGATAGTGAATATGCAGCCAAACTGTATGGTATCAAGACTGACTGTAAACTAGGGGGTGTCACTATATACCAGGATAGAGAATATGCAGCCAAACTGTATGGTATCAAGACTGACTGTAAACTAGGGGGTGTCACTATATACCAGGATAGAGAATATGCAGCCAAACTGTATGGTATCAAGACTGACTGTAAACTAGGGGGTGTCACTATATACCAGGATAGAGAATATGCAGCCAAACTGTATGGTATCAAGACAGACTGTAAACTAGGGGGTGTCACTATATACCAGGATAGAGAATATGCAGCCAAACTGTATGGTATCAAGACAGACTGTAAACTAGGGGGTGTCACTATATACCAGGATAGAGAATATGCAGCCAAACTGTATGGTATCAAGACTGACTGTAAACTAGGGGGTGTCACTATATACCAGGATAGTGAATATGCAGCCAAACTGTATGGTATCAAGACTGACTGTAAACTAGGGGGTGTCACTATATACCAGGATAGAGAATATGCAGCCAAACTGTATGGTATCAAGACTGACTGTAAACTAGGGGGAGTCACTATATACCAGGATAGAGAATATGCAGCCAAACTGTATGGTATCAAGACTGACTGTAAACTAGGGGGTGTCACTATATACCAGGATAGAGAATATGCAGCCAAACTGTATGGTATCAAGACTGACTGTAAACTAGGGGGTGTCACTATATACCAGGATAGAGAATATGCAGCCAAACTGTATGGTATCAAGACAGACTGCAAACTAGGGAGTGTCACTATATACCAGGATAGAGAATATGCAGCCAAACTGTATGGTATCAAGACTGACTACAAACTAGGGGGTGTCACTATATACCAGGATAAAGAATATGCAGCCAAACTGTATGGTATCAAGACAGACTGTAAACTAGGGGGTGTCACTATATACCAGGATAGAGAATATGCAGCCAAACTGTATGGTATCAAGACTGACTTTAAACTAGGGGGTGTCACTATATACCAGGATAGAGAATATGCAGCCAAACTGTATGGTATGAAGACTGACTGTAAACTAGGGGGTGTCACTATATACCAGGATAGAGAATATGCAGCCAAACTGTATGGTATCAAGACAGACTGTAAACTAGGGGGTGTCACTATATACCAGGATAGAGAATATGCAGCCAAACTGTATGGTATCAAGACAGACTACAAACTAGGGGGTGTCACTATATACCAGGATAGAGAATATGCAGCCAAACTGTATGGTATCAAGACTGACTGTAAACTAGGGGGTGTCACTATATACCAGGATAGAGAATATGCAGCCAAACTGTATGGTATCAAGACTGACTGTAAACTAGGGGGTGTCACTATATACCAGGATAGAGAATATGCAGCCAAACTGTATGGTATGAAGACTGACTGTAAACTAGGGGGTGTCACTATATACCAGGATAGAGAATATGCAGCCAAACTGTATGGTATGAAGACAGACTGTAAACTAGGGGGTGTCACTATATACCAGGATAGAGAATATGCAGCCAAACTGTATGGTATCAAGACTGACTGTAAACTAGGGGGTGTCACTATATACCAGGATAGAGAATATGCAGCCAAACTGTATGGTATGAAGACTGACTGTAAACTAGGGGGTGTCACTATATACCAGGATAGAGAATATGCAGCCAAACTGTATGGTATCAAGACAGACTACAAACTAGGGGGAGTCACTATATACCAGGATAGAGAATATGCAGCCAAACTGTATGGTATCAAGACAGACTGTAAACTAGGGGGTGTCACTATATACCAGGATAGAGAATATGCAGCCAAACTGTATGGTATCAAGACAGACTGTAAACTAGGGGGTGTCACTATATACCAGGATAGAGAATATGCAGCCAAACTGTATGGTATCAAGACTGACTACAAACTAGGGGGTGTCACTATATACCAGGATAGAGAATATGCAGCCAAACTGTATGGTATGAAGACTGACTGTAAACTAGGGGGTGTCACTATATACCAGGATAGAGAATATGCAGCCAAACTGTATGGTATCAATACTGACTGTAAACTAGGGGGTGTCACTATATACCAGGATAGTGAATATGCAGCCAAACTGTATGGTATCAAGACAGACTGTAAACTAGGGGGTGTCACTATATACCAGGATAGAGAATTTGCAGCCAAACTGTATGGTATCAAGACAGACTGTAAACTAGGGGGTGTCACTATATACCAGGATAGAGAATATGCAGCCAAACTGTATGGTATCAAGACAGACTACAAACTAGGGGGTGTCACTATATACCAGGATAGAGAATATGCAGCCAAACTGTATGGTATCAAGACAGACTGTAAACTAGGGGGTGTCACTATATGCCAGGATAGAGAATATGCAGCCAAACTGTATGGTATCAAGACAGACTGTAAACTAGGGGGTGTCACTATATACCAGGATAGAGAATATGCAGCCAAACTGTATGGTATGAAGACTGACTGTAAACTAGGGGGTGTCACTATATACCAGGATAGAGAATATGCAGCCAAACTGTATGGTATCAAAACTGACTGTAAACTAGGGGGTGTCACTATATACCAGGATAGAGAATATGCAGCCAAACTGTATGGTATCAAGACAGACTGTAAACTAGGGGGTGTCACTTTATACCAGGATAGAGAATATGCAGCCAAACTGTATGGTATCAAGACAGACTGTAAACTAGGGGGTGTCACTATATACCAGGATAGTGAATATGCAGCCAAACTGTATGTTATCAAGACAGACTGTAAACTAGGGGGAGTCACTATATACCAGGATAGAGAATATGCAGCCAAACAGTATGGTATCAAGACAGACTACAAACTAGGGGGTGTCACTATATACCAGGATAGAGAATATGCAGCCAAACTGTATGGTATCATGACAGACTGTAAACTAGGGGGTGTCACTATATACCAGGATAGAGAATATGCAGCCAAACTGTATGGTATCAAGACTGACTGTAAACTAGGGGGTGTCACTATATACCAGGATAGAGAATATGCAGCCAAACTGTATGGTATCAAGACAGACTGTAAACTAGGGGGTGTCACTATATACCAGGATAGAGAATATGCAGCCAAACTGTATGGTATCAAGACTGACTGTAAACTAGGGGGTGTCACTATATACCAGGATAGAGAATATGCAGCCAAACTGTATGGTATCAAGACAGACTGTAAACTAGGGAGTGTCACTATATACCAGGATAGAGAATATGCAGCCAAACTGTATGGTATCAAGACAGACTGTAAACTAGGGGGTGTCACTATATACCAGGATAGAGAATATGCAGCCAAACTGTATGGTATCAAGACTGACTGTAAACTAGGGGGTGTCACTATATACCAGGATAGAGAATATGCAGCCAAACTGTATGGTATCAAGACTGACTGTAAACTAGGGGGTGTCACTATATACCAGGATAGAGAATATGCAGCCAAACTGTATGGTATCAAGACAGACTGTAAACTAGGGGGTGTCACTATATACCAGGATAGTGAATATGCAGCCAAACTGTATGGTATCAAGACTGACTGTAAACTAGGGGGTGTCACTATATACCAGGATAGAGAATATGCAGCCAAACTGTATGGTATCAAGACAGACTGTAAACTAGGGGGTGTCACTATATACCAGGATAGAGAATATGCAGCCAAACTGTATGGTATCAAGACAGACTGTAAACTAGGGGGTGTCACTATATACCAGGATAGAGAATATGCAGCCAAACTGTATGGTATCAAGACAGACTGTAAACTAGGGGGTGTCACTATATACCAGGATAGTGAATATGCAGCCAAACTGTATGGTATCAAGACAGACTGTAAACTAGGGGGTGTCACTATATACCAGGATAGAGAATATGCAGCCAAACTGTATGGTATCAAGACTGACTGTAAACTAGGGGGTGTCACTTTATACCAGGATAGAGAATATGCAGCCAAACTGTATGGTATGAAGACTGACTGTAAACTAGGGGGTGTCACTATATACCAGGATAGAGAATATGCAGCCAAACTGTATGGTATCAAGACAGACTGTAAACTAGGGGGTGTCACTATATACCAGGATAGAGAATATGCAGCCAAACTGTATGGTATCAAGACAGACTGTAAACTAGGGGGTGTCACTATATACCAGGATAGAGAATATGCAGCCAAACTGTATGGTATCAAGACAGACTGTAAACTAGGGGGTGTCACTATATACCAGGATAGAGAATATGCAGCCAAACTGTATGGTATCATGACAGACTGTAAACTAGGGGGTGTCACTATATACCAGGATAGAGAATATGCAGCCAAACTGTATGGTATCAAGACAGACTGCAAACTGAAAGAAGGCCTCAACTTAGTCAAACACTGATGTGAGAATGACAACAGTTACTGTTTAGTTTTCACTTCAAGTCATGAAAACCTGATATTTAATTGCTAGTCAAAAACTAAATTGACATTGATAACTGTTTTGTCTTAGATTACGCAAGTTTATTTTGTGACACATTGAAGTGTTGAAGAAAAATATCCACTCATAGCTTTATTGTAGCAATGTATCGTGGAACAATATTTAGGCGTACCGTGACATCCCGTCAACCATATTCATCACACCGTTTGACCATTTAAAGAATTATCTAGCCCTAAAACATAATGTGAAAAGCCAAATTTAAAATGACTGTCTTTTCAGATTTGGAACATCTATAGACCTCATACCAAAACAGAGAACAAACTGCCATAATGCCCACATTCACCAATTCACCCAGGGTTCCCCCAAAGCCAAATTCAATCAGACAATGAGAGCACACAATTTCAATACAATTATTACATATTTGTACATTTTTTAATCCTATCAACCACTGACAACTTATTAATTGACAATGAATTGTATTTATGTAGGAAAGCACAGATATGTTGATATATAAAATTCTTGATCATCATCCATTTCAGATGTATCACAATCCACAATGTATGTAAAATATTGACTTACAATCGACCACAGTGCCAACAATTGTTGCAAGTACTTCTTTCGGATCTGGTGAAATCTGAAAAAATATTACATTAATAATTCATTATATTCAAATTCAAATTTGCATACTATTATAGCAGAGCACAAATCATGGAACAATTATCATTTAATCAAAATTTAAATATTGCAAAACAATTCAATGAAACACAAAATGTCGAAAAGTCAGAAAATTAAGACACCATCACACAGTTATGTTATACTACTTATCTAAATGTGGTATCAGTATTTAAGAATACATAACAGAATATACATGTATTGACCAGCAAACTGAATTAAAAATAAAATAAAATAAAACAAGAACTAAACCATAAGTAGAGTATCAGTAAGTAACTTAGGCCAATAATAATGTAACTGTAAAAATGTCTAAAATGACTAAATTACCAAGTAACCAGAATGTACAAATTACAGAAATCAAAGTTAAGCTAAACATGTAAGGACACACAGAAATTTAAAGATCAGTTAGGGTAGACAGTTGAGTGTTATAGATCACTTAGGGTAGGCAGGTGAGAGTGTTATAGATCAGTTAGGGTAGGCAGGTGAGTGTTATAGATCAGTTAGGGTAGGCAGGTGAGTGTTATATATCAGTTAGGGTAGGCAGGTGAGTGTTATAGATCAGTTAGGGTAGGCAGGTGAGAGTGTTATAGATCAGTTAGGGTAGACAGTTGAGTGTTATAGATCAGTTAGGGTAGGCAGGTGAGTGTTATAGATCAGTTAGGGTAGGCAGGTGAGTGTTATAGATCAGTTAGGGTAGACAGTTGAGTGTTATAGATCAGTTAGGGTAGGCAGGTGAGAGTGTTATAGATCAGTTAGGGTAGGCAGGTGAGAGTGTTATAGATCAGTTAGGGTAGGCAGGTGAGTGTTATAGATCAGGTAGGGTAGGCAGGTGAGTGTTATATATCAGTTAGGGTAGGCAGGTGAGTGTTATAGATCAGTTAGGGTAGGCAGGTGAGAATGTTATAGATCAGTTAGGGTAGGCAGGTGAGTGTTATAGATCAGTTAGGGTAGGCAGGTGAGTGTTATAGATCAGTTAGGGTAGACAGTTGAGTGTTATAGATCAGTTAGGGTAGGCAGGTGAGAGTGTTATAGATCAGTTAGGGTAGGCAGGTGAGAGTGTTATAGATCAGTTAGGGTAGGCAGGTGAGTGTTATAGATCAGTTAGGGTAGGCAGGTGAGTGTTATATATCAGTTAGGGTAGGCAGGTGAGTGTTATAGATCAGTTAGGGTAGGCAGGTGAGAATGTTATAGATCAGTTAGGGTAGGCAGGTGAGAATGTTATAGATCAGTTAGGGTAGGCAGGTGAGAATATTATAAGAAGCCACTGTGACTTAGAACATACAGCAGTATCATCATTGACAGTATGATTACAAGAATGAGTTTTAATGCTAAATGCCGATATTTCGAGAAGTCAAAGTGAAACCTGCATATACCTAAAGAAACAGACTTGCATCACTTTCGTCCCTTTATTTGTTGGAAGACCATAAGTACACAAGCTCATCAAATCCCTTTCAAGAAGGGGAATGGGTCAAGCTGGCATTTAGTCTCTCATTAGGCAAACGTTTCTGCCAACTACAACAGAGACTGCTCAATGAAAGTCAAAGTTACAGTCCAGACATGTGACATCATGAGCTTTTAAGCCTAAAGTGTGACCTTGACCTTAAAGGAGACCTTGTCTGAATTGTGACATGTTGTCTCTTTGACACACAGATCTGACACTATGTGTCATTTAGGCAAACAATTCAGCCAATATCATTCAAGATTGCTCTGTGTCTCTGCAAAATATCTGACAACCACTATCTGATAAACACACAAAAACAAAACATCTGTAGGGATGTCAAGTTCACCGCAAGGTGTTTAAAAAACAATAAGCATCAGTACCTTGATACACTACATTAGCTAAAACACATGCAAGACAATAGTTAGGCGAGTGAAGCAGAGAAATAAAGCAAGAACTATCACACAATATTACCTCAATGGCAAATGATCTGAAATAAAAATGTTCCAATTCTTAACAAACTTGAGGATTAAACACAAATCAAGAGACATTTGCTCTATTGTAACCACCAGACACAAGTCCCAAAGAATACGTTCACTGCTTTATGATATTTTTTTCAATAGGAATATGCATGCACAATCCTGTCAAAAACTTGTAAAGTGAAACATTCAAATACAAGAAAAAATGTTCAAGCCCTGAAACAAAACTTCTACTAGATTACATACACATGTATTAAATAAGTCTTAAGGCGATGTATATGATGTCTTTTGGTCAATATCTCTCAAACAAGTTTTCATTGGTTGACCACTTCACAATGCTTCCATATTAAACAATTTAGAAACCGAAAAATACATATAGTGTTGGCTTGAGAGGTCTTGAATGTAAGGATCAAGAAACATTACCTTATCTTTAATGATGTCCCCTATATCATGTAACTGCTGGGCCTGGTCTATAAGGTTCTCTTTCTCCATACAGGTCAACATGTGGTCCCTAAAATGCATGATGCCCCTCAACATTCGGACAATGTCCTTCTGTATGTAGGCCAACTGGTCCCTTTGTTGGTATTCCATTTTCTTCATACTTGCCTCACCCCTAAAATATCAAATTCTGATTTACATATGCAAGTTAATTTTGAAACAAAAAATAAAAGATAAACTTAACAAACTGTAGTCACATTATATTTTGCAAAACTGACAGATTTTCTCTTTTAGATGATTTCGCAAAATCATTAATTTGAGCTGAAACAAATAAACATAATTTTTGGGAATATCTGGAATCTAGATACCATAATTATAGAACTGAAGATTAAAAAAGATGATGAATTCATGAAGACACTCTAAGCTTGAATCATACATATTGAAGCCATATGTAGTCACAATTTAACATCCCAACCTTTTGGTCTCTTTCCGAACATGTGATTTCACTTTCTCCATTTCAATTTCAAAGTCCCGTTTCATTCCAACCATCAATGTCTTGTAGTAGCTAGCATCTTTGTCAGCAGGCAACTGAAATAAACGGGAGAAAGTGACTGATGAAAGAACTTAGAAAGGACACAGTGGAGTCAATCCTGATACAGTGGAATCCCGTTGGCTCAAACTCGTGGGGACTTACAAAATTTGTTCGAGTAAAAGGTTGTTCTAGTCAACCGTGGTTGTGAAATAATTAACATGCGTGCGTAATATGGTACACATATTAAGGAACAGAGGCACAAGGAATGGCCCTGCAGACCACAAGGAATAACTAGGAGAATCAAAGTGGACAGTGAAGGGAGGTGGAGGGGAGAATTAATGGATGGAAAAGATCACAGGACAAGTTAAGACAACTGGCCGCATTAGGCCAAAAATGGGCAGGAAACAATCTGAACACTGTATAAAGTGACAGATTTGCACAGGGGAAAGGGAAATACAAAACACATTCATAACACAAAACACAAACAGAAACAACAATCATATAGCGAATTACAGCCTTGGAACTGTCAGCAAAAAATACTGGGGGTTTAAATCGATTTAACAGCAAGCTACACGGCATAGATATTAAGTTATAAATACATATGACACATAATTATCATTTAATGCATTAATCAATCAGCTGCAAACAAATATATCAATTCAGTTTGTTGTTTGTGCACATTTTTCACAAACGTGTGAATAACACGCGCAGTGTCATAATTGAGCTCATTCGCCAGCATATCCGATTATGAGGTGAGAAAATGTATTGTTCGACCGAAAAGTGCGAATAATAGTGCATTTTATGATCAAGGGACCGAATAATTGGTTTGAGAGTTCGAGGCTGGGCAGTTCGAACCAAACGTAGTCGCACAATATAGATAATATAGGAAATTCAATTGGGACTGCATAATCAGTTTGAGTCAACAAGGGTGTTCGACACAACTGAGTTCTAGCCGACGGGATTCTACTGTAGAAGTATCAGTTCCATCATTGACAATCAGGTCTGGCCTAAACCATAGACAATCAGGTCTGCCTAAACCATAGACAATCAGGTCTGGCCTAAACCATAGGCAATCAGGTCTGGCCTAAACCATAGACAATCAGGTCTGGCCTAAACCATAGACAATCAGGTCTGGCCTAAACCATAGACAATCAGGTCTGGCCTAAACTTCCACCATAAACAATCAGATCTGGCCTAAACTTCCACCATAGACAATCAGGTCTGGCCTAAACTTCCATCATAGACAATCAGGTCTGGCCTAAACTTCCATCATAGACAATCAGGTCTGGCCTAAACCATAGACAATTAGGTCTGGCCTAAACCATAGACAATCAGGTCTGGCCTAAACCATAGACAATCAGGTCTGGACTAAACCATAGACAATCAGGTCTGGACTAAACCATAGACAATCAGGTCTGGCCTAAACCATAGACAATCAGGTCTGGACTAAACCATAGACAATCAGGTCTGGCCTAAACCATAGACAATCAGGTCTGGACTAAACCATAGACAATCAGGTCTGGCCTAAACCATAGACAATCAGGTCTGGCCTAAACTTCAGAAAGGTTTTCAAAGGAGAATATTATCAAGTCAGACATTTCATGTTTTGTACAATGAAAATTACAAATTGCGCAACAAAGCAGTCTGGCTATTGGCAGTTGAACTAGTATGTCTATTTCTATTTAGGACACAAGCTCATGTAATAAGCTATGTCTTCTATAAATCAAAATACAAAAACTTCAAAATTTGGGATTGTGATAGATCTCCATGAACAACTTGACACAGTTGCATTATCAATTCATGAAGATTTTTTTCAGATGCATCCTTGATATCTGTAGGGTAGTAACAACAGTCATAATTCAATCTCAGATTGAAATTTTGTAAATTCTAGTAAACCCAAGAATAAGATAGGATTAGCCCGACAGACCTGTTCGAGGAGGAAAAAATACAATATGCGATCCCTTACCTCAGGAGGTGGTGGGACCTCGGGTGGTGGCGGCAATGTGGGGACAACTGGGGCTGGTGGTGCAAGTTCAAGGGCTTCTAATTCAACAACTTTTTCTTCTAACAAATTAGTTTTCTGCTGTTCCAACACTAAGTCTTCTTTGACTTCATTCAGCTCTGACACTAAGGCTTCAGTCTCAACCTACAAAATAAATACATAAAACTGAAACACACTTAAAACAATATAGAAAAAATATGATGAGTTCTTGTTAAAACTTATTTATTTGTATTGACTGTGAAACAAATTATAACAACTCAAATTAATCACTCTTGATCATGCGTTTCTAACTAGGGCCCAGTAGGCTTATAACGGACTCACACTCAAATCTCAAATCACACAATTTACTCTCAATTTGAAAGTGGAAAATGCATGAAATGTCAAATGAGTGCTGAATATTCCTCTTGGTCCATTGGGTTTGTGTGCCACACTCCACACTCAAGACTTACTTGTGTGCCACACTCCACACTCAAGACTTACTTGTGTGCCACACTCCACACTCAAGACTTACTTGTGTGCCACACTCCACACTCAAGACTTACTTGTGTGCCACACTCCACACTCAAGACTTACTTGTGTGCCACACTCCACACTCAAGACTTACTTGTGTGCCACACTCCACACTCAAGACTTACTTGTGTGCCACACTCCACACTCAAGACTTACTTGTGTGCCACACTCCACACTCAAGACTTACTTGTGTGCCACACTCCACACTCAAGACTTACTTGTGTGCCACACTCCACACTCAAGACTTACTTGTGTGCCACACTCCACACTCAAGACTTACTTGTGTGCCACACTCCACACTCAAGACTTACTTGTGTGCCACACTCCACACTCAAGACTTACTTGTGTGCCACACTCCACACTCAAGACTTACTTGTGTGCCACACTCCACACTCAAGACTTACTTGTGTGCCACACTCCACACTCAAGACTTACTTGTGTGCCACACTCCACACTCAAGACTTACTTGTGTGCCACACTCCACACTCAAGACTTACTAACTACTCCCAGATCTCAAGTTACACTCAATTCTCTAGGAAAATGGGCACAAAAATAATTCAGTCACAATCCGATTTATTAGAGTAAATTTTGTGATTTGAGATTTGAGTGATTACATACAAATGTTGTTATTTCTAAATAGGAAAACACACTCCTCTCCCTGGAGTCAAACCTCCACATTCCCTTGCACACAGTGGAGCAGTAGATAGTATACACTGTAATATTACAACTCCTCTCCCTGGAGTCAAACCTCCATATTCCCTTGCACATAGTGGAGCTGTAGATAGTATACACTGTAATATTACAACTCCTCTCCCTGGAGTCAAACATCCATATTCTCTTGCACATAGTGGAGCTGTAGATAGTATACACTGTAATATTACAACTCCTCTCCCTGGAGTCAAACCTCCATATTCCCTTGCACATAGTGGAGCTGTAGATAGTATACACTGTAATATTACAACTCCTCTCCCTGGAGTCAAACCTCCACATTCCCTTGCACATAGTGGAGCTGTAGATAGTATACACTGTAATATTACAACTCTTCTCCCTGGAGTCAAACCTCCGTATTTCCTTGCACATAGTGGAGCTGTAGATAGTATACACTGTAATATTACAACTCATCTCCCTGGAGTCAAACCTCCGTATTCCCTTGCACACAGTGGAGCTGTAGATAGTATACACTGTAATATTACAACTCCTCTCCCTGGAGTCAAACCTCCATATTCCCTTGCACACAGTGGAGCTGTAGATAGTATACACTGTAATATTACAACTCTTCTCCCTGGAGTCAAACCTCCATATTCCCTTGCACACAGTGGAGCTGTAGATAGTATACACTGTAATATTACAACTCCTCTCCCTGGAGTCAAACCTCCATATTCCCTTGCACATAGTGGAGCTGTAGATAGTATACACTGTAATATTACAACTCCTCTCCCTGGAGTCAAACCTCCATATTCCCTAGCACATAGTGGAGCTGTAGATAGTATACACTGTAATATTACAACTCCTCTCCCTGGAGTCAAACCTCCATATTCCCTAGCACATAGTGGAGCTGTAGATAGTATACACTGTAATATTACAACTCCTCTCCCTGGAGTCAAACCTCCATATTCCCTTGCACACAGTGGAGCTGTAGATAGTATACACTGTAATATTACAACTCCTCTCCCTGGAGTCAAACCTCCATATTTCCTTGCACATAGTGGAGCTGTAGATATTATACACTGTAATATTACAAGACTCTTACCTTGGCATTGGCCAGTTCAGTCTCCATGTCCTTCAGCCTAAGTTCTGTTGCAGAATCAACAACCTTTACATAGATCTTTTCTGAAAAAAGGATTATTCTGACTGTAATATTTATCAATAAACACCCACAATTAGCTTTAAGTTTTGGTATAACTGCCTTTATCATAAGGGTTGAAAATTCAGTTAAAGTGACAACATCAATCAAATAATACAGATTCAGAAACAGGACTGACGAAATCGTCAAAAAGTAAATATATTGACCTGTTTGTACTTCAGATTAAGTACAATAAATCCTGAAAGATTAGGGCACTCACCAGCTTTACTTAGCTAAAGTGGAGGCAGAATTAACATCTCCTTAGGACCTTTGCCTGTCCAGGTGGGACACAATAAGGACATTTGCCTGTCCAGGTGGAGGCAAATAAGGACCTTTGCCTGTCCAGGTGGGACAAAATAAGGACCTTTGCCTGTCCAGGTGGGACAAAATAAGGACCTTTGCCTGTCCAGGTGGGACAAAATAAGGACCTTTGCCTGTCCAGGTTGAGGTAGAATGAGGACATTTAACTGTCCAGGTGGGGCAAAGTAATGACCTTCACCTTCAAGTGGAGGTAGTATAAGGTCCTTTACCTGATTCAAATGCGGGCAGAATTTACACCTCTACCAGATTCAGGTGCAGGCAGATTAAACACCTTCATTTGGTTCAGGTGAGGCACCTTTACCTGTTTAAGACAGGGATGGACTTAACTTAACCTTTAGAAAGGAGGGGAGTACATTCATACCTGGTTCAGGGGGTGGAGGGGTTGGAGGTGGGGTTGGCATTTTCTTCTTTTCCTGTAACTCATTCTGTAGAAACTTGACCTTGGAATTAAGTTCAGATATCTTCTGATGCAGTTCTTTGTTCTTCTCCGTCATGTTGTCCTGAAATTGAGTAACAGTTTCAAAATGTGCAGCATAACTACAAGTATTCTATGGTAAATATTCCATAAATTCATTTGCAAACCAGTATTCTAGTGACATTTCTTATATAAAGACGGAAATGGATATATCACTTCATAATACAATCAGAACAGATAAAATACGTATTCACTTAAAAATCTTTTTCACTCAACAAGGGAACCCCACTAAATGAATCAAGGTTGAATAATTCCTTGTTTTACATCCTATGTTCAAAAAGGGATTTACAGCAAACATACTACCATTAGCATATTTAGACCAGAATGTTTTTTAAATGCGTTGTTTGTAAGTAAGTTAAAACAGAGAGAATACGTAACTACGGGGAACGCCACATACACAAGACAATACCTCCCCACGCAGACCTCAGGAAAAACAACAATCCACAAAACATAATGCACTTAAGGAGGTCAAACGGTACACATATTAAGGAACAGAGGCACAAGGAATGGCCCAACAGACCATAAGGAATAATTAAGAGAATCAAAGTGGACAGTAAAAGGAGGGGGAGGGGGGAATTAATGGATGGAAAAGCTCACAGGACAATTCAAGACAACTGGCCACAATAGGCCAAAATTGGGCAGGAAACACTCTGAACACTGTATAAAGTGACATAATTGCATAGGGGAAAGGGAAACATGAAACATTCATAACACAAACAGAAACAACAATCATATAGCGAATTACAGCCTTGGAACTGTCAGTAAAAAATACTGGGGGTTTAAATCGATTTAACAGCTAGCTAACCTCACACCTTATCGCTATATGGTCATTGATTTCCAACATATATACATAAATTGACTAAGTAGGCAGTAACTAATCATTAAAATAAACCAACCATCACGTACATATCAACAGACATACAGTAACTAATCGAGCACGGAGGAACAAGCAGCCTTATACTGACCTTGTTCCCCGTAACTAAAATAGTAACATCAGAATAGAAGTAACCTTAAAATGTCAAATTAAAGTGCAATATAAAATAAAGTCAACTTGATAATGTGTTTACTAATAAAAATTCTTAGATATTATTGATAGGGAAATGGAATTTATAACTAAAAGAAATATGTCTAATAAGAAAATAAAACACAAAAACACGACTGCACCCAACGAATATTAAGAAAAGTTTACTTGGTATTGTCAAATGACGTCATAAAATGTAAATCGCATTGTAGATAGAAAAGTTTTCTTGGTATGGTGACATCATACAATTTTAATGACGTTATAAATGATAGAGTATACACTGCGTAAGGAGACGTTATTTATACAAGACTGTGCCACATTGTCAAATTGGTCGTCAACCTGCATTTGATCTGCATTTGATCGACAGTATTAATTCATACTTGACAATTACAAATGTAGCTAACTGAGCTAGACTTACTGTTATACTAGACGTACTGAGTGTCCAACCAGTGTAAACTTGTTCTATTGCAAGCAACACATAACATCCATACAACACATGTATTAGAGGAAGAGGACATATATATTCCACCAAAGTAAAACTGGTAGCTCTGCACTCTACCAACTTAGATCACTTAACAGTGAAAATTATCATTTATTTCAAATTATTTATTAACTTGCATACAATTCTCACTACTCACCAAGGACAATTTAGCAGAGCTCATGTCTTGTGTTAACTTTACCATTCTCTTTCTTTGCTCTTCAATCTCCTTATGTAATTTATCACTCTGCACTTTTGCTGAATGAAGTTTCTGAAAAGATGTGTGCATCAAGTTTATGGCATCAATATGGAGATTAAGTCAAACTGTCTGGTATAAAGCCAGTAAGAGAGGAAACAAAGAAGGCTCCTACGAATGTGAAGGAATATAAAAGGGTTTTGATTAATGCTGGATGACAGTATTCAAAATCTAATATAGAATGGTGGTAACTACTGTTACTGTGTTTCCAACTTGTATGTTCATAGTCTAAAGTAAGTAACTGTTTTACTAGGTGCACCCATTGCCATGGGCTTTATGCTACAACTAAAGAATAATGTTTTCTGTGCAACAATCTATAAAGACATCATAAAATGAGAGCTTTGAAAAAAAATGTAATTGAATAATAAGAATTAATATTTAAATCAAGACCATCAGCTACAACATCAACAACAACATAAGTAGAAACAATAATAGCAGCAAACACAACAACAATAATGACACCAACAACTGTAGAAGTAGCAACAACAACAGCAGCAAACACAACAACAATAATGACACCAACAACTGTAGAAGTAGCAACAACAACAGCAGCAAACACAACAACAATAATGACACCAACAACTGTAGAAGTAGCAACAACAACAGCAGCAACAATTATAACAAATACTCACGCCTTGTAATTCAGTGCACTGTTTCTTTTTGTCATCTAAATCCTTGTACCTTTTGTCACAAGCCAACAAAATATAATCAAACTGTTTCTGACACAGGCGTAAAGCTGAAAAGGTAAATATAATCACCTTAAGCAGGAACCAAAAAGTTTATCATACTTAGAAATTGGTAAACAAATAAAGTCCCCCCCCCCCCCCCTCAGACAAATTCCCATTTTTTTCGAAACAGGCAAAATATGGAATTTGTGAGGACATTTTCATCCTATACTTTTGGGAATTACTTATCGTCTCATACAAACAAGTAACAAAAAAGATCAATATGGCACGGAGGGATACACTCCATAGTCAGCATCACATTATTCTTTTATAAAGGACCGATTTACATAATTATTCTCTTCTTCATTCTTTACAAACTGGCCCAGTTAGCTCAGTCAGTAGAGTGCTCAACGGCTAATCTAGAGTTTATGGGTTTGAACCCCGAGCATCTGTATGTTCTCCTGTGACAATTTAACAGAAGATAATGCATCTAAAGTCATTTTTCCTCCACATGTGAACTCTTGATTATGTGGAGTAGTGGACAGTTGTTTATGGAGGAGCAGGGTAAGCCGCGGCCGTGGTCCAGTGGTTAGTGCGCTGGACTTGTAACCCGGCGATCCGGGTTCGATTCCCGGTCGCGGCAGGTTATACCCTTCCATGAAAATTTGACAAAAATGTCGATTTTCCTCCACATGTGGAGAATTTGACGGCTCCTTGTGAAAGGGTAAGTTAGTACTGGTTAGATTTCAGTCCAGGAAAAACTGGTTAGGTGAACCGGCCGCCATATATAACTGAAATATCGTTGAGAAACGGCGTTAAACCCGATGAAACAGAAACGGAGGAGCAGGGTAGTACCGGCTGATAACCAAGGAGCACTGGTAAGGTCAACTAAATGCCATATAACTCACATACTGTTGAGAAATACCATATAACTCAAATACTGTTGAGAAATGCCATATAACTCAAATACTGATGAGAAATGCCATACAACTCAAACACTGTTGAGAATTGCCATATAACTCAAATACTGTTGAGAAATGCCATATAACTCAAATACTGATGAGAAATGCCATATAACTCAAATACTGTTGAGAAATGCCATATAACTCAAATACTGTTGAGAAATGCCATATAACTCAAATACTGTTGAGAAATGCCATATAACTCAAATACTGTTGAGAAATGCCATATAACTCAAATACTGTTGAGAAATGCCATACAACTCAAATACTGTTGAGAAATGCCATATAACTCAAATACTGATGAGAAATGCCATATAACTCAAATACTGTTGAGAAATGCCATATAACTCAAATACTGATGAGAAATGCCATATAACTCAAATACTGTTGAGAAATACCATACAACTCAAATACTGATGAGAAATGCCATATAACTCAAATACTGTTGAGAAATGCCATATAACTCAAATACTGTTGAGAAATGCCATATAACTCACATACTGTTGAGAAATGCCATATAACTCAAATACTGTTGAGAAATGCCATATAACTCAAATACTGTTGAGAAATGCCATATAACTCAAATACTGTTGAGAAATGCCATACAACTCAAATACTGTTGAGAAATGCCATATAACTCAAATACTGATGAGAAATGCCATATAACTCAAATACTGTTGAGAAATGCCATAAAACTCAAATACTGTTGAGAAATGCCATATAACTCACATACTGTTGAGAAATGCCATATAACTCAAATATTGTTGAGAAACGCCATATAACTCAAATACTGTTGAGAAATGCCATATAACTCAAATACTGTTGAGAAATGCAATATAACTCAAATACTGATGAGAAATGCCATACAACTCAAATACTGATGAGAAATGCCATATAACTCAAATACTGTTGAGAAATGCCATATAACCCAAATACTGTTGAGAAATGCCATATAACTCAAATACTGTTGAGAAATGCCATATAACTCAAATACTGTTGAGAAATGCCATATAACTCAAATACTGATGAGAAATGCCATATAACTCAAATACTGTTGAGAAATGCCATATAACTCAAATACTGTTGAGAAATGCCATATAACTCACATACTGTTGAGAAATGCCATATAACTCAAATACTGTTGAGAAATGCCATATAACTCAAATACTGTTGAGAAATGCCATATAACTCAAATACTGTTGAGAAATGCCATATAACTCACATACTGTTGAGAAATGCCATATAACTCAAATACTGTTGAGAAATGCCATATAACTCAAATACTGTTGAGAAATGCCATATAACTCAAATACTGTTGAGAAATGCCATACATATGTATAACTAAAACAAACACAATCATTGATTTTAATTTCGAAATAATGTAACATGCATTGAAAATATGGCATGTCATTGGAGCTCAGACATTGTAGGAAAGATTATCTATCATTATGCAGGAACCATATAATCTCAATACAGAAACCCTTCCTAGAGCAACAACCTCTCTTCGATGTTAAATTTTTCCCCTTAGTAAAAACTCACTATCTATTTAAACTCTCTAGAGCAACAACCTCTCAAGAACTCTAGAAACAAAATGTTTAGTCTCTAAAAGGGTGTTCTCTGGAGATGTTGCATCATACACAGCACACTGAAACATTGAGGGCGTTCTCTGGAGATGTTGCATCATACACAGCACACTGAAACATTGAGGGCGTTCTTTGGAGATGTTGCATCATACACAGCACACTGAAACATTGAGGGCGTTCTCTGGAGATGTTGCATCATACACACCGCACTGAAACATTGAGGGTGTTCTCTGGAGATGTTGCATCATACACAGCACACTGAAACATTGAGGGCGTTCTCTGGAGATGTTGCATCATACACAGCACACTGAAACATTGAGGGTGTTCTCTGGAGATGTTGCATCATACACAGCACACTGAAACATTGAGGGTGTTCTCTGGAGATGTTGCATCATACACAGCACACTGAAACATTGAGTGTGTTCTCTGGAGATGTTGCATCATACACAGCACACTGAAACATTGAGGGTGTTCTCTGGAGATGTTGCATCATACATAGCACACTGAAACATTGGACATTTCTGATAATTACTGCTGAAAAGCTAGAAAATCTTTCACACTGGCTTACCATTTTTAAACATGAGATTTTTTATTATTTTCTGACTATCTTCAAACACGGAGATGATGGTTTTACCGGCATTTTCCCATTTTATTGGATCTGACAGAAGTGTCTTATCTGAAAATAAAATCATGTGTACAAGAAAACTTTCAAAACCTGAGTCATTCTGGGGGAAGCCCTTCATCCCTACTATATATAGTCCTTCTATATGTGAATTCTTTACATGTCATAAATATAATAATAACAAATTAACAATTATATAAAAATAATGATCAATCATGTGCTAAGTTTTTAAATATTTTGGTTGATGATATTTTGTAACAGTTCTTTTTAAACAGATTTAAATTTGTTATATTTCTAACCTCTGGCAAATATGGTATCAAATATACAAACCCTGGAAGATAAAAGTTTGTTGAAGAGACATATTCTGTGTTAGTGTTACGAGGATGACCTATTCACAGTTACCATACTTACCATCATATACAATAATTCTTTCCTTCTTTGTTTTCTTAGCCATTTGAGCACGCCTCCTGCAACATAAAATGTATGTTTGTCATGCATTCAAAAATATAATGGCAGACAACACAGTACATTAAGGAAACAGCACCGCTACTTTTTCCTACATAGCGCTAGGCAGAAGTCTTCCCTATCTTCCCTACATTTAAAAAATGCGCCTCAGTAAATTAACCAATACCATCACTAATATCAGGAGACAAAGACTGTTTGAATAAAATGACGCTTACCCCTATAACACCATGTCATTTTAAAACTCTAATTTTATTAATGGAAATATCACCAAAACGAAGTCAGTATCTAATACATACAAGATCCTTAGATAATTGATTTAACAATATGATGAGAAATAATAATGAAGGCAGAGTACCCTGTATTTTGTAAAGGGAAGACCATGACCACTGCACAAAACAATGTCCCCAGTAACCAAGGTAACCACATTATGTCAGTCAAGTATCATCAATCAATGTTTTTCTACTTAAACAACATCAGTAAAAGTCTTAATTAATAATAAGAATTCATTTAAATGAGTACTCTTCAAACAAATGTAGGAAAGTAATTACTTACTCTTCAATGATTTTACTGGTTTCATTCAGGAGTAGTCTACCTTTCTCAACCACATTATAACCAGTGGTTATGAATGCTTTCAAAGACGAACTGAAATAAAGTCACCAAAACAATACAAAGATTAACCTTTACCACTGATCAATTGGACAATGTAAGTTCAAAATTTAGTTTGTTTCATAAAAAAAAATTGAAGATGCATGTATAAAGAAATCTGGAATTAACAAAAAATGTGTTTAATCCAGAAATACCAACAAAGCTTTATTTCAGGACCATTTAAGTTCAGTGACACATTAAGTTGTGACTTTGTTGTCAATGCCATCTGAGCAAGCCCCTAACTGCATATTGTTGTCTGTACTGCAGGATTAGAGGGGAATACTCGTTTGCACAGGCACTCAGAGTCTATGGAAGACTACTTTCCACTAGCATTGTATTAACTTAGTACTGTTGTACATATTTCTATTACTACATATATTATTATGGGACAAGACAGAATTTAAGGTAATGAATCCACACAAATGCCACATACCACAATGTTTGGTGAATCTCTTGTGTAGCTTTAGCCATTTCTGTCATTTCTTCTGGTGTACAAACAACAGCTGGCTGAAAGAAGGATACAATGTATGTATACATGTATACAACAGTGACAGCGTGTCAACATCTAGTAAATGGTAATATGCCACATGGTCAGTAACTGGTTACTGTGGTCAGTGTATTACTGCGGTCAGTATACATGAGTCTTACAATTTCAAGGGTATAATCAAACAAAACTAATCCACTTCGAAAGTATTGAAACTAAGTTTTTGTGAAGAAGTTGTTACACCAGTTTTGCACTATTATTTAAAATGACTTTTTTGATTATCAATTAATCGAAGTTTTTCTCATAAAATCACAAGTTTATATCAGACAGTTAAGTCTATCATTACACCACATTCTAGTATGTTATAAATCTGACTACCAACTAGCGATATTGAATTGTCTTCAATCTTCTGTCAATCAAAATAAGGCCATAAATAATTAATTGCTATACAATAATTACATCATACATCACTATCTCTACCATTCCCCTTATTCTTCAAGCCTCCATGAAGTTTTAAAACTCAAACGGATTCAGTTTCAAACAGAAGGCAGTTATTGTCTGAAAATCAATACAATGGCTGCCATTGTTAAATTCATCTCTTCATTCATATTATGTGCTAAAACAAACAGATGTCAGTAATTATACTATCTAGTACCAGTACATGAATCTTTGCATTCATGATTGTCACATGATGATTGATATTTAAATAAAACAACTGTTTCACCTTGAAAACAAAGTCTTTAATTTATTGTGTCAAATCTATTTTCCCATTCTAAATCACCCGGATTTCTCAGTAATATTATTATTTGATGGCAGAGGTATCTGAGGTGCATTTGTTTTAGAAGTAGGGGAAGAAAGCAAGAAAAGTTAGCCGAGGTAGAAAAGGAGCTGTCTAAAAACATTTGAAACACTTGGCTAGCTACAAAATGGCATCCACTAGACCAGACGACATTGTTCTGCATGGACACCATTTTGTTACGCAAACCTAGCATTGTCTGATTACACTACCTATCTAAAGATAGAAACTACCTTCCCTACGCTTAAGAAATGGCATCGCTACTTTCACTATGTAGCGTTAGGTAGATTTCTACTTTTCTAACCTCTAAAATACGCACCTCTGTTCTTAATAAAGGGAGACCACTGCACAGGAGAAAGCATTGTTCTAAACCACAGCAATTCTAATGTGATCAAGGTAAACATGAATTTATTACTCACCAAGTCATGGTTATCCCCAAACCAGAACATCACTTCTGTCAAGTATTGCTTACGGACTACAGCCTTCTCTTCAAAAGATTCAATTTTGTCTAGTATGTACATTCTCTCCTCCATCTGAAGAGCATCAAACAACCAATTGCAAACACTGCCTCCAATTGAAGAGTATCACATAGAAATCACAAAAAAGTCCCTCCATTAAAAGAGTATCACATAGAAATCACAAAAAAGTCCCTCCATTAAAAGAGTATCACATAGAAATCACAAAAAAGTCCCTCCATTAAAAGAGTATCACATAGAAATCACAAAAAAGTCCCTCCATTAAAAGAGTATCACATAGAAATCACAAAAAAGTCCCTCCATTAAAAGAGTATCACATAGAAATCACAAAAAAGTCCCTCCATTAAAAGAGTATCACATAGAAATCACAAAAAAGTCCCTCCATTAAAAGAGTATCAAACAAATATTATTGGTAGAAAACTGTTTTAAGTCTCAAGGTCACTATACCATTGACCTTTGATCTAAAGACTTTGTACACAGTAAGGTTGTCGACTGATCTACATACCACTGGCAATCAACCTATGAGGTAAGACCAATTTAGGCCTAAGCCTTCTCCATTACTGATTGGAAACCAAATGGACAACCAACTGATACTAACAAACTAACAACAATTGAATGCTTCAAAGGGGTGCATAAAATGTGCATTTGTGAAATTTCAGAAACAGGCAAGCCTTTTAGAAAAGTAGATATTGAAAAAGTTACCTTTTTACGTTCACCACTTGTATCAAAGAAATGAATTGGTGATGATTTTAATGGTTCTTTTTCACTATCACTGTCGCTGTCACTTTCCATGCCAAGTTCCTCTAAGTTCTGTAAAAATGTTTACAAAAAGTGTTCTCATTGTTAAAAGTATCAAAAACAGACCTCAGTATTGCATCGAATAAATGAGTCCATCCATTTCCAGAAATAAATCACAGTCTCTACAAGGAAAGGGGTAAAATATTGGGACAAAGTTCGCATTTTAAAAAACACTTAAATTTTGACTTTGTGGTTTGACTTGTACATGTTTTTTTCATCGCTCTAAATATGAAATAGCCAATCTGTATTGTATTCTTGACCCCTTTCCAAATGCCATACTGACACATAATTCATTGTTAGTGATGAAAACCTAAATTTATATCATATAGTCATATATTTTTTATAAGTAGTGTAAATTTAGACATAAATCAGCAGCCTCAAGTTGTTTCAATTCGTGCTTACCCTATTTATACGTTTTTTGATGGCAGCTAATTCTCCCCGGACGTGTTCTTGATGTCGATGTTTCTGCTGTTGTTCAACTGATGATAAAATGTTCATAGTCTCAAACTCATACGTAGAACTGTAAGAAGAACACATTGAAATAATCGTCAATAGATTACTGACCATACGCTATTGGTTATAACCAGCTCGTTGCTCCTGATTTTTTCCATAAAAAATCAAAATATGTTAAATAAGTTCAAAATTGTCTGCTTGCTGTCTGCTCTTTCCCGAAAGCATGTGCTGTTAACGAATCGTGATCGGTGAAATTTCTTTAATTGAATATACACAGCCATAAGTCTACTGAGATATATGTCCCATTATGATAACCATCAATATTTACACAAATGTGACCTTTTAATGTTTTTCAACACATTCCATAAACATCAACATAATTTGACCTTGGATTGTGCTGAATAGATGTAGAGTCGTCTAGACATGTATTGTCTGTACTAAAGATGATTTTACGGGGTCTATTAAAAAGGATTACATACGAAACAACGTGAGTGTTTACACATTTCAACCAAGTGTTTAATTATGCGATGTGTTTTGTCTGACATTTTCATTCTTTCAGTGAGAATAAAGAAAATTAAATACAAAGTAAAAAAAAAAGCGGGCGACTCGGCATAAAATAACACCTCGCACATGTCTTCTCGGGACATCGTAATGTAAAAACTCGGCGACATCAAGGAACTTAAGTTGCTTAGCAACGACGTTACATGAGCTTGGTTCTTGTTGAAATTATGATCGTTATGCTGTGTAATTCATGTACATTTAAGACCCCACTCAAGTGGACACATATATGCAACGATTTTACGTTGTTTTATAACTGTGTCGTCGAGTAATTACCTGGTCGCATTTATCACGCCTAATTGTTTATTCAATTGTTTAAAGGACAATGCGCGAATGCAGTTTTGAATCAGGTGTGAAATGCCCTATGGGATTAAGTGCATGAGGTCGTTTAATGGATTATTTAACTATCTTTTTTACCTGTCGGGACTGGTTTAATGCGGTCGATGGTCGCGTTAGAGAAAAGTCGCTTAATAGATACTATTTATATAGTAAAAACGCTCTGGGGGAATTTAAGTGGTCGCTTACAGCAAATGGTCGCATAAGACACGTGGTCGCATCAGCAAGATTGACTGTATTGTCAGTACTAAAGATGTCTGTACAAGAGAAGTTCGTCATTGTTTTCTTCCTCAAGCATTGTATATTTTCTGTATAATTAGTGGCTTGTTCACACATATATTTACCTAGTACTGTTTGATTATTTAAACTGTCATAGGTGGAAATGAACAAAATATATTTACTATTTTGCTAAATCAAAGATAAATATATAAATATAGCTTAAAGTTGTGCACTAAACATCTACTTGAAGCATGTGCGACAGTAATAATTGGTTACAATAACAGTGTCATGTATAACACATTGTAACATGGAACACACAACAAAAACATTGCCATATTGTGTAGGAACAGTTATAAGGAAATGTCAATAAATAAAGATTAACAATCACATATGCCTTAATTGTGTTTTGAGACTTTGATGACGTACTATACTCACGAAACAAGAACTGCTAAATACACCCACTTTCTCCTAAATATTACTGTGACCAATTAGAACAAAGCTACTCATTTGAGTGATTGCTATGATAGGCATGTTTTTAATTTGAAGCATGAAATTGATTACTGCTTTCACAGTTTGCAAAAGTTTGACACAGCTGTAATCACTTTCATGTATGATCAGACGGTGGTCAACTCTTTGAACTTGATGTGATCATGCCAGTTAACCACATTAGTTGTTGCTGTTTTTCACATGTGTAGACTTAAAGGGCATGTACATTTATGTGCAGTTCACCGCCAGAATGTCACATTTCCGAATTGTAGCGTAATTTTAAATAATTTATTAATTTTGTATTTAAATTATTCAGAATTATAATGCTTAAAACAAGTTTTATATATTTTCATCTACCTCAGTGTTTTTCTTAAAACCAATACAAAATGTATGAATATGCTTATGAATATTGGGTGGGTGGGGTAAGTTGGTATAGTTAATATGTCATAAGATTTATAACGCTGTCGGATTCTGACATAGCATTATCAGATGCAGGCGTCGATGATCTAGACTATTGAAAACTCATTTGTACACAATTCGGCCCCTTCTCCCCCCAAAAAATCATCAGATTTACATCGATCTAAAAAAAGACCCTGGAGCCTCTTGATCTGGAACTTTAGAACCCCAGATATCAATTTTGGTTATCTATAATTATTTGATTGTCTGCCGCTCCCCAACCAAGCAGACAAAATTGGCCCCAACTAAATTGCTTTTGGGCTCTTTCCTGCTGGATGTATTTTCATGTAATTTCTGCTGTTTATATCAAGTGCGTACAGAAGAAAATCTCATCATATCAACCCATCCCAAATATTGTGAGTCAGGGAGCCGAAAAAAAATAATTGAAGAAAATCATTTTACTACCCATAACAAATAATAAAAATTTCATTTCTATTTTAAGTAGCGGTGACCTTGACCTTTGTCGGAACAAACCCAAAAGCAATCCCAAGTGAGCTCTTCATATGTTCTTACTATACACCAAGTTTGTTTACAATATGATCAACAGAACTCAAGTTAATGGTGGGAAAACCCCAGATTGACGCCTGCCCGTCCGCCCACCCGCCCAACGACACTCACCATTCTAATAACTTGGTTTTCTTTGAAAACCTGGTTAAAAATCTTACCGATCACAAACAACGTAAGTCGCTTAGCACCAACGTTTGTTGTAATTTAATGGTTGTTGAAAAACAATAATTAATACATATTGGTATTATCTAATAAAATATGGGGTAATGTAAAGACAAAGAACTTCAGACTACCAGTTTCAAAATTCAGACAAGTCTATTTTACAAGTGTCACTAGTCCAGGACAAGTGACTTTCATAAAAAATTCTCGAGCCCTGTTTAGGTAGTCTTAAAGTGAGGTTTCACTGTAGAAAGATGCATAATTTTGCCTACCGCTCATGTTCTGGTTCTGTAACCATTGGTTGTAACTTTGCCACCTCAATAACTTTTGAAAAATCCATCTTCATTTGTTCTCCAAAGTCCACAAAAGGCCATTTCTCATTTCCTGGCAATGAAAATTTACCAAGATAATGTACATGTATGTGAATGTAAAATTTACCAAGATAGTGTACATGTACATGTATGTGAATCTCAAATTTACCAAGATAATGTACATGTGAATCTAAAACCTACCAAGATAATGTACATGTGAATCTAGAATTTACCAAGATAATGTACATGTATGTGAATGTAAAATTTACCAAGATAATGTACATGTACATGTATGTGAATGTAAAATTTACCAAGATAATGTACATGTGAATCTAAAATTTACCAAGATAATGTACATGTATGTGAATCTAAAACCTACCAAGATAATGTACATGTATGTGAATCTAAAACCTACCAAGATAATGTACATGTATGTGAATCTAAAACCTACCAAGATAATGTACATGTATGTGAATCTAAACCTGCTTGTCCACAATGGACATCAGAAGCCCAAAAGGTTTTGGTGCAGTTCTTTAAAACAATGACGTACTTAACTTGTTCAAATTTATTCTAAAAAATAATCATAGTCTGTTTAGCTGCCTATGATTTGTGCAGTTTTATAAGGGACTTAATCCATTCATTCTCTGTCATTTACTCACAGATTGACCTCAATATGGAGCATTTACTCACAGATTGACCTCAATATGGAGCATTTACTCACAGATTGACCTCAATATGGAGCATTTACTCACATATTGACCTCAATATGGAGCATTTACTCACAGATTGACCTCAATATGGAGCATTTACTCACAGATTGACCTCAATATGGAGCATTTACTCACAGATTGACCTCAATATGGAGCATTTACTCACAGATTGACCTCAATATGGAGCATTTACTCACATATTGACCTCAATATGGAGCATTTACTCACAGATTGACCTCAATATGGAGCATTTACTCACAGATTGACCTCAATATGGAGCATTTACTCACAGATTGACCTCAATATGGAGCATTTACTCACAGATTGACCTCAATATGGAGCATTTACTCACAGATTGACCTCAATATGGAGCATTTACTCACAGATTGACCTCAATTTGGAGCATTTACTTACAGATTGACCTCAATATGGAGCATTTACTCAATTATTTGGACGAAATTCATGCAAAATAGGTTTGAATGAAATTAGTGTTCAGGACATCAGACAAGCGGCTTAAATTCGCAGATTACAGTAATAAAAGCGGGTAATTTCACTGAATAAATGCCGTTATGTACGTAACATTACAGAAGCAAGCAAAAAGTCCTAACTAAAATAAATCTTTTTCTCAATGTAGTATAAAGGAAGATTTACAGCTCTGGTCATTTAGTGGGCATCAGAGATGGAGTCTACATGTAGCAGTTATACTGTCGATACAATGTATACACAATGTCTATTGGCCATTATTTTTCAAAACATGTTTTCATTGGCTAACCACCTCATTTTTGTTTATAACATAAAGTGCTGTTAGATTGACCGCTAACAGGTGCATGAACTTTCAGGACCGATCCATGTCACTTTAGGTAAGGAAATGCTCTCGTGCGTAAAGCTATAACTGCTATTTTGTTTACTTTTCTATCAAAACACAAGCACAGCCTTTTCTCTGTCAAGCTTACAGACAAACACGAACATTTCTAGACACCTATTTTGAAATGTAATGGTCCAGGTAATATATTCATACGTTCGCGGTTAATAAAATCGCACTATATCTCAAGTATAAACAGAGGATAGTGCTGCCACACCGAGATACTATACCAAAACCTAGTGACATCATATATCACACCCAATGTGCCTCCCAGATTGTGTCACAAATGTGTCACATTTATCTGACTAAATCCTAGTACTACAACTTATAATGCTAAATATAGTCAATGGAGCTACTAACTGGTATCATTTTGAACAGTTTTGATATTTTGTGGTACGAACTTCACTGTGTCCCTTAGCATCCAAGACAAACACTTTACTTATGAGCCACCAGCAAGATCAACTGAACATACAACAGCCACAATGTTACAAAATGGACAAATAATCAAAGAAGCTAATAAAAATCCTTCCAAGTTTTGATTCAATTCAAAATACAGATTTTTATTACCTTTGTAATTTTTACCTCCCTTGAATTGACTTATCAAGGCTGGAATATTTCCTGGAACGTTTTTTCCATATGGACTACTTTTTCCGGAATGACTTATCTTTCCGCCTGGACTAATCTGTCCGCCTGGACTAATCTTTCCGTCTGGACTATTCTTTCCGCCTGGACTATTCTTTCCACTGCCTGCTATGGGAGGGAAGCCAGTTTGCAAGTTAGTCAATGACTGCTTAGCACCATAGCTGTTCTTTAATGGTTTGAGATGTTTGTGATCACTCCTTGTGGAAACTTTGGGTTCATTTTCAATAGTTTTGGCCTTGGCTCTGAATGCATTATTTTGTATCTTTGGTACAACTTTCTGGAGTTTGATGTTCTTTGGCACCCTTGGGGACATAAACGACCGGGACATAACATCATTCTCTTCAAAATGAACTGACTTTCTCTTTTTCTTTTTCTTTTTCTCAAACCCTCCCTCTGAAAATGAATATAAAATAATTTAGTGCCATCATTTTCAGACATGCCACCATTTAAAGCAATTTTGAATCAGCTCAATTCAAATAAATATTGGTTAATTGTCTGAAATATATATAACATGAATGACATTAGCTTTTTACAGCTTTTGTCAGGCATAATATAAGCCTCCCTATAAACGCATAGGGCATTAAGGGGTTTTCCTTTAATGGGACTAAAACATTGATACCTATCAAGCTCAAAACATGAGAAGAGAAGACATCTAGTTAAAATATGGAGCAACATGGTTAGCTTGGCTAACAGCCTTGTTGAACTGTAAGGATAGACTAGCTGGCATGGAGCAACGTGGTCAGCTTGGCTAACAGCCTTGTTGAACTGTAAAGATAGACCTAGCTGGCATGGAGCAACGTGGTCAGCTTGGCTAACAGCCTTGTTGAACTGTAAGGATAGACTAGCTGGCATGGAGCAACATGGTTAGCTTGGCTAACAGCCTTGTTGAACTGTAAGGATAGACTAGCTGGCATGGAGCAAGGTGGTCAGCTTGGCTAACAGCCTTGTTGAACTGTAAAGATAGACCTAGCTGGCATGGAGCAACGGTCAGCTTGGCTAACAGCCTTGTTGAACTGTAAGGATAGACTAGCTGGCATGGAGCAACATGGTCAGCTTGGCTAACAGCCTTGCTGAACTGTAAGGATAGACCTAGCTGGCATGGAGCAACATGGTCAGCTTGGCTAACAGCCTTGTTGAACTGTAAGGATAGACCTAGCTGGCATGGAGCAACGTGGTCAGCTTGGCTAACAGCCTTGTTGAACTGTAAGGATAGACCTAGCTGGCATGGAGCAACGGTCAGCTTGGCTAACAGCCTTGTTGAACTGTAAGGATAGACCTAGCTGGCATGGAGCAACATGGTCAGCTTGGCTAACAGCCTTGTTGAACTGTAAGGATAGACCTAGCTGGCATGGAGCAACATGGTCAGCTTGGCTAACAGCCTTGTTGAACTGTAAGGATAGACTTAGCTGGCATATCAGGTGCTAGATTAATGCAGTAGAAGACTGTAGGATAGTAATTTTCTTCTTATGACAGTGTAAAAAATCCAACTCTATACAGTAGAAGTTGACTAGCGAAAAGAAGCGTCAAGAAGCGTAAAAAACTAAATAAACACTATTTTTAAACAGATTACCATTATATACGTTAGTGTAATACAATCAAATGATTTTTTTAAATGGTAATTTTAATAATAAATGTTTGATTATGCATACAATACTAACCCCTGATCAAGCTTAGCGACAAGAGAAATGACATAAGAATCATAGTATATTCAACTAAATAAACGAGACTAGTAAAGAATCAATTATATAATTACATCAAATTTCTATTAGCTTTATGTACAATATGAACTATATGTTGGTATATGTCTTTCTAAAGTAGTGTGTATTGTAACACTTAAACCAATTCACATGAATTCGAATTAGCGACAAGAAGGTTTCGGCTGAAGGGTACATTTATATGCGGGTATTCTAGTGTATATAGCACCTGTAGATAAAGCATCAAGAAGATTTCTTCTTAAGTAGCGACATCAGAAGAAGCGACAAGAAAGCATATATTTTAAGCTATTTATTATTATTATAAAAAATATTTTTATTTTTTTATTATTATTGTTATTTTCGTGACTTAATCATGGCTAAAATTGCTCTGTTGGTGACAGCTATATTAGACGTCTTCACTATCACTGTGTAGACAAGGAACTCATGATTGTTCCAGGAACCGTAAGATGGTTCTACAAGGGTGGTCTGTGAACTGACCGCATGGACAATAAACTCTACCATAGACTGTTAGACGCTCATGCCGATATAGTCTTTATGAATCTCGGGGGAAACGATATACGACCAGCTCAACACTAAACGAAATTTTCCAGAGAATTTGTACGATAGTTGATGATTTGTATGATTCGGGGTAAAAAAAGTGTTCATTGCAGAAATTATGACAAGAGGTGACTTCTCCAAGAGTCCAGGCTAGACAAAGCAATGGTTTGACAATCAACTTTTCAAAATTAACAAAAAACTGGCAAAAAAATACAAAGATAAACTCATCAGATTTGGGGATATGAAATTTCATACTGACTCCCACACAGACGAAGTTAATCTAAATAATACAAGCGGTATGAGGAAGTATAAATGTAAGATCCAACAAAAAATAGCCCGTCCTTTTCAGGACAACACACTGGTCCTTTTCAGGGCCACACAAATTTTCTAGAAAGAATGCTGGATAATTGTCGCACGTTTTGATTAATAATTATTAAATTAATCATGTCTTTGTTGTATTTGTCTTTGTTGTATTGTATCAAATATAGTACAAGTTGTATGTTTCTTAGTAAAAATTCGCTATTAAGCATTTAATCCAAGTTTTTAAATACATTTTATTTGGAGATAAAATGATCATTCAGTCATTATTTACATCAGCTTATTAAAAAATTAGTAATGTGCGCAACGTGTTAACAGCTGAATATACAATATCCCGCATTAATAAGTGTAATTTTGACAATTGGATTAATTTTATTACCTGTGTATGTGTAATAAAACAGAACAGACATTTTATTAAGACTTGTAGTACATCATCTACAACACATACATGTTTATATACATTTTGTCAAAGTGTAAGTAACTTACTAAGTGTGATTGCACAATAATAAAAAAATACATAGTAATATGTCACCCATAATGGATTGCCGCCAAAAATATCGGCATAGATGTCCGTCGAGGTTTGTTTCCGGCAATGACCAAAAATATGCGGAAAAGACCGACCTTCAACAGATTAGTCACTGAATATACAATGTACTTATCGGAGATTGTCGAAGTTTTGCATAACAATTACAAACATTAATATCGTCTATGGTAAAGTGTGTAATATAATACCATCACAATTTGCATGTACCAATTTGTCAAAAGAATTACAATACACTGAATTATCACTTTCTTAAACATTAAATTTACACACTGAACAAGGACTTGAAATGTATCCAAATGTTCTTGTTACTCGCTCTACACTTTTGTTACGTTCTTAAATTTCAAAGTATAACTCTGAGATTCAGTCTTAAAATGTTTCGACAATTACAAACACTTATAAAAGAAGAAATTAACACCTCCAATGAAGAACAATGGATAAATCAACCAAACATAAACCCAATCGAGCAAAAGGCAATTACATGTGTTACATTTATCCATTAAAACATTGCTACACAAAATAATAATTATAATTTATTTTGAATAAATAATCTTTTACACTACACCCGATTACAATGCATAGGGGTCGAATTGACTTAGCAAAATTAGAACTCGAGTTGACTTAGGGGTCGAGTTGACGTAGGTCGAGTTGACTTAGGGGCTGATTTGGTATGGGGTCGAATTGTTCAGGGGTCGAGTTGTCCCGCAGCCACTAAGATAATGATCACGTTTCCAAGTGCGAGATGGAGAAATTGTGAAATAATTCAAAGTAAATTCCAAATGATTATTGATATGAACAGCTCTTTTTCGAATATCATATAGCAGTACCGCAAACTTTGGTAATCAAGAAAAAGGGGGCAAGTATAGTACTTGCATGAGTCTTATACTGTTACACATAGCATTCTTGTCGCTTAAGTCAACTTCTACTGTATAGAGCTGGATTTTTTACGCTGTCATAAAAACTTTGTATAGCAGCATAAACGGAGCAGAAATTACCAATTTTGCAATCACTCGAAATAATCTACATAAACATATTTTCTTACATATATAATCATAATTTATTAATTAAATGTTTTTTTCTTGTCGCTTCTTGTCATTGGCCGTTTCTTGACGCTGTCGATAATAGCCTAAAATTGTAAGATTTATGTTACATTAATTAATTATTTTATATTATAACCAAGCGGTATAATATATATAAACATTTGCTTGTACATATATAACCACACTTGAGTTATAAAATGCAATACTGATCATCGCGGGGAAATATAATTTCAAAACTCCTTTCGTATACGTTGAATAAAACATCAACCAAAAGGATATTAATAATCGATATAAACCGCTATTTAGAGCTTGCCTCCGGACCCCAGAGATTATATCCTACAAGCCGTGGTTTGGACCAGCAAACAAGTTAAACAATATGACTGACCCCGGTGACCCGTGACGAACGGGAAGCCATGTGTCGCGAAAACTGGATACTTTTACTAAAATCAATGAAAAGAAAATCCCGACTGCTTTTAAAACGTCCTGAATTGATGTCCCATCCTATAATCGTGTTTAAAACAAGTTTACCTAAAACTGTCATTGTGAGTTTGCAACGGACAGCTACATTTTCTTTGCTCAGTCGTTTAGAATAGCGTGCTGGTTACCAATAACGTCAACAATACGTGACCTTTTGACCCGTTACGTCGAGTCTACTTTCTGATTATCGGCCAGACAAATTTCACGCCTCGGCGATCATTGGAATGCACCTGCATATGTTCATGTTCAATTTTACTTATGCGATTATTTTCCCTCGGAATATTCGGTAAATTTCTTCTAAAGTAATAAATCACATCTTCTTACTTAAAGGAAAATGGAATCGTCCGTCCATTTTAGGTTTGATCAATAAAGTAGTCCGCAACATAAGCAGTTCCCCGATAAAATGGCCCAAACCGCAGGCGAATAAATATTAACGTCTACAAAACGCATTAAATTTACAACCCGGTGATATCCTTAATCCTTATTAAAACATGTATTTCTTAAATTGAGGTCGTATTTAACTCATCAAATTTTATAAACTCGCTGAGATGCTGACAGAAATTACTTTAACTCAAGAACTACTTTTCGGCGGGCTAGAACAAAGAAATTAGTCACTCGCGAAGCATATCGCTGTGTCGACTCTTTGAAGTGCACGTAAACCGCGATTATGCTCATTAATTCAGCTTAGTACAATACTTGTGTGTTTTGAGCTAATCAGATTCTACGCGTAATCGTCTGTCACACGTCTGCAGTCGTGCACTATTGAAAATTAGGTCAGAGGTAAGTGGATTTTACTCAATATGTGAAAATTGTCTACGGTGATTAGAAATGTGCTTTTCGTGTTTTCGCTTTGATCAGAGCGTCCGCCATCGCTGAATACACTAGACTATGTCGAAAGTGAATATTTGTTTACGCCATGCACTTAAAACACGTGGTGTGTGTATATTGACGGCTTTACTTTCAGTTTAGAAACATTGAATGACGAATAAGATATTTTAATAATGTCGCTAATTGAATATGATGGTTGTTTTAAATGGTTAAATATTGTTTATTTATTAATAGACAAGTTAGATACGCTGGCTAGCGGATATAAGTTATTTATAGTGATCGTGTAACTGACTTCTGTGCTCTTATATTCACACATATATTCACTTTTAGTTATTAATGTGGAATTGTCCTATTTAGAAATTAGCTTTGAACAGTTAGTACTGAAACATCTTCAAACTGATTTCATCAGATTAGTTTATGTTATAACTTATATTAATTGAATAAATGACATATGTTCTGTCAATTTCAAAAGATATTTGCAGGTTATCTAGCTTTGTCATTTGTGTACATGAATGTGAATTGAACATTATGTTTAAGGCATAGTGCCAGTGGATATATATGTAGAAAGCCTGACTTCTGAATCTGATTCAAAGGTTGTAATTTAGCATCATCGCCTCGGTTCAATCATGAACATCACATTCGCTGATTTAGGAACACAAAGTACTGGTTAGTCCCCCAGGGAAGTAGTCATCGAGGGTGATCTTCGAGTCTGTGCATAACATGGGTGTGTGGGTTTTTGGTTTTCTCCTCTAAAGTTTTTCTAAAAAAGTTCTTACACCTGTAACTTAAAGACTATAGTTATTTATGTATGGTTGGGTGTTAAAAAGGGCCCCAAAAAAGCAGAGAATTCACTAACACTATATGGTAACAGTCATGGGTTCTGCTTGGTGCTGAATCTCTAGGGTCAATTTGATATCAGATTTTACCATTTTATCGCAAAAATACCCCAGAATCCTGAGGGTTAAATTTGGTGTTTAGGAAATTCCAGGGATCAATTGAAGGTTCAACTCTGGGGTCTAATGGAACCCCTGTGTTACCATAAACATAAGTGCTTTAAACCAGAGACACATAAGCCTCAACTAAAACTGTTTCATGGTTGGGAAACTGCAAACAAAGACTTTTCGAATATTACCTTACTGGGTCAGACTGTCTCTTTTAAGTCTTATCACTCATCACTTTCCCTGTAATCTGGCTGGTCTCTTATAGGAAAGAGTAAAAAACATTAGTATTACTGTACAATCATGTAAGTTAGAGGTTCCATTTGACCCTGAACTTGACCCTTTGTCCCCTGGAATTTCCAAAAAGCCACATTTTGACCCTCTGGATTCTGACTTGAAGGAACAGTTTTTCTGTAAATTATAGGGTAATTGATAAAATTGGCAAATCCAGTAAAACATTATCAAAATGAGCTTGGAGATTCAGCACCTTGTGGAACTCCTGTAAGTGCAAATACCTCAGGTAGCTGTACCACTAACAGTGCAGTATTCAACTCAGTCTGATCATACTTGTAAGTTGTATTTATAAGTGTAATGATCAGTGTTGAAATATTTCTGTTTCCCTGTCAGAATTAGAACTACATTGCATTACCTAAACACAAATATTTGTTTTTGTATCTGTGATAACATATTTTGGGCAAGTTTTGTGGGTTGGTTGCTGGAGGGATCCCCCCCCCCTCAAAAAAAGAAAGACCTAATTGAATCTGACTCAAAATTCCAGATACAAATTACAAGTAAGCTCAGTTTTATAACCTCATAATATTGAGAGAGTTATCAATATAAAAAATATCCTGGTGCGTTATTTTAATCTTCAACCAGGAAGAGAATAAAAAATTCGAGTTTTAAGTGTACGTCAAATTCAATAAATATGAAAATGTTTATCTATATGATTATATCTCAATGTAAGTGAAAGGTAGTAGAAAAATAATGAATGTACAAATGTATGTATTAGTTAAGTAATTATGTTAAAACAGCTATTAATAATGGTGTTCATGTTAATAGAAACACTTGGTGTGAAAATAAATCATGCTGGTTAATTATCAATTGTTAATTCATTATTATCCTGCTATACTTGGATTTCTCATAATGTGCTAAATGGTAATTTGGGATTGTTCAATTTATTTTAGCGTCTCGAAATTCTCAATGGATTGAAAATTGTTAGGTTAATATATCTCAGCAATAACTTAATGTTGGTCTTTGATCTTGAATTTTTTTTTCTGTCATTTAGGAAACTAAATCCCCAGTCGGTATGTTGTGTGTTGTGCACAATGTTCTACTCAATATTGTCAACCCAAACACCAAAATGTTGAAAAGGATGTTTTGGTCCCTTACAGGGGTTCCACTAGTCTCCAAAAGTCAAGGGTCACTGACCCTTGGGCCTGAAATTTGGAGGGTCATTTTCAAAACTTCAGGGGTCATCCATTTTTACGATGTTTATGGATCGAATGCTCAACATGTTTTGTATATACTGATTGTCTGTGCTATTTATATGTGCTATGCAACCAACAGCATGTATGTACCAAGTCTGTTAATAAAATATACATGTGAGGTCATCATTAAAAAAATATTGATTTTTGCATAACCATATCCATAAAAATATAGAACAGGTACAATATAAACAATAACGGTGGGTACACAACGAACGGCATTTATAAAACTGATCTGAATTGACTATTATAATATTCATTTCTTGTAAAAGACGGAGCGGGCGACATCATAGACCGTACGGTACGGATTTTATCGTATACTAGACCCGAAAACGAAAGCATGGATATTCCCGTTCATCCACTACGCAGGCTAGTTTGCATTGTACAATCGTTAATTCAACTTTATCCTCCGAAGAACGAACATTAAGTGTTGTATTTCAATTCAAGAAGTACGGGCATAGATCGTAATAATTAAATGTTACTTACCGGGTATTTTTCACAGTTTTATATATGCGTGAGAAAGGCCATTGATAACAAAAATAATTCTACACGTGTCTACGATGAAAGACGACCGTCTCCAATTATAACTGTTGTAACAACAAAACTTTCGAACGTCCGTTCACACATTTCACGGATCGCTTTGTTTTATCGATCTATGACAGACTAATTAAATGTTACCGTGTATTTTTCGCAGTTTTAATTTTATATATGCGTAAGAAGGGCCCTTGAGAACAAATAAATTTTCTACTCGTGTCTACGATGAAAGACAACAGTTTTCTGTCTCCAATTATAACTACCAAAACGTTTGTACTACCGTTCACACCTTTGACGGGTTGCTTTGGTTTATCGATTTATGACAGACTTTACTCGTTACCTGTATTGTCATCAACACGCGTGCATACATGGTTACAAATACTCGCATAAATGATATCCTTAACACAGCGTAGCGCTCATTGGTCAACCATCAAATGTCGCTTTACATATATGGTGCGGAAGGCGGAGCTTAAATTTTGACAGCCTGTTGTTTATGTTATCGATCGATACTGAATATACTGTTTATACAATTAGAATGTCTGCTGTTCCGACGTCTTGCTGTGATAGAAATGCAATTCTGTGTTATGACTTCATAGGATTGAAATTGATGACGCACGGAAGTCAATATATTAAAATTGCCCCGGGTCACGCTGATGCACAGACTGAAATTACTACGGGTCATTTCGGCGTCTTTTTGAAAACACCCGGGTCAAAACCCGTAGTCCCGGGTCAAATGGAACCCCTGCCCTTACATATGACATCAGGCCAAACAAATATATATATTTCCTTTAATCCCACTGACCCTTATATTTTACCCCCCCCCACACCAATTATTTTATAGCAAAACAGATTAAAGCCGAATTTATACTTGTCTCTGCACTCCCTATACATGCATGACAAAAAAGGATTAAAAAGAGATCCCTAATTTGAGTTTGACCTGTTTTTCAGATTATTACAAGAAACAGACTTACAATATTTATTTTTCTAGGCCTAATAATAAATAACATTTATTTGCATTATACTGATTGGCCTTGCTTGTAATTCAAATCCCAATTTGGTGTGATTCAAGTATTAATTAAGAATGGATATTAGATGGCAATGTACCATTTTGAGTTTACTATTGGGCAACATATATTACAAGACCACTGATATTTCCCTTCCTGTGTTCCCTCCCAATTTACCAGACCACTGATATTTTCCTTCCTGTGTTCCCTCTCATTTTACCAGACCTGATATTTTCCTTCCTGTGTTCGCTCTCATTTTACCAGACCACTGATATTTCCCTTCCTGTATTCCCTCCCATTTTACCAGACCACTGATATTTCTCTTCCTGTGTTCCCTCTCATTTTACCTGACCTCTGATATTTCCCTTCCTGTGTTCCCTCTCATTTTACCAGACCACTGATATTTTCCTTCCTGTATTCCCTCCCATTTTACCTGACCACTGATATTTCCCTTCCTGTGTTCCCTCTCATTTTACCAGACCACTGATATTTTCCTTTCTGTATTCCCTCCCATTTTACCTGACCACTGATATTTTCCTTCCTGTGTTCCCTCTCATTTTACCAGACCACTGATATTTCCCTTCCTGTGTTCCCTCTCATTTTACCAGACCACTGATATTTCCCTTCCTGTATTCCCTCCCATTTTACCAGACCACTGATATTTCCCTTCCTGTGTTCCCTCCCATTTTACCAGACCACTGATATTTCCCTTCCTGTATTCCCTCCCATTTTACCAGACCACTGATATTTTCCTTTCTGTATTCCCTCCCATTTTACCAGACCACTGATATTTTCCTTCCTGTGTTCCCTCTCATTTTACCAGACCACTGATATTTCCCTTCCTGTGTTCCCTCTCATTTTACCAGACCACTGATATTTCCCTTCCTGTGTTCCCTCCCATTTTACCAGACCACTGATATTTCCCTTCCTGTATTCCCTCCCATTTTACCTGACCACTGATATTTTCCTTTCTGTATTCCCTCCCATTTTACCAGACCTCTGATATTTCCCTTCCTGTGTTCCCTCTCATTTTACCAGACCACTGATATTTCCCTTCCTGTATTCCCTCCCATTTTACCTGACCACTGATATTTTCCTTTCTGTATTCCCTCCCATTTTACCAGACCTCTGATATTTCCCTTCCTGTGTTCCCTCTCATTTTACCTGTCCACTGATATTTCCCTTCCTGTATTTTGCCAGACTAAGCAAGTCTTTACCAGTACATGTTATGCAGCTTCATGAACAACATAATTGTTTGGTAAACACAATTCATTATGTTTCAACATCTGATATTTTTGGTTGTATTAATAATTTAATTCTGTTGTAAAAATTTGAATCCTATTCTCGAACAACATTAATCTTAATCTCTAAGAATTTTCTCAGTAAAACTTGACACTTCTTGCCTGTAATGTAACTAATATTTCTTTTATTTTCTGAAACGCGGGTGTCTTCAACTATAAGGAAATAAATACTGCTTGTCATTGAGGAGTGGGAAAATCGATAGGAACACCGAACAGAATCTGGAGGATTCTTAGGAATTTTCTTGTGTTTTGTAGAATGCCTTATTTAGTTATATAATATTTGTGTATGACTCATAAAGCTGTACTGGATTGTAATTATGGTTAGAGATGGTATTTTTGACCTGGTTTAATTGGGAAAATATTAATTTTTCTCCCTATTTCTCCCTACTTCATTTTTGCTGCCATTAAATTTGTCGGATTGTTTCTTTTGCTCATTGGTATTAACCACTTTTCTCTTGCTCATTTGTATTAAACCACCTTTCTCTTGCTCATTTGTATTATACCATCTTTCTCTTGCTCTTTGGTATTTAACCACTTTTCTCTTGCTCATTTGTATTATGCCATCTTTCTCTTGCTCATAATCATTGGTATTTAACCACCATTCTCTTGCTCTTTAGTATTTAACCACCATTATCTTGCTCATTGGTATTTAACCAACTTTCTCTTGCTCATTTATATTTAACCACCTTTCTCTTGCTCTTTAGTTTTTAACCACCATTATCTTGCTCATTGGTATTAAATCACCTTTCTCTTGCCCTTCAGTATTAAACCACCATTCTCTTGCTCATTTGTATTAAACCACATTTCTCTTGATCATTTGTGTTTAACCACCTTTCTCTTTCTCATTTGTGTTTAACCACCTTTCTCTTTCTCAATTGTATTTAACCACCATTCTCTTTCTCAATTGTATTTAACCACCATTCTCTTGCTCAATTGTATTTAACCACCATTCTCTTTCCCAATTGTATTTAACCACCATTCTCTTTCTCAATTGTATTTAACCACCATTCTCTTGCTCAATTGTATTTAACCACCATTCTCTTTCTCAATTGTATTTAACCACCACTCTCTTTCTCAATTGTATTTAACCACCACTCTCTTTCTCAATTGTATTTAACCACCATTTTTTGTTCAATTGTATTTAACCACCATTTTTTGCTCAATTGTATTTAACAACCATTCTCTTTCCCAATTGTATTTAACCACCATTCTCTTGTTCAATTGTATTTAACCACCATTCTCTTGCTCAATTGTATTTAACCACCATTCTCTTTCCCAATTGTATTTAACCACCATTCTCTTTCTCAATTGTATTTAACCACCACTCTCTTTCTCAATTGTATTTAACCAACACTCTCTTTCTCAATTGTATTAAACCACCACTCTCTTTCTCAATTGTATTTAACCAACACTCTCTTTCTCAATTGTATTTAACCACCACTCTCTTTCTCAATTGTATTTAACCACCATTCTCTTTCCCAATTGTATTTAACCACCATTCTCTTTCTCAATTGTATTTAACCACCATTCTCTTTCTCAATTGTATTTAACCACCATTCTCTTTCTCAATTGTATTTAACCACCATTCTCTTTCTCAATTGTATTTAACCACCATTTTTTGCTCAATTGTATTTAACCAACATTCTCTTTCTCAATTGTATTTAACCACCATTCTCTTGCTCAATTGTATTTAACCAACATTCTCTTTCTCAATTGTATTTAACCAACATTCTCTTTCTCAATTGTATTTAACCACCATTCTCTTGTTCAATTGTATTTAACCACCACTCTCTTTCCCAATTGTATTTAACCACCATTCTCTTTCTCAATTGTATTTAACCACCATTCTCTTGTTCAATTGTATTTAACCAACACTCTCTTTCTCAATTTTATTTAACCACCATTCTCTTTCTCAATTGTATTTAACCACCACTCTCTTTCTCAATTGTATTTAACCAACACTCTCTTTCTCAATTGTATTTAACCACCATTCTCTTTCTCAATTGTATTTAACCACCATTTTTTGCTCAATTGTATTTAACCAACATTCTCTTTCTCAATTGTATTTAACCACCATTCTCTTGTTCAATTGTATTTAACCACCATTCTCTTTCCCAATTGCATTTAACCACCACTCTCTTTCTCAATTGTATTTAACCACCATTCTCTTTCTCAATTGTATTTAACCACCATTTTTTGCTCAATTGTATTTAACCACCATTCTCTTTCCCAATTGTATTTAACCACCATTTTTTGTTCAATTGTATTTAACCACCATTTTTTGCTCAATTGTATTTAACCACCATTTTTTGTTCAATTGTATTTAACCACCATTTTTTGTTCAATTGTATTTAACCACCATTTTTTGCTCAATTGTATTTAACAACCATTCTCTTGTTCAATTGTATTTAACCACCATTCTCTTGCTCAATTGTATTTAACCACCATTCTCTTTCCCAATTGTATTTAACCACCATTCTCTTTCTCAATTGTATTTAACCACCACTCTCTTTCTCCATTGTATTTAACCAACACTCTCTTTCTCAATTGTATTTAACCAACACTCTCTTTCTCAATTGTATTTAACCACCACTCTCTTTCTCAATTGTATTTAACCAACACTCTCTTTCTCAATTGTATTTAACCACCATTCTCTTTCTCAATTGTATTTAACCACCATTCTCTTTCTCAATTGTATTTAACCACCATTCTCTTTCTCAATTGTATTTAACCACCATTCTCTTTCTCAATTGTATTTAACCACCATTCTCTTTCTCAATTGTATTTAACCAACATTCTCTTTCTCAATTGTATTTAACCACCACTCTCTTTCTCAATTGTATTTAACCAACATTCTCTTTCTCAATTGTATTTAACCAACATTCTCTTTCTCAATTGTATTTAACCACCATTTTTTGCTCAATTGTATTTAACCAACATTCTCTTTCTCAATTGTATTTAACCACCATTCTCTTTCTCAATTGTATTTAACCACCATTCTCTTGTTCAATTGTATTTAACCACCATTCTCTTTCCCAATTGTATTTAACCACCACTCTTTCTCAATTGTATTTAACCACCATTTTTTGTTCAATTGTATTTAACCACCATTTTTTGCTCAATTGTATTTAACCACCATTCTCTTTCCCAATTGTATTTAACCACCATTTTTTGTTCAATTGTATTTAACCACCATTTTTTGCTCAATTGTATTTAACCACCATTTTTTGTTCAATTGTATTTAACCACCATTTTTTGTTCAATTGTATTTAACCACCATTTTTTGCTCAATTGTATTTAACAACCATTCTCTTGTTCAATTGTATTTAACCACCATTCTCTTGCTCAATTGTATTTAACCACCATTCTCTTTCCCAATTGTATTTAACCACCATTCTCTTTCTCAATTGTATTTAACCACCATTCTCTTTCTCAATTGTATTTAACCACCATTTTTTGCTCAATTGTATTTAACCAACATTTTTTGTTCAATTGTATTTAACCACCATTCTCTTTCTCAATTGTATTTAACCACCTTTCTCTTTCTCATTTGTATTTAACCACCATTCTCTTTCTCAATTGTATTTAACCAAAGTTCTCTTGTTCAATTTGCATTATACAACACTCTCTTGTTCAATTGTATTTAACCAACGCTCTCTTGTTCAATTGTATTTAACCACCATTCTCTTGTTCAATTTGCATTATACAACAATCTCTTGTTCAATTGTATTTAACCACCATTCTCTTTCCCAATTGTATTTAACCACCTTTCTCTTTCTCAATTGTATTTAACCACCATTCTCTTTCTCAATTGTATTTAACCACCATTCTCTTTCCCAATTGTATTTAACCACCTTTCTCTTTCTCAATTGTATTTAACCACCATTCTCTTTCTCAATTGTATTTAACCACCATTCTCTTTCCCAATTGTATTTAACCACCTTTCTCTTTCTCAATTGTATTTTAACCACCATTCTCTTTCTCAATTGTATTTAACCACCATTCTCTTGTTCAATTGTATTTAACCACCATTCTCTTTCTCAATTGTATTTAACCACCATTCTCTTGTTCAATTGTATTTAACCAACACTCTCTTTCTCAATTGTATTTAACCACCACTCTCTTGCTCAATTGTATTTAACCAACACTCTCTTTCTCAATTGTATTTAACCACCATTCTCTTTCTCAATTGTATTTAACCACCACTCTCTTTCTCAATTGTATTTAACCAACACTCTCTTTCTCAATTGTATTTAACCAACACTCTCTTTCTCAATTGTATTAAACCACCATTCTCTTTCCCAATTGTATTTAACCACCATTCTCTTTCTCAATTGTATTTAACCACCACTCTCTTTCTCAATTGTATTTAACCACCACTCTCTTTCTCAATTGTATTTAACCACCATTCTCTTTCTCAATTGTATTTAACCACCACTCTCTTTCTCAATTGTATTTAACCACCATTCTCTTTCTCAATTGTATTTAACCAACACTCTCTTTCTCAATTGTATTTAACCACCATTCTCTTGCTCAATTGTATTTAACCACCATTCTCTTTCCCAATTGTATTTAACCACCATTCTCTTTCTCAATTGTATTTAACCACCACTCTCTTTCCCAATTGTATTTAACCACCACTCTCTTGCTCAATTGTATTTAACCACCATTCTCTTTCTCAATTGTATTTAACCACCATTCTCTTTCTCAATTGTATTTAACCACCATTCTCTTTCTCAATTGTATTTAACCACCATTCTCTTTCTCAATTGTATTTAACCACCACTCTCTTTCTCAATTGTATTTAACCACCATTCTCTTTCTCAATTGTATTTAACCACCACTCTCTTTCTCAATTGTATTTAACCAACACTCTCTTTCTCAATTGTATTTAACCACCTTTCTCTTTCTCAATTGTATTTAACCACCTTTCTCTTTCTCAATTGTATTTAACCACCATTCTCTTTCTCAATTGTATTTAACCACCATTCTCTTTCCCAATTGTATTTAACCACCATTCTCTTGTTCAATTGTATTTCTCAATTGTATTTAACCACCATTCTCTTTCTCAATTGTATTTCTCAATTGTATTTAACCACCATTCTCTTGTTTAATTGTATTTAACCAAAGTTCTCTTGCTTATTCTAATAGACCACTGAAAATGGCAAGCGAAGACAGGATGAAGATGCTTATAAACTCTTCCAAGAAATGTGGAATTTTAGACTTTTCTAACTCTAAGAGTAAGATACTTATAAACCATAAAATCATCTTTTCATGTTTTCTTCATCAGACATTTTTGTATTTACGGTAATTATGCTTGTGTCTAAATTCATTCAGTGATGTCATTCAGCACAAAAGTTTGCCATTTGGCATTAAGATCTTTGGTTAGCAGCTCGGTGACGTAATAGCGCACATGAAAGCTTTCTTTAGGCAGAATCTGTTCAAAAATTTATCTTGCAATTGCCCTCAAGTGTTACGGCTAAAATTAATGATAATATTTGAGACTGAATAATAAAAATAATGTGTTTTGTTTTTGGTACTACATTTATGTAGAATGTTAATTTATTGTATTTGATTTGTATGATTTGATTAAATTTGTTTGTGCAAGTTTAATTTGATACAATATTTTCAAGCACTGTGAGTGAACTGTCCAAACTCATGGCTGCAAGCTCCGAAATGTACACAGACAAGTCAATTTTTATGCTGTCCTAGATTAAAGATTTATTGTTTAGGATATTTTGATGAATTCAATTTCCAAACAGTTTCTGTTTTGTAAAGATTGTCAGGTATCATGATCTCTTTATCAATATTTGATTGTATTATGTAATTATTTAACAATTCAGTTGACTTTGAATGAAACTCTACATGTATTTGCTGTAAACAAAATGTCGCTAAATATATTGATGTTCTAGCGTCTCTCTCCACATACTGTAAGGATGTTCAGAGATATGGTGAGATTATCTGTGCAGATCAATAATGTCATTCAGCCCGTGTGTGTCTCGTATGATTTGCCTCGATCTCACAGCATTTTATTGAACTATCTCCGAAGACTAGGCCCTGATAACATATGGGAATGTACAAATACCAGTTTTCCGCTTTGTTTTGATTTGTAAGAGTTAAACATATTTATCTCTGTCTTTGTCTTGATTAGAAATTTATGAAGAAATTATCTTTAAGAAATGTCGTTTGGAAATATCACTTCTGGAATGTCACTTAGCAAATGTTTTTAAAAAAATGTCATTTAATTGATGCTGCAAATAAAATGTCTTAAATAAATTTAATTATTAGCAACCATCGCTAGCTTAAAAAATCCCCAAAACCATTTTTTGTGAAGAAAAATGTCAAAATCAGGTCAATGAACCGAGTGTGGTATAGAAATTTAGAGAGCCGCGGCCGTGGTCCATTGGTTAGTGCGCTGGATTTGTTACCCGGCGATCTGGGTTCGATTCCCGGTCGCGGCAGGTCATACCCTTCCATGAAAATTTGACAAAAATGTCGATTTTCCTCCTCATGTGGAGAAGTTGCCGGCTCCTTGTGGAAGGATAAGTTAGTACTGGTAAGAATTCAGTCCAGGAAAAACTGGTTAGGTGAACCGGCCGCCGTATATAACTGAAATATCGTTGAGAAAGGGCGTTAAACCCGATGAAACAAACAAACATAGAAATTTAGAAAATAGATTTTATCATTATACAATTGTGTAGTTATTGTGGTAGATTTGAAATGAAAAGTTATCTCAGTCTACTTCAGTGTGAAAAATTTGCTGGAGTTTCATGAATCAGTTTGAAATCATATACAGATGTCTTAATTTTGCACAGTTATCAATATATTTTTGTAATGGGGCTTAAACGGCTAAGGTCAGGTTGTGACCCTTCAAGCTATAAGGGTGGTGGAATTTAGACCCCCGGTCCCCCTTCTACCATAGGCGGGCACCTGGGTAGAATCACCGACCGCTTCTAAGCCAGCTGGATATCTTCATCACATACAAATTCTAAATCGAAGGTGGTAGTCAAACTTGCAATAGCGAGGGGCAAGTGATGAACTCGGCAACCATATCTGCTCGGCCATGGTGGTCCTTAGCAACATTTATTATTAAATCATTAGCCAGATTGATGGTTGTGAAAATTGTGATATTTGTTGATTTCTAATTAAAAGTCAGTTAAGGTTATATAAAAACTTACATCCTTGTTGTATCATGCATGTATATGTAGATAAGATTGTTTTTGCTCTACCCATGTTGTTTAAACATTGGAGCAAAATTTGAATATTATAAACACCGAAAGCACATTTTTTTGTTGTGGTTAAACTGTACATAGATTTGTTTTACCCCCTCCCCCCCCCCCCCCCCCCCCCCCCTCCATACAGACTGACTTGACACAGTGATTGGTACGATTTAACTTACCTCAGGTTTATAGTTGTTGTTATGACCTAAATTTTTCCAATGAATAGGTGTATATATGAATGGATGTATTTGTATAAAAGGTGAACAAAAGAATCGGAGAGGTATGTATATACCATCTACTTTTCAATTGCTGGTTTATTGAATAAATATTTAATGGGGCATCAGTTGTTTGACATACAGGAAAACTTAGCAATATTGACAAATTATTAATTATTAACACCTAATCAATCATTCTCTAGGATAACTGTTTAAGTTTATGCTGTGTTATGATAAAAACTTTGTGCCAATGTTTTGAAGATACTATTATTTAGAGACACAAAAAATCAATTTTAGAAGTCATTTAGCTTGTTCAGAATTAATTTTGAGAATTTATATTGAAATAATTCATGAGAGTAGACAGAATTTGTTTTTAAGATAAACAACATTTAACCTGTACCTGGTCAGGGGTGTCAATAAGAGCCGGGAGCCGGTAAAATTACCTGGAAACTTGAACATCATCACCCGACTACTTTTCTTGTATGGATTATCATAATAAAGGGGAGTTCCCCTAGACTCCCATCTACTTTTGGTGATTTTCCTGCTACTTCAAGAATTGGTGACACCCTTGTCTGGTTTAAAAAACAACATTAATCTAGTATGTTTAATTCTTTTGGAAAAAAACCTTAAATAAAACCTGTTTGTCTAAAAATTGTTAAGTAACTAAGACTGTTATTTGAGCCATCATGATCAAGTTTAACTATTAAACTTAAGATTAAATTTACGTCCTCATAATACTTTTGATGTTGTTTTATTTAAAAATATGCATTAATTATTAAGACCATTTTTATATCATTATGATGTTTGAAGTTAATTGAAAAGGATGTGTTGCATAATTAATGACTTGAATTAAGGGATTAATTAAGCCCCTAAGATAATAGGTGACTTGAGTTGTTTGAATCACTAAAAGTCTGAACAACTTGAATGTTGATTCTGTTTGGGCAAATTCCAAACTTAAAATTTTGTCTTTTTATACACCCGTTTGAAAAACGGGACATAATATGGGAGCACCCGCGTGGGCGGGCGGTGTCCACATGTTGTTCGCTCTCTAAGTCAAAGAGTTTTCATCTGATCTTCACCTTACTTATTGAAAATGTTTGTGTGCATAATATCTGGGCCAAGTTCGATAACCAGGCACTTCGGAATTATGACCCTTGAATTGTCCAAAATTGGCAAAATTAGCCTAATGTCTGCTCTCTAAGTCAAATTGGCAAAATTAGCCTTGTCTGCTCTCTAAGTCAAACAGTTTTCATCTGATCTTTACCAAACTTATTGAAAATGTTTGTGGGCATAATATCTCGGCCAAGTTCGATAACCAGCCACATCGCCCCAGGCTTTTCGGAATTATGGCCCTTAAATTATCCAAAATTGGCCAAATTAGCCTTGTCTGCTCTCTAAGTCAGACAGTTTTCATCTAATTTTTACCAAACTTATTGAAAATGTTTGTGTGCATTATATCTCGGCCAAGTTCGATAACCCATCATATCGCTCATGTCACCCGGGAGTTATCACTAGTTGATTTTAGAAATTACCTTAAATTTGTCTTGTTTTTAACTCTGAGCTTTAACTTATGACGGGCGTATTTTGTGACAGTTTGGCACTCTTGTTGTGATTATGAATGATGACAGAGAGCACTGAGATTTTAGATGTTATTGATAGTATGATACATCCAAATACTTTCTAATACTTTAAATACTTTCTGATTAATTAAAATATTTTCATAAATGTTATAATTCTTTCTGATACATTTAAATACTGCCTGATTTATAATTATACTTTTAGATACAATGTATATTTTTGGTACATCTTTTCTAAAAAAATCTAGATTTTCTTGTTTTAACATTTTATGTTTGTTTCAGTTTGTCTGTATGTGTATGTTTTGATATTTGAGGCAGTACTCTGGTCAGGGGTAGAGGTCCTGGCCTCTGAGGTTGTTCTCTGGTCAGGGGGTAGAGGTCCTGGCCTCTGAGGTTGTTCTCTGGTCAGGGGTAGAGGTCCTGGCCCCTGAGGTTGTACTCTGGTCAGGGGGTAGAGGTCCTGACCCCTGAGGTTGTATCCTGGTCAGGGGGTAGAGGTCCTGGCTCCTGAGGTTGTATCCTGGTCAGGGGGTAGAGGTCCTGGCCTCTGAGGTTGTATTCTGGTCAGGGGTAGAGGTCCTGGCCCCTGAGGTTGTATCCTGGTCAGGGGGTAAATGTCTTGGCCCCTGAGGTTGTATCCTGGTCAGGGGTAGAGGTCTTGGCCCCTGAGGTTGTATCCTGGTCAGGGGTAGAGGTCTTGGCCCCTGAAGTTGTATCCTGGTCAGGGGGTAGAGGTCTTGGCCCCTGAGGTTGTATCCTGGTCAGGGGTAGAGGTATTGGCCCCTGAGGATGTACTCTGGTCAGGGGGTAGAGGTCCTGGACCCTGAGGGTGTACTCTGGTCAGGGGTAGAGGTCCTGGCCCCTGAGGTTGTATCCTGGTCAGGGGTAGAGGTCCTGGCCCCTGAGGTTGTATCCTGGTCAGGGGTAGAGATCCTGACCCCTGAGGATGTACTCTGGTCATGGGGTAGAGGTCCTGCCCCTGAGGTTGTACTCTTGTCAGGGGTAGAGGTCCTGGCCCCTGAGGTTGTATTCTGGTCAGGGGTAGAGATCCTGACCCCTGAGGATGTACTCTGGTCAGGGGGTAGAGGTCCTGCCCCTGAGGTTGTACTCTTGTCAGGGGTAGAGGTCTTGGCCCCTCAGGCTGTATCCTGTCTGTGGTGAGGTTTAACCAGGAACTTCACAATTCCTGAATAAGGGGGGTACTGGTTAGTATCCCAGGAAGCAGTCATCTGGAGTGATAAATATATGTTGTTAGAACTTGTTTCACAATCAATGTGACATAAATGAGTTTAAACTAAACATTAAAACTATTGTTTTTTAAGAATTGATGTTATGACATCAAAATATCTGCTTGCTTTCTCATAATACCATTGTCTAAATTACTGAATAAAAAAGTAATTTTTGTGATACAGAAAACATCATCATAAACTTATCTGGCTGAGGAACATATTAGACCTGAAATCATTTAGACTAATTGTAAATCTCAAAGAAAAAATGCATTTTTTTTACGTAAGCATTTTTTTCTCTCAGAAAACATGATGTATCATGGTAATACTGTGTGCTTGTTCAATGAGTACTCTATTCTGTTCTATTCCACAAGCTTTTAATCTTTGTTTCATACTGTAAGGAGTCGCTATTGATTTTTCTAGTAAATTGTGGCACTCATACTGTGAGACTGAAGTTCTACATGGGTTGCTACGGCAACCAGTTAGAACCGATTTACTAGCTTTCGATTGGTCGAGCATTTTCTAGGAAAAATAGAAATTGTTCAATTCACCAAGATGGAGAGAAGTTACTGAGGAAATATACTTGGGTAATATTAGCAGTTGATTATAAATATTTTGTCGGAGGCTAGAAAGGACTGGTTTGTTTCATTCATGTATGTGTTTGATAAATATTTATTTGTAGAGCTGAGCTAAGTTGGTTTATACATCTTTCAAATTGATAACATTGTTTTCTGAAAGTTGTTTAGTTATTTTATTAATATGGTACACCATATTGATTTGTTGATGCTTTGAAACCAGTTTGGTTTATTTTAGGACATAAACACATCAGGTTTCTCTTGCGTTAGATCTGAACTAGTGTTTTGTAATGTTCAATCATCTGGTTCTCAAAAGTTTGAGATGCATGTGAGGTATTAGGATCATGTTGTGTCCCTCCGTCTGTCTGTATGTCCATCCCTTCATCATTTCCTTCAAAATACTTCAAATACAGAACTACTTGATAGATTTCAAGCCAATTTGGCTAGAGACATCCTTTTATGTTTGGGATTCAAAATTGTACATATAATTACATAGTTCTGACCCTGGCCCTGTTGGGGCTAAGGGAGATAGGGGTCACTAAATTTAAGAAGTCATTTTCTGTTACAAACTTTCTACTTCAAGGCAACTGAATGTAATTTAACTAAGTGTCAGTACGACTTGGAACATCCTGATCTTACAGTAGAGATTAAATTGATTTATTGTGCATTCAACCTTAACTGGCTTATTAATTAACCTGGAACATTAACGGTATACATATGATATATACGGAACTTAGTCTTGTTTATTTATAGAACTTTTATTATAACTACATTTCATTGATTTTCTTACTGATTCACATTTAATTAATTATTGTGAGTGTGTTAACATTGATTTTCTCGTGCAAAAATTCTTGAGTTTATTTATAGGCAGGCACTCTGCATTGAATTCCTCGTGCATTGAAACATAGCTTATATCACATAACAAGTATTCAGTTGATTTTCTTGCACATAATTTTTTCGGATTATTTTAATTATGTTTTGAATTGATGATAAATTCATACAAAGTGTGAGGTAGTCAATGTTTGGTTTGATATTAGATAGAAAGATGGATGAACATATTTCCATACATGGTTGTCATGTCATGGCTTACATGGCAAAACAACAAATGAATAAAATGATTAGATTATTAGGCCATCCTTAAAAATTTGTTTGTTTGCAGTAACCCGTGAAAAATACATGTACCGCAACTCAACTTATTTTTTCAAGTTCGTCGATGAAAATTTTGTTAGACCTTTTTGCCATTGCAGTACTAACTAAAAGAACCTACCTAACCACTGTTAAAATTCCGGGTCGCGTAACTGCAAACAAAATTTGTTTAAGAATGGCCTTACATAGTATTTGTACAAAATGATTTATGGGTGAGTGTTATATGAGCTACAATATACTTGTTTCAAACTCTTGTTTGAATTTTGCCTCCGGGTAAGACTGTATGTTCTGTTGAGGTGTGTTTGAGGCCTTTGCGGGTTTGAACTAACAACCACTGGGTTGGGCGGGTGGCACCTTATCTGCTACACTACCACTTCCCGGATGTGAGATTAAAAAATGACTTATTATATAATTACTTATAATGCTTGATTCATGGATGTCAACCACATATTGCACGAAAGATGACTTGACAAGAATCTCTCATAAATGCTATTGTGGTCCTCAGAAAATTATTACGCATGGATAGACATGCACATGGTATCAAAACTTAGATAATAAGACTAATAGCAAAATTATTGTACTTGGCTGATGATAAATGATTAAGCAACAGTAACAAAAGTGTTTCACCAGTCTAATGATGTATTTTTGAAAAATGATTTTGAATCTAAAATTGATTAATTAATGTTTGGCAATTTGACCTATCAGTTGCTTTCAAGTGAAAAACAAAAAGTTAATATTAATTATTTGGTTTGTCTGTTAACCTGTTATTTTCGTCTGTAAATAATTTATGACAGTAAATTGATTTTCATTTTAGTTTAATAATTAAATCAATATTTTATGATAAATCATAGGTTATAAATATTCTTGTAGTAAATGAATATTTATAAGCTAGTATTGATGAACTATTTTATTTTTATATTTGTTTTGAAAAATAACTTGTTTACATCAGTACATCATTATAGAAAGATTTTTAAAATGGTTTTGTACCAGCAATCAATATTGATAACTTATTACGCTGAAAGTAAATACATGTAATGGTTCGTTTTGTTGGCTTTTCTTTGAAATACAAGATTTCTATGAGATTGAGAAACTGTCCAAATCTTGCATATTTTTGGTATATACATTTGAAATTAAATAATGTGGTTGAGTTTAGACTTGAAGCTAGATATGCCCCTATTTGTGCACCTCTACGCAAGTGGGTGCATTAGTAATCCACTCTTTCCTTTTGTAACTGAAGGTCACTTGTTCTATCTCTTTGGTAACTTCTCAGAATTCTGGAGTATTGTTGAATACGTAGAAACCTGGTAACTGCAAATGAAAGGGTATTTTTTTCATATTTTTACACATTATTGTAGGAGAAATTCTCCAAAAAGTTACCAAAGAGATAGAACAAGTTACCTTCAGCTACCAAAGCAAAGAGTGGGTAACTATAATGCATGCACTTATACTGAAGTGCACATTTAGGGCAATATATGCTTGAAGCTACCCGGGCACAAAATGAAGTCAATTTGTTTTCAGTTTCCAAAATTAACACAGGAAATGGTTTATCATTTACTGTTGTGCTGTGAGAATGCCCCCTTGTACCCCCTTGTACTCCCTGCAGTTGTAAGATAGCAGCCTTGGCTACATGCCTAGTGTTATGCACAGAATATCGGTACTTTAGATTTTGAAAATATCTTTGCTGTAACTGTAGGAGTTGTAAGTGTAGGAGTTGAAAAAATTCTGGTAATAGTTTAGACTGTATGTAATGAATTCTGGTAATAGTTTAGACTGTATGTAATGAATTCTGGTAATAGTTTAGACTGTATGTAATGAATTCTGGTAATAGTTTAGACTGTATGTAATGAATTCTGGTAATAGTTTAGACTGTATGTAATGAATTCGGGTAATAGTTTAGACTGTATGTAATGAATTCTGGTAATAGTTTAGACTGTATGTAATGAATTTGGGTAATAGTTTAGACTGTATGTAATGAATTCGGGTAATAGTTTAGACTGTATGTAATGAATTCGGGTAATAGTTTAGACTGTATGCAGGGCTCTCACTAGGCTGAAATTTTTGGGAGAAGTGACTTCTCCCTCCAGTCAAATTAGGGAGAAGTGGGGAGACTTAAGGAGAAGTGATCATTTTTGGAACATCAATATGAGCGTCATTACCAGTTTGTTTGGATACACTTTCTGATTGCAACAAAAATGAATGTTTTCTAATAGGTCCCACTATCGGACCAATTCCCCAAGCAAAATATAGCATTTCCCAATCAGAAAAAAAAATCCCAATCGGAAGTACCTACGAAAATTCTCTATCGGGGCCGCATATAATTACCGGCAAGTCGCGAAATAAACATCAAAACAATGCATTCGGATATTCTCCGATTTCATCGTGTATTAATATATAACATGTGATGATCGCCGACTTTCGTTTTATAAACGTTTATCTTGATTGAACAGCATCACAAAAATGTCGCAAGTAGTAAATATTACTGCATACAAATAAGAAAGACAGATTCTAAGGGATCGAAAACGGTAAATTCCATGTTTGATACAGCGTCGAGTGCCCCTCTGTCAGAACTTTCTGAGCGAGTCCTATGGTTATTCAACTTATTTATGCTGGCGATGAACATCGCACTGATCAAATCCCTCAATGTAAAGTTTGTTTATATTCCGAATCATGTTGGTTTATTTTACGTTTTGAAGACAAACTTTTCTGGCTAATTGTATTGTTTTGTGTGCGGGAACGCTCCGCCTACCACTCGATGATTGACAGTGTCTGTAACTTCGCCAAAATTGTCGGCGAAGTCAATTTCGCTTTGATCTAGCAAATGGGCGAAGTCTCACCATTTTAGGCGACCACTTCGCTCAAGTCGCCCCCTAGTGAGAGCCCTGGTATGTAATGAATTCTGGTAATAGTTTAGACTGTATGTAATGAATTCTGGTAATAGTTTAGACTGTATGTAGTGAATTCTGGTAATAGTTTAGACTGTATGTAATGAATTCTGGTAATAGTTTAGACTGTATGTAATGAATTCTGGTAATAGTTTAGACTGTATGTAATGAATTCTGGTAATAGTTTAGACTGTATGTAATGAATTCGGGTAATAGTTTAGACTGTATGTAATGAATTCGGGTAATAGTTTAGACTGTATGTAATGAATTCGGGTAATAGTTTAGACTGTATGTAATGAAATTTGGAATTACATTACACAAACACTGTAAAGTGAATTTTTTGGACTGGTTTCGTAGTCCTTGACATTAGCACTTAATGTGGCTAGAATTTTGTTTGCAGTTTGCATATATTAAATGTTTGATGCTAATCTGTTGAAACTTAAACTGTAATATTAATAATAATAATAAAAAAATCATAACAATTATACATAGACCATTAATTTTACTTTGATATTATTCTAATAGCAATTATTAAATTTGTGACGTTTGCTTATAAATATGTCATGATATATAAAGAACAATGTAAGAACATAAAGTCACACTATGAAGTTATGATGTCATAACGTCTACATACCGGTATGTTTTTATCAAAGAAACAATGGAAAGTTTGCCTGTTTACGAATACGGGAGTTACTACAGTTTGCTTAAACCAGAAAGATTTTGATTGAATTGTATAAACCATCAGCATGTTGATCGAAAATATTAATTATTATACATGATTAGCAAAGTTTGGTTGGTTTGTTGGAATCACTTCCTAAGTGGATTTCCTGTTATCGTCTGCATAATTCTTGTGTCAGTTAATGTAACATGCACTCAATGCCTGCATCTTGTACATGTATGTATGTATTAACTCAATGATACTTATGATTGTTTATGGCATTGATCAGTTACGATTATCTTTGGCATGGAAAACATTGTTTGTTTCCTTTAATCTCACCAACCCAATTCTTTCTCCCAAACCAGTCCCATCGTTTTGGTTAAGTCAGAAATTTTGAATGCTGTATATGTTAACCCTCTCTGTCTATGCAAACAATTGAATTCCAGTCAGTAACTCGTGGAAGAATGGTCTGATTCAGTTTATATTGGACACAAGGGTAGGATAACAAGTTAGTCATGTTGGATTTCGGTTTCAGTCCACAATGAGGAGTTACAGCCCTTTTAAAAGCCCATAGCCGAAAACTGTGTTAGAGATTCGATCAAATGAAGTTTTTGGTCTTTCATGACGATTCCTAAGTATTGCGCAACATTGATTGCTTCACTGCTCCTCTTATCTTGTAAGTAAACTTTAACTGTTTTATTTCTTCAGGTGAGACAGTCTGGCTAAGAATGATGTAAATTAACTAGGGGCCAGAAAAGGGCCTTTATTTGCAGAAGGCAAAGATGGCCAAGAGAAAGTTGGATGAAATTGATAATGACTATTTGTTGTCGTCGCCGGATGAGAATGATGATGGTGACAGTTGTGCAAGTCTGACGTCAACAAATAGCAGCACAGACGTGCCAACAGGTAAATTAAATTCTGTCATGTAACATAGTTAAGGGTAAAGGTCATCCTGGAATGAGGTTTTAACCTGCGTGCAAACTGAACATTTTATCTGTTTCTTTATTTCAAGCTTTCATGACTTGTATTAGCAGCCTTTATATAAACATCAATGGACCATGACCTAATATATTTTATTGTATTCACTAGACGTAAATAGGGGAAAAGCTCTTGTTTGGTACATTTAGAACATATATATACAATTGTGATAATCGCTATAGATATCAAATAGCTGAAAATACCCTCTTATAAGAAAAGAACTTTCTAACAAGAAAAGACACATTAATTAGTGATGACCCTTGTGTTGTGTGGGTGTCAGTGGCATTGTATGAAATGTATACATTAAGAGAGGTGCAGTGGTCAAGGGGTCTAGTGCCTGACTCCTAATCTGAAGATTGTGAGTTTGAGACCCACAATAAGCGGGAATTGATCACGAGCTTCACAGTCCCTATACTTGGCACGAGTACTGGTTGGTAGCCAGGAAGCAGTCATCGTGTGAGTACTGGTTGGTAGCCAGGAAGCAGTCATCGTGTGAGTACTGGTTGGTAGCCAGGAAGCAGTCATCTAGAGTGATTTGTATAAGTTGTAAGAACTTGTTTCACAATCAATGTAAAACAAACAAGTTAAAACTAAAACTATTCATTAGTGCATATTTCCAAGCTGCTTCACATGTAGATTCGCTTTGGTTTACATTGTTACATGTTTATGATGTGTTTTCCAGGATCAAAACCAAAAAGGCAGAAAACCAAATCTGTAAAATTCCAAGGCGTAAATGTGTACTACTTCCCTCGAATGCAAGGGTTCACATGTGTGCCAAGCGAAGGAGGCTCAACACTCGGTATGAAACATTCCTCATTGTTATACATGACTTACAGGTTTTGCCACTGCTAAATTAGTCTTGGTAATTTCATGTTTGCAGCAAAGTGAGTCTTTTCCAATATTATTTACAAAACATTTAGCTGACCAGATGATTTGTCTCAATCTCACTAAATCTTTCATTTTGGCCTACTTTGATATTCAACAATTACAATTATCAATGAAAATAAAACATATAGGGAAATTAAGTCTGCCACTTTTTCTTTTTCGTATTATTAACAAAATAAGCAAAATGAATCTCTTAGTATGACCTTAAAGACAATATTTTCCACATAGACCACTGAAGACATTATCTGAATTTTTATCACAATGTCCGTCCAACATATATGGCCCTAAATGTGCACCTCTGCACAAGTGTATGCATTAGTTACCCACTCTTTCCTATGGTAACTGAAGTGCACATATTGGGCCATATTTACTGTCCAATGGACCTACTGAACAAAAAGTTCATCATTTACTACCTGTTAATCATGGTCAATATGATACAGAATACTTCACCATTTACTACCTGTTAATCATGGTCAATATGATACAGAATACTTCACCATTTACTACCTGTTAATCATGGTCAATATGATACAGAATACTTCATTATTAAGTACTTGTTAATCATGGTCAATATGATACAGAATACTTCACCATTTACTACCTGTTAATCATGGTCAATATGATACAGAATACTTCATTATTAAGTACTTGTTAATCATGGTCAATATGATACAGAATACTTCATTATTTAGTACTTGTTAATCATGGTCAATATGATACAGAATACTTCATTATTTAGTACTTGTTAATCATGGTCAATATGATACAGAATACTTCATTATTTAGTACTTGTTAATCATGGTCAATATGATACAGAATACTTCACCATTTACTACTTGTTAATCATGGTCAATATGATACAGAATACTTCATCATTTACTACCTGTTGATCATGGTCAATATGATACAGAATACTTCACCATTTACTACTTGTTAATCATGGTCAATATGATACAGAATACTTCACCATTTACTACCTGTTGATTATGGTCAATATGATACAGAATACTTCATTATTTAGTACTTGTTGATCATGGTCAATATGATACAGAATACTTCACCATTTACTACTTGTTAATCATGGTCAATATGATACAGAATACTTCATCATTTACTACCTGTTGATCATGGTCAATATGATACAGAATACTTCACCATTTACTACTTGTTAATCATGGTCAATATGATACAGAATACTTCACCATTTACTACCTGTTGATTATGGTCAATATGATACAGAATACTTCACCATTTACTACCTGTTGATCATGGTCAATATGATACAGAATACTTCACCATTTACTACTTGTTAATCATGGTCAATATGATACAGAATACTTCACCATTTACTACCTGTTAATCATGGTCAATATGATACAGAATACTTCACCATTTACTACCTGTTGATCATGGTCAATATGATACAGAATACTTCACCATTTACTACCTGTTGATCATGGTCAATATGATACAGAATACTTCACCATTTACTACCTGTTAATCATGATCAATATGATACAGAATACTTCATCATTTACTACTTGTTAATCATGGTCAATAGTCATCTCGGAGTGATACTTGAAAAATACACTGGATCCCTTCTTCTCTATACCAAAAAAATTTTAGTCCTTAAAATGATTTACGAATTTGAAATTGTAGTCAATATTATGTATGAATATCATTTCAGGTATGAGTGAGAAGCACGTTCACCGTGAGAATTTTACTTTGTCCGAGTTTGCCAAAGAGCAGCGACGTCTTCATCGTGAGATGTTAGAGAAACAGCGTCAAGAAGGTAAATTGATGGAAGGCCTGGAAGCTCGTCTTGCGGAAATGGAAGAGGAGGAAGAAGAGGGTTGTCATAGTGATGAAGACAGTGATTGGGAATTTGAGGACCTTGATGATTATTATTTTTTGCAACCTGTGTCTATCCGACAGAGACGGATAATGTTGAGAAACAGCGGGGTGAAGAAAATCGACAACACAGAGAAGGACACTTGCAAAACGATACGTCAATCTCGGGAACAATGTGGATGTGATTGTAAAATGTATTGTGATCCGAAGACTTGTGCATGTAGTTTAGCGGGCATCAAGTGCCAAGTAGACAGGTTGTCGTTTCCGTGTGGTTGTACCAAGGATGGGTGTGGCAATCCGACAGGTCGTGTTGAATTTAATCCTATACGTGTTCGAACACATTTTATTCATACTGTAATGAGGCTTGAATTTGAATCAAAATGCGAAAAAACTTTCAAATCAAGTGATTCAGATAGTGATGATAAAGATTCCAACATTAATCTGTCACAGTTTAATAGTAATGAGCTCGGCTCGTGTAGGGACTGTCAAAATTCCGAATTCAGTCATGCGCTGATGCAGGAAATGGAATACGCGGCTTTAAATCGGGAACAGCAGAATCATGTGTCAAATTACGCCATGACGAATTCATTCTCTCATGTTGGGAATAACATTAACAGTAATATGAATGGCATGTTTAAGCCTAACCAATCGTCGATGTCGTACACAAATCTCAACAGTACATCAAGTAACATGTATAATTCGGCGACAGAATTTTACAACGCAGAGAACACTACCAGTATGTACGATTTTCATAATCAAAAGGAAGAGAGCTCTTCATACTCAGAAATGAGTGAAAGTTCAAACGAAGACGGAGTGTATACAAAATCATTCGGAAATATGTCCCGTTTTCAGACTGAGGCTAATTGTTCTCATAATGGTTTATCATTTTCACAAAATTCAAATGTGGATAAAAAATACGCAGGAGCTGCCGAACCAGCGTTTAAACTTCAACCTATTTCATCAATACTGAGTTCTGTTAATGATACATTTTCTACTCAGAGTTCAACATTGTGGAATGCAGACAACAAATTAACAGAAAATCCTTCTTCGTCTAATTTAATCTCATCGTCAACCGCATCTTTACCGGACTGTTGCTACACCACAATGAACAACACGACGTCAGACAAAATTGCCGAGACGTGTCCTGGCATCTCTTCCCATATGAACAAAGACTCAAGTTCTACAACTGGCGATATTGGTGGTTTGATAACATCGGCCAGCGAATCAGATAATTTATCAGTGAGCAGTTTCTATGATTCTGACTCGTCGAACCATGCGATAACGCCATCATGTTATGATGTTGACACTAATGAGAATGAGAAGAAAATACGAGAAACTATTGAAGTGGTTGCGCATAAATCGTGCGACGAATCCTCTGGACCAAATTTTGGCGAAATCATAAAAGAATCTATCTTTGAAATAGTCTCCGCTTGAAAATGCAATTTTTTAAGGAAATTTTGCGTTTTCAATTATATGCGAGCTATTCTTAAAATCTAAGTTTACTTTTATTTGACCAAAGCTTATTCAACTTACTGGTAGTTTGTAGTTTTTATTTATTGGTGTTTTGTATTTGCTGTTAGTGAAAAAATGTTATATACAACTTTGTGCATTTATTGTGAACAAATTTTTGTAATCTTTAATGTAGGCGGGCCTGATCAAAATAACTAAATTCTCTAGTCTTAAGTGTCAGTCCATTTAGTGTTTTCTATGTAATACCTTTTTGCCACTAAATCTCGATATTTGTGTTCTCTATTTTTGTTAATTGAGAACAATTAATGAACATTAATTGGAACTAATTGGGTGTGCCAATTTGACTGCTCATCAACAAAGTGTAACTCAGTTTTTAATACAACTAATTTTTGAAATGATGAAAATAAGAGGAAAACAGTATTGCTCCAAAAAAGGGCTGGCCCTTTTGAACATTTCTTCCTGAACAAATATTTACCTCCATAAGAAAGAGTACCATTGAAAATAAACACAAAAATGACTTGAAAATAAAGTAAAATATGGGTTTTGCCTAACCAAGAAATTTAGCTTGAATATCATGTAGAAGTATATTATATATATAGACTGTCGGTGGGTTTTTGCTGATATATTAATTGAACCTGACAGGATCTGGCAATTTGCCAAAATTTCTTCTCAGAGAGACATTGTATTGTTTTATATAGATCTACTACAAACACATTTTGTATGACTTGTGCATTTTCTCTATCTGGGTAAATTTGTCTGAATTTTGTCTATTTTTTTAAGTAAGTAATGATTTTTTTTGTATTTTAACGAACTTTGATATGGCTTTTGATAACTAGTTGTTATTTTTACCTTTATGGAAATAATAGGGCAAACTGCGTCGGGTAGAATTGAAGGCAATTTCAGGTATTGCATGATTTGTCTGACCACACAACATGTCTGGAAAAATTCACTTGGTCAATAAAAATTGAAAAAAATAGAATAATCAAAAATATTTTTTTGTCATTTCAAGGCTGATTCTAGGTGATATTGAAATGGAAATAAAAAAAGCAGCAATACTGAAGTTTTCACTGTATTCTTACTTGTTGAATGATTTTCAATTCAAATTTTAATCCCTCTCCAAAATTGATATTTTTGTACGAAAAATGCATTTATTCTCAATTTGCATGAACATTTTGTGAATTGAAGTATTTTGGAAAATCATATCAATCATTTTGATGATGGTAACTGAAATCAACATTACCACAGTCACCATGACATTTTATCTGTTAACAATCACTATTTTTACATACTGTGGTAATTGCATCAAGTTACGTTGTATTTATTTTCTAGGATTGTTTATTTTTGTAAAGGAATCTTTTACTGAAGTTAGATCTGACTTTTTGTAGAACATCTCTCATTTGCTTAAAAATGTTTACAATTCAGGGGTCTCTCTCCATCTTGGGGGACAAGTGCCTGTGCCCTTCGACAGTCAATTTTCGGTGATTATCCTTTTCCAGGGGAATTTTTGTTCATAAAAAAAGATTCTGCTATGCACTGATGCAGGTGAATAAGTTGATTAAATAAAATGTTTATAACTGTGTCTAAATTGAAAAAGAAGTCGCCAAGTTGCTAGTTTGTAGGAGTTACGTAAATTCTTATTTTCAGGAGGATATTGTCTTGACTGGAGGGAAAACATACCTTTTGAATGGGGATGGTATGAAATATTGGCACTAAAATTCGGAGATCAAGACCCCTGCAATTTTTTGTATTGATCAAAAGTTCCTTCTTAACATTGGACCTTTTCACTTACAAATCTGGGGGTGTTATACATGTAGTAAACTATACTGTATCTTGGGTGTGATCCGTGCATCCATATATTCATTTCTGTTCAGTTATTTTGTCATTAGTAATAATTCTGACTTGAATTCTTGTATTTTTCTTTAAGATACTGAAGTTTTCATAAAACTCTGTATTTCAATTGCTGCTATTTTCAACAATCGGCCTAATTTTAGGACATAAGTAGTTCGATATTTTGTCAAGGGAGACAACTCGAGTTTCTATTTGTTTTTTTCATGACATGAGTTACCTTTCTTGCTAATTCTGTAACATTGTGTTCTTCAATATATATTTTTTGCTTTGTGGATTCGTCTTATGTATGTGAAAATTAATTTTACAAAAAAAATGTACAGTTGATGTAAATGTTGTATGGTCTATTTATATGTATGTGTGTGTGCTAATACACACGTATCAAAACTTGGAACAATGAAATGGATATTTTATACATTGTGCGATTTGATTAAAATATGTCTATCAGAATTGTACAGAATTTTACATGCAAACTGTCATATCATTTATACATGTTTCATATGTATGATAATGATATTGAAATGCACTGTGTGCAATAAGGCCAAATCATTAAGATACTGTTTCCCGTCCCTAATCGACCAGATATGAAAACGGAAAAGCTAGTGTCATGATTACATTAAGATATTTTTATGTGATTTATGTTTTATTAATTATGAAATCGAGGCAAAATCATTCTCTGGGAAACCATTTTCATATCTACACTAGTATCCAATTTTCACTATATTCGCAAGTCAAACAAAAAATAACAATCGTTAAAATATGGTGCAAGCATTGCGCGATTCCTTGCCTAAATTTTTACTTATGTTTTTGTCATCCTTTGTTGACATAAGTACACACTGTGAACTGGTTAGAAGAATAAAAGTACAATTAACAAACGCTTACATGGTCATGACAGGCATGACTACCTTTGCAACTAAATAGCAGTGACCATATAATTGTGAAACTTAATCAATGGAAAAAAACTTCATAATAATAAGCAATATTTAATAATTCTGGATCGTGGCATTTATCACCACTTACAGAGTGGTCTGCATTTATAAATGGTGTTCATGTGAATATCTAATGTGTTATGAAATTGGAAAAAATAAATGTAGCTCATTGTACATTCCCTCAGATTAGATTTGCTAAAATTGGACTAGGATAAAATTGTGAAAGTTGTCTTACATGAAAAACCAATACATGGTATATCAGCATCAACGGTTGTCCTACTATCTGAATCAATGTAGGTAATTCCTATCTGCATCAAAGGTTGTCCTACTATCTGAATCAATGTAGGTAATTCCTATCTGCATCAAAGGTTGTCCTACTATCTGAATCAATGTAGGTAATTCCTATCTGCATCAAAGGTTGTCCTACTATCTGAATCAATGTAGGTAATTCCTATCTGCATCAAAGGTTGTCCTACTATCTGAATCAATGTAGGTAATTCCTATCTGCATCAAAGGTTGTCCTACTATCTGAATCAATGTAAGTAATTCCTATCTGCATCAAAGGTTGTCCTACTATCTGAATCAATTTAGGTAATCCCTATCTGCTGACAATGTTTTTGCGGATTACTGTATTATAGGGTCATGTAAAAATGTAGATAAGTCCTTATTGGTTGGGACGGGAATCAATGATATTTTGTTATGAGCCTTAAGTATTTATTTTTTAAACTTACAAATCTGATCATGTACAAATACCATACATTTGTTATTTTTTAAAATTCATGAATTGTAAAATATTGTTGAGTATAATCATGTTTCCATAGTTACAGTTTGTGAGCATTTTTACTACGCATATTGCATATTATAGTGTTCATATTTTACATTGATGTTTTCATACATCAAAAATGTTCAGAATATCTTATTGCCACTTTATGTCAATGTGCAGTGAAATTAGATTTTTGTGAAGAAATAATGTAGATTCTAATTATGTATTTAATTGTTGGGTCTTAGATACCATGACCTTTGACATTGACATTTCTACCAAAATTTATATTAATGACCTTCAACAGTGACCCTAAAGTAATGCATTTTATTTCTAAACATGGCAACAGTTTATTTTATCATTCTTTGGAAATATTGTTGCAATTTCCGACTTCCATATTTCCGTAACCTTCTGCATAATTTCATCATAAGTAAGAATTCAAATACAAACCCTACCATTAACATTTCTGTAGATATTAATATTTTATTATTCATGAGTCCTAGTAATGATGTGCCATAATGGTTAGCATTTTGTCTGCGATCATAGGCCAATGCAGCGTTTTTTGTTTGAATACTGTAATTAGTAATATACTGTTCCAAAGAATCTGCTTATTACCTACTTGAAAATAATGTTAGTGTTATCCACTCTATGAAGAAATATTTACCAAAGATAGAAGTGATAGAGAAGTTTATATTCTCATATAAGTGAAAAATCCACTATCAACATTATATTGGTTTACCGAATAATGTGAAATTTGTTTAAATAGTTAAATTTGATGTAATATCTATAAATGGTTTTGATTGGTTGAGCTAAATTTGTGTCAATGATTTTTATTGATTAAGTGAGCAAACTGCTTTGTGGAAATATGTTTGCTTGTTCTGAAAACTTCTATTATATAGTATGTAAAATGTATCTAAACCAGTGAAATTGCAGGAAGTGACACTTAACTGTTAACTCATTGATAAAATGTAAAACCAATGTGAACTGTGTTAATGTTGTCAAAAATTGACCATTTGTGTAAAATATTTTTTTCAGCTTTATATGTTGACTATTTATGTGGAGTTGAATATCTTAAACTTACATACAAAAAGCCAGATGTTAAGGGCTTTTTTACCCCTTTATGTTATAACTATGATCTGCATTATATACCAAATTTTGCATTTAGTGAACTTTCGGCCAGTTTTGCCTCTGTTATTGCTTTATTTGTTAATGGTTCAGTTTTTGTTCAAGATTTTTTTAATGTACATTTTTAGCTCACCTGAGCACAAAGTGCTCATGGTGAGCTTTTAGGATCCATGAATGTCCGTCTTCGTGAATCGTGCGTCAATATTTTCTTTAAACAACATCTCCTATACTACTGAATGGATTTTATCCAAACTTCACAGGAATAATCATTGGATGAACCTCTTTCAAAATTGCATAAATCGTTCCGATCTGCTGCATAAGTAGGTCACAGGAGCTAAAAATAAGATTTTATAAGTGTAAACTTGAAGATCTTCTTGTCCAAAACCCAAAGATCTAGAGCTTTGATATTTGGTGTGTAGCATTGTCTAGTGGTCCTCTTACAAGATTGCATAAATTATTAAGTTCTGTCAAAAAACATGGCCGCCAGGGGCGTGGCTGTGTTCCCTATATATGGTGGAAACTATAAATGACATTTCCTCCTAAACCACTTGATAAATATTTATCAAATTTTGCAGAAATGATCCTTAGGTGGTCCTCTTTCGATGGTTCGATTGATTTTTTGTAAATAAGAATTGTTATTCGTAAAAACGAATTATTATTTCGTAAATACAAAAAAGTATTCCGTAAAAACGAATGATTTTTTCATAAAAACTAATTATTATTTCATGAATACAAAATAGTATTTCGTAAAAACGAACTTTTTTTTCGTAAAAACTAATTATTACATTAATACGAATGACAGTGTACTCGGGTGAGCGATATAGGGCCATGATGGCCCTCTTGGTTTTTGTTGTCCCCCCTGTTCTGTACGTTTATAGCTCTGTGTAATCTCGTTTGTATAAAACGGTGCTGTAGTATTAACTCACTTTTATTCTGATGGTCCTAGGATCGTAAATTTAATTTTCCTTGTGAAAAAGCTTGCAGTTTCTAAGAAATTCTACGCACAACTCGTTGCATTGTTCTGTTGCGAAATACCAGTGCCATTGTCACATACCATAGCTTGATGTGATTGGCTGATCAGACATTTGAATTTCAACTTAAATGATAGCATAATTTGTCAATAATTTGTATTTTTCTTATTATTTCTAGCATTTTTCCGAGGCACATCAGTCTTGATACAGACTGAACAAACTTTTTCTGCGACGTTTTTGATTTCCTGCCCTTATTTTCTCTTTAAATGTATAAATGCTTGTTTTCTGAATAGAGGAGCCCTCTCTTGACCAACAACCTCTCCTGTTGTAAAAATCTACTTTTGATATAACCTCTCTAGAGCGAGATCCTCTTAATAACAGCTGAACTTTGCTGATCCCAAAGGGTGTTGCTCTGGAGAGGTCGCACTGTACACTCTTCTTGAGTGGTTAATACTAAAATATACTGATTTTTCAATTAATGCGCGTAGGGGTGTCACAATATGCTTGAAACATTGAAGCATACTAGATATATTGCAATTCTTAAACAACAAATCCCAATATATATTGCTTCATAAACTGAAGTTATGACTTCTCAGTGTCTTCCTAAACTCTTCAAATGTGTTACAACACATCCAATCTGATATCAGGTTTTGACTAGTGATTTAATATGGAGTTTTCATGGCTAGAAAATAATAACCTTAAACTAAACATTTATCATGATTATTTATTTTTTTGACTAATATGAGTTTTTCATGACCCGGTAACTTCATTACTGAATAGCCAGTAACATTCTAGCAGAAAAAATATGTCTTGACAAACAGGTACGTTCTTTCCATGATTGTGGTACAATACTGGTTGGCTGCATAATGCTGTATACCAATATACTACTATATCTGGTTGGCTGCATAATGCTGTATACCAATATACTACTACATCTGGTTGGCTGCATATTGCTGTATACCAATATACTACTATATCTGGTTGGCTGCATATTGCTGTATACCAACATACTTCTACATCTGGTTGGCTGCATAATGCTGTATACCAATATACTACTACATCTGGTTGGCTGCATAATGCTGTATACCAATATACTACTACATCTGGTTGGCTGCATATTGCTGTATACCAATATACTACTACATCTGGTTGGCTGCATAATGCTGTATACCAATATACTACTACATCTGGTTGGCTGCATATTGCTGTATACCAATATACTACTGTATCATGACATCCCTAGATGCATGTGGTACAGATTATGCTTAGCTGGGAACCAAAATCTACTAAAAGATAGAAAAATCAGTTCTTTTCATCATCTATTTCCTAGATTTAACTCTAAAGGTGCTGTCTATGTTATGTTTAAAGGTTAGTGTTTAAGTTAATGTATGTCACCTAATAATTGCAATTGGACCAAGACTTGTATGTTGTTGAAATTATTTTGAACTGATCTCTGTAATTTTTTTGAAAATTTGATGTCTTCAGTGTCAAGAGTAGGTCTGTTTTAACACTCCTTGTAGTTGACAATTTTAAGACAGAAATTAAGATAAGAATTATTATATTTGTTTTATGTAAATTTGTAATTAAAAAATGGTCGGTAAATATGGTACTGACACCTACAATATTATGTTGATATCTTCATGACAAAATGAAAACAGACATTCACAGTTCACGCCATATTTGATTAGTTCCTATGTGATGAACTAGGAAGTTCATAATTTCCATGGTCATTTTATTATGGTTGTGTTTTGTGTTTATGTGAATGATTTTGTATTGTGTAAAGTTATTTGTGGAAGTTTGTATTACAGCAAATTCTGTTAGAATTTATTACTTATTTCGCGGTACATTTTTGCATAATAATAAGAATTCTAAATTTGATAAGTGATGTTTTTTTGGGTAAGCCTATGATGCATTTTTTACCTTTTATACATATTTTAGATGGTATAAAATGCAGTGTAGAAATTTGACTGTATACTGACTTTTCAGGTTTTATACTAGGAATTTGCTGACTAAATATTTCTGTGTTTCTGTCATACGTAATTATTTGTGAGTAAATATTGTTAATTGTTTATCTAGCCAAAGCATGATTTTTTCTATTGTCTGTTTTATGTGCTCTTGGTACAGAAACATCTTCATTATTTGGTTGCTATGGAAACTCTGGTGAGATGTTTTTGTATCAAGTCATTGTTTTTTGTGGTCTATTTTACCAAATATCAAACTAGACTAGTGGTACCAAATTGAATGTTGCGATTTTACATTATAGTGTGTTTATTAGTTGGTTTAAATGAATACTAAGTAATTTGGGGTTTTCTACATTGCAAAATCCTGCAAAAATGTGTACACAAAATACTTATATTCACAAACTAAGCCAATTTTGTCCAATTTATCAAAATTACGAATTATTTATCACACTTAATTGTGATGGGTGGGGCAACTATTGAAGTGGTCTTTGTATTCCTAAAAAGGGCAAATTTGTCAAATATTTGTAGTGAAACATTTAGATGGCAAGTTGTAACATTCATTTTTGGTCATTATTTTTAGAGATAGATGACTATATATATATATATATTATATATTGTACACAAAGTCTTGGTGCAATAAAAATATTTGTCAATCGCAGGTTGTTGGTTATTGTCTGACAAAATGCTGTGTTCTAGAAATTAAGTGTCAGTTTCTAAGGAAGTTGATTTCTTTATCACCACTGAAACAATCCATTTCATTGGCATATGAATGCACAAGAACATGCCAATGTTTTTCTCTTTTATGGGAGTAGTGGTTGGCCCTGTGAGAGAGGAACATTGGGGACAACAAAGTTTACATTTCTGTTTCAAAACTTGGTATTTATTTCCTTGTAGTGGTATAAAGATGTTAATCACAAAATAAGTATTTATTTCCTTGTAGTGGTATAAAGATGTTAATCACAAAATAAGTATCATGGTGCTCATGATATTACTGGTCAATGTTTCTGGTTTTCCTACTGAAAATATCTACAATGCTGTGAGAGGAGAATTTGACAAATAGGGGAAACAGTGAAGGGGGGGGCGAATTAATGGATAGAAAATATCACAGGACAAGTCAAGACAGCTGGCAACAATAGGCTGAAACTGGGCAGAAAATAACATGAACACTATATAAAGTGAAAGAATTGCACATGGGGAAAGGGAAATATAACATACATTTAAATCACGAAAAGAAATAATAACAATACAGCGAAATAGTGGGAAGCCTATAAACCGATCGCTTTACTCCGTCTGCATCGTATGTACTTATGAACATCAGACATGACTTGTGTCAAACGTCACGGTCACGTAGAAGTCCATACATACATCGCTACTATAGGGAAAGCTAGTTAAGGTAAGCCATCCATCGTTGGACAAAATAATAATTATTTAAAGTTATACACTTTTAGAATCCTTGTACCAACCTGAATTATATATAAGAATAAAAAAGACGTACCAATATGTTTCAAAATTATATACATATTGGTCCCAGCTCACAGATTACAAGTGAATTACTGCATTGCTTTGTTAATAGTGAAGACAAGGAAGGAATTTGCAATGAGTGCGTTGAGAGGACTACAAGATTCAGATGTGATTCCATTAACATTATATACACAGATAAACAGGTTGTACAAGTGCAGAGCATTAATTTATTGACACTTAATTGGCCAGCTTGAAAGACGTCTTTAGCTTTCTAATGTTATTTACAATGTCAGTGTCAATGGAAGAAGCAACTATGTTTTATGGTAATACTAATTATTATTAGTTCGCCTTGTGATCGAGTTTTTCGGCGCAGCCGTACTGACATGGTTTTGCTAGGCAATTTATTTTCAACCGAACAACATTTGTTACCTTGACACGGATTGGTTAACACTCTCGATAAAGGTTATGTTAATAACCGAAATACACTCAATTTCGGTCAAATTACCCAAATCCACTGAATTTTGATGAATTTACATAAATCCATTTTGGATCTGGAGTGACCAGCAAGCGTAACATCTTGGCATTTTTTATTTTGCACAAAAAATCTTAACCTTCAAATTGCGCCGACCATCTTTTTCGGCGCAGCCGTACTAACATGGTTTTGCTATTTGCATATCAGTGTTTTGTAAACCAATCAAATCTTACGTTGACGACCAAGGCAATTTCTCTTCAACTGAAAGAGAGAGAATACGTAACTACAGGGAAAGCCTCATACATAAGACAATGCCTCCTCATGCAGATCTCCGGAAAAAACAACAATCCACAAAACATAAGGTACTAAAGGAGGTCAAACGGTACACATATTAAGGAACTGAGGCGCAAGGAATGGTCCAGCAGACCACAAGGAATAACTAGGAGAATCAAAGTGGATAGTAAGGGAAGGGGAGGTGGGAATTAATGGATGGAAAAGATCACAGGACAAGTCAAGACAACTGGCCTAATAGGCCAAAAATGGGCAGGAAACAATCTGAACACTGTATAAAGTGACAGATTTGCATAGGGGAATGGGAAATACAAAACACATTCATAACATAAACAGAAACAACAATCATATAGCGAATTACAGCCTTGGAACTGTCAGCATAAAATGCTGGGGGTTTAAATCGATTTAACAGCTAGCTAACCTAACACCTTATCGCTATATGGTCATTGATTTCCAACATATATACATAAATTGACTAAGTAGGCAGTAACTAATCATTAAAAACAACCAACCATCACGTACACAACAACAGACACTGTAATTAATCCAGTACGAAGGAACAAGCAGCCTCAGTCTGACCTTGAAATAGTAACATCAGAATAGAAGTAACCTTAAAATGTCAAATTAAAAATGCAATTGAAAATAAAGTCAACTTGATAATATATTTACTAATTAAACAATTCTTAGATATTATTGATAGGGAAATGGAATTTATAACTAAAAGAAATATGTCTAATAAGAGAACTAAAACACAAAAACACGACTGCACCCAACGAATATTAAGAAAAGTTTTCTTGGTATTGTCAAATGACGTCATAAAATGTAAATCGCATTGTAGATAGAAAAATAAAAAATCATTGACGTCATACAATTTTAAACACGTCATAAAAGATAGAGTATACGCTGCCCAAGGGGACGTTATTTACACAAGACTGTGCCTTATACACAGATAATATACAAGAGAGAAAATTAAGTAAGTAGTTACAGAGAACATCACAAAACAACAAGAAACAAGGACAACACCAACGTACATTCGAATATATATATAAGACGACACAACACAATCACAAATGGGCTGGTCGATAGTTTGAAGATACTCCATGGAACACATCATGTTAGTTCCAGAGTAAAAGTCAATGCCTACAAAGTCCCGAACATAATCCCCTGAGACATTGTGATCAGTCATATCCTGCCATACCAAGTACGGTTTACAAATATAACTTCATTTAGTCTCAAAACATTAGTGTCCGGCGTGCAGTAAAAACAGGTGTGAAAATCTATCAAGTATTGATTTACTTAAAAACTTATCTGCAGTTGTTCTCATTATGTCAGGAGCATAACCCTTCCTTTTGAACTTGTTAATTAATTTCACAAATAACTGATCAAAGTAACAACTGTTATGAATCTTGCGAATTTTATATAATAGATCTCCATAAAATTTGGGTTTAGTAATTCCTTTCTCTAACATAGATTTTACACTAGTGCCATATTTTAACTTAATATCGGTATATTTATGGCAAAACTTACGAAACGTCTTACATAATTTATGATAACGATAGCCTTGTTTTAGCAGTTTACCTGTTAGTAGAAGGTTACGCTTGTTAAAGTCCTCTAGATTGGTATTACCCCTCATAAATCGAATAAGTTGAGATATATATATGCCATATGTATTATTTTTCGGTATATCACTAATAAGCCAGGGAACGTTTATAATCTCTAAGTCATAATCATCTCGTTTATCATATATTTTAGTAGTAATAATACCATTTTCTATAGAAATGTCCAAGTCAAGAAACGAGGCATGTTTATCCAATGTGTTAGCTTTCGATAGGTGTAGTTCTGTTGGATATAATATATTATATATCATGGTTGGGAAAAACTCATTATCAATATTTAAAATATCGTCTAAATAACGGGAGGTATTATTGAAAGCTTCAATTACATCCATCTGATTTTCTTTGGATAAGGATAACATAAAGTCTCTTTCATAACAGAATAAGAATAAGTCGGCTATAAGTGGAGCACAGTTAGTACCCATAGGAATACCAACTTTCTGTTGGTACATTGAGTTATCAAATTGAATAAAGATATTATTCAGTAAAAAATTAAGAGCTTCACAGACGTCCTCACATGTCCAGATGGTAAAGTTTTTGTAATTATTAGAAGTAAAAAAAGCCCTTTCATCATTGCAGGCCAAATATACATGTTGATTGCTACCAAATGATTTTTCAATTAAGTGTGTAAGTTTGGGTTTAATTAAATCATGAGGAAGTGAAGTATAAAGAGTGGAGAAATCATAGGTAGAGATACATGTTGCTCTAAAATGTAAAGATTGAAATTTATTTAAAACTTCCGTAGAATTTTTTATGCCCCAGTAAAGGTTTATACTGGAATTTTCAAAAGTTTTATTGCAATATTTAACAACTTCAGCTTTAATAGCTGTTAAACAACCAGTGAGAAGTTTCGAATTTTGTGTAGTTGTAGTGAAGCTCGCATTAGCAATGAATCTAGATTTATATGGTATTTTGTGTAGTTTAGGTAACCAATACATAGTTGGTAACTTATTACATTTGTATGCGACTTCTACATTAAATTTAGACAATTCTGAGTTGTGTCTGTCAATTATATCATCTGCAGACGATGTAATAGGACTGTAAGCTGCAGTACAGTTAAGTTCATTAGGACTTCCTTATACTAAAACCGTCATACAATAACTGTGTTGTTAGAAGCTTTATCAGCTGGCACAAGTACAAATTTGTTGTGAATTTTATTTTTGAAAATACGGAAGGACACTTTCGGATCTTTAGGTAGGAGATTTGGATTAGATTGATAAAACTTAATTCTTAGATCCATGATTTTTATAATTTCATTCTTCCAGGAAGTAAGGGCATTGATATCTGCATGTTCCCTTTTACACCATGTATTTGCATAATTGTTAAGAGAGTCAATAATATGTTCTTTACATTTATAAAAATCTATCTTGTTAGGGTACCTATATTTGGGGCCCTTAGAAATTAAATTCCTAACCCTTTTATCAGATATAATTTTAAGGTTGCCCGTGATTATATGTCCTGCGGGTTTATAAAGATATTTAGAATTTGAACAGTCTCAAGAATTCCTTCCATATTGGTCAGAATTGTTATCAGATATATTGAGACCAGTAGTAATATTGTTGTAGTTAAATACTGCATTGCGTATAGGTTTATTGTATTTATAAGAAATAATAGGTAGTTATAATTTTTTAAAGTACAAAGGAATTAAAGATTTAACAGTGTTATTTCTTAATACGCTTTGTATATCAATAAAATCAATGCCTTTATTGATAAAAGAAAGTTTGAAAAAATGTCTCACATGATCTTTTTCATTATCTATATGAGGACGTAAGAAATGACGTGTATAAGATTGAATTAACGTAGCTGTGTCATAAAGAAAGTGTGATCTAGTAAATATATCATCGGCAACCTCATCCAGTTTTTTAATGGAGGAAACAGGTAGTGAGGCTAATTTACTTAGCATAGTATGTCTGCCTGAATTTTTTAGAATATTGTTTAATTCCTGAATAGTCATATCATGTCTTCTTTTTCGTTTAATATTTCCATTAATCCTAGTGCCATGTGATCTTCTACGGCGTATTCGTGTTTGTGCCAGTGAAAATATGTCTATATTTAAATTTGGAGAGATATTACCTTGTTCATAAATATTATCATTCAGGCCCAGAGGATAGGGTGATTGTAACTTCTTAATCCATTCCAACTCTATTAAATGTCGTGTTCTATATCTTTGTGAAACTGTTTCTTTGTCTTTATAAATAATTTGTTCCAGTGGTTGAAATGTAACATAGTTAAGTCAGTGTCCAGAGATTTTAAAATGTCTATAAATAAAGTTCTTATATTTCTTATTATATCGTATTTTATATATATGTTCTCTTAAGCGAGTTTTTATTTGTCGGCCAGTCTGACCAACGTATTGTAAACCACAGTTAGGATAAGTTCAAGTAAGTAAATATACCATATCTTTACTAGTACATGTTATATCAGTTTTAATATTAACGTTAAAGGTACTACCATTTACATTTGAAATAGTATTATTTTTACAAACTAAATACTTACAACATACACACCTCTTAGAACTGCACTTAGAGATAGTCGGGTAGGTCCTAAGTTTCCTTGTATATCCATAATTCGTAGCACCATATTTCCGAAGCACTGGCGATCCCAGACGTGGCAAGGAAATTTGTAAATAGCGATTGAAAAAAATAGTGCTAGAATTTGAGGAAACAAGAGCAACTATCCTTTTTGGTGTATTAATTTTCTTTGTAATTGTAATTGTCATGTAGAGTGTTTAAAGATACCACTATGCAACGAGTGTCGTTCAACACGGCATAAAAAAGCTTCCATTAAAAACTAAATAGTATGATCAATTAAATAACTATGCTAGAAAGGAATGAATTTATATGTATATAAAGATGTATCTCCAAAATAACGAATTAAAAGTTACCCAATCTACTACAGCTAGCTAGGCCGCCAGAAAAGAATGAACATCCATTTTAAACTATGTAACCATTTTAAAATATGTAACCAAAAATTACAGTGTAAAATGACTGTCATTGCCTAATCTTCAATGTGGTATATGAACAAAAATGTAGTAAAAGATGTGAGTGGGGAGGGAAAAGTATTATGAATGTAGAAGTGCTATCCCTGATGGATGAAATGATAACAGTATTTAAAGCAAGTGTGGGGAGACTTTTTACGGCCGCCACACTGCACAGGCAGAACAACTGTAGTAATAAAAGAGAGAGAATACGTAACTACAGGGAAAGCCACATACATAAGACAATGCCTCCCCACGCAGATCTCCGGAAAAAACAACAATCCACAAAACATAAGGTACTAAAGGAGGTCAAACGGTACACATATAAAGGAACTGAGGCGCAAGGAATGGTCCAGCAGACCACAAGGAATAACTAGGAGAATCAAAGTGGATAGTAAGGGAAGGGGAGGTGGGAATTAATGGATGGAAAATATCACAGGACAAGTCAAGACAACTGGCCTTAATAGGCCAAAAATGTTATATAAAACTATTTGTTACATTGACGCATATTTGCCTGACATTGTGTATAGTGTATTTCATGATTTATCCAGTAAGTAGTGTTGTTAGTCATTAGCCTGGATTACCTGCCCTTACCATTACATAATCGGTGTGCAGAGTACGCCGAGTACCAGACTAACTAGTCATCACCACGGGGAACTGTCCGGTTTTGGAATTAAGAAGACGTTCTAGGTGTAATGTACCAGTCGCGATCATTTATATCGTTTTAATCAGATACATCGCTATATAACAAGTTTATTAACATGAATTTGTGAGTTCACGACGTATGCATTAAGTAATTAATATTGATGAATTATATTGATACAAACTATACAGTATCTATGAGTAATCACACTACGCAGTGATCTCCCCTTACATGTCTCGGAGTTTCGGTAGAATAGCATAAAATGTAATTAAATGACCGACAGTCGTAACATTTGTGCATTTTTTATGTTGTACAACAAATTTTAACATTCAGATTGCAACAAATTTGCATACTTCAAGTTGCGCCGACCATCTTTTTACAAAATATTTCTTGTTTAAATATAGGTCTATCTGAAAACTGTGTTTATTTGCAAGAAGATTGACGTACGTTTACAGTCACCACTGTACATTTTACATTACATTTACAAATGTTATGCAAATGTATGAGCATAGTAGTTTGTCTTGTGATTGATTTTGATATGACTATTTTCAACATAAATGGAGGTGTACTTGAAAACCATACTTGTATTTATTTGCCATGAACATTGATGTGGAATCTACTTTGTCATCATCGTTATAAATGTCTTTTAGCATTATGGTCTGCATGCATGTACGCATTGACTTTATTTCTTCTATTGTCTTGTGTTATGTAGTCATTATTATAACAATAAATGTTATCTATTATAAATGTTATAATGAATATCTAACAGTACGTGTACATTTCATAATACATATATTAACACACGAACAAGTGCTCTGTTTGCAGATAAACCCTATTGTATGCTTTGTTCTCTTGCTGTAATGAGTTCATGGTAAGCAATAATGAGTTACACACCTAAAACAGACACAAAACCGATAAGAAATACTTTATTATACACTTAGTTTGCAGAAATCATACACTATAAACAAGAAATATCTTTGAAAAAGATGATCGGCGCAATTTGAATCAATCACATCTGTTGCAATCTGAAGATTTGTTGTGCAATATAATTGAAGACAAAACAAACCAAGACAACACAATATCAAAGTTCATTTTTGTTTATTCGTTTAATCTAACTGAATCAAATACTTGTATGAATATGTATGTTTTCTGACAGTTTCAAAAAGTCATGTAACAGTTAAGTTAAAAAAGGAGTTTGTAGAAAGCTTAATTAAAAGTACTGGATAACTTGTTGTAAATAAAGGTTAAATGTTTTGTTGAAAACACATTATTTTACAGTTTGATTCTCATCAAACGATCATAAATGCATGTCATTCTGCACCGATACGGACCGCGACTTTATGTTTGTGGAAAATAAGCAAACAACGCGCCTGTATTGTATTACAACGAAAGCACAATAAAGTAAGTGTTATCAAATACTATAAAACCAGATTAAAATGGAGAGAGAGGGAGGGAGATAGCATGGTTTGAAACTGTTAAGGAAGAATATGTGCATTGTAGAACAACACAGACTGCACAACAAATAAACCTGAAGAGAAGCCCAACATAATCTTAAAGTCTGTACAAATACTGCGGGCTTAGATGAGGCCTAGGGTATTTTAAGAATGGGCTTTATACATAAACAGACATATACTAGTACATGTACGATTACATGTAGTGAAACATTATCACACGTCAGGGATGTACTCAAAACTCCTAGGAAGGAAGACAAAATTACCCTCATTAACGTGAATAGTACAATATATTCGAGTATATCAAAAGTGTAATAATTCAACCTCATCAAAATCAGACCAACTTCAGCTTTGGTACCTCTACGTACACACTGCAGGTAGCATTGCAGTATACGTAGTTAGAATATCAGACTGAGCGAAGTAATATAGGAATACTATACAATTACGTGTAACATTCACGTATGCATGAATTAGAATTATGCACTAGATAATTCAATTCATAGCAATTTAGACAGATTTTGACAAATTATGATTTACGTCGGTACATATTGTATACAAAAGTTATATTATGAGGTACATGATTTGTCACAATGTACACATTTACAGATGAAAATATGACCAATTATATACGCAGCCATACCAAGGATAACATGAAACATTTTTATTGGTGGTATGATAAAGAGAAATGGATACAATAACTCTGTCCTGAATTGCAGAAAGAGAAATCTAATGAATATTTAAAAACCGATGAGATTGTAATAATCCATTCTATAGTATATAGCCTATGTGTATAATAAATAATACACTGTAGGAAGATTGTATCATAGTTTCGGTAGTTTTCTTTGAAATTTGTAGTGCTGAATTAGGAGAGGAGGAGCTTAAATCATAGTTAAGTAAAAAAGAGGGACGCAAACAGTGCCATAACAGGATTGGTTCAACGTCATTTACACTCACGCAGCATGCTACGTTTACTTCTGGGGGTTTTCAAATTCACAATCACGGTGCATGTCATGTCTGCCATGCGTTCGGTAAAGGCTTACCCTCGCTCGCGTAACGAAACTGTGCACGCGTTTTGCTACTGAACGCACTTTTTGCCAAATAATGTGCGCTCACTGTGCACCCACTCGCTCGCGCTTCTCCGAGGTACGACCCGAATTTGTGAGCCGAACACTGCGTTCTGTTACGGCTAAATGTCGCTCACGTTTTGTTTTGTATCCCTGGCCCACCGTATCACATTGTATGCACACGGGAAACCAAATTGCAAAATGAAAGCAGTGCTGATACCCTGTATTTACTGTCTTTGAGGCAGGGAAACCAGAGTACAAACGAGGCGGTCAATACACTTGTTAGCGACGCGAACTGAGAGCGGCTTCCCTTAGCCGTAACTGAACGCAAGGCTGCTTCGATGCATAAGTCAGTGACGTCACATGATAAAGAAAAACGCCTGTTTGAACAACATTTTTTGTGATTGGACAATGTTACAACCTAAGACAGAGTGAAAATTATTCCTGGGTCTACACCCACTGGACTAAATTGGTCATACTCTATCTATTGCATATAAAAGGAAGACAACATCTGAATGATAACATGGTATTACACTGTTGAACCAACTGCTAAACAATGAAGAATGAGATTATTGTGAATTTTGTTAAATCCACAATGTATCCATTAGTAGTCAAGACAACTGTTTAAATTCATCGAAAGGACACATCAGTTTATAATGTTTTCTTGCAGGACTGATAGTCTTAATTTTCTACTTGATAATCCTCATATTCAGCATCAAGTGTACCTGTACCACTGTCTTTGTCAGATCTTAATTTTTGGATCAGAGTTTTATCAAATGTTGGACTGTATAAAGGAAGAAGCGACAATGTACAGTCACTGGTCAGGGCAACTGGTGGAAGCTCGACCGCAAGTTTGCTGAGGAAATCTAGCTCCCCTGTTCTCCACATCAACAAATTGCGTGATCTATCAGAACTTGGATAATACACATCAGCAGTATGTTGGTCTTCATAGCTTTCCTCACAAGTAATTGGAGCTGAAAATATTGTCATATAACATACATGTATGTTTTATAGGCAATACGACACTTATTTTTTAGTTACTGTTGGCCTTAGTATAAATATCCTAACAATATAGTAATATGTATACACCAACAAGCCCACAAATAGACATATGTGTATTACAATTATTTTCTCAGATGATGATATTGTAGTTTCGAACCACCAACATTGCATTTCATGACACAACATGGCTATCTGTTAGTTTGATATTGTCGTGTTTCTAAACCGAAAATAAACAGTTTTAGAATTTTCTATTGATTGTTTTCGCAGTGAATGACATTAGATGTCATTACACTCCAAAACGTTGCACATGACAAACAGTTTATACGACGTTTTTAGTAACAGCAGCATTTCTTCGAAGAAAGTTAGGAGTAAATCAGAATATCAAAAAGATGTAGTTGTAAATTCGTACAAAACAGCTGCACTCGTATCAAGCGAGTGAGTGCCTTTACATTTATGTCTGCTAGTAATACAGAAAATCTCTAAAGGGTGTTACCAACAAAAATATACACTTTAAGCGGAAAACGTCAGGTACTTCAAAATAAACAGCCAAGTCAATATTCCGTATGTATATTTCGTCCATTCGCGATAATTGGAACCCCCAATTGCTCCGTTTAGTAAATGGTAAAAACGATTTAAACAAGTGGGCCAGGACACTATATATATTTAGGAAAGTGATCATGTCCCCCTAGCAGCCATATTTTTAAATGAGTCTGAATAATTTAAACAAAGTTGGTAGAAGATCACCAATGAAATTCTTGTGCGAAAGTATATCAAAATCAAACAAGTAGAGGGTGACAAGAACATATTTAAAATTTCCATTATACATTTATTATATTTTTAAGTTTCTTTCTAGGGGGTTTATAAACTCTTGGTAGATGGTGACCCAATGAGCAGTTCCTTTACATATATATGTCTAAAAGAGAGATATCAACTTGTAACCACGCAAAACGTATCGTGGAAGTATTGCAATGAGCAATTGATATGACACGACAATAATTTAAGTTCACCTTTACAATTAATCGTCAATACATATTCGTTATACGCACAGGGCAATGTAAAATCTATTATCATCAGAGTTATCCATAAAAAGAGATTCGCAAATTTGGTTGGTTACTTGTTTGAAAAAGAGGTAGTAAGTACAGCCAAGAGAGAAACAAAGAATGAAGCAAGGGATATACAGGAAAGAAATCTTTGAACATAATGGTAATGAAACGATGAATGACATTGTATACTTAAAGCTTGTATTAACGCATATGTAATGATATTAAATGACTTACACTGACGATGATATAATTCTCAAGTATTATCAACATATATTTACCTTGACGTAACGCATTTCTTTCCTTCTCAATTAAAGCAATAGCATATTTCAGTTGGTTTCTCTTCTTCAAATGGTCTAACACCTTTTCACCGTGTAATGACTTCTTCTCTAGTAGAGATACTTCAGTATAAAGCGTGAACTCTTCTTGTTTCAACAGGCTTATATCATGCTCAAGGTCATTGAATTGTGAAATAGGGTCATTTGACGTAAGACTGTCTGTTTCCGATTGTTCGTATATTTCAGCATTTGAATTATTTGCGAGGGTTTCTGTTGGCGTCTCTTCGCAAGTACCTTCATAGAGAGTGTGTGGACTCTGACCATTATCGTATGCTAGATCATCATGGGTTAGGGTTTGGTATCGTTTCCGGATAATGAGTGGTAACCTGGGCGGAATTGGAGGCGGTTCAATGACCTGGTCTGCATTTCTGTCGGCCGTGTATCCATCAAACAAACGGATGCCATGTGTCTCTAAAATTATATCAATTTAATTTCTCATCATATCCTTTATGACACATGTATTTAGATCAGTTGTTTTGTGTGTTAACAATTGTACATTTTTAATACATTGTAACTGATATTTATAATCCAGACGATGCTAAAGCTTCGCTCGAAACATAATTCTAACCTACGTTGGTTCCACGAATCGCCGTTGTTTAGCGGTGATCAATGTTTTCGGAGGGCATATTATACGCGATATAAATGAGATGGAATGGTATTGTGATTATGGCTGATACCGGTATTGGTATTCAAACTATTCTTATTCTATGACCATCTGAGTGGAAGAAATTAAACTTTTACACATTGTTGTTACGATATGAAATAAACTAATTGAATAATTGTTTATTGTGTTTGTAGAATTGTATCTATACAATATCCAAAAAGCCTAGGTGACCGATTATGGAATGTAATTCTTATATTGGCGAATCTATATATACCAAGCAACTTTTCCCCACCATATCATTTTTTTATTGAAGGTTTTGACGCGCACGAGGAATTCATACAATTTTGTCTGATTCCATTACTATATATACGCGTCAACATATTCCATTAACATAATTCGATCGTAGACCACTCGCTTCATCTGATCTGAGATGTACGCGCATTTCGTAAGTTTTCCATGTAAGTGAACATATACATGTGCTGCTTATAGAAATGTCACAGATGAATGTTCTGGTGATTGACATGTAGAAAAAAACATCAAATGTACCAATCTATGATGTCATGCATCGAATTACAAACGAAAATTGAGATAAGTTGTGTGTTAGGCTAACTTGATTTGAGGTTTAAAAGCAGACAGATAAGCCATTCAATTATATTCCATACGTTTCAAATATTGTAATTTAGAAAGGTTTCGTTTCACATTTAACACAATAGGCAAACCTATTTTGAACATGCGGATAGTGACATTGAGACCACGCTCGATATCGACGCACACTTTTTGAGTACGCGATATTTATTTTAGGGCTAAACGAAACGGCTGAATGAGGTTATAGCCGATTGTTACTGTTGTTATCAAACACATGTTTCAATTTTTGACCGAGATATCACTGATAAACCAGACATGTAGTTAAACTGTTTTTATAGGATAATTACTTTTTATCAGTTTAAAAAAACAAACGCAATTATTCACGTACGAATGGCAAAATTGAGACCACGCTCGGTATCCATGCACAAATTATTTGAAAAAACAACAACAATTATTCACAATACAAATACCCTTCACTCTTCCATTTCCCATCAATTTTTCAATTCGTAAGTCTGCTGCGACATCATCATATTTGGCCTCTTCGAGTGCCTCAATAAAGAGCATGTACCAGTTCCAATGCTTCCTTGTTATTCTATCTAGTAGAGTAATTGCACCATGGATGTTTCCAAATCTGTCACAGTCGCTCATTATATTCTCTTTGTCAATGTCACTGAGTAGATTTTTTGCCATCAAGTAGATCATGAGTTCAGGTGGCGAAATCATATTCTTAATTTTTGGTGTAAGGGTTTTTAAGTATTCTCTCTGATAGTGATGATTAATAAATTTGTAACCTCGGATGTTATCAACAATATATGTATAACCTGAAAGCAAAATAATCATTTGATACTGACAAAAATTAGATGTACTTAGTAGCATAGTAATTATCGTTGGGTAAATTTAAAAAAATATAAATTACGCAAAAAATCGTTGTTTTATTATAGAGCATTAAGTCATTACCATGCGTCATTATAAATAATAATAATATACTTACCACAGGCATTTAAAGCATCCATGAATTTTTGCCACTTTCCAAGAGCTTTACTTTCGTCTAACTTATCCAACAAACTAAGCACAGCATCCCGTTCAGAATGATATTTCATCTCTTCATAGATACCTTCAGGATCATCTATAGTAAATATAATGTACACAGACTATTACAATATAAATATTTTCATCATAAATGCCGATGCAAATGCTGCATATAATTATAGTGCTAATGCAAAATATGCAGCATCTAATTAATATTATTTTGCTGAAACTGCATATAATGATATTGTTAATACTTATGCCGCATCTAATGATAAAGCTGGTGCAAATCATGGTGCATCTAATCATAATATGGATGCAAGTGGTAGCAAATCTAGTAATAAAGCTAATGCAAATGATGCTGCATCTACTGATAATGCTTATGCTGCCGCATCTAATGATTGGTGATGCAAATGATGCTGCGACTAATGATAATACTTATGCAAACATCACAGCATCTAATTACAATGCCGATGCTGATGTTTTCGAATCTAATTATGCTGCATCTAATGATAAAATTTATGCAAATAATGCTGCACCTACTGATAAGCTGGTGCTGATGCTGCCACCTTTAATGATTATACTGATGTAAATGCTGCTGCATATTATGATGATGCCGATACAAATGATGTTGCATGCAATGATAATGCTGATGCAATTGAAGCTGTGTCTAATGATAATTTTGATGCTGCATGTAATGATAATGTTGGTACATATGAGACAGCATTTAATGATGATAGATGACATGAGCGATAGATAAATTTGTCACACTCATGTAAATAAAATCAAAACTTTGTTGGAACTTTATTGTCCGTTTTGTAGTAAACTAAGTTTTTGGGGAACTACCTCAAAGAAGGTCAAGTGCTAGGTAGTCGTTGTTGTCTAACCTTACGGAAGAATGCCGAAGATAGGAAGGATAAGTCAAACACTACAGGCATGTCATTCAGTTTGCATATACATGTACTGTCACATGACATTCTGTAATGTCTTACCTAGAAATGATAAATGTGGAAGAATGTCGTGGATCCGAACATTTCGCACAATCAATGTTTTGAAAATTTTAACCAAATCTCTGTATTCCAAACAATATATTTGTTCCTCTGTACTGTTCACGGAGTTTCCAGTTGTTGAAAAATCTGTTGACAGTTTACTTGATTGCAATGATTTGTTTACTGGATCGTTTGTGAAGTTGTCCTAGAAAACATGGAAGATATTAGATAATGTTAGTAATAAGTCATTCTCAGCTCGAAGACGACCCGCCTTCACCCATAATGACGGACTTAAAGTGAAGGTGTGCAGTTTCGATATCTTTCTCTTGTTGAAATGAAACGTAATAAAATTTTGGATTGCTAAATTTAAAGGGCATTCAAGACATGATTTATTTTTAAGTATCTACACAGATTTCAACAATTTTAAATGGAGGATGGCTACATCTGCCTCGAGGCGTATTTACACAATCAAGCTGAAACACTTTGATCAGTACTGTTTTGTGTATAGTCCATCTATGTCGAAGTATTAGTTGGGTTGATCATTTTTAGTTTTTCGGCCATCCTCTTCTCTATGCATTACGTACTTATCATTGGGTCATATACATGTCAATTGAATTTCTCCATGCTTCTTTCTTTATTATGAAAGCATTTAATAAATTATATATCTACTCATTACGTACTTATCATAGTATATATATATTATTTCTATCTGCCTTTTTTTAAATTCCATTTCCCCATCACTGGTATTTAAGATTTTGTTTAATTATAAACTATAATTTCTAGTTGACTTTACATTAATTTATTGATTTGATATTTTATGGTTATTTCGCATTCTGATGTTAATAATTTAGTTACTGGGAGCAAGGTCAGTATAAGGCTGCTTGTTCCTTCGTGCTGGATTATGCAGTATGTCTGTTGTTATGTACGTAATAGTTAATTGCTTTTAATGATAAGTTACTGCCTACTTTGTCAACTTATGTGTATTAGTTGGAAATCAATGACCATTTGGCGATTAAGTATGAGGTTAGCTAGCTGTAAAATCCATTTAAACTCCCAGTATGTTACTGACAGTTTCAAGGCTGTCAATCGCTGTATGATTATCATTTCTATTTGTGTTTAGATGTATACTGAGTCAAAAAAAGTACCTACTCTATATAATGTATTTTGCATTCAAAAAAAGAAATGAATATGTATCATGTACGGAAAATTGATATGTTTGTACAGTTGTATTATCAATGTATATATTGTTTGTGCATGGGCCGGAGGCCTTTAACACAATAAACATGTTGAGTTGAGTATATATCTATCATTTTAAAGAAAAAGAGTATACATTCGGATTTAATTTTTTAATTGAAGTAAAGAACAATTTATTCTTGAAGTCCTGTGGAAAGTTGAAGCAGCTGCGATATGTCTTTCATCGAAACAAATGGACCGATATGACGTAGGGGTCGATTTCCGAAGTAACAACTGTTTTGATAAACCTGCACTTGTAATCGGGAAAGTTTAAAACTCAATTTTATCGGATTTTTCTGCAGTGAAAATGTGATGTGGGTTGCAGTAAAAGATTTAATATCTCATGTGTCCGCCGTGTTGCCCAATGCACGTCATGATCCTCTGTCGCATGCTGTCGACGTAACGCTGTACGTACGGCGTCGGTAAATTGTCCCATTCAGCCTGTAGGGCTGCTGAAAGGTCCTGCACCGTGTTGATTGCATAATTTGTTCTAACACGGCGTCCTAACTCATCTCATATGCGTTCGATGGGATTTAAGTCAGGACTTTTCGCCGGCCAGTTTAAAACATTGACCTTATTATCCGCCAAAAAACGTCGAGTAAGTGCAGTTGTATGGGGACGGTTGTTATCATGCATAAGTGTGATGTTCGGTCCGTGGCGCTGAATAAAAGGAACAACTTCTGGTTCAAGAACATTATTGACGTAGGTCTGGGCATTGATGTTTCCTTCAATAACGATTAGGCGGGTCTAGTGTACATCCATAATTCCACCCCAGACTAATACTGAACCTCCCCCAAAGCGGTCTGTCTCAACGACGCACGCATCAGCGTAACGCTCCCCCGACGATGGTAAATTCTCTCACGTCCGTCGGCATGACTCAAATTGAATCGAGACTCGTCCAAAAATAATACTGATCTCCAATCAGCACGTCGGAAACGCCGGCGACGTCGGCACCAGTCGAGTCTCGCAGCCCGTTAAAATTTGGCCAAAGTACGGTCTGTACGGACGAATCGGGTCATCATTCTGTCGCAATCGGTTCCGAACTGTCTGTGCACTGATGCCATGCCGTCGCCCTGTTGCTGATGCCGACAGACGTCGGTTACGTAAGTGTTGAACCGTTATGTACCGATCATCGGCCGCAGTCGTCATACGTGGCCGACCGCTTCGGAGACGGTCCCGAACGTTTCCCCTGATCTGGAAACGTTTTGGCAAACGCTCAATTGTCTTCCTCGTGCAGCCGAACAGCCGGGATACTTCGGCTACTGTTAGAGCCAGCATTCAGCATCCCGATCGCCTGATTTCTTTGGTCGTTATTTAGTCTTGGCATTGCAATTTGACTTGATGTTATGTAATCTTTTTGTATTGTGTCTAATTTCTGGCCAATAAGTGCAGTCAGATACCACCACTGGATAACGACCGTCGCTGCACGGAGCGCATGTGCAAAACAAGTTAATCGGGCCTCTCGGCTCAGCACTTGGCTGATTATTGATAAAACCAACTTTGACAGGTACTCCAACGAATACATGTACATTATTTATAGCTTATTTTGACAAATTATTAATATTGAGGAAATAATTCAAAAAATAAAAGTAGGTACTTTCTTTTTTGGCTCAGTATATGTTAAATTTCCCCAGTGCAATTCGTTCAATTTATATAGTGTTCATGTTATTTTCTCCCCACTTTCGGCCTATTGTTGCCCGCTGTCTTGACTTGTCCTGTGATGTATTCCATCCATTAAATTCACCCCTGTCTGTCCTCTTTGATTCTCCTAGTAATCCCTTATTGTCGACCAGGCTATTCCCTGCGCCCCTATTTCCTTACGTATATACCATTGAGCCTCCTCAAATGCTATATGTTTTATGGACTGTTGATTTCACAGTTGTATGAGGCGTTCCCTGTAGCAACATATTCTCCCTCTTTTAAGCAGATATTTATAAATGAACATAAATGTATAACACAATTGTTGTTTCATTTTATTTTTAAACAGGTTAATATAAATGAATGACATGAATATATAAATCGGAGAAACGTTTTCTTATTGAATAAAGGGACAAATTTAAAAAATACGATATTCTGGATAATATATATTTAAAGCCATTAAAACGCAACCAAACTGTGTCTGCTTCAAAACATGACATAATGTAGAAATAATTCTATTTTAATTCACTGACATACTTTCCTTAACTTTTTCAATCATGTAATTTGAATTATTGGTCCCAATACGTTTTGAACAATATTTTAAACATTGGTAACAGTTGGTAGCTTTTAACACTATGTCAAAAATGAAGCCTAATTGAAAAATGTGCGTTGTTAATGGTGTTACGTATAAATAAAGGAATATAGGAGAGAAAACATCTTTACAACCCCATGCTTTATATTGTTTTATTTAGTTCCACCATGACTGCCAAGTGTATGGCTTTGTTTTGTTCTATTTCTAAGTCAGTTAGCAAAACACCAGGAATCCTGTTTTATTTGCCTCCTCGAAGGTACTTCGGGGCTCAGACAATGAAAACTAATATACCTTCGTAAAAAGATAACACTCAGTAGTACCATGATAATATAGTAAATATGTAGTATACATTGTAAGTAGTAATATTAGTATTCACATTAAATTGCAACAATTTTAAATTGTACTTTATAATTTCTGTATTTCATTTTTATACGGTATCTCTGATCTTACAAAGAAACTCGGTACTTTAGTTAACTTGAAATTGCAATAATAGACAGAAATACCAAATCAGTACATACGTCATACAACTCGTATTCACCATCCATTTCATCTTCATTACTTTTGTTGTATCTATCCATAGCTACCTTTACATCTGTGAAAATTATTTGACAAATGTGAGTCAGCAAAGTTACTGCATCAGCATATATGTGAATGGTACGAATATGGTAAACACTTTTTGTTAAAAATAAACAACACTTAGCACTTTGAATATTACTGTTTTCACTGGAAAGACCGATCAGACGTAAATCCGACATGAGTGAAAACGACACGTAGTAAAGCGTTGGCGGTGTAATTGTCCATAATGTGATTTCCGTCTTACATTTATGGGCGTATGTACCTTTCCGAGCGACAGCTTTAAATGTGCTTTGCAAGTAGATTTCCTAAAAATGCTGAATGACATTTATTGGTATACATATTTATTATTAAAGAGGACTCTAAAGGCAAAGTTGGATTAAATCTTAAATGAAAATGTACTTTTAAAAATATTCAAAATATTCGATACAAACCAAATGTTTTCGAAACCGTCGACGCTGAAGACAATGGAGAACGATAAGGACATTTTTCTGCTGACTTTGACATAACTGGCTGAAATATAGGTCGTTTTGTTCGAATGTTCTATTCTAAACTCTCGCATTTTTTACAAAACAATTAACAATATCAATATGAACAAAAAAGCCTAGTTACAGAGGAAGACTTATTCAACAGGATGTTCCAAAAGTATTGAACGATTGATTAATTCAGTCATTGACGCTATGGACCGGGGTTTAGATTGATCAAGTTTGTTTAATCGATCTAGAATGCCGTTTGAATTCTAAATTGAATTGAAAGTAAATATCAGTGATGGAATTGGCGAATGTAAATCAATTTAGATATACATGTATCTTCGTTTCGGATTAGGACCAGTGTTATTTGAATTTGCTCTGACTAAATGAAACTGCGTGGGGTATCTAAAAGCGATTACTTAGACATGTATTAACATGATATTGAATCAACTTAAAAATGTACTTCACGATTTATGCATTTCATTTTGATACAGTATCTCCGACCTTATTGGAAGGTACTTGCATAACTTTACATTGCAATATAGTTTCAAAAAGTATTACCAAATTATGATCTGTGTCGCAAATAATGAAGTCGTTTTTATCATCCATTTCATCTTCATTGATTTCATTGTATGTATCGTCAGCAATATCTTCATCTGTTGAAAATATTCTGACACTTTCATTATAGTGATAATAATAACATTTCTTGATTTAAAGATTGACGTTCGAAAGGCATAAAAGGCATATCTTTCCCGAGGCCATATATCAAACAACATAAACTTGCATGAATACAATGTATAAACAATACAAAAACAGTCATACAACAACTATAGAGAAAAATGATGGGGACATGCAATACATGTAGTAAATTCTCCAGTTTCAAGGACATAAATATATTTAGCACAACAGATAAATCTAATTTATGTTACAGCCTGGAATTACTAAACCATTTTAAGGAGATATGTTAAACAAAATTCGCAAAATAACAACCGGCAGTTGTAACTATAATCAGTTATTTGTTAAACTGATACAAAGGTTTATAAGAAAGGGTTAAAATACTGGCATAATGACAACTATATCCAGTAAGATTTTAAATAAATAAACAGTTAAGAGATTTTCGCACCTTTTTACTTGCATGCCGTACACTAATGTTTAAGTCTTTATATTGATGGTTGTCTATGTTTCGTGTTGTATTGTCAATTGTTTTTTCCATGCGTGTCAAAGGGTATTAATTAGGTTGGCCATCTTGTGTTTTAATTAAACTGCCTTCCACTATTCTATGCATTACGTTATTGTCATTGATGCATATCTTTTTTATGTTGCACAACGAATATTTACCTTCAAATTGCGCCGATCATCTTTTTTCAAGATATTTCTTGTTTAAAATTATTTCCATTTCCGAAACACATCAATCTATTTTAATCAGATCTTAATTGATTAAAATATTTCGTCCATTCCCTTATCAACACTTTCCCTTCATTAGTCAACACGTTCGTTCGTTCGTTTCTTGTCATTTCATTGACGGTTAATATGCTCTAAGGTCTGCACTTGCTTTAAGAAACATTATCAACAAATGTTCTTTTTTGGGCCAAAGGGAGAAAACTCGAGCAACGTTAAACATAAGTGTGCTTAATATGTTAATTCAAGCGTTTCTTGATCAGAACAGGCATTTCGCCCAACAGAAGTAAAGCTGAGCATTTCTTTCGCATGGATTGAAAACTTCGTCCTCAGACTAGTGGTCATAATGCAACAAAAGTACGTATATGTGATCAGGAATAGCTTACTTGGTACGCTCCCACACAGCGCTTTGATTCCACTACCGTTCAGTCACACGCTGCTGTATTTCCCAGTATATTTTGATATTTGACCTTACGAAATCACCGTTCGTTCCTGATACTAAATTTCATTTGTCGGCACAATCAAGTGACTATTGAGTTTATAATAGATGGGTATTTTCCAGTGCTATAACCAATCAAACGTGTACACAATGTAATACCTTCCGTGTCGAGGGAAATTTTGACTATCTAGCTAATCGGTGTTAGCATTCACAGAATTTTTCATCGAGGATTGCACCGAAACGTATTACAAATAAACTGTGGCGAATTTGATTAACGAGATGCTTAGTAATGAGATGACGCATTTTAAAGTATACGTAGCGGAATATAAATCACTACACATATACAGGCATCGGTATAATTTTGGCATTCCGACAATCATTTACGTTAGATTTATTTAGGTTTTCTAGCAATTTTCATTGTCACAGCGCCATTTTTATGACGGGGAAAGCTTTCTAATTCAATGCAAACTCGCATAAGCTTTATTTACACATGTTTACTGTCCTACTTTTGGGACATAAGCGAGTCGTTGCAAGCGGCTCGCTGAATAGTTGTGTACGCATGTCTAAAAATAGACAATATCAGTCTTTCGGGAGTTATAAAGCAGTGGGTGAATATGAAGAAAAGCGATATCTTTGCAGAATACAGCTGGTGTCGTCATACAGAAAAATTGTAAAAATAATTTGTTTCTTTTTACCAATATACTTTTTTGTATTTTGTTTCTATGTAACTTTATATTAAATTCCTTTTCCTTGTGACCAGTATTTAAGAGTATGTCTTTATTTTTAAGATATATGTTAAGTTCCCCTTTACTCATGTGCAGTTCTTTCACTTGATAAGGTATTCATATTCTTTTCTGTCGGCCTGTTATTACGAACTTTCTTGACTTCATCCGTGATGTATTCCATTCTTGTTGTTCCCATACATTTTCCTAAGTTGTTCATCATGGTCGGCCAGACCATTCCCTGTCCCCTTATTCCCATACACCTCCTCAGTGCCTAATGGTTTGTGGATTGTTGTGTTCCCGGGAGTCTGTGTGGGGAGGCATTGCCTTATGCATATGGCGTTGCCCGTAACATTGTATTCAGTGCATATGTTTTTGTATGCATACTGGTTAATTGCTTTTTATGATTAGTTACTGCCTATATAGTCAATGTGTGTGTATATGTTGGACATCCATGACCACATTTGGCTTGGTTTTATTTACATATTAGTAACATCATTGTTGATGCCATTTTGAAGAGACGGTTCAATTTATTCGACAGATTGTTAAGTTTCCTATGTGAATGGCATAACAATGATTAACAGTTTGTTTGTGTGAAAAATAAGCGAAATGTAATATTAAATAGTGGTTGTAAGGCAAGCGCTGAGGTAATATTTTTACGTGTATATATTAATTAGTGCGTGTGTACCCAAAAGTTACCATTCACGTAATAAGTATCCATCCTTTATATACGTATACTTATTTATCGAAGACATGAAATGAGCAAACAAATTTTCTCATTACCATATTGCAAAAGAAAAATTAAAGGTTTCAGGAGAGCGTCGAATGACATTAACTGGTATAAATATCTACAATAAATGAAGATTCTAAAGCAATATAGTAATAAATGCTGTATAAAATGTACTTTTTGAAATATTCATAATAATCGATACAAACCATATGGTTTGGAAACTGGCAATGGAGGAAGATGACGTCTATTTTCTGGCGGCTTTGGGACATCTAGCTGAAATGTAGGTCGTTTTGCTCGATTATTATTTTACAATATATTTTTGTTGTTAAAAAATGATTTACATTATCAACATAATCATGCTGTCTTACAATTATGAAAGTACACCTATACAAATGCAAATGTTAAGTACGTGTGATATAATAACAGATGCGTGCATAAACTGAATAAACATTATCATGAAACATTTTTGAAGTGTTATTAGAGTCGTCTACCCATACTAGAAGAGAGAGAATACGTAACTACAGGGAACGCCACATACACAAGACAGTAGAGATACAGTAAGTTTTGATAATGGATGGAGGCTTATTTCACAGCATAGAAATAGGTTACGGCAGTGTACGGCGCATGATGCTATGTTCGTTGCAGGGTGAATGAATTCATGTCAGATTTTCAGTAGGGTAAGTATTTTCGTTTCTTTAATATGTAGACGTCCAGGATCGGAGAATTCTGTCCGCCTAATTGATCAGGTAATTAATGAAGAATCCTAAGCTGGTTTTCGATCTTATAAAGTAGATTTTTATGGGAAAATGGCGATTTTAAATGTTCAAATTAAGTTCCGTATCGGTTCCTTGTGCTGTTCATGTACACATATCTCTAAATATCAAATACGCTAAACGACTACAAATATACATTTCGCATTTTCATATAGACTGAAATTTCTAAATATACCAGGCAAACAGTCTATGCTATGCACTACTAACGTCAACAGTAATTATTGATTTAAAAATACATTACCAATTTCGGGTCTTTGTCAACAATGTCGTCTTTCCACCAGTCGTTGTGTAAAACCGTTTCTATGGAGATTTCTTGTTCTTCCTGTGACGTAACATCTTGTACCATTCTCTCAATCCACACATTATTACTCTGTTTACAGAACGAACCATTAATCGCTTGATGATAACCAGTCTTGAATTCGAGAATATATATTACATTATTAGTATCTCACATGGAAAATAAGTAGTAAAGTTATCAAATAATTCAGAAGTTTAAAAATGATATTACTATATTTCAAGTAGAGTTTACATTGAACAAAGTTGTTAACTGGTGATGAAAATGAAAATAAATAGCCACGACTTGCAAAAGTTGTACATGTATGAACTGAAATATGAAATATATTATTTTAATATGTCTTATGTTCGGAAACAACTTGTGTCTGTTGTTAACTTACGTATGTGGTATCGCCGACATTCTGAAGAGAAAAATAACTACGTTAATAACACGAAAGTTACATTAACGAAACTCTCTTACAATACATACGCGCTTTAAAGCATTGTGTCATGGAGATCTGCAATGATAATTAACCTCCTTTAGACTAATTATAACGGAAACCTATCGAGTATCTTATTCCCGATATAAATGAACATAGATGTCAAGCAGGAAATGCCACTCACAAAATGCTCCCACATCCAAGCACGTTTTTATGTCAGGCATGGCGGCCAGTTAACATAAACAGTTTTTGCAGAATAGATGATCAGTCAGTAATCTTATCTGAGAATTGAACCTGGACATCCCGGTTGATAGCGCAGCGCTCTACCAACAGAGCAGACAAAAAGCATATACATGTACAATAAAACAATTACAATCCGAGCCAAAGATGCCAACAACTTGCACAACTATACTTAAGGCTGACCATCTCATTGAAGTTGCACGTAAATCCAACAAATGAAGTCCTAAAGGGTATTGATACTCAAGCTATATATGAAGTATTATAAATTTTAGACTTAGTTTGTGGTCAAATACTGTAGACAATGCTCAAAGTGCTGGACTTTACAAAAGGCCCATAACTCCGCAAAAGAAACCTAAATATGATATATAGAACTATACGTCGTAGTTATCAATCTTATTCAAGTAGGGATCTTTCAGAAGATGACTAGACAAGAATCTTTATGTACACAATTTATCTTTAAAAACCGAATGGGACTTAAGGAAAACTCATAAAATCAGAACAAATTGACAATATGCTCATCTACATTCGATACAAAAGCGTCCTATGAAGTTTTTCGCCGCTGCACATTGAGTCAGAGCGGTGCGTAATCCAATCGAATCTAATATTTAAATGTCGAAAGAAATTTTGTATTTCAAGTTTTTCGCCGATTTGTTCAAATCTGCATGTTATTAACGCTGGCCTGGAACGAACAGATTTGCCATACCTACATTATGGTTTGAATGTAGACATATATAGTTGTGCTTGTGTTACACATCCTTACGAACAGTAACTAGAATTTTACCTACTGACGAAACTTTGTTGCATTTTATGTACGTTATACATTAGAATGAAACAATATTAAATTAATCGATATCATATTTATCGGACCAAGTCATCAGTAATTACTACGTTTTATTGTCACTAAAGTCAAATTGATTTGACACAAAATACGGTGAAAATAGAATATTCGAGGAGTTCATATTTGTTTAAAAATCAGTCAGAACTGTCTTGGTCGAACCACGAGGACTGCGGGATACATACTGTCCAAGCTTGTTATGCCTTTATCGCTTCGAAAGTGAGGTGGCTTGCTTACTTGGTATACTAATTTATTTGTCATATATTACATTATATTGTGTACGTAATGATTAATGGCTTTTATGGATAAGTCACTGCCTTCTTAGTCCATTTATGTGTCTTAGTTGGAAATCAATGCCCTTATATAGCGGTTAATCTAACTGTTAAATTGATTAAAAACCCAGCATATTTACTGACAGTTCCGAGGCTGTAAATGTGGTTCTTACTTCTATTTGTGCTTTTAGATGTGTCCCTTCCCCATGTGCAGTTCCTTGACCTATTTCTAGCATCACATTATTATTGATAAATATATTCAAAAGTTCAAATAAATGAACGGAAGAAGAATTTTGATTTTTCCTTGTTCTTACTTATCGATTCTCATGATTAAGCTGTGTTCGTGCAATAGCTTAAATCCTGACAATAAAACGCTAATTTCCATTTGTGCCGATTATCTTTGTTAAGGGTATTTCTTTTTTTTATTGCGGGGTGGTCGATAAATAGTGTAGGCAATTTGCTGAATTATGTAAAAGGACATTATCTTCAAAAATTTACAAGCGGCACATGGCGATGATCTGTAGAACTATACTTGGTACTGATCATGCTGTCAAGTTTCACTGAAATCGGCGAGGGGTTTAAGTGATGTAGATCAGGCATCAAAATGCGGGCAGGGGGACGAAGACGGACTCGGTAACGAACAGATGGACCAAGGTTTGATTACTTTATACTTTATACTTTATAACATAATGAATTGATCATCCAACTTTTTAATTAAGTATTAAATTGTCTTCTGTCATTTTTGGGTTTATCGAAACAAAACGAATACATTTGACCTACGGTTGAACGGAAGAATGGTCTCCTGTCCAATGGAGCGTTCATCTTTCCTTCTTCTACCTGGAATACAATGTGATTTAATTTAATGGTTTATTTACACGCCAGTAAAACATCAACATGTGCAGTTCAAGTTACATCGTAATCAGCTTTTTTGTTTAGTGGTGGTATATAATAATACGGAAGTAAATGTTATGTTTAAACTTTAAAGTAATACCTTAAAACATCACTAAATATGTTTTATCAAAAAATACACACATAAGGTAATCCTTAAGGCATTTGTGTTTGACTAAACAAAAGCAGTTTGTAACATATAAATAAAGGATCTCACATGAGTGTTTCATAGAATGTATTAAATGAGTCGGTCAAAATGATATAATGCGAGGCTTCGCCGACGAGTTTATTAAATTCAATAGAATATGAACATGAATGCTAGATTATATTTATCACATAACTTATAACTGGACTTTTAATCGAAATCAAAGTATTCCAGTACTGTTGAAAATGTGATTTTTGACAGATGTCAACCTCAAATCAAATTAATAGCAATTGAAACAAGCTAATTTTCATACCTTTATCATAAAACAATCAGTAATAACCACACTATGTAGAACTTTATCCGTTTAAATTTTGCCAAAACTTAATCCTACTTCATGTACGTATTCATACAAATAATACGAAATATAAATTCTGTAAAAACTAACATTTGCTGATCTACAATATGAATGTATAACAATTTTATCTTGTGAGTGGGTATAACATTGCAATTAATTGGAGAGAATCCGTTACTTTATTTAAAGAAAAAAACCCAGTGTAAATCCGAAAAAATATATCAGGATAACTTCTCAACATAAGATTTGGTGAAAACAGAGTCGTTACAGAAATTTATAATTAAACCAACCTTTTTCTTGGAGTAGCAAGTCCCCATATTTAGCACAGGTATGCTTATCATTGACTAAGATTGTAAGTAGGTAGTTTAATAGTCATGCGTATACGAGTATGAATTGTCAAAAACGACTGGGTAATTACCCTTTAATAAACCCAGATGAGTATTTGTGTATCGTGCTTTGATCTACATAAATGTATTAAATTACATTTTGTATTGGATGCACACACACGCTGGATTACAAGTGTCCCTCAGTACTGAAATGTCATATTTTTCAAAGGTGTTTATTGTCGCTTAATTTTCTCAATGCGTAATGTTAAAGTCGTGCGTATACGAATATAGATTGTCAAATCGACTGGGGATTACCCGTAAATAAACCCTTAATGATGTTTGAGCTATAGAAATATATCAAATTACATTTTGTAGATCTTGGTACATAAAGCATTTTGAGTATAATTCATTTCGTTATGCGTTAACTACAATGTATTTTGTTTTACGAGACCAAGGTTTTACTAAATTTTAAATATAAAATACCTTCTACATTTCCAGAAGTAAATACATGTATACTGAACAAAATGTCTGAACGTCCACTTGGTATTTCGTCGAAATATAAGAACAGAAACGAATGTATACAAATACGTTTTATACATACGTTTTATGCAGTTTATTCCAAACATTTTCAGAGAGTTTCATTTAATTTAATTACTTAATTCATGAAAAACAAGAATGCTGAAGCTTGTCGGCCTGAAAATAGTGATGTTAGCGCTGAAGGCCTGGGGCTGCTGATAGCTGAATTGTGGATGTGTTTGCCCTGTGTAGGTCTAGTTACTTGTTTGTAAACAAATTATCATATTAACTACTATATTATGTTACAAGTATTTTGCGGCGCAGCCGTACTAACATGGTTTTGCTATTTGCATATCAGTGTTTGTAAACCAATCAAATCTTACGTTCACCACCAAGGCAATTTCTCTTCAACCGAAAACTATTTGTAACCTTGAAGCAGATTGGTTAACATTGCGTATAGTGTCAAGATTTATCCAGTAATGATGAACTGTATTGAAATAGACTAATAATTATACTGTGTCTATGACTAATCACACTACAGAGTTATTTGTATTCAGTCTCCTACGCAGTTATTCTCCTCTAGCATCGGGCGCTTATTACGATACCTTCATATTGTACCATGTGAATGTAATCGGTAGTGGAATCAAAGCGCTGTGTGGGAGCGTACTACGCAGTGATCTCGGGGTTCTTGTAGTATAGCGTAATTGAATGACCGGCAGTCGTAACATTAAATGAATAAACATATTGTTAATTGTAGAAATGATCTGAATTTTTTTATATTTTACATTTTGTGAGAGTAATATTTGAAAATTGGGTATCTTTGCACAGATTGAAAGATTTCAGTTTCTTGATTCAAAAGGATTGAGCTACCATAGTTTTATTTTGTAATATATACTAATGTACTGTTTGCAGTATATTGTGTTATACATTTTTTCTACAAATTTCTTTTTGATTTATTTTTCATAAATTTACGTTCATGTACAGTCAATTGCTGACTTCCTGTTTTGCTTCTAAAAACAAATCGTATGAAACCACTTCGTGGAATACTACAAAATTTAAGCAAAATGTTACTAGGATGACACTCTACAAAAATACGGAGGTTTGGATTCGTCTTAAAAACTTGGCCGCCAGGGGTGGAGTCTAGTTTTCTATATGTATGTAGTAGAAACTTCCAAAAATCCTCTTGTCGAAATGTTCCGACCCATTTTTTATAAAACTTTCTACAAATCTACTTAAGGTGACTGGCTACCAAGATTGTTCAAATCTTTCGGATTCATCAAAACCATGACTACCGAGGGACTGTGCCATTTTCCCTATATGTATATAGTGGAAATCTTCGATACACAAACACAGGTCCAACTTTTGATACAACTTCACACAGATGGTCCTTAGGAATATGTGACCCTCTACCAAGATTGTACAAATTACATATATTTAGATTCATAAAAAACATGGCGGCCAGGGGCGAAGCCACCTTTGATATATACTGAGCAAATGTAGAAACGTCCCACCATATTCAAAGATTGCCGGAAATCTATAAGGTTGGTGGTACTAAGACCTGTACAGAAAATGAAGTTTATTCATTTTTGAATCCATATTAGTTGACCTAATTTTGCTGGGATAAAAAGTTTTCGAGTGAGGTAATGGCGAAGTCGGTAGGGGTCAAAATAAAAAATCTGAAGAATATTGTTTTTTAAATGTTTAGGGATTAATGATTTCTCTCCCTAAAAGAGTCCAAGTTGTATCCAGTATGATTAATATCGTGTGTGGTCACCATTTGCACGAATACACGCCATAATTGTACGGCGCATGGACGTGACGTAACGCACAATTAGTGCGTTAGGCAGATTCCTCCACTCTTGCTGTAATGCCTGTGTCGTCAATTTGGTGGTTGGCCTTCGCCTTACGACCCAACTCATCCCAGATGTGCTCTATCGGGTTGAGATCAGGGGAAACCGCAGGCCATGGGAGTACGGCGACATTGTTTCGAGCCAGGTATTGAGTTGTGAGTCTGGCTGTGTCCGGGCGGGCATTGTCTTGCTGCAGTGTTACACCAGGGCCGTGGCGGCGAATGAAAGGCATTGCATGAGGAGTTAGCACATCAGTAATGTAACGCTGTGCATTGAGGTTGCCCTGTATGACTTCTAGCTCAGTCTTACGGTTACCCATGATCCCACCCCATACAATTACACCCCAACCACCGAACCTGTCCCTCTCAACCACACAACAATCTGCGAATCTCTCGTTTTTACGCCTGTAGATGCGTAGCCTACCATCTGCATGCCTGAGTGTGAACCGAGATTCGTCAGTAAAGAGAACTCGGTTCCAATCAGCCCGCCTCCAATTCAAATGATGTCGTGACCACAATAACCTAGCACCACGGTGACGTCAGGTCATTATTTTACCGATATATGGGCGTCGTGCTCTGATTGGCTGAGCGTTGCGTCGCAAGCGATTACGAATGGTCTGCGATGACACACCGTATCTCCTAGCCGTTACGGTGGCTGGCAACCTACGCTGACGCAAGTGCGTTAACATGATGTAGCTATCAGTTCTGGCGGTGGTGACACGGGGGTGACCAGGGCGGGGACGAACGCCCCAGTCTGTTGGTGCCGGGTAGCTTATTAATTTTTGGCTTCTAGATGTAAGTGGTAACACGAATCTTAAGTGAAATTCGCGAATTTGAGTTATTAAGTAACATAATAAGTAGTCAACTAGATAAGATTCGTGTTTCCACTTACATGTATAGAAGTCAAAAACGCACTTATAAATAAGTGGTAACACGAATCTTAAGTGAAATTCGCGAATTTGAGTTATTAAGTAACATAATAAGTAGTCAACTAGATAAGATTCGTGTTACCACTTACATGTAGAAGCCAAAAATGAATAAGTGGTAACACGAATCTTAAGTGAAATTCGCGAATTTGAGTTATTAAGTAACATAATAAGTAGTCAACTAGATAAGATTCGTGTTACCACTTACATGTAGAAGCCAAAAATGAATAAGTGGTAACACGAATCTTAAGTGAAATTCGCGAATTTGAGTTATTAAGTAACATAATAAGTAGTCAACTAGATAAGATTCGTGTTACCACTTACATGTAGAAGCCAAAAATGAATAAGTGGTAACACGAATCTTAAGTGAAATTCGCGAATTTGAGTTATTAAGTAACATAATAAGTAGTCAACTAGATAAGATTCGTGTTTCCACTTACATGTAGAAGTCAAAAATGAATAAGTGGTAACACGAATCTTAAGTGAAATTCGCGAATTTGAGTTATTAAGTAACATAATAAGTAGTCAACTAGATAAGATTCGTGTTACCACTTACATGTTGAAGCCAAAAATGAATAAGTGGTAACACGAATCTTCAGTGAAATTCGCGAATTTGAGTTATTAAGTAACATAATAAGTGGTCAACTAGATACTTTTCGTGTTACCACTTACATGTAGAAGTCAAAAACGCCTTTATAAATAAGTGGTAACACGAATCTTAAGTGAAATTCGCGAATTTGAGTTATTAAGTAACATAATAAGTAGTCAACTAGATAAGATTCGTGTTGCCACTTAAATATAGTGTAATACATCATAAGAATGTAAGAGGTGGCAGTTATGGGCACTTTCAAGTCTGTTTCTAGTTGTATGATATTTATCTTACCGAAAATTTATCACGAATATTAACTAGATAGCTAGATAATTATCGTAATAATTAAGTGGTTAACACGAATTTATTCGCGAACGCTATCATGCTAACTGGTGGCAGTAATATGCCACCATAGTATCGCCTTATTTGGTACTGATTATTTTTGTCAAGTTTCACTGAAATTCGGCGATGGGTTTTAGAGATCGAAATGCGACCGGACGGGAAGACTCACGGACAGACCGTTTGATAACTGTATGCTTCATTAATATAATTAATTGATCATCGAACGTTATGAGACCGCTTCAAATGGGAACATTAAATAATCCAATTAAGTTTAATTAAAATAAATATATGACGTACGGTTGCACGGAAGTATGGTATCTTGGGTATGATCGCCGTTTATGGATTAACTTTTATTATTAACCATATATTTTTGGTGGAATTATGATCTAACAAGATTGCTCTTTGCATTTGGGTAAGTAAAAAATTACGGTACTTATTATAAAAATCCGAAAATTTATTGGAAACCTGCCACGAGTATGTGATGAAATTACACTTCCGCGAGTGCAGCATAAAATCGCTACCTGTGATGTTTTAAATGCAGTTTATGCAAAAACTTTATGTAGTAACCCATGTTGGTCAGAAAGTCAGAGGCGTTAAAGGGGGTCTGCATGGAAATACGGTAGAGGCGTCAATCGGCGTATCTATGGAGTAAAGGGTTAATGTACCAGTCGCGAACATTTATATTATTTTAATCAGATAAATCGCTATGTTACAAGTTAATTAACATGGATGTGTGAGTTCACGACTGACGCAATAAGTAATGTTGAACTATATTGTAACAGACTATACTGTGTCTATGATCACACTACGGTGTTATTTATAATGCCGTCTCATTCGGAACACCTCGGCATTATTGGCTCCGCCAAGAAGTTACGATTGATTACAGTACTCAGAGTATTTGTAGTATATCGTAATTGAATGACATTTAGGCATTTTTTATGTTTAACAACAAAATATAACCTAGAGAGTGCAACCAATTTGCAAACTTCAAGTTGCGCCGACCATCTTTTTTAAAGATAGTTCTTGTTTCAGTTATACATGCCATGTTCTAATCATTCTTTTTCAGTATACAGAGAATATATTGACAATTTGTATGATTTTTGGAATGTATATTCTAACCAAGGCACTTAATAATGATGGGTGACTTTAACTCAAAGCTATTAAATTGTTCCAAAAATGTCCGTGATAAACTATTGTGTCAATTTGTTCATGATACAAACTATGTGGCAATTAATACATTACCGATCTGCTCAGGTGCACAATTCTCATATGTTTCCTATGACAATTTGTATCACTCATTGATTGATTATATACTTGTCCCAGTTGAGATGATTGATTGTGTAAGATATTGTGAAATTGTAGATGACCACTGTTTGAACGTGTCACGGCATAGGCCTTTAATTGCACAACTGTATTTACCATATTTTGTGGTTAATACTGATATTAGACTGCATGATGAAAAATGTTGCTCATCGTGAACAACGGAATATTAGAACAGAATGGTGTAAAGCGGGTCGTCCGCGAAATGAATCACATCCGGCGTTCCGTAATTATAAGACTGCAAAGTGTAAGTTTCGTCGTCTGCATAGAACAGTTGTTAAAGATTATCTTAATAAACAAAATGATGAGTTAGACCGAGCAGCGGAAATCGACTCAGTGACATTTTGGAAAAACGTCAAGGTTAAGCGCAAACCTTCTCAGTCCTCTGTATGTGCGGGTATGAATTTTAATGGTTCTACTATTAGGGATCGTGGTGATATAACTCTTGGATGGGAAAAGTATAAGCCATCAAGCTGTCCAAATTTTGATGACCAGTGGCGCGAAGTGGTAGAAAGTGACATTATTAAATCTAACAACATATGCACGGACCGGAAGGCCGTTGTTCTACCGGAAGTTGTCAGCAACGCCATTCATTCATGCCCAAGAGGTAAGGCAGGGGGATATGATTCCTTACAATATGAACATTTAATATTCGCTAAGGATCGGTTATCGCCGATTTTGGCAAACATGTTTACTTTTATGCTGCGTCATGGATATGTTCCCGATACAATGAAACGAGGTGTTATTGTTACTCTTCATAAAGGCTCAAACAAACGGAAAGACAACCCTGACAACTATCGAGCCATAACGTTGACTTCCGTTGTGCTGAAAATATTTGAAACCGTTGTGTTAAATAGATGTCAATCTGACATTCTACAGACTATCAATGTGCAGCAAGGCGGATTTCAAGATGACATTGGCTGTATAATGACGTCATTCATCCTACGGGAAAGTATATATTTTGCTCGGGAATATAACTCCAAAGTATTTGTGTGTTTTTTGGATGGTCGCAAAGCATTGACACAGTGTGGCATTCTGGGTTGTTGTTCAAATTACTTAACGAGTGCAAAATAGACCCCACATCATATAAGGCATTCCATGCAATATATACAAACATGTCGAGTTGTGACAAATATCAAGGATTATATTCTGAATGGTTTGTTGTGCAACAAGGGACTAGACAAGGGGGTAAAAGCTCACCTATTCTGTATTTGATGTATATAAATGGTTTGATCAGAGAGTTACAGTCTAGTGGTCTTGGTTTATGTATGTATGGTTTGGATATTGGATCACCCACTGTTGCAGACGACATGGTGCTGCTATCGTTCTCCTTGTATGGACTTAAGACTATGATTAATATATGCAATTCGTATGCTAATCGTTGGCGTTTTCAGTATAATGCCAGTAAATGCTCTGTTATCGTGTTTAATGAAACCAAATCTGATACCAAAAACAGACACTTTATGCTTGGCGATCAAGTTGTGAATGAAGCAGGTAGCTATGTTCATCTTGGTATTAAATGTGACCCTTATATGACGACAAAAAAAATGTATTGAAGATGCGTGTGTTAAATTGAGAGGAACATTTTTAAGTATTTGTAATAGTGGTGTTCACCCTCTGGGGCTGAGTCCATTGTCTTCCAAGATTCTATATAACTCAATCGTGTTACCCAAGAGTTTGTATGGGTGTGAGCTTTGGAGTAGTTACTCTGAAACAGACATATTGCAGTTGGAACGGTCCAAAGATTCTGTGTTAGATATATGCAGTCATTACAGCGTAAAACAAGCTCAGACTTTGCCTTATGTACGCTGAAAGTAACATCTATCGAAACAATTGTTGAATTTAAAAAACTTCATCTTTTAGGTCAACTATGCCGCCTTCCCAACACATATCTAGCAAAAAGTGTGTTGAACAACCGACTTACTCGTTTCATGAAATTTGATGTATGTTCACTTGGATTTGTACCAGACATATTTCGTATCCTACAGAAGTATAATCTTGTCGAAGTTTTGAACATTTATATAAATAAAGGAACATTCCCTACGAAATATGTTTGGAAAACCATGCTTAAAGAATATGTGATGAAAGTTGAACACCGATATATATTGGATAGACTAGTAGAAAATGATGAAGTAGGTTTACTTGGTGATATAATGAACGTTGACGGACCATGTGTGTTATGGCAAATCTCAAGAGGCAATTCTAAACAAACGAATATTAGTAGGAAGCTGGTCTCAGTTATCGGAAAATTATACTCCGAAAGTGATATGCAAATGTGTACAAAATGCTCAAACTTGACAGACAATATAGTACTACATCTGCTTCTCTACTGTCCTGTAAATAGTGATCAGCGGAAATCGATGTTTGAGGGTATAATTACTTATGTTGGTTTACCCTTGTTCTCCAAGTTAATTCTGGATACCCCTCGCGTTCAGTGCATCAGTTTACTAAGGTTAGCCATCGTCAATTCTGATAAGAGATTTATGCATTATTGGCTTGTTAGATATATATGTAACATGTTATTTTAGAATGGAATTGTTATAACATGTACATCTGTGTTGTGATAATGTGCAGTCACTTTACTAGATCACTAGATTTTTTTTGGCTTTTAAAACTAAAATATGTACGTTTATGTCAGTGTACAATGTCTATTAATTCATTTTATAATAATTTCAATTGTTTTTCAAATAATTCATGAATCTCAAGACATGATGTAATGTTTCATCGTATATCCTCAGACTCGTATATATTTTAAACACGCAATGCTTAACCTAAAACTTATATATCACATCAAGATTGTCTAAACTTTCGTTTTCGTATTTAGACATTCTTAATGAATACATACATGTATCAACATATGTGGTATATTCTTACTTGATCATGCATCTTGCATTAACGGTTAAGCTAAATTTTCGTTTTCGATTTAGCTTCCCGTCAACTGTACAAGCTGTGTAAGATGACTATATATTCCAAGTAATTAATGTATGACTTGATCTTTAATGTATATATAATTGTAAAATGTTTCGTGTAAATATTATGTACTGTTATCTGTTCACATATGTGCAGCTATATTTATGCTCTTCATTATTGGAGGAAAATAAAGTTATATAGTTACCCTCAAACACTTGATTAATGAATAATAACTTGTGTATCCAAAGAGTGATAATTTATAGCTAAGCAACCAATTATACAATAACAGTATAGTATATATAAGTTCGTTCATATACATGTAAACATATGCATTCTTTCATATAAGTACAACTGTAAGGATAGAAAAACAATTTATAAATGCTATCATATCTTTTCGCTATCGATTAGACTTCTGTGTAATAGGCATTTAAATCGCGTATACGTATTGTGTAAGCTTGGCTAAAATACTTTCGACTGTTTTTCATCTGTACAAATCTATACTGTTTTCGGCGCAGCCGTACTAAAACCCCTGTCACACCTAGCCACGTTGACACTGCGATTGCACGGCGTTGTTAAATTTCCCAGAGCGCCGTGAGATCGCAAGAAAAATTGATATTTTTCATGAAGATGGCGATGTCACGGCGTTCAAACGGCGACCATGGCGTTTCTACGGAGCTCCATGGCGTTCTACCGCGTTCCTACGGAGTTCTAGTTGGCGATTGTCTGCGCTCTCATGGCGCTCTCACGGCGCTTCAACTGCGTGCATCGAGTTGTCACGGCGCGCGCACTGCATGTGCACTGCGCTTTCACGGCGCTCACACTACCTATAACAACGATATCTCCATCAGTTCTCCATTCTTCCATTTGCTCTCGAACAGTTGAGACCATGCCCGCCAAAAGAGGTGGAAAGGTGAAGAAGGCAGGGAAAGATAAATGCCCACCGCAAACAGAAGCAAGTCCACCACCATCACCACAGGTGCAGGCTTCTCGGGCGAGCACCCCATCAAACTCTACATCCCACAGCCCCACCCAGCCACAAAAGAAAGCGAAGACTGTTACAGATTTCACCGTGGCAGACGAAGAAGACATGGCTTCCAAAACAAAACAATTAACGCTTACAAGGATTTCAGAAAGAAAGTTGCCCTGTGGGAGTCTAAGGCAGCAACCATAGGGAAGGATGAAGACATTATAAAGATTTGGTACCGGTCTATTCGCACCCGCTTTACCCACCTAGTACACAGGCAGTCTGGGGACGGCGCCGCCGAATTGACGGAGAGGGACCGTTGGATCCTCACGAAATTCGCCTGGTTGAGAGTGCACGTCGTAGAAGTACAAAAGAAAACAACGGTCAGTGTTCTGCTGAAATTACTCCCCATTCTTCTTTGGTGGTAGGACACTTAATGCTCTCGTTTTTGTACTCCTCGATAATGGCCAGGCATACTTCACGAAAACACAAAGACATTGTATTATGAGGCACTCTAAAATCGAATTTCATGCTGGCATATGTGTCCCCAGAGGCAAGATGACGCATCGTCATAGCTAGTTTTAATCCTGGTTCGAGCGCTTTTCGATACCGTGTGTCTCTTTTGGTGATTCGTAGACGCAGCCTGTCTAGGAGCTCGTCGAACATGACGGGTGGCACTCGGAGGTAGTTGAAATAACTGGCAGGGTCCTCATATCGCAGCTCAGGCATTGGCCGATGATAGTGACCATGCTGCAATCGTCTGCCTTCATCCAGCCATGGTCGAACCCAAAGCCTCCTACGCCTTGGGGCCCTCCTCCGTCGTCGTCTCAGAATGAGATCCACAGCGTCTGCATCATCCTGGATCTGCTGGACCTGCATATAGGCAAGCAGTAGCCCCGCTTGCTGTTGCACATCAGTCATGGTTAAATGAATGTTTATTTGCATATATCATTCCTTTATACAATTGTGTTGGGTTGGTTCATTGTCATGCAAACGCCGATTGACGCGGTAGAAGCGCATTGGGAGCGCAACGATAGCCGTGGCGGCTCCGTACAATCGTTGTAAGAGCGCAATTAAAAAATAAAACTCCTTGTAAGCGCCGTAGACGCACCGTATAAGCGCGGTAGAGACGTAGTGTCATCTCAGAGAACGCCGTACGATCGCCGTGCAAGCGCCACCGATAACCATTGCGTTCGCACTGCGACCTCTGTGCGCGCCCGCGGCGATCCTGTGGCGTTGTAGGATACCTAACTGCGCTGCTACGGCGACCTCACGGCGATCCCACTGCGCTCTTATCAGAACGCCGAGCGATGGCGTTTGTTTTGGGCATGCTCAAAGTGCGCGCCGTCGCTCGGCGTTCTATGCGATCCCACCGCGTTCACTGGCGATGCCACTGCGTTGCCGCGGCGATGCTTGCGATTTCACTGCGCGCAGATCGGCGTTCTGTATTTTTCTTGGACGCCGTGGGAACGCGGCCCTAGTGTGACAGGGGTTTTACTTGGTTTTGATATTTGCATATCAGTGTTGTGTAAACCAATCAAATCTTACCTTAACCTTCAAGGCAATTTCTCTTCAAGCGGAAAATGTGTGTAATCTTGACGCGGATTGGTTAACATTTCGATAAATGGTACGTTAAATTACCGAAATCCATTGAATTCGATGATTTTTGGATCTGAAGTGACCAGCAATCGTAACATCTCGGCATTTTGTTGTGTTGCACAACCAATCTTAAGCTTCAAATTGCGCCGACCATCCTTTTTCAAGATATTTCTTGTCTACATTCCTTAGTACATGTATTTACCTATTTATCTTAAATTCTAAACTGTATTATGAATCAAGATGACATGTTGATGATTTGCTTGTTCACAATCATATTGTTTCAATTTGGAGGAAAATAAAAGTATCTTATATAAATTAACAAATAGTATCGACCTATCAAATGAGCTTGAAACTTTCATATTACGATACCAAAGAGAAAACCAGACAATATGTGCGACTCAAAAAGTCATTCTCATCTTTAATATGAAAGTGCAACTAATTTCCCCAAGTGATTCATCCACCTAATGTTAACAATAATTTCTTACAACTTTCGCAGTACGGTGCGTGGTGGAAACAAAGTTCCGCTTTGAAGTAATTATGCTAAGACATCTGGGTCGTCTTGCCAAAATTTTGTCCTGACGATATTTCAAACCTTCTCTAATGTGTAAATTTTTTATCTTGACAAACTAGATTAAAGTTCATATTATCAGAAAACACGCTGATGTAATCAAGGAAGTACATTACTGCATTAGTGGATCAATCGGTGATAATAATATACAGGCCCCGTGTGTACAAAGGATCAACTGATCTGGATCAAATTGATCCTGAAACATATTTGCCATTTTCTGAAAGCAATTGAAAACTTTACGCAGTACTTTTCGTAAAGAACACAAATATACCTAAATTCTTCTAATTCACATTGCGAAAACCCTCAACACTCTACTTTTTGTTGAGAAAATAATAAATTACACTTATCACTGAATTTGATACAGATCAAATCAGGATCAATTTTCAAGAATCATTCTTAACTTAACAATCATAATCCTTTTCTATAATAAACATGAAACCTAACTTTAATGTCTTAAAAGTTTTGCAACGTTCATATCAAATACAGTATGTAAAAATATTTACTTTTGCATACAATATTTTTCAAAGTTTGCAAGAATGTATGGTTGATCTTGATCCTGATCCTGAAAAAGAATTCTTTGTGAACACAGGGCCTGGTGAGAAGTCCGTGTACCACAATCAAGGAGACGTTGTATATTAACTATTTATCTATAAAATATTTGTTAAATTGTATGCACATGCTACTTATATAACACACTACTCGTAATCGGAATTTTACCAAGCAAACATAACGTTTTATCTACAATTGCAAATAAAGGAAGAAACTTTGTGCCTTTATGCCTCGATCACATAAAGCTCACAGGCATAGAAAAATCAATAGGAAATTTCTTGATTTGCCATGCATTAAAGTAAGTGGTTAAATTCAAGAAAAATATTATGTGGGTCACAAGACGTTTTCAAAAATGAAGGGTATGGCAATGGGATTTCAATGATAATATACACTTTATGAAACAGAGAGAATACGTAACTACAGTAAAATTAAATAATTAAATACAGTAAAAGAAGTAAAATATTCAATTTCCAAGTTGCTTATCTGATATGTCAAACTAATGATCACTGGTTTTTAGCGTTAAATGTTGTGCTATGTGTTAATTAATGTCTACATATATACTGAACAAAAAAAGAAACTTCCATAGGCAAACCTATTTTGTACGTACGGATAGTGACATTGAGACCACGCTCGGTATCGATGCACGCTTTATTAGTACGCGATTTTTATTTTATAGCTAAACGTAACGGCTGAATGAAGTTATGCCCGATTGTTACTGTTTTTATCAAACAAATGTTTCAATTTTTGACCGAGATATCACTGCTAAACCAGGCATGTAGTTAAACAGTTTTTTATAGGATAATAACTTTTTATCAGTTAAAAAAACATAACAACAATTATTCCAATTTTACCCCTACCAAGGCACCTTTTAGCTTTAACGTGTAAGGTTTCGTGTCACATTTAACACCATAGACAAACCTATTTTGTATGTACGAATGGCAAAATTGAGACCACGCTCGGTATCCATGCACAAATTATTAAAAAAACCAACAACAATTATTCACAATACAAATACCCTTCACTTTTCCATTTCCCATCAATTTTTCAATTCGTAAGTCTGCTGCAACTTCCTCATATTTGACCTCTTCGAGTGCTTCAATAAAGAGCATGTACCAGTTTCTATGCTTCGTTGTTATTCTATCTAGTAGAGTAATTGCACCATGGATGTTTCCAAATCTGTCACAGTCGCTCATTATATTCTCTTTGTCAGTGTCACTGAGTAGATCTTTTGCCATCAAGTTTGGCATGAGATCAGGTGGCGAAATCATAGTCTTAATTTTTGGTGTGAGGTTTTGTAAGTATTGTGTCTGATAACCATGAGTAATAAATCTGTAACCTCGGATGTTATCAAAAATATATGTATAACCTGAAAGCAAAATAATCATTTGATACCGACATCAATTAGATATACTAAGTAACATAATAAAAAACGCTGAGTGCAAAATATAAATTTCGTAAAATTTCGTTGTATCATGGAGCATTAAATCATAATCATGCGTCATTATATAAGCATATACTTACCACATGAATTTAAAACAGCAATAAAGTTGTACCACTTTCCATGAGCGTTACTGTCTTCTAATTTATCAAACAATCTAAGCACAGCATCCCGTTCAAAATGATGCTTCATCTCTTCATAGATACATTCATGATCATCTACAGCAAATATAATGCACAAAGACTATAACAATGAAAAATATTTCTATTAATGCCTATGCAAATGCTGCTTCTAATGATTATATTGATGCAAAAGATGCTGAGTTTTATGATAATGCTGATGCTGCATATAACTGTAATGCTAATACAAACTATGCAGCATCTAATTATTATAATGACGCTGATACTGCATCTAATGATGTTGTTAATACTCATGCTGAAATTAATGATAATGCTGATGCAAAAGACGCTGCATCTGATGCTAATGTTAATACACACGATGCTGTATCTAATGATAATGCTGATGCAAATCATGGTGTATCTGAAGATAATGCTGCTGCATCTAATTATTATATTGATGCAAATGATGGCGAATATAATGATAATGCTGATGCAAATCATTGTGTATCTGAAGATAATGCCGCTGCATAATAATGCTTATGCAAGTGATGCTGCATCTAATGATAATACGGAGCACATATACAAATATACACAAATTAAATATAACTTAATAATTTACCTATAGAAGGGTAAATAAAGAAAAAGAATTCTACAAGAATCATATATTTTTCACTGTGAATAAAAATAAAACATAATATATATGGCTTGAACCAGTAACCTCTATATTGCTAACTGAATGCCCATCTTATTGAGCTACAGAGGCACACGTAAGTACATACTTGAATAATTGTTCATATTTCGAAAATTTTGTACGACACAAGCGTTTATTGACCGAGACTCTAAATGATCACCCCTTTTTATGCAAATTGAAACCGTCGGCTAATTAGCATAAGTAAATATTATTGTGCTTTCAGATCTTGGCCGCACTATACCCTTGGTTTACCTGACCTGGGCCTGTCAGAAATGTCTCAAGTTTGTCGTAATCGACCATTGAGATGTTCGGTACAGACTTGATACTCCTCTCCGTCGTTTTCACCATCCATTTCATCATCATTACTTTTGTCGAATCTATCCATAGCTACCTTAGCATCTGTTAAAATCATTTGAAAATTTAGGTAAGTGAAGTTGATGAACCAGCATATGTGAATGGCACGAATACGGTTAACACTTTTTGTGAAAAATGCACAACACACCCCACTTTGAATGTTGCTGTTTTCATGGGAGAGACCGACCAAACACAAATCCGGCCTTTTAATCGTTGTTGAAATATGTAAACTACTCATATGGTTGCGGAACAATAGTAAAAGCGACATATAGAATCACTTTAGCTGTGTTATGGTATATAATATGATTTCCGTCTTACGTTTATTGGCGTACGGATCTCTCGGAGCGACGTCTTTAAAAGTGCATAATTTTGCACGAGGGTTTCATGAGAATGCCGAATGTCATTGATGGTACACATATCAATAATCTATGAAAATTATAAAGGCACTGTAATATAAAATGTTAAGTTCAATATTATTTCAAAAATATTCAAAATATTCGAAACTGTCGGTGGTAAAGGCACTCAAGGAAAACGAGGTCTATTTTCCGGTGGCTTTGGGATCTTTGTCTGAAATGTTTGTCGTGTTGCTCGATAAGTATTATCTAAACTCTCGTAATTTGTTACAAAACAATATCGATACACATTTACAAATTTATGACATGATCATATAGGCGCATACCTGTATAAATGCATGTGTTAAGTATGTGAGAAAATATGCAATGCTGTTCTGAATAATAATAACAATTAACAATATTGAAGCGCTATTTCAGTCATCTACCCGTACTAGAGACATAATAACTTAAGGGAAGGCAATTTAACAGTATTAATGAGCATTTTGAAAATAACAACCAGAAAGTTCAGTTACACAGGAAAATTTAAATTTAGTTAGACGTTCCAAAAAGATTGAACGAATGATTGATTCAATAATTGATTGGCAGGTACGTAAGTTTAAGTTGATAAAGTTTGGGAAATTGATCCAGAATGATGTTCCGGTGTCCATCGTATTAAAGATTATACTTCTAAGAGGCATGGCTTCATATTGTTACTCTCCATTAGCATCGGCGCGTACAACGGCACTCGATAAAAGTGATGCGTTGGAATCCATCATAAATTAAATAGCATATGAAGAATTTGAAACTAAAACTCAATGATGGAATTGACGAATGTAAATCAATGTAGATATTGCTTTGTTCCCAGATTAGGTTCATTGTTAATTGAATTTGCTCTCTCTGGATGAAACAGCGTGGGGTTTGTAAAACAATTACTTATACTCTAAAAAAGGCAACGATCCATGTATGTTATGAAAAGAATTCTGCCAGGTCACTTGAATGTAATGAAGATGTGAATATACTTCGCAAGTTGTAGGACCGTTTACCACTTCGAAAGACTGTAAATCGTAATTATCATCCATTTCATCACCATCAATTGTGTTGTATGTATCGTCAGCGAAATCCACATCTGTTTAAAATATTCTGACAGTTTTATGTTAATAATAATAGTAATACAAATGATACTACTACTTGATTTAAAGATGGACGCTCGATACGCTCGATACATCTTACCGAGGCCGTCTATCAAACAACAGAAACAACACAATCATATAAGTTTTGCATAATTACAATGTATAACAAATACAAAAATATTTATACAATTATCAAAACATCATAAGACAATTTCATTACAACAATGCGGTAGTTAGTGAATACACAAACATATTAAACCAACTATACAGAAAAATGATGGGGACTTGTAACAGCAAAGACCCGAGTTTCATGGATTGAAGATAAAGATGACATTTGGCATAATAAGTAAGTCAAATCTATATAACAGACTGGAATAAATAAACCAATTTTATGGATATTTGGTTTTCAAAATTCACAAAAGTAAACTTTAATCAGTTGTTTGTCAACTGATATATAGGTTTATAAGAATGTGTTATGACATAATGAGAACTGCAGCATGTAAGATTTTAAGTAAATCAACAGTTGAGATATCACATTTATCATTTGCATGTTGGACAACATGAGGTTATACCTGTAACCATACTCAATATGATAGGATATGACATATGAGGATTTAGGATTATGTTCGGGACCATGTAGACATAAACTTTTGCTCTGGAATTAACAGCATGTGTTCCATGGAGTATCGATGTGTGTCAAAGAGCACTAAGTAGGTTGGCCAGCTTGTCTTCTACTACTCCATGCGTTACGTACTTCTCATTGAAGCATATATATCCGTTCGCTTTCTCCAAGTTTTTGTCTTTAATATGACGTAATTTAATGCATATGGCGACATTGAGCAGTAGCTTTGACATTTTCTCTCTAGTCGGCTGTTTTATAACGCAACTTAATTCTCTTTTAATATACTCAATATATTATTTTATATTTTGTTTCTATTTGTCATTGTGTTAAATTGTGTCATTCCCTATCACAATCATTTACGGGTATGTCTAATTAATAACGTTAATTTTCCTGTTGCCTATACATTAAATTATTTATTTAAGCTTCTAAGCTTATTTCGCATTACGATGTTAATAATTAAGTTACTGAGAGCGATGTCAGTATAAGGCTGCTTGATATTTCGTACTTGATTATATACAGTGTATATGTTATTTTATAATACTGCAAAGAAAAATCCAGTAATTTCATTGGTTAAAGGCTCGCGTATAGGATTCTATATACACGGCGCTGACAGGGTATATGACGTTTTTCCCTTCATGCGCCTCGTGACAATTTTCGTTGACGGCTCGACTCGAAAACTTTTATCTCTTGATGTCTGCAAGTTACTAGAAATTGACAATTGATCTTCACACATGATTCAATAAATATTGAACAGATTACATGTGTGCTAGTATTAATATTCAAAACGATAGATTTTTTAAGGTTTGAGCAAAATTCAGTTCGATAAAGTCCATGAGATCAGACGCTTGAAAATAAAAATTAGAGTGCAAGCGCGCGCTTAACCATGTGTATTGAGGTACCTTACGGGGTAATGCAATTAATTTTCAGGCAATATAACGTGTGAGTGAAATAAAAATATTTTGAGCTAGGCATCGAAACATTGCTTGTTTAACTAAATTCGTATGAAAACACGGAATTGCAGGATTATAAATTCGTTATACAGGTTGTTGACAGGGTATATGGGGCAATATAACCAGTCTACGATTCATATATGGCACACAAACTGGCTATATTCCCCCATATACCCTGTCAACAACCTGTATAACTAATAGTATACGTAATGTTTAATTGCTTTTAATGATTACTTAGTAATGCCTACTTAGAAGTTACGTGTATATGTTGGAATATATCAGTTAAGTGTGAGGTTAGCTAGCTGTTAAATCGATTTAAATCCCCGGTATTTTTACTGACAGTTCCAAGGCTGTAAATCGCTGTGTGATTATTTTTTCTAAGTATGTTTTAGATGTATCATAGGTTCGCCATTCCCAATGTGCAGTTCCTTTACTTGATGCAATATTTATATTCTTGACTACCCCCTTTCGGCCTAGGATTACTGACTTTCTTGGCTTGTTCCGTGATGTAGTCCATCCATTAAACACTGTACTCCTTTGTTGTTCCCAAACGTAGTCTAGTTTTGTTTTGTTGGTCAGCCAGACCATTCCTTGCTCCCCAGTCTCAATACATGTTTATCCTAGCACATCATCAATCCCTAATGTTTCTAGACTTTTGTTTCCCCGGAGTCTGTGTAGGGAGGCATTGTCTTATGTAAGTGGCGTTCCCTGTAACTATTTGATCACCCTTTTTCAATGAGATGGCTTTGTATTGAACAGTCAATTTATGTGTTAGTCCCATTTCAATTTTTTTGTCAATTACTATCTCCAGAACCTTCTGTGAACACAGGAAGTAGGTTGTATATTCATCTAGAATTATTTGTGGTGCACCTCGTACCTTATGAAATGTATTTTTTTAAGTATTTAACTTCGTTTTATTTACATTAAATACATTTACATTTTAATGCATTATTGATGTCCTTTTGAAGAGACGGTTTAATTTATTCGACATATTTTTCATGTGTGAATAGCACAACTATGGTTAACAGATTTTTTTGTGAAAATTAAGCGAAATGTAAGATTAAATAATAGTTGTAAGGCATTTAAACATTTAAGAAATAAGTTATCCATCCTTTATATACTTTTTCTATTTAGCGAGGACATGAAATGATCAAACTACATGTGTGAAGAGTTAACTCAGAAATATAACCCAAACTTCTCATTACTATCTTGCAAAGGAAATTACTTATATCTTTATTTTTTCCTCCACATATACGGATAGTATAATTTATATACAAGATATTATAGTACATGCAATATATACATGTAGTACTTGCAAAATATTAAACATGGCAACCAAACATGATAAGAGCACACGCAGTCACACACGCACGCACATATACACACACGCACACATACACGCACACGCCCACACTAACACATAATACAATCACATATTGTCTATTAGGCCTATAAGATCTCTATTTCATGCAAAATAGATAAGTACATTAATAAAGCGTCCTCAATACATCAATATGTATACTATGTTCTAACCATCAGGGGTAAGACTATAGCACAGAGCTAAACACTATTTTATGTCTTAGCGAAACGAAAATCGAGACAAGAATAAGTGAAAAGCTGGAAAAACAGAATGACATAGCAACATGCTCAAAAACAGACAAGATGTATAAAAGCAGAAGTGACAGCTACATTAATAAATCTATTTCTATCATTTGTAACCACAAGTCTCAGGATATGTTCACACTGACTCATGATAATCACAAAACTGACTATAACCACAAACTGATATAATAGCGTCCCATAGTTTTTGACGTTCATAGAAATTAAATGTTCAGTCATATTTTCAGTTCGTAAAGCACATTTACGACATATCAGAACAAACTGTCGTGACAAAAATTGCCCCACGTTTTTCAGAATATCGCTGCACCATGATGACAATGTGGGCGAATTCCTTGCTACATGCCAGATCCCAGAGCACTGGTTGAGTTCAATTACACATGGCTGTAACCAATGTCGATCCCCGCGTGTTAGGGCACGCACACTGTTGAGTTTCATTGGCTCATTGACATTTTTCCGCATTAAGTCTTTCCAAACTGATTTAACCGGAAACTCGCCATCCGTTAGGTAGGTATTCAAAGCAGATTGCAGTGAATACTTTTTCAGCAGTCTTTATGCGTCTGGGATAAATCCAGCAACTTGCTTGTCACAATTCATAAAATTGACAAGGCGGTGAATAAATTATTCTTAGCCAATTACTGACATGGCAGTCTACATAACTGGCCAAATAACTGTAATTTCCTGTAGTCAATAATAGTCTCCAAAAGTAAGCTGTCAATGCAACTAATAACAAAGTCTGTATGTGTACCCTTTTGAAATTGCTGCATGTGTTTAAGACATTGTCTATGGGCCCTTTCAATGGCTAGAATACTTTGTTTCGAGCAAAGGATGGATCCCGCTATTAACTATGCTGAAATATGCACGTCGTAACTTGATACATGCATCCTGAATACTGAGTGTAGTTGATAAATAATTGTCGCAGTTTATACCAAGGTGACCGTACTTTTCGCTTTTATCTATCTCTTCCGGTCCAAACATAAACCGCCGATGAACATTCGTTGAAGATCACCACTTTACACTTATTGGCATTTTAAAAATATCGCCACTTGCAGGAGTATTCCCAGCAGAATCTGAGCAAACAATCCATACCGTGCTTAGAAAACGAAATTAAAACCATATCATCTGCTACTGTTGGCGAGCATAACTGATTAGTATATAAACAAAGTCCATATCCACTTGATTCAAGTTCCTTAATGAGTCCATTAATATAAACTACATTGTAGGGGAACTTTCCCGCCTTGACGGGTACCTTGCAACACGGGGAATTCATCAGACAATAAACCCTGACAATTTACTCTGCTAAACGATTACATGTACATTGAATGCGATGAACGTAACGTCGTATGGTCTATATTGTATTCCTGTATCAGTTTATAAAATATCCCCGAGTGCCACGCATTATCGAATGCTTGTTTCCCGTCAAGGAAGCACAGCAACACAAGTAAAACCTCAACTTAGCATAATGAAATATACTTTTATAAATATTCATAATAATTAATACAAACCATATGCTTTTGAAACTGTCGGTGATAAAGGCAATGGAGGCAGAAGACGTCTAAGTTCCGGCGGCGTCGGCGTCGCCTGATATGTAAATTGTTTTGTTCGATTTGTACTTTCTAAACCCAACTATTTGTTAAAAATCATTAACATTATCAACATTATCAGGTTGTCGTACAATATATGGAAGTATATCTGTACAAATGCAATATATTAAGTACGCGTGATTTGAAAACATACATCGATATACTGAGTAATACTAACATTATCAGGCAACACATTTGAAGCGTTATTCGAGTCGTCTACCCGTACTAGAGATACCATAAGTGTAGAGAGTGAGAGGAGTCTAATTTCACAGTATGGAAGTAGAAAAACGGCAGTGTACGGCATAGGTTTTCAGTGGGGTAAGTATTTTCGTATATAAATATGTAGAAGCCTAAGATCGAAGAACTCAGCCCGCCTAATCGATCATATTATGAATAAAAAGTTCAAATCTGGTTTTGATCTTAAGACGTTGATTTTTAAGGGATACGGCGAAGTTACATGTCCAATTTACAATAAAAGTGCGGCAATAATTAGGATTTCAGCGATCATTCAAAGAGAATTTTTCGTAACCAATAAATATTCCTCATAACTTATATTTGACAATCCATCCTCTGTCATCCTTGCAAACCCTGGCGTGAAGATTTTGAAATTTAACTTCGCCGTTTTCCTATGCATGTTGACCATGTTAAGCTCGAAAACCAGCTTTGGACTCATCATTCAATGATACAACACTGGAATTGTAGCAAGGATTCATTCACTCTGTGCCGTGCACCACCGGTTACTTACTGTGAGTTTGTTCGAAGTTTAAATAATATCAATCAGTTTCTTAACGAAAACAAAATTAAATCGGTTATGCACCCTGTTGTCATGTAGGAAGGTTTAATATGTCACATAGACCAAGACATCACCCGGTGTCTTAAGACTGTGGTAACATCGGTACTTTCACTATCGAGCATATTTTTGTTCAAAATAATGCTCATGCCGTGAACACGCACTTTTAAATGCGACGGTGTAGTGCGATCGACAACCCCTGCGTGAAGATTTTGAAATTTAACTTCGCCGTTTTCCTATGCATGTTGACCATGTTAAGCTCGAAAACCAGCTTTGGACTCATCATTCAATGATACAACACTGGAATTGTAGCAAGGATTCATTCACTCTGTGCCGTGCACCACCGGTTACTTACTGTGAGTTTGTTCGAAGTTTAAATAATATCAATCAGTTTCTTAACGAAAACAAAATTAAATCGGTTATGCACCCTGTTGTCATGTAGGAAGGTTTAATATGTCACATAGACCAAGACATCACCCGGTGTCTTAAGACTGTGGTAACATCGGTACTTTCACTATCGAGCATATTTTTGTTCAAAATAATGCTCATGCCGTGAACACGCACTTTTAAATGCGACGGTGTAGTGCGATCGACAACCCCTGCGGTCCATTTGAATAAGTTTCCCGTGATAGTTCAAGCTCGCTTACCTTAAAAGTAACCATAACCTAGTGACCTAGTATTAAACCTAAGATGATCCAATTTTTAACTTGCCCTTGTTTGTGGAAAGGCAAACGTTCTAACCAGGTTTTATTAAGATTATGCCAAACTGTAACCTTGGAGTATAAACAACGCTCTTGTATGATTTGACATTGTGACTGTGTCGTTGACACCAGATGGCCCAGTACCAAACATGACGTAGTTTGTAAAACGACAAACAATCTGACCAAGTTTCAATTTAACTGGATCAAAATGGACCTACAGAACGTAAACAAAGTGTTCTTTGTTTTTGACCCCGGATATACCAGAATCAAAGCTCATCAAGATATTACAAGGACAAACATTCAAACCTAGTTGCATTCAGATCGAATTGACAATAAGCTTCAGTATGATCTAGAGCGGGTGCATGACGAGATTGACGTATGCTTATGTTTTTCTCCATTTATCGACATTTGTGTTGTTTAAAACTATTAACAAAAGACTGATGGGAATTTTGGAGTGCCTTTAAGGTAAATAATACGATCCTCTAAACGCATATGTGCCTATGAGTCGTTAAAAATGTCTAAATGACAGATCAATAGACTAAATAAAATGCGTTCTGTACCGGTTCCTTATGCTTTTCTTGTACAAATAAGCATAACGAATTCAAATGTACCTCATAAATAGGTCATTTTCATGCAGACTTAATTTTCAAAATGTACTATATATATCGATGCTGTGAACGACTTAAATTGATTTAAAAGACATTACCAACTCATTACAGTTGTCTATCCAACAGTAGCGTTCTAATACTGTTTCTATGGAGATTTCTTGTTCTTTCTGTGACGGAACATCTGGTACCATTCTCTTAATCCACACATCATTACTCTGATTACAGAACGAACCATTAATCGCTTGATTATAACAAGTCTTGACTTCGAGAATATATATTACATTACTAGTATCCCACATTGAAAATAGGTTGTAAAGTTATCAAATAATTTAGAAGTTTTAAAATGATATTTCTATATTTCAAGTAGAGTTTACATTGAACAAAATAGTTAACGTGTGATGAAAATGAAAATAAATAGCCAGGATTTGCAAATGTTGTACATGTATGTACTAAAATATGAAATACATCATTTAAATATGTCTTATGTCCGGAAACAACTGATGTATGTTGTTAACTTACGTATGGGGTATCGTCGACATTCTGAAGAGAAAAATAACTACATTAATAACACGAAAATGACATAAATCGACACTCTCTTACAATACATACGCGCTTTAAAGCATTGTGTCATGGAGATCTGCAATGATAATAAACCGTATTTAGACTAATTATCAGGGAAACCTATCGAGTATCTAATTTCCCATATAAAAGAACATAGATGTCAAGCAGGCAATGCCACACACAATGCTCCAACATCACTAGAACGTTTTTATGTTAGGCATAGTGGTCAGTTAACGTAATCAGTTTTTGCTGAATAGACGATCAGTCAGTCCTAACTAGCCCGCATGTAGCTGACAATAAACCCACTTTATCAGAGATGGAAGACAAATGACCGTAGTCAAATGTCACTGAGGGACACGACCCGTCTTATCTGGGAATTGAACCCAGACCTCCCGGCTGACAGCGCAGCGCTCTACCAACTGAGCTAACTGGGCGGGAGGAGCAAGTGTAAACAAAAAATATAAACAATTACGATCCGAGCAACTTGCAAAACAATGCTTAGTGCTGACCATCCGTGAAGTTGCACGTAAATCCAGCAAATATTATTGATATGAAGCTATATAATTATGAAGTATTATATAATTCAGACTAAGTTTGTGGTCAAATAGTGTAGATAAGTCTCAAAGTACTAGACTTTACAAAAGGGACATAACTCCAGATAAAACATTTACAAATATTACATAGAACTATACTTCGTAGTTTTCAATCTTCTCCAACTAGGGGTCTTTCATATGACCAGACAAGAGTCATTATAGCCCCATTTCGACCCATTATCCACTTGCTTTCTTAGCCTGACCTGTGTTGTTTTCCATCCCTTCAATCCATTTCCCCCTTGTTGTCCATTCAATTCTCCATGGTTGTTTTGATAGTCAGTCAGTTACTACCCATGCTCATAGATATTTACACCTTCTCGACCACATATGTTTCGTAGGTTTGTGATTCCCTGGGATCTATGTGAGGAGGTATTGTATTGTGTATGTGGCATTCCCTGTAACGTCTTAATCTTTCTTTTATGTCTTTGATATAGTTTAAAGTATACAGGTCCATTCATTACATAGTATACCTCGTGTTTTATCTTAAATTAGACACGAGATAAATGCCTACATGTCGTATTAATGAACGCTTTGAAAAAAAATATCTAAGTAGTGATGTAATGGAAATTTAAATCTAGGGTAAATAGACAATGCCACAGTGATCCAGTTTTGTTTTTGTTGTATATTGATTTGGGGTGGTCGATAAATAGTTTAGACAAAAGAGTGATAATAAGTAGCTACAGGGAACGCCACATACACACGACAGTGCCTCCTCACGCAGACCTCCGGGAAAACAACTATCCATAAAACATAATGCACTTGAGGAGGTTAAAGGGTACATACGTTAAGGAACAGAGGCACTAGGAATGGCCTGGCAGACCATAAGGAATAACTAGCAGAAACAAAGTGGACAGTGAAGGAGGGGGGATTAATGGATGGAAAAGATCACCGGACAAGTCAAGACAGCTGGCAGCAATAGGCCGAAACTGGGCAGGACATCCAGAACACTATATTAAGTGACATAATTGCACTGGGGAAAGGAAAATACAACATACATTCAAAACACAAACAGAAATAATAACCATACAGCGAATTACAGCCTTGGAACTGTCAGTAAAAATACTGGGGGTTTAAATCGCTTTAACAGCTAGCTAACCTCACACTTAATCGTTTATATGGTCATTGATTTCCAACATATATACATAAATTGACTAAGTAGGCAGGAACTAATCATTAAAAGCAATTAACCATTACGTACATAACAACATACACAGTGTAATTAATTCAGCACGAATGAACAAGCAGCCTTATACTGACCTCGCTCCCTGTAACTAAATTAGTAACACCAATGTGCTGAATTATAAAAGGGACATTATCTGCAAAAACATACATTCGGCACATGGCGATGATCTGTAGAACTATATTTGGTACTTGTCATGCTGTCAAGTTTCACTGAAATTCGGCGATGGGTTTTAGTGATGTAGATCAGGCATCAAAATGGGGACCGGTGGATGAAGACGGACTCGGTAACGAACAGATGGACGAACGGTTTGATTACTATATGCTTCTTTAACATAATAGATTGATCATCAAAGGATTAGTTTTGGACATTAAATATTTCAATTCAGTTTTTAAGTAAAATTAAAATAAACAGCAGTATTAATATGACTTCTGTCATTTTTGGGTTTATCGAAACAAAACGAATACATTTGACCTACGGTTGCACGGAAGAATGGTCTCCTGGCCAAAAAGGGGGTGTATATCTCCCCTTCTTCTACCTGGAATACAATGATATTTCATTTAATGATTTATTTACACACCGGTTAAACATGAACATGTCAGTTCAAGTTACATCTTGCTCAGTGTTATTTTTTTCAGTAGTATTTTGCAATATAAAAAGGAAAAAAATATAATTAAAGTAATACAATGCTTATTTGTTTCCATTTGTACCTACACTTGCACGGAAAATATATTTCGTATAGTTAAAACATTACTAAATATGCATTATGAAAGAATACACAAATAAGGAATTTATCGAAACAAAAGAAGTTTTTAACATCTTTCAATTAAGAAAGTCTTCATTTTTTACAAGCGATGTTGTAAACAAGTTGGTAACATGATAAATACAGGATCTCACATGAGTGTTTCATAGAATGTATTACACGAGTCGGTCAAAATGATATAATGCGAGGCTTCGCCGACGAGTTTATTAAATTAAATAAAATATGAACATGAATGCGAGATTCTATTTATCACATAAATTTTAAACGGACTCAAAGTACTGTTGGAATGTGATGTTTGACAGATGTCAGCCTCAATTCAAATTAATAGCAATTTTCATACCTTTATGATAAAACAATCAGTAATAACCACACTATGTAGAACTTTATCCTTTTAAAGTTGCCCAAACTTAATCCTACTTCATGTACGTATTCATACAAATAACATGAAATATAAATTCTGTAAAAACTAACATTTGCTGATCTACAATATGAATGTTTAACAATTTTATCTTGTGAGTGGGTATAACATTGCAAATAATTGGACAGAATCCATTACCTCATGTGACAATTAAAACATGTAAAAATCAAACAATAATAGCAAATGAATCACAACATACACAGTCATATGTCTCTTTAAAATTCAACTGTTCGTTAACTGACGGAAAGTACGGACTCATTTTATTAATTTCTGCAGAGAAATTTCATTGAGGAATAGTACTGGACTATATTCCATCTGGACCAGGTGAGAAATGTTGAAATTTAGTGAACCTAATTTTGAGAAATGTTTAAAATGTTTTTGTTTTTTTTTGTATTAAATGTATTTCTTTATCTTTTTAACGTCGCAAATAAACAAAATGCAACATTTAAACATACAGTAAAACTTCGAAACCTCGAACTGCCGTCGGACCTAGCAATTAGTTCGAGCCATCTACTGTTCGAGGCATCTACGTAATACGCGTATATTTTCTAATTGACAGTTGTCGGTTTTCATACTGAATGCACGTCGATCAATAGTCGCAGCATTATTCATAATAATAAAATTAAAAAAGAAATGAAAGGAAAGCAAAAATGATTCCCTGTGGCACCTTATTCTCTCTCGTTTATTCTTATACGCATGAATTGTCTGTCACATAGTACATGTACAGTGGAAACTCCCTAATCCGGAAACTCTCCGATCCGGAAACTTCCTGCAACCGGACAATTTTCTCGGTTTAGTTTCTCCAATACGACATGTAAAAAATCCCCCACAGTCCGGAACCTCCCTACTCCGGAATCCGAACGATTTTTTCTGTCCGGATTGTTATTTTACAGGTAAAATAAATCTCCCAAAACCGGACGATAATTTTCCGAAAAAATACGTCAGATCGTTTAATGACTTAGAATTGAGAGAAGGCATAATAATTTAATTGTCTCTATAAATACATACCATTAGACGTTATCATCGTATGCATTAAGTTTTGATGGAAACAAGGTAAGACCGGGTACGAGATGTACTTATTTTGTAAACAATTGGAAAACATTGGATGTGAGCGCAGAAAAGGGCCCATTAGGTACACAAATCACAATTCAAACATTTTACCCTAGATTATTTTTTTCCTCTACGAAAAATCTTTTGAAATGAAGCTACTTCGTTACTTTAAAACTATTTAAACAATTTTTAAAATGTCAATCTTGACTTAGATCAAATGTAACAATAAAATAGACCACAACTAAAGAACATGGAGACTAAACTCCAAAAACGTCAACGATTCATAACTTGAAACCCTAAACAGTCAAGTCACAAATTTAAGAGGTTCACTTCATAACTTATAAACAACCTTAAGTTTTGTAAGTTCATGTTATTTTGCCCATCTGGTTCTTTCGCGTTTGTTGATTTTTTTTATCTGACAGTCGAAAATTACACACCGAGGACACTATACATAGATGCAATTTGATATGGCATATTGCTTTCTGTCCCCTCCCTGTACTTGTCCCCTGATCCGTTTGTTGTTATAGGCCCCTCCCTGTTTGTGCCTAGCTCTGTCTTGGGAAATTCATATTTGTAAATGTGGCCCTGTCTGGTTATCATGTTTTCACTTTTTAAAAATTGGTACGTTGGTATGATCTGCAATTCCTAGGTAATAACATTTATACATCATGAGTATGAAGCTAACACCACTGGAGAAATGGAACATCAAATATCACAACATTTAAATACGGATAAATGTAGCATCAAACCTCACAACATTGAAAGAAAATAAACAGTTTAAATCCGAAAAAAATCTCAAGATAACGTCTCAACATAAGATTTGGTGAAAACAGAGACGTAACTGAAATTTAAATTTAAACCAGCCCTTTTCTTGGAGTAGCCAGTCCACATATTTATGAAAGGTGTTTATTGTCGCTTATGTTTGTCAATGCGTATTTAACTAGTCGTGCGTATACATGTACGAATATTACTTGTGAAATCGACTGGGGATTACCCGAAAAAAACTAGATGATTATACCTGCTATAGTTAGAGCTATAGAAATATATTAAATTACATTTTGTATACACAGTGTAGATCTCGGTAGCTTTCAGCAGTAATGTTACATAAAAATGGAATTTATACATAAAGCGTTGTGTGTATAATTCATTGCGTTATGCGTTAACTACAATGTATATGATTTTACGAGACCAGGTGCGCTTTTCACTCCTAAGTACACTTTTCGCAGCTAAGCCAATTAAAGCATGTTTTGTTACATGAATTTAAAAAACAAGGTTCAACCAAATTTTAGTTTAATCTTAAAGAATATGAAATATTAAAGATATTTACACTTCAAAATATTTGAAACATATTGAGCAAACATGACTTATTCCTTCCAGAAAGTTTCGCTCCTATCTTTTCATACTTAGGATTTTTGATGAAACGCAGCCCAGTGCTTTACTAAACTCTAAATATGAAATACCTACTACAGTGTAACCTCCCTAAACCGGACTCCTTCGGGACCGGTTGACAATTCCGGTTTACAGAGGTTTCCGGTTTATAGAGGGTTTTGTCATTTTGATGCCATTTCATACTCTTACCTAGGTTCAGGCATTATTTCATTGAAAAATTGCACATCTTTCAATTTTACATTGTGACCACATAATATTTCTTTATTTAAGAAGAAAACATAACACAGTTTAACTGTGTGAGTTATAACAAACATAACTGCCTTTATTTTAAAAATGAACAAGCAAACTTGAAGAAACTCATATCGTTTACTTTGTTATGCATGAAATTAATTTTGTCCTCAAGGGACAATTCAATTCTTCGTCGTTTAGACGGTGGTTGTGACATGATAAGAAGCGTACAGAAAATCATGCCACTGTTTTAAAAAGACTTCTTTAAATATATTTTTTATGAAAAGAATGACTCTTAAAGTGATAATTAATGCTTTTGGACAACATTTTATGTTTATGTTTTCACACAAGATCGTATATTTGAAACAAGCTACATCTGTATTTCAAACTCGATATTTCTCTCTCCGATCTTTAATAATTACCCATTTAGGACTACGTATTCGATAATAATCCAATCATAAACATAATCAACGGATTAACGGTCAATCAGTAGTGTAAACATCGGTAATTAATCAGACCCGACGTCAGTAAGAATATGTGATTTTCATACTTGTGTAGTAAAAACGCACCACCGCCTATCGATGTAAATCAACCTGTCAAACTGTTAATAATAACATCAGAACGGAATACACAAGGTGTCAACAACAGATTGCAAGTCGATTTATGATGACACGTGCTACCGATAGTCGTTCCGGTTTTCAGAGGTGAAATTATATAGAAATGGAACCAAATTATGTTGAATTTTTGTCCGGTTTCCGGAGTTCAGAGGTTCCGGTTTTCAGAGTGTTTTTAATACAATAGAAAAAGAACAAAAAAATTGGGACCGCAAAATAATTCCGGTTTCGGGAGTATTCCGGTTTATAGAGGGTCCGGTTTTGGGAGGTTACACTGTACATTGCCAGAAGTATATACACTGAACAACATATCTGAACGTCCACTTGGTATATCGTCGAACTATAAGAACAGAAATAAATGTACACAGATACGCTTTATACATACATTTTATGTCAAACATTATCAGAGAGTTTACTTAATTTATAAAACAACAAGAATGTTGAAGTTTGTCACCCTGAAAATAAAACATCACGGCGTAATAGCTAGCAGTTAGTTTACAGTCAATATGCTGTGTGTCCACCATTTGCAGTAATTACTGCACGACACCTCGCCCTCATTGAAACTATGCATATGTGCAGCTACTGCTGAAGAATATTCCCCCACATCCATAGAATATCACGCCTTAGTTCATCGATATTACATACTTGGGACTAAGTCCTTACATTTCTCTTTAGCAAGTCCCACACATTTTCTATCGGAGAAAGATCGGCAAATCCAGTACACGGATGTTGTTAGCTGCTAGCATATTCTGAGTGCCTCATATCTCCCTGCGTTTAAGTTTTCTTAAATTGGGACAATGGGTGTCTTGGTGTGCATGGAAACTCCCACCCAGACCATCACGGAACCACCACCAAACTTATCAGCCTCTTCCAGGCAACAGTCACTGCTCCGGTCTCCCATCAGTCGGTAAATGCGCACGCGCCCGTCTGGCCCACGGAGCTTCGTTCTGCAAATAAAACATAAGCACATGCTAACCGAACCTCGCGGTAAGGATTGGAACCTTCCATGGACGACGAGCTCGCAATCCGACGACCCGAAGCCGATAGCGGACCGTCTGTGTGCTGATTGGTCGGTTGTGCGTGCAAACTGTTATCATTGCCGTTGACGTGGCTGGTGTAAAACGGTTGCGTATGTTTGAGAGAACAATGTTGCGGTCCTGATGACGAGTTGTTAATCTCCGCTTCGGCCGTCGGCGGATGGCAGCGACACTTCCGGTTGTTGTAATTTTCACCCATAGCTGCCGGATACTAGAATGACGCCTATTGAACAGACGGGCAACCTGAAATATTAATAAAATGTGGTTAATAATAAATATGTATTTTCATAATTATTTTCCAAATTCTATTTGAATTGAATAATTTATTTAAAAAATTCTGCATACCTTTTGAATCAGAGAACCAGCATCAATCATACCGACGGCCCTGGCGCGTTCTTCATTGGTCATTCTCGCCATCTTTTCTGTTTTTCGTGTTGGAAATACAACGTGGATTGCATTGAAATGAAATTTACCGCTTACTACACAGTACACGTTATCCTCGTGTCAAAAGTTGAAAATCGAACTCACCGTCACGTGTGGTCAACCATGACGATAAATATGTACTTTTTTCTTTGTCGATAGAGTGCTAGGGTTGATACTAGAATACCAATTGTTAAGTCGACATATAAAACCTTTTTCTTAAATTTGTACTTTATAAGATGAACGTTTAGAAAATGTGTTCAGTGTATAGGGATATTTCTTGAGTGAAGCGTAACTATTGCTATTCGTCAATCTAACCATTGACATAATTATGCAACTTTGAAATGTCATGGCGCTTAATTTGATGGATGAAAAATATATCGATTTTCTGGCGGCTTTAAAAAATGCACACTTTGATGTTACACCAATGGTTTCCATATCTGATCTTGTGAAGGAAACATCGAGTTGCATACTCATATTTAACTATTATAAAAAGCCATCTCTTTATTTCTTAAAATTTGCTGCCACATATATTGGGTGGCTCGTGAAAGTTCGGACTGGAATTATTTGTATGATATGATTATATCACCGCTGTGCGATATATTTATATTTTTCTTTAATGTTTATATGAATAAAACACAAATTGCTATATAAGATATAATAATATTGACATATCGAAGTAATCGCATCGTATTAACAATTTATTGTTACAAAATAGCTAGAAAGATTTCTGTATAAAACATGACTGTAAATACATGTTATAACATAACACAAGCATGATATACTGTTCCATGACAACTACATTATACACAAACATGATACACTGTTCCATGACAACTACATTATACACAAACATGATACACTGTTCCATGACAACTACATTATACACAAAGCATGATATACTGTTCCATAACAACTACATTATACACAAAGCATGATATACTGTTCCATAACAACTACATTATACACAAAGCATGATATACTGTTCCATAACAACTACATTATACACAAACATGATACACTGTTCCATGACAACTACATTATACACAAAGATTGATATACTGTTCCATGACAACTACATTATACACAAACATGATACACTGTTCCATAACAACTACATTATACACAAACATGATATACTGTTCCATAACAACTACATTATACACAAAGCATGATATACTGTTCCATAACAACTACATTATACACAAACATGATACACTGTTCCATAACAACTACATTATACACAAACATGATACACTGTTCCATGACAACTACATTATACACAAACATGATACACTGTTCCATAACAACTACATTATACACAAACATGATATACTGTTCCATAACAACTACATTATACACAAAGCATGATATACTGTTCCATAACAACTACATTATACACAAACATGATATACTGTTCCATAACAACTACATTATACACAAACATGATACACTGTTCCATGACAACTACATTATACACAAACATGATATACTGTTCCATGTCCACTACATTATACACAAACATGATATACTGTTCCATGACAACTACATTATACGAGTCAATATTTTTTTTTGCAACATTTCTACTAATAAAAAAAATGAAAATAAATTGTTTTAGTTTATGCAGTTCTCGTGTTCTAATGATGTACTAATGTGTTTCCAATATTTATTTTGACCTAATCACCCAAACACAACTCAATATTTTGTGGTATAGAACTTTTTTTCAGGACAATGTATGTGTTATGTCCTTCCTGTAACACATATGTATGCATCATTTTCTTAACAAAACATTCTAATAAACAGAAAAGGCTATTTGCATTTGAAGAGAAGTGGTTTCCTTTTTTCCAAAATATGGTTGGACTTTGTACCAATGACATACTGAAAAAATAATCTCAATATTAGGGACATATTGCGAAAAGACTCAATTTAATAGTCATTATACTATTGATCTTTTCTATAATTTTGAATTTTGTTCAAAAAAAGTCATTGATGTGTAAATCGCATACTATTGGGATGTATATAATAACTTCTAATAATCCATATTATTTGAACAATTGCAAAAAAACAATAAAACATATGATGTTACATCAAGGACATGTAGGTTACAGGAAGGACATACTTTGTTATGGGAGTGACAAATGACAGAGTATTTTATTTTTTTGAACTTTTAATTGAACATAAAACAGAAACGCAACATTTAAATAATATAAAATTGAGTGTTTACTCAGTCGTAAGGGTGTCTCATATATACACCCCAAAAAAACAACTAGTTTCAGCAAAACTATAAATGAACTGTTACAGGAAAGAATAGTAGTATAACAGTAGTGACATTTGCTCCAAAATTGCGTGACAACTTCTAAAAAAACAAACAAACAAGTAAAATGTAACAACATTTTCAAAATACAGTACTTGCGGATGCGTAAAACATATAACTCAAAATGTATAAAAGCATTAAAGAACATGTAGCAAGGGAAAGTGTTACAGTAGGGACAACTATGCATGAATACAAGTGTCAATGTGTACACATTAAACGCTAACAATTTGAATTACACAGGTCAATTGTGTATATATGTAAAAATACTGGTTATATACTTCGTGGAGTATACTACCCTTTAAGTATTTATCAACACAGTATTAACATGTACTAGTATATAAGATTGCGTTTATCCCAATGTTTTTGAAAGATAAATCCAGATTGGATCATCTATTTTGAAATGCGACTTCCTGTCAAGACTAATAGGTCTGGGAATGATACCAATGACATACTCTAGGGGGTACCAACTTCTATCTTGTACTCTCTGTGGCCATGTATAACAGTTATCATATTTTCTGCCAGCTCTTTTCATACAATTTACAAAGAGAGATGTGTCATTTACATCTTCAACTAGACCTGGGTATGGTCTGTCATTATATTCAATAACAACATATTTTCCAAGGCATTCATGAGGTTCTGTAATACAAGTATCTAACCCATCTGGAATATCTAACATGTGTTCCTTTGGTTCACCGGGTGTATATAGGTTCGCTTCGTCCAATACATCCCTTACATTACTTTCTTCTGGTTTACCCTGTGTGTCTTTAATAGGTTCTTCTGTTTCAACCAATGTGTCTTTGTTCAAATCCTTTGATACATCGTGTGTGTCTATGTTAGGTTGTACTAGTTCATTCAGTATGACTATGCTAGGGTTTTCATCCGATTGGTCTTCACTTGTTTCTTTGTGTACTACAGGGGTGTTTATTATGAGCTCAGTTTCTTCTCGTTCATCTAGTTTGTCTGTATAAATATGTTCGGGTTGATCAAATTTACGTGTGTTAGACTCTTCTGGTGTATCCGGTAGCATTGCATGTTGAACTTCTGATTCACCTGATTTGTCCGTACTAGGTTTATCAAGATTCTTAAGTTCGTCTGACTTTGTTTCTTCTGATATTGAATAATCGTGTCTGTCTTTGTCAGCCTCTGTATATCCTTCTGTGGTTAATGATTCAACTTTACACTTTCTGTCCTTTATTTCTGAATCATCAGTTATCATTTCCTCCGGGTGTTTGTTAGACTCTTCGGATATTACTGTACCGTCAGGCTTGTAGCATTGGTCCTCATGTACATTACTGGTCGCATGCAATGTACCTTTGTTGATTAAGTCAGCGATCGGTATACCATCAGATATAGAGTCCACTTCATCTGGGGAACGATCATACACATAAACGTGTATGACATTGTCATTCTCGTCTCTATTCGGACTCTTGTCTTCATTACCATTCACAAAGAAAGCCGTTTCACTGTTGTCTTCTGAGTCAATAGAACTATCAGCAGGTGAATCTACATCATTGAGAAAAGGCAACAAAGGGACAAAATGATTTGGCACCCAGTGTTCATATGTCATGTCTTCCCTATTTGATGTCCATAAAATGTAAACAGGTTGTTTATCTGTATCAGTAACGGGCAATATAAGTCTATTGAGATCGTCTCTGACAGATTTGTTCCCTAACTTAGGATATACTGAAAATATAGGTGTTTGAAGAACTGTTGCCAATGCATGCAGCTGCCAGATTCCCATGAATGACTTGTCTTTCCTTACTGACATAACTTCCTTTCTGAACACTTGTTGGACCAGTTTTTTGTTCAATTTAGTTCCAGGAATGAAGGATTCTGAGTATTGGGCATATCTCATTGAATGACTAGATTTATGTATTTTCTTGTCTGTTACCCTAACTGCATCTCTTTCAATTAAGAAATTGTCGTCCAGATATTTTTGTTCATTCTTTATCAGTTCAACAACAATCCTTACTCGTATTTCTTCAACTTGATCTATCGCCCCAAACGCCAACACACTACCACAAGACGGCAGACAATTACCATCTGCACGAACCTCACAAGGGAAAACATCCTGAACAGAAGGAATATCATCAGGCATATTTTCAACAGAATCAAAATCAGATTCGAGATTGTTTGTACAAATACCTATATCCATGGTGCTTATGTACAAACCCTCAACACTTTTATCTATTGTTTCACACGTCTTTTTCAACTTAGCATATGTTTCACATGCACTTATTTTTTGTAAAAATGTTTTAAATAACTTCTTTCTTTCATGCACTACACTTGTTTCTTCTTCGGTATCCACTTTATTATCATCTAGTGTTTTTACGTCTGATTTATCTTTATCCTTCTTAACCTTTTTGAATTGGTTTTTAGCATGATCATTTTCTCCTTTTCGCTTTCTATTTGAACACTTCTCATTTTCAATAAGGTTTGCAGGTTTTAATGCTTCTCTACAAACTTCACAACTGTCTATACAAGTACAGCTTAACTGTCTAGTAGACACCACACCTTGTGAATTAACAACAACTTGATGTAATTTCATTGTTCCTTGTACAGGTTTAAGGTTGCTGCTGTCAAGTTTGTGCTTTTCAGTCAGTATGTCATCATGTGTCAAAATCACTAATTGCGGTTTACAATCTTTTAATAACTGAACAAACACTTCAGCCGAGGTAATGTCGTGTCCGTGTCGGACTTTTCTGTCGGCTTCTCGCTTTATTGCACCCCCAACAGCATCTGGGATACCTTTCCCGTGACCTGCTTCAAAGAAGGACCATTTAGCGGTGGTAAATCCGAGGCGATATGGTTCAGTTGATAGCAAAAAGAAGTTTCCCTTCTGGCGATATTGACTGGTTGGTCCGTCACTAAAGAATTCAACACTTTTAACACTAGGGTAGGTATTTCTTACATCAGTCAGCAATTTATTTAGATGTGCCCAAATAGCACTGGGGCCATGTTCCAATGAATTGGAAACTGCACAAAATGTTTGTCCTTTCCTTTGACCAACGAACAAGACACCAGTATGCAAAGACAGCTGCTTTTTGGACGCACCAAAGTGCATACTTTGGATTTCTTGGGACATTTTACAAACATAATTTTCAGAGAAATCAACATGTACTAAACACTCATTCTCTGATAAATTGTTTCGCCTCTCTTTAAAATAACCGTATTGAGACCAACGATTGAAGATATGTCGCATGTAAACTTTAAACGCCACAGTAAATTTAGTTAATAACTCACTGGCAATAGAGTTCATCTCTTCTTTTACAGTTATCTGAACTTCCTTCTGCTTGCTTTCCTTACCAGTTTGTATTGTTCTCAACTCTTTCTTAGTTCTCCATTGTAACCAAGAAACTTCTTGTGTGCTATTCAAATTTGATTTGCAGGTTACTGTATTGTCTTTACAAACGTTGCATTTACCATACATGCATTCATAATGCTTAACATTACATGTCATTTGGTCCAGCATGTCTTCAGGCTTGTTTGACACAATTAAATTTGCTTTGTACAGAGATGTCGTCATTAACATAATGTTATCACATGTTTTACACAAACAGGTACTTCTATCGGTCTCAGTTGCAAAAATGACCCAGAAAGGTCTTAGTTTACAAAACAGTGTATAGCTCAATTGTGTCTTTCCCTCTGATAGAAATTTCTTGTGGAGATTCAATAAACTATCACACAGTATTCTTCTCTGTTTCTTTTTCTTTCCTCGTGTTATTGTCTTTTTAACACCTGCAATGATCCTGGTGTTGTCATCTCTTAGGTAAAATCGCTTTACCTTTTCGCAAATTCGCTTTGTCAAATTATTTGTGTCCTTAGTATGTCTTCTTGAAACATTAATCCCAAGTATTCGGAAGGTAGATGACTGCAGTTTATATTTTTTCATACCGGACACAAATTGGGTAAATCTTGTTTTTTCCCCTTTGTGAAGTTCAGTATACTTCTTTTTAAGATGTTCAACTAAAACATTATACTGAAAGAGTCTCTTTCTGGCATTTGTCGGTGAAAAATGCCTTAGCAGCTTGTTTGTTTTAGTCCTTGGAGTATCTACTGTATCCGTTTTAAGTTTCTCCCTTGTCCATCGCTTTTTATACATCATTATCTTTTTTTTCAGATTGTTAAGTTCTTTGTCCTTAGAATGAAGGTCTCTGTAACATTTGGAGACTTTCCTTCTACTTCTTTTGTCGATTCTTCTTGACCCATTTGGCTCATTGTCTTGGTTAGTTTCAGGTGATTCAGGTGGAGTTATTATATTATCGTGTATGTTCTGTGCATCTTTCTCTTGCTGTCTGCATTTTCTCTTACGTATACGCCATTGCTTTCTTGCATGTCTTCTCTCACGTTCTGTCATTTCTTTAACATTCTTTTTCTTCCCGTCTTGTTTATCATCTATATATTTAGTTTTGCATTTTTCTAGGTAATGCTGTCGACGAAGTGGATCTGCATCTCTTAGCAGCCTAAACTTCCGTTGACGTTCAGCATTGGACATACCCATGATCTGCAATGGATACATATCATCATGTAACACATATAAAACAACCGGACAACACTCAAAATTCGGAGCTTTCACTAAGGGAGATGATAAACCTTGATACCGATCAATACAAATGTGTCAGTCTTGTAAAACATTAATTCAAATCCCACTAATGCCAAAGACAAGAGCGAACACATTTTGTTTACAGACAGATGGTCGAATCCTCAAACTATAGTCAATTATTCATTTGCACTGTAATGTTTATCCAAATACCAATTATTACTTGTGAGATGTTCCAATGGTTTAAAAAGGGAAAACACCCTGGATATTATTTCTAATTCCTTACTGTAACGGTTAAATACTTTGTGACTAAAATACGTGTGTTAATTATTAAAACATTGGTGACAGAACTTAAATGAATTTCAAACTGAGTAATACATAATAATTTATTTTATAAATCAGCAAAACTAAGCAATATTTAATATTTATGCAGTATTTTCCTTCCTGTAACGTATCTAAGTCTTTCATGTAACATAGAACTATAAAAATGCATTGATATATTTTGTTTGTAAAACTAGTATAATGAATCGACTGTAGTTAAGACTATTCTCGAATAAATTTCACAGTTATCCACAAAAGCTTTCTTAAATATTACAGCATTAAAAGATATTTTATTGTTAACAAGAATATGTCTCTACTGTAACAAAATATAGTCACTCATGTAACAGGCAAACACGAGTCAAGACATATTTATAACTATACACGCACAAATGTCATTTGTTGAACACTTCTTTTGTAGTTGACATAAAACTTCACTCATACCTGCTAATGACAGTGCATATGATAATAATATAATTAAGTATTCAGTATTTAAACATACATATGTCTTTCCTATAACAATGTTTGTCTTTCATGTAACAAAACAATCCGCTACAGGAGTGACTGTTACATGAGTGAATTATTCTTAGTATTACTACGATAATAAGCATACCGTATTCCTGTGGGGTGGAACACGTGCGTTTTTGTTTACAATACAGCCTTAAGCGTACATTGTCTGCCAAACATTTTATAAATTTTGCTTGTAACAAATAAAACACTCCCGTTATAGTAAAGACGATTTAGAAAATACGCATCTACTTACCAACCTTCGATATTAGTTTTATACTGTTTTTCAACTCTGTTTTACGACGCCACGCATGACGTTTCTTTCCGGAAATCCTACTCTTCAAAAAGAAGGCGAATGCTTTTCCCCAAACCGCAGGAAGATGTGATTATTTTTTATATTTGTGCAATTGTTACATGAAAGACGACGAAGTGGGGTACAAACTTTAAACACGATTACTTTAAAAAAAACAGTAAGGAATGGCCACTTTTTGTATTTAATCAGGCTTCAGAAATGTGCATTTGATGTTTGTTAAGAATTTTCTTCATACATTATATCCAAATAGGTGTGTATGAGTCTGTAAATATAAAAGTTATGGACGAGAGACAAGCAAAAACAGCCTTATTTACTACTTTAAGAATATGGAAATGCTATTTCTGAATGAATTATTGCTAAATAAACTACCTGAAGTTGTAAAACTAACTTAGTACTACCAATCAAAATGACATACAATGGCATTCTTATTACGATGTAAGCAATATTTCACTAGGACAAGAAATGTTGCAAAAAAAAATAATGACTCATACACAAACATGATATACTGTTCCATGTCCACTACATTATACACAAACATGATACACTGTTCCATGACAACTACATTATACACAAACATGATATACTGTTCCATAACAACTACATTATACACAAAGCATGATATACTGTTCCATGACAACTACATTATACACAAACATGATACACTGTTCCATGACAACTACATTATACACAAAGCATGATATACTGTTCCATAACAACTACATTATACACAAAGCATGATATACTGTTCCATAACAACTACATTATACACAAAGCATGATATACTGTTCCATGACAACTACATTATACACAAAGCATGATATACTGTTCCATGACAACTACATTATACACAAAGCATGATATACTGTTCCTTAACAACTACATTATACACAGCATGATATACTGTTCCATAACAACTACATTATACACAAAGCATGATATACTGTTCCATGACAACTACATTATACACAAAGCATGATATACTGTTCCATGACAACTACATTATACACAAAGATTGACACAAAAAAGACACTTGAAGTGTCTTATTTCCATTGTTTTTATTTGTTATTTTCATGGTCACCCTATTTATATACATGTTTACCAATGTAACAAACTGTCCATACGACTAAACTGCTAAATAATCAATCGTGAAATCGGAACCATACTCCGCAAAATCAAACCCACTGTCAATTGGTACAGAGAGCAAGTATTTCTTGTCAAAATTTATTCTGTATACGGGAAGAGGTGATCGCATGTTAGCTGTATCAAGGACAAATGATCTATGTGGCTGAGGCCTATCCCCAACTCCTCCCATGATATCGACTATTCCAGTTGCTTCCAACAGTGAGCGCCTTGATTTATCGACACCGAAGCAATATGCTCGATCAAAACACTGGTTTTCCTGGTTTTCTTCGTCAGCGGCTGGTGCTGAAGACAAATTATATTGTATAAAATGCTTAGCTAAACAAATCAAGTCATACAAACAGAGTAATTAACGAGTCATTCAATGTAGAACATTCAATAGCTGTTGCATGTATTTTAATCGATGTATTTGAACTATGTGAACAAGTTTCTGTAAATGAAGCTCTCAGCGAATATGTCTATGTAAGCGTCATTCAACTAGTTATTTTATTTATATTAAGTACAAAAAAGCAAGAGTGTGAACATGAATAGTTCAACCGAATAAATTGCAATGAGTTATGTTGTCATTTAAGACATTTTTGAAGTCCACAAAGCTTGTATTTGACCGTATAGCATCAGTGCATGTAAATTTACACAAAACCTGGTCGCTGATGCAATCTCGTATGTTTACAACATACAATGTATATCTACTTACAATCATATAACTCCTTTATTTCCTTCTCCTTTTCAGCAATGGAACCACGCAAGTGACGCCTCTTCTTTAAGTTGTTTATGACCTCATCATTAAGATCTAACTTTTTCTCAAGTAGCGAATTTTCAAACCCAATCTGCTTTTTTTTTGTAAAGCTTGTGTAATTCTTCCTCAAGTTTACTGCACTTTGTTTTACATTCGTCTTTTTCTGTTGGTGCTTCTACGTCTGCATCGTCACTTTGTGGCGTCAGATAATAATAGTTCTCTCGGGTCAAAACTAGTGGCTTCTTGTTAATAGGTACCGTTGGTGGAACTGGATGCGGCCTATGCTCAGTATATTGTAATGCTTCAATATCCTTGTTTGTATCTGTACATGTATTGATCTCATACACTCCACAGTCTAAAATATGTTACTTTGAGTTTAAAATAAGATCTCGCATAGTCTTGTCATGACTATAACATCAGTATGTAGGCTTTTGTTATTCATTGTTGTAACCAAGTAATGACTAAACGAAGAGAGATAAACAAAACGGTTTCTGTAGTTTGAATTCTTACGCTTCGACGTTCATGTAACAAGAGGCCAATAGTGCCTACACCACTCATTCGCATGACATAAGTCTGCCTTGAAGTTTAGGGAGGGTTTTCGCATGAAAAAGTTCTGTATTTAAATTTAGGGAGAGTTTTCGCATGAAAAAGTTCTGTATTGACGTTTCGGGAGGGAAGTGGCTTAGCGCTACGTGTAAATGATGGTTACACATAAATCTTTGAATTCCAGGATGTAGTTTTGACGACTAAATTGTTCGATGGTAATTATTTTCGTAATGTACCAAAATGGTTCCCGCTTCGTGTCTCCGAAGTGTGTCGGGACAACCATTAGCACAATTTGAACTTTTTACTTCTAGACCAGGGGAATCTATGAATCATTTAGACATAATCTAGTTGAATTCTACAAAGCCGTTTTGGAGTAGAAATCGTTGGGATGAAAATACATATTATACATTAAATGCGCTGCTCCTGGTTCCAATGTGGATCAGAACAATAATATAACAGTATAGAAAACCCTCTAAAGACACATTTAGTTTAATTAAGTTGAATTGCATCTACTTGCTCTGGGGAAGAGAATGTTCCATTCATAATTCATAATTATAATCCATATAGGCTTATTTTCTGGCTAATCAGTCTTGTAAAGAAAACTACTACCTAAAATTAGGGGCTTTACGTACATGTACTAGCCACAAGGGCGTAAGGTCCAAAATATTTATATTTTTGAATCCGTACATTTAGGAAATGGTTCAAGCAAAAATTTGATTTAGTTTTTTAAATAGTTTTAGTAGAGATGGCATTGAAGGAAACTTCCAACTCTTGAATCACAATGGCGAAAATGACTGATTAGGAACACACAATGTAGTCAACTGTCTTTCGTACTTTAGGGATTTTGGTATTTAAATTGCAATTATAAGTTGAATCATACAAATACCCTTTACTCTTCCATTTTGCATTAGTTCCTTTATTCGCAAGTTGGCTGCAACTTCGTTACATTTGGCATCTTCTAGTGCTTTGATAAAGAAATTGTACCAGTTCCTATGCTTTCGTGGTAATCTGTCCAGGAGTAACACCGCACCGGCGTAATTTCCTCTATTGTTGCATTCACACAGTATATTGTCTTTATCAGTGTCACTCAGCAGTTCATTTGCCATCAAGAAAGGCATAAGTTCAGGTGGAGAAATCATTTTTCCAATCATAGGCGTGATTTTCTTTATATACTCTGCCTGGTATTGATGCTTACTAAATGTGTACCCAGTGATGTTATCAACAATATATGTATAACCTGAAAATATTACTCTCATATATCTAATATTGATATAAATACCGTAAATCACTATATCATCGCGACTGTTTAATTTTGTGTACGGCATAATTAATAAAAACGTTCATATTTGTTAATTAATGTTACTTACAGTTTTTTTAAATCACGTGTTACAAAGGTATGGCACAATTGGAATACATTTGCGACAATAACTATATATAATGTGTACATACCACAAGCATTTAGAGCGTCCATAAATTTGTGCCATTTTCCGAGTTCTTGGCTCTTGTTTAATTCAGTCAACAAACTAACCACAGCATTCTTTTGAGAGCGGTGCTTCATCTCTTCATATATTTCATCATGATTATCTATAGCAATTACAGGATAGTAATAACAATAAATATTCAAAAATGATACTTTAACCCTACTGACAAGGATGATGACAATGCTGCCGGTCACAATGTTGGTAATTGTAGTGACGGGAGAAGTGTTGGTATGCAGAGAAGGAGTATGGATAGGGCTGTCATCCGACCATTGGGTATTGTGTGCTCATTATTTGCAAATTTAGATAAATGTCACTTGAAACTAAACTTACGTATTTTTGTATTCTTAATTTAAACAAATTTAGAATAAAAACACCTCTCGCAATATTTATTTATCATATATGTATTGTACAATTGTGTTTCTGGTGCATGATGCATTGCTTTTCGAATTGTAATTTATCATTGTATTATTATTTTGTATATTATGTACCCATGTTGTCATATGTAAATAAACTGTTTCAAAACAACTGGTCGAGTCGAAGATGTATCAATTCGAAAATTTGGAGTATGGATACATTTAGAAACTAACTGTATATAAAATCAGTTATGAAAGAAACTGGCAAATCTCTACATTCAAAACATATTTGTTAACTTTCTCAAAATCTGTGTCATAACTGCCATGCTTGATAAAACAGTTAACATCAGTTTTCTTTAAAATGCATGTAGTTTTATCATTACGTATTCTGTTAAAAGCAAACAGAGTCCACATTTGAACACTTTATACCAAACACATTCAGTTTGTGTTCAAGATTGCTCTAATAATTGCATCATTCGCTGTAGAATTAGCCGATACATCGATGTATCGTCGACATATCTGAGTCGATATATCGATACAAAATATCCAATAAATGACAGCACTTGAGTATGATGGTAGTGATCTAGGTGATGATTGTGGGGGTAGTAACATTGCATTTGAATTGATAATGCAGAAGGTGGTGCAGTTGGAGATCTAGTACTATTCCAGTCAGATAATGTACAGTACTAAAGCTTAGTTCAGTACATTGCTGTCTACCTAAATACATGAGTTGTACAATCAATCTGCATATAACATTATTATGTTTAACTTTTTGCAAAAGTCTATCCTCTATGCACTAAATATATATAATCTCAGTTTCACATTGAGGTTTGTACATGTCTTGTACCAACAGTAAATATAAGTTAATGTTGCTTTCATAGACCACCTTTCGACCTTTCTGACGACATTCCGTTCATGTGGAAAAGGCGTTAGTTACTTACGGAAGAAAGTTATAGGAAAGCTAAAGGTCTATTGTTGAATTGAACTCCGAATATAACTGAACTGCTGTTGAAGAAGTGTGTTATACACCTTACTATGTTAACATGTTAGCTTTTGTATGGAACATACATGTTTATGTACAGTGTCTATGAATATACCGTTAGCAATGGAATGGGCTTTGGGTTGAAAATGATATGTACACAATTAAGAACGCTTATATGTTATATTCATGTAAGGTAAATATTTGTAAATAAGGGAGTTTCAAAAGATAATTGCGGAAATTAGTTAACGAAACACTCGAGGAAATGTCACAAAAACAAAATGCGGAAGATGTTTTTTATATTTCATGCCATGTAAATCATGGTAGCTACATAGCACCGACCTTACGTTCGAAATGAATGACAACAAGAGGTACATGTCTTACCTAAAAACGACAGATGAGGAAGGATGTCATGAACCAGTACGTTTTGCACTATCAAAGGTGTGAAGATTTCAACCATCTCACGGTATTCTATGCACTTTGTTTGCTCTTCGGTCATTTTCTCGTTGTTTCTGAAAAGTGAATGAGTTTCAGAAATTCCCTCTGTTCCACCGTTTGTCGATTGACGGGGCGATGTGTCGTGTGGGTTCGTTTTATTTGGAAAGCTGGAATAACATCGACTAGGAGGAGTAGGCGAATGATTGTTCACTTGTAAAGATAATCCCTGTGATAAAAACAAAAAGTTCTCATACTAGAGTAATAGAGACATAATCGAATGATGGAAATAATTTCAAAGATAAGAAATAATAATGAAATCGAGCCTGAAATGCCATATACAAAAGACACAGTCATCCCAAAAACACAATGGGACATGAAAAATATACATGTACATAAATATACAAAAGCAAAATGGTCCCAAAACAAATATAAACGATTGGTGATTATTTACGAAAATAGTGAAAGTAAATATAGTACAGTTGAATCCACTCATTCTAGTTTAGTGTTCAAATCAACATGTGATACTCCTTATATTTCGAATTTCGAATCTCCACACATATTTTACTTCTTTGTGAATCTCTTCTTTCCGTATTGTGTATTTGGTTCACAGTATATATATAGAGAAATTTCAAATTGGGCAGCGTGAAAGAACTTTTTACCTCTTTGTAGAAATATGGCCGTTTCCGAACAAAGCTCGAATCTAAAACTTAAGAGGGCTTTTTCTATCTTTATACTTCTTTACAAAAAGTACCGAATACTTTATGCGATAAATTGTTTTGTCTAAGTATGTACTGTTAGACACAGTCCTTGAAATGTATAATGGAAAAAGCACTTCTGCCAATAACATACCATTCTTTCACTGGTTTCGGTGGCGCACGTAACTTTGCGTGAACCTCTGTGATCCGCATGTGATTTTCCCGTTGTTTCTGATCGAATAGAGCCAGGCACAGGAGGAAGTTTTCGTTCATGTCGCCTTGATAATTTAACCTGCTTTTAAAGTAAATCACTTATGTTCATTAATTCTCTCAAGTTTCTATAATCTTATTTCTGAAAAGATTCAGAGCAGAGATGGCCACATGATTAGGTACTCGTAGAGACAGAAACAAGACCGAACGAACCAAGAGTTACATACAAAGAGGGGACACAAAAAGTTATCAGGACTTGCAAATTGACACCATCATATCATTAATGCATTAAGGTCATGACAGCACGACACACAAAAAAAGAAAGTTACGTTAATATAAATGTCTACTAATTTCTCTTTCATGTCTTTTTGACCATGTAAGCAGTTCAGTGTGAGGGTTAGCTGGCTGTTAAATCGATTTAAGCCCCTAGTATTTATACTGACAGTTCTAAGGCTGTAAATCGCTGTATGGTTATTATTTCTATTTTGTTTTAGATGTAAGTTAAGTTCCCCTTTTCACATGTGCAGTTATTTCACTTGATATAATATTCACGTTCTTTTCTCCCCCCCCCCCTCCCCTTTCGGCCTATTAGTACTCACTTTGTGACTTTTGTTCTGTTATGTATTCCATCCATTAAATGCCCCCTTGTTGTTCCCCTGGGTTCTCCTTAATTGTTATTTATAATCGGCCAGACCATTCCGTGCATCCCATACATGTTTACCCTTGCATGTCATCAGTGATAATGTTGGCCGCGGCCGTGGTCCAGTGGTTAGTGCGCTGGACTTGTAACCCGGTGATCTGGGTTCGATTCGCGGCAGGTCATACCCTTCCATGAAAATTTGACAAAAATGTCGATTTTCCTCCACATGTGGAGAAGTTGCCGGCTCCTTGTGGAAGGGTAAGTTAGTACTGGTTAGATTTCAGTCCAGGAAAAACTGGTTAGGTGAACCGGCCGCCGTATATAACTGAACTATCGTTGAGAAACGGCGTTATACCCGAAGAAACATAAGTGATAATGTTGTAGACTGTTGTTTTCTGTAAATCTTTCTGTATGAAGATGTAATACGACAGCGCCGCTCCATAAATGCGGGGAATTGTGGTTCGAATATTTCTGAACAAGCAGGCAGAATGTCTCACAGAATTACACAAACTACTGAAGATGTTTTAATACATTACATGGTTTAAGAGTTCATGATGGTCTTCTGTGCCTGCGATTTCTTCATAGATATTCGTCCAGTATTTATCAATTACTGTTTCTTTGAGGAAGTCTGGTTTGTACTCATATTTTGGGTCATCTGATACACTTCTCTGTATCCATACATCGTTCTCCTGTCAAGGTAAATGATAAAAGTAAGCTAGTTTAAGAAAATTTAATGGACTTTTATAACTGGACTTATTTTCTACAGTTGTCCAAGGTATACAAGGCTGCAGTGGAACATTATTTTAATTACTCGTAACATTTAACTTAATCAGTTCTGGTTTATTATGAGCGGATTGAATTATGAACTCCATGAATTTGTATAAGAACGATGAAGGACAATAGATCACGAATTCGGCGACTAATAAGATTTAATTTCGTTTTAGGAAATAAAAGTAGTATTATTTGGTGTTTCTAAGGTAGGTTTGTGACATAATATCTGAATAGCATGCTTTCAGGATAATCGAAACCATTATATACTGGATGAAAATGCATCGTTATTTCAAATGCTCGACATCTTATATATTTCAATGTTTTGTATATTGATGGACGGGAATACGTATATGCAAGAAGATGCAAATAAATCAATGTCGGCTGTTAAAAATCAGTTGATTAAACATCAATATGTACGTGTATTAAAATGAAAATGTCAGATATAATAAAATGATTTCATCTTAAATTAAATTAAATTTAAATAATTCTAGACAAGTATTAAACTCAGCATACTTACACTTTGGATAGAGGCAACGCTCTGAAATAAACAAATATTAGAGTTATTAAGTTCCTTGTATTATTTTGATAGCAATAATTACTAGTACATGTATATATCTATTTTCCATATCGCTATGCCTTTAAAAAATAACAATTAAGTTATCTAATGTCTAAATCAAACTCGAAAACATCACACACGTTGATAAACGCAGTACCCAGGGAATTACAGTAACGGAAGGCACAACTATAAATTTGTCTTAGTATCGCCTGTAACTATCAACGTTCATTGTATTGCAAGAACTCAAATAAAAAATAAACCAGCTTACATTTCGGCGGAAAAAAGGTCGAATAGGTAAATCTGTGTCGTTGCATTTCGCCTTTTTCTGAAACAAAATCAATATGAAATATTCAAGTCGAATAATTTTCTTGGTTAGTCCAACATAACCTAGTGGTTGTGTGTCAGTTAGCATAGTTAATTCAAATGTAAACAAGAAACTGCCACAACGGGTGTTCAAGCTCGCTAGGTCTCCGAGTCGCAAATATGAAGAGTCGAAAGTAACGTGCGATTTTAGGCGTATTTCGGTATCAGTACGTAAACAGAACATAACTTATTTAAATAGTTGGATGAGTTCACGTTAGAAACATGCTGACTCGTGAGCGAAATATATAGCGTTAGATTTGTCTTTAAAAAATCTGAATAAGTCAAAATTGTGACCTTAGGCAAACATTGATTGCCTCGCTCGGGACTGAGTCCTTCATTGACCTCTTTAATTCCGTTGTTGTACCAAGTCCTTGCAAAGTGTCTATCACCTTCAGTCAAGTGTAATCAAATGAAGTACATGAACATTTTACTTATGTCTGTCAAAAGATTTAACCAAGCTTCTGTCTATTTTATGATAATTGACGTCATTTAATGCTGTTTATTACACGACGTAATGCTCATTTGGTCGTAATTTCGTTTAAGTTTTCTCAATACATATACTTTTATTTCTATGTGTCTTAATTCTCTTTCCCTATTACCAGTATTTAAGGCTATATCTAATTACAAGTTATATTTTCCGGTTTACTTTACATTGTGTTATTGGTTTGGTGTTTTGTGGTTATTTCGCATTCTGAATTAAATAATTTAGTAACTGGGAGCAAGATAAGGTTGTTGCTTGTTTCTATGCTTTGTGCTGGATTTCTGCTGTTTTGTACGTAATGGTAAATTACTTTTAATGATTAGTTGCTGCCTGCATGTACTTTGTCAAATACATGTATGTGTTGGAAATCAATAACCATATTGAGATTTAGTGTTAGGTTAGCTAGCTGTTAAATCGATTTAAACACCCAGTATTTTACTGACAGTTCCAATCTCTGTATGGTTATTGTTTCTATTTGTGTTTAGTTGTACGTTAAGTTTACCTTTCCCTGTGCAATTATTTCGCTTTGTATGGTGTTCATGTTATTTTCTCTCCAGTTTCGGCCTATTGTTTCCAGCTATAGTAAGGCCAAGATCTGATGGAACAATAATATTTACCTACGCTAATTAGCCGACGGTTTCACTTTGAATTAAACGGGGTGATCATTTAGAGTCTCTGTTAATAAACGCTTGTGTCGTACACAATTTTCCGAAACATGAACAATTATTCAAGTATGTACTTAACTGTGCCTCTGTAGCTCAATTAGGTGAGTAGTTACTTAGCAATCTAGAGGTTACTGGTTCGAGCCTAACATATTTGATTTATTTTTATTCACAGTGATACAATATTTTATGCTTCTAGAAAATATTTTGTCTTAATTTATCCTTCTGTAGATAAATTATTTAGTTATATTTTATTTCCATTCATGTTCTCTACTTAGTTATCATCATATATATATTCGTTTTTTTAACGATTAAACCAATAACAAAAACATAGCAATATTGAACAAACTATTCAACATAATATAGCGTTAGCATGTATATACAGTTTAGACTGGCTCATCAGCAGTGTATGTGCTGGACTTATTAAAAATACTGAAGAATCTTGTTTAAAATCATATCATTTACTGTCTTGCGAACCACAGCAAGGTCAAATCAATAAATGATAAGTCTCTTGTTACTTCTTATTTTTCTTGAAACGTTTTTCACTGCCGTCTTTTTAATTCGCGACACCGTCCGTTCTGACACTCCAGTCATTGTAGTTCTTTTTCTTGGGCAAGACGACGGAATCACAGGCGTCTTCATTCAAGCCTCTTGTACACGGAAGTTGTGAAATTTTTAAACAATGTCTCTGTCTTGCTGCGACAACACGAAACGCTTTTCAATATTTTCTGCCGAAATAGTTTTATGTTTACACATATTTATCTAGTTTGCTGCGATACACCCACACATATTTCGTGAAAATCATGATACTTTCGCGCTTAAATAATTGATGAAAAGATATGAATGTCAGGATTCGAATCCAGATAATTTGCGTGAGATTCTGATGCGTATCCATTACGCTATGTAATAAACACGCTGACTTGACATATATGCATTCATATGTTCTTTTTAAAATCTGCAATATGGTATGGACTTATCCACCCAATGACGTTTTGTCAATGTTATTGTGCCTTCAGATCTTGGCCGTACTATATCCCTTATCGTCGACCTTGTTATTTCTTGCGCGCCCTGGTTCCCTTACGTATTTACGTTAAGTTTGCGCCTCCTCAAATGCCTGATGTTTTATGGAATGTTGTTTTTCCGGAGGTCTGTTTGGATAGGCATTGTATGTGGTGTTCCCTGTAGCAACTTATTCTCTCTCTTTCATAACATAGACACGCATAAAGAAACACGTTTTGTACTACAAAATGTACAACGGATTAAAAAATGTAAAATGCCGAAATAAACGTATTGTATTTTATAATTGCATTTCCCTGTCTCTGAAGTTAATTTATGTCACAGTGGTACAACAGTGTAATAGACTAGACAAACACAAGGTTTGGTGGTTGTATTGTATTTGAATACCTGTATTTGAATACCATAAGTATAATATCTCTAACAAATGTTTGGGAAAAGACACGTCAGTTACATTATTTACAAATCACGGATGGGTAAGTTTTACTACTTAAGTTTCTTTTAAACTTGTCAGAGTTAAATCTGGACAAATAGAACAACAAACCTCACAACAGTGTACATACGATCTGACAGGATAACTTCTCAACATAGGAGTCGGCGAACACAGGGTAGCTACAGAAAAGAGAAAAATTAAACTTACCCTTTTCTTGGAGTAGCAAGTCCCCATATTTAGCACAGGTATGCTTATCATTGACTAAGATTGTAAGTACGTAGATTAATAGTCATGCGTATATACGAGTATGAATTGTCAAAAACGACTGGGTATTACCCTTTAATAAACCCAGATGAGTATTTGTGTATCGTGCTTTGATCTACATAAATGTATTAAATTACATTTTGTATTGAATTCACACACACGCTGGATTACAAGTGTCCCTCAGTACTGAAATGTCAGAATCAAAATCAGTTAATTGCACAAAAACCAGCGCAAAAACAAAAGAGAACCTTCACACTTTTGAGTACATAATATGAATGAAGGAATCGCCATCCACGATTCACATTTACTACAGGCTACTATCCACTGACTGAAATTTACTGATTGATAACTAACAACTGTAATCTATTCACTTATAATCTAATTTACTTATTGATAATTACTAACTTAAACATATTCACTGAACGCTACTAACTACTCACTGAAATATACTATTTAATTACTACTCACTGAAATATACTATTTAATTACTACTCACTGAAATTTACTCACTGAGTTAGTTATCATCTCTAATTCACTACAATACTAATCAAGGATATGAAACATTAAGGCTTTATAGTACATTAATTTGAATTAATCAGCGAGTTAAAAAATGATACTTTCCAAAAGTTTTTTTCATTCGGTTTGTTTCATATCTGATTTATCTGAACATGCCAGTTTAAAATGTTATATCATATATTTGTCCTGTATCATATTTAACTGTTGGCACAAATTCCTACAATTATTGCAAGTTTTTCAGTGCCGACAGGAATGCAATAGTAGAGACAAACTGTGATAATTAATAAAAAAAACATCTGTTGTGACATTGAAAGGAAACTTTGTTGAATTTCTCATTGGGGCATATCTATCAGTTAGAGTCACCAAGCTTCTTTCTTCATTGTGCAGCATTTCATTAAATTATACTTAGTGTCCTAATTGTACTTATCATTGGGGCATATCTATCAGTTAGAGTTCACCAAGCTTCTTTCTTCATTGTGCAGCATTTCATTAAATTATACTTAGTGTCCTAATTGTACTTATCATTGGGGCATATCTATCAGTTAGAGTTCACCAAGCTTCTTTCTTTATTACGACGTCACGTTGGGGATACTTATGATGTCTTTTTGTCATTACCAAAAATACGTCTATCATATAATGATGTTTTATAACACGTCTTAATACTCATTGGGTACAGTTGTATTGTTGTATTATTTTCTTAATAGAAATCTAGAGATATTTTTATTTCTTTTTGTCTTTATTTTAAATTACATGTCCCTATCCCTATAGCCTACATAGTATCAGGGGTGAGAATGCTCTCAAGCAAAAATCCCTGAACTTTATGCGGCGGGTCCAGGGCAGCGCTTTGGATGGGGAGCCACAGGGGGCAAAGCCCCCTGAAGCTCCTTGGTTTGAAGCATTTTAGGGGCCTAGGATTGCATTTAATCATATCTGTAGCAACAAAAATACTATAGGCTTAATTTCTCACCAAAAAGTCAACTCATTGACAAGTTATGTGAAGATGATATTTCCTAAGTTCTTCCAGTGTCAAAGTGTGGTTCATGTGTATGTAGCATTTGACCACTTATTACTACTTGCATTACCGACCATCAGTAATTAAAGGAATTTCAGAATATTTTTTTAATCTCCTCCGAGAGTCTTCTGTGATGACAAGGCGGGTATCAGCACTGGTTTTAACCAGGAGATTTTAGTCTTTTAATGAAAGTCAATTTGGCTCCCATATTCAGTGTAGGCCTATATCAAATTTGATGCAGGGCTTGCATTAAGTTTGAAATATGTTTAGCAAGTCTTGGTGTTAATGTTCGTTTTATGCCCATGTACTTTACTGTTTTGTGTCTATACATTTGTAGTGAACAAACACATTTTTAACAGAAGCAGACCTAGAACCGCTCCCGAAACAGACGGATGGCGACAATTTAATTTTAAGTGTGACTTTATAATCGACGCGTTTCCAGAATGGGTTAATTTAGTGTAGCATAATTTACCTACAGTTTCAGATTTTTCAGTAATTTGCCGACATTAAACTCGTATACTGGATGTCCAAAATGCATCCGAACTTCAGATTTAACCGTAGGCGGTGTTGTCAGGTTAAACAATTTCGCGATGTCTCTATCGTAAACTTCTGCCATTTTGATTCACTGACAAGAACTGTAACTCTAGCGCGACTGTTGGTACAGACTAAAAGCCGTTCGGACGTTTTCCGGAACCAATTCGGCAACGCTTTCGGCACCTATTCAGTGATGTTTTAGCCTAACAACTAAATGGCGGACGATAATTCACATCGATTTTTCTCAAAACATGATCGGGCGTGATTGTTCAGAATATAATATTGCTTTCTAATAATGAGTGCGTTATGAACAGCATTGACCCTACCCCCCCCCCCCCCCATCAAAATTTCTCCTCGGATTTACATCGATCTCAAAAACGGCCTGGGAGACCAAAAAATCCCGGAATTCCGCGGAAAATTCTCACAGTATGCAATCTCGTGTCACTCATATCTTCAAAGGGATATGAGCTAGAGTCATTAAACTTTACAGGAATGTTCACCAGCCTGTGTAGTTGTGCACCTGGGGTTTCATGTTCGGCAGTGCCCAGAAAGTGCAGAGACATGTCCCATGAGTTAGTTAAAATATAGCCTACAGAGTATGCAATCTCGTGTCACGCATATCGCCAATACCTTATGAGCCAGATTCATAAAACTTTACAGGGATGTTCACCAGCCTGTGTAGTTGTGCACCTGGGGTTTCATGTTTGGCTGTGCCCAGTAATTGCAGAGTTATGGCCATTGACTTAGTTAACATATAGCCTACAGAGTATGAAATCTCGTGTCGCGCATATCTCAAAAACAATATGAGCCAGATTCATAAATCTATACAGGAATGTTCACCAACCTGTGTAGCTGTGCACCTGGGATTTCATGTATGATTACACCCAGTAAGTGCAAATTTATTGGCCTTGACTTATTACCATAATCAGTTCAGTTGTTCACTTTGTAATTTTGATACACATTCACAAACTATGAGCAGAATAATAGGGTTTGCTTCGGGACAAAGGCTAGAAGTGGGGGTATAGTTATTAACTACATTTTCCGGTTGACTTTACATTAGGTTATTGATTTGATATTTTATGGTTATTTCACATTCTGATTTTGATAATTTAGTTACTGGGGTCAAGGTCAATAATAGGCTGCTGGTTCCTTCGTGCTGGATTATACACAGTGTGTATGTTGTTATGTACGTAATGGTTAATTGCTTTTAATGATTAGTTACTGCCCACTTAGTCAATTTATGTTGGAAATCAATAACCATATAGCGATTATGTGTGAGGTTAGCTAACTGTTTAATCGATTTTAACCCCCAGTGTTTTTACTGACAGTTCCAAGACTGTATATCGCTGTATAGTTAGTAACCCTTTTGTGTTTTAAATGTATCTTAAATTTTCCATCCCCTGTCATTTTTTTCACTTTATATAGTATTCATGTTATTTTCTACTCAGTTTCGGCCTATTGTTGCCAGCTGTATTGACCTTTTCAATCCAATAATCCCCCCTGTTAGTCCCCTTTGATTCTCCTCGTTATCCCTTATGGTCGGCCAGGCCAGTCCTTGCGACACTGTTCTCTCACATATGTACCCTTGAGCCTCCTCAAAGGCCTTATGTTTTATGAATTGTAGTTTTCCCGGAGGTCTGTGTGGAGAGGCACTGCCTTATGTACGCGGCGATCCCTGTAGCAACTTATTCTTTCTCATTTAGCTAATCAACACCTTCACAGCTTATTCGAAACTTTATCAATACTGGTTGTACACCAAAAGCTGCTATACATGATAAACATAGATGACTCAGGGCGTGCTTTTCATCCTAGCAATTTTCTAATAGTATGTTACTATAGGAGGGATTAGCGGTATTACCAGAATACCGCAACATTGCGATTCGAGACAGACACAAAACGTATGAGTTCAATCCGTATCGGTTATGTATTAATAAGAATCAACATCTTCACAACATCAATAAAATACAATGCAAAACCTTGAAACTTTTAAACAGTCCCCGTTTTCAGTCAAACTTTGATCTTCGCCAAGGGTAAAACCGAAAGTTGATTTTAGCACAAAGGGTGTGTATAACGTCCTCAAATTGCCAAGTGATTGTAAAAGGTTTTAAAAAGAGAGATAATTTAATCAAGGTTATTGTTAAAGCCTTATTTAATAATTTATACATTGTGATATCACTCACAATGAACAATGTATATATAATAACTTAATAGCTGTTCTATAGTTTTTACACGATTGTTGTATAGTATTTTCAAACGATGCCTTTATTATTATGTCCTCCCTAAAATACTCAGCCATTCTTTTGCTTTCTTTTACTGTATATTATACTAGGCATTGATGATAGGGTGAATAAGCTTAAATTGAATTAAATGTTCTGTTCTGTTTTGATAAGCCGATTGTTTGGTTCAAAATATCCCGGCATATCAGAAATGTCCATATTCATAAACAGTACAATTGTTTTTGCGATATACGATATAGTGATACTAGGGTAGAATATCGTGATATATGGTGATAAGAAATGTCCAGCATGACCAATCCCTTGTCAAAAGCAAAGGAATATCTGTTCATTATGTAGCTAAATGATGTCACTGCATAGTTATTCACAATGGCTTCCGAATTTTCTCAGGTCGGTAATCTCATTTTTGTAAAGCTACGTGCTTTTTAAATTGAAAAGAAAGACTAAGTTGTCAAATTTGAAGTTGCATTTTTATTAGTAAAATTCTCATGTTCAGTTACAGTTTGGACAGACTGGATTTAAACATTTCATACGCATCGGATTTTTTAAAAATACATGTATGTATTCATAAATTTCTGGGCATTGCTTTTCACCTTTAATAAATAGATAATTTTAAACTAGTAAATACGAACAACTTTGCATGATTCGTTAAGTCAAGCAAAGCCTGGACATGTGTTTGGACTCAAGGCTCTTGTTTCAACAAAAGAAATCATTTTTGCAGAAAGGTTACGACAACTGTTTTAACTCACCAGTGAATGTGCAAAAAGTGTTAAGTTGGAAGTATTGCTGTGTATAAAATCGCCAGACAATTCATAACAATAGAATAGTACAAATCACATATTTATTAAAACTCCTAGTTACATTGCATTGTTATAGTAAAACAGCATCTTGAAGTATATGGCCATATTACAAAATACAGACCAAATCTGCACACATTTACATAACAAAATTTCTATGATACAAATATTTCCTAATTAGCCAGAAAGCTAGCCAATTGAAGTAAATGTAAGAGACAGATAATGTATGTGGAAGCCGTATGTTGACAATGAACAATTACCCACAATAATAAGTGTAAATAATAATGATATATGTGCAGTTAGAATACAAAACATCTATTGTGACAGTCTTGTACAGGTAATTTTAACAAAAACTGTCAATTTAAATGTTTTCAATGAGGGCTCAACATAGTGCATCAGGTTCATCAGGGCATCAATCTACCCTTTTTAATTATGATATCAAAATTTCACGAATCTTAATACAGAATAAAACCTAGAATAACAGACCAAACTCAAATATTTCAAGTTTAGCATATCGACGGCTCAGCACAAAACTAAAGTATCTCGGGTTTGCTAAAGGCCTTGCAATAGTTTTGCATCAAATCCTCAATATTGACTTATAATGCTGACCCTATATACCTTAAACTAGGCAAGTCCATAGGACATAGATACCTCCACTGTGGGCTTTCAATGTGAAAAAGGGCCATAACTCGTCCAAAATTTAATGGATTGCAACAGAAATTTTACTATCCAAATATGAATTGAATCCATCTATCTTTTCAAGAGTTATTGATTGAAAACACATTTTTCTATTATATTTCTATTATAAAAATGAAATTATATTGATACAGTTTAGCCTTGGTTCTACTCTGTTACCCGGGGTAAGAATAGAATAAAACACTACCATAGGTTCTCCGTTCGTATTGATACAAACTGTTCTCCGGTCGTATTGATACAAACTGTTCTCTGGTCGTATTGATACAAACTGTTCTCCGGTCGTATTGATACAAACTGTTCTCCGTTACTTTAAATACATTACAAGCTGCATCTTTAAATTATAAAACAAGAGGCTAAGACTTAAAACTGATCTCCACCCCCTAAATATTGCTGAAATATTCTCCAAGTTAAATCTAGCTCAATTATAGCATGGATCATACAGTATTGTATACAGACATACAGTATTGTAGCATGGATCATACAGTATTGTGTACAGACATACAGTATTGTAGCATGGATCATACAGTATTGTGTACAGACATACAGTATTGTAGCATGGATCATACAGTATTGTGTACAGACATACAGTATTGTAGCATGGATCATACAGTATTGTGTACAGAAATACAGTATTGTAGCATGGATCATACAGTATTGTGTACAGACATACAGTATTGTAGCATGGATCATACAGTATTGTGTACAGACATACAGTATTGTAGCATGGATCATACAGTATTGTGTACAGACATACAGTATTGTAGCATGGATCATACAGTATTGTGTACAGACATACAGTATTGTAGCATGGATCATACAGTATTGTGTACAGACATACAGTATTGTAGCATGGATCATACAGTATTGTGTACAGACATACAGTATTGTAGCATGGATCATACAGTATTGTGTACAGAAATACAGTATTGTAGCATGGATCATACAGTATTGTGTACAGAAATACAGTATTGTAGCATGGATCATACAGTATTGTGTACAGACATACAGTATTGTAGCATGGATCATACAGTATTGTGTACAGAAATACAGTATTGTAGCATGGATCATACAGTATTGTGTACAGACATACAGTATTGTAGCATGGATCATACAGTATTGTGTACAGACATACAGTATTGTAGCATGGATCATACAGTATTGTGTACAGACATACAGTATTGTAGCATGGATCATACAGTATTGTGTACAGACATACAGTATTGTAGCATGGATCATACAGTATTGTGTACAGACATACAGTATTGTAGCATGGATCATACAGTATTGTGTACAGACATACAGTATTGTAGCATGGATCATACAGTATTGTGTACAGACATACAGTATTGTAGCATGGATCATACAGTATTGTGTACAGACATACAGTATTGTAGCATGGATCATACAGTATTGTGTACAGAAATACAGTATTGTAGCATGGATCATACAGTATTGTGTACAGACATACAGTAAGACCTCGTTCATTCGACAACCGTCTATCTGAATACTCGGTATCATCTCAAATAAACATCACGTTCTCACGTATCTTTTTATTCGAAACCATGTTTTATTCCAAATGAAATTTCGGACCTGATGAATTTGGTTGAATGAGGTCCGACTGTATTTAATCTGAATATTTACTCAATGCTTATAGTTGACCAGAATAAAGTGAAAAAGAAAACTAGTTTTAGCATGGAGACTGATCTCTATTCTTATAAACTTTAACCATGTTTTTTTTGAACAAAATTCCATAAAATCAAAAAAACACATCAGAACAGATTTAATCACGGCCTAAAACAAGAACAATAATGAAAATTTAAAAAATTAAAACATAAATATTACTATACATAACATATATATCAACATGAATAAGAATCCAAAATAATATTATGCCATTTAGAAATGAGTGTTATTATATGCTCTTAACACAGATCTCTATTTGTATAACTGATATGATAACTATTTACTTGCATTGGATAAAATGTGGATATGTTATAAATATACCAGTATATATAAATATGAATCTTGAGTATAAAAATCAATATATATTACATCTAAGTGTAACTCACATCTAAGTGTAACTCACATCTAAGTGTAACTCACATCTAAGTGTAACTCACATCATCAAAAATGGATAATGGCAAGCAAACACTAAATCTGAAAAAATCAAACAAATATTACAAAATATAAGAAATACTTTTCATATTCTGTGACATAACTTTCTATAAAAACCCGTGAATTGCACCATTAAGTACAATCATTTTGCATCATCACTGGAATGAATGGACTGCAATTAAAAATTCAACAACACAAAAATCTCATAACTATCATTAAGCATTGAATATAGAGTCAAACATGATACAAATTCCTAATATATAAGACAGGAATAAAATCTACAACTAAAAAGAAATCATGAAAATTTGAATAATTCAATGCTGAAAAAAAAAATATAACAGAAACTCAAAAATGCTGTTAGAATGTCAGTTAATTATAATTTTCAATGAAATATACCCTTTTATTCCAAACCAACCACACACTATCTATTTGATCACTGGTAATTATACATTTGACAAAAAGTTTATATAATTTTTATTTCTCATACACACATAACTATATCTGAAAGAAGAGACATGAGAACTGCAAGCCAATGTTCGTCTGCAGGTTACATTCTCAGACACAGTGCTTTACGCAATATGTATCATCTTCCTAGACGCAGAGGACGCCAATCAAGTTACAACAATAGCTTGTTTTTTTTCCAAAATAGATGAGCTTAAAATGCAGAACAAAACAAGGCAAGAGGTCAAAAGGTTCAGCTGCCAGCAGTAGCAGACATTTGCAATCGAAAAAGAACAAAATTAATGTAAAAAATTATGGTGAATTCGAATTTTACAAAATCCTCGAGGAAGCTTTTAACAAGCAAGGAAGCCGACAGATCAAGGAAAACAGACAAATAACCAGGCTTGATAGCGCATGCCTTAGTTTGATTTGTACAAGCCCCAGGTTAGAGAATCAATATGTTATGTCAAGTATTATCTTTATCTTAATAATACTCAAGTCACTCTTGTTGTACGTCAAATTCATTTTTCGTTGCTAAGGTTGACAGAATTTTGTGTTGGTCTGGTAAAACAGGTACACAAAATTCATTGATAAATTTCACACACACACGTGCAAGGTGGCAAGCAGAACCTTTATTGCTCACCACATTCATATAAATTTCACATTTCTACACAACATTGCCAAATTTGAAGACTAGCATAACCCATTATTGCCATGTTAAGACAGCAGACACAACACCAAAATCGTTAAACTTATAGCTATTAACTTGAGTGAACCAAAATCGTTAAACTTATAACTATCAACTTGAGTGAACCAAAATCGTTAAACTTATAGCTATTAACTTGAGTGAACCAAAATCGTTAAACTTATAACTATCAACTTGAGTGAACCAAAATCGTTAAACTTATAGCTATTAACTTGAGTGAACCAAAATCGTTAAACTTATAGCTATTAACTTGAGTGAACCAAAATCGTCAAACTTATAGCTATTAGCTTGAGTGAACCAAAATCGTTAAACTTATAGCTATCAACTTGAGTGAACCAAAATCGTCAAACTTATAGCTATCAATTTGAGTGAACCAAAATCGTCAAACTTATAGCTATCAATTTGAGTATACCAAAATCGTCAAACTTATAGCTATCAACTTGAGTATACCAAAATCGTCAAACTTATAGCTATCAACTTGAGTATACCAAAATCGTCAAACTTATAGCTATCAATTTGAGTATACCAAAATCGTCAAACTTATAGCTATTAGCTTTAGTAAACTAAGAACATTAGGTTGTAAACATTCAAAATCTGGAATGTCAGTTGGACAAATATGAGGAAAAATAAAAATAATATATACAAAATATGGTACCTACAATAAGTATTCTTGAACCTCAGTTCACCTATAATATACTATATCTATACAAGTGTAACAATATTGATGTCAGGAACAATATATATCACAGTGACTTTATTATATACAGGTGTAATATGTTGATAAAATATAAATGGGGGCATGTGACTGAACACACAACAATATCAGTAAAGTTAGCAACACCACATGGCAATCTAATGAATGAACACACAACAATATCAGTAAAGTTAGCAACACCACATGGCAATCTACTGAAGACCAAGTTAGCAACACCACATGGCAATCTACTGAAGACCAAGTTAGCAACACCACATGGCAATCTACTGAAGACCAAGTTAGCAACACCACATGGCAATCTACTGAAGACCAAGTTAGCAACACCACATGGCAATCTACTGAAGACCAAGTTAGCAACACCACATGGCAATCTACTGAAGACCAAGTTAGCAACACCACATGGCAATCTACTGAAGACCAAGTTAGCAACACCACATGGCAATCTACTGAAGACCAAGTTACATCCAATCCCATTTATGTTTGTAAGTACAAACAGCTGATATCAACCTGCAAATTATTCAGTGTTTAAATAAAACAGGTGATTGAAAACGCAAAATTGTCTGATGAATATTCAGTGATTGAAAGTATCATATAGATGACTGAAAACAACAACATGATTAATAAATATTCAGTTTTTGAATAAAACAGAAAGGTGACTGAAAACACAAAATTGGCTGATGAATATTCAGTGCTTGAATAACTATATCAAATAGATGACTGAAAACACATAAGTTACCAATGAATATTCAGTTTTTTTAATAAAATAAGAATGGTGACAGACTGGTGACAGAAAACACAATATTGTTAAATGACTATTCAGTGTTTGATTACATGAGAAGAAAATGACTGAAAACACAAAATTGCCAGATGAATATTCAGTATTTGAATGAATTAGACAGTTGAAACAATACTACTGTCAATTAGATAACATAATCAAAGAACATCATAAAAATACTCAAAATAAAATGACAGAAACTGCGTCATCACAGAAACTGCGTCATCACAGAAACTGCGTCTCAATAGGGTTGTGCCAATCCTTTGATGTGAATAAAAATACCAAAAAGTCTTTAAAGGAATAAATGTATTAAAGGCTATTTTTGTGCCTTTAAGGTTTGATTGAAGTAGACAATGATTTTCGCTTTGTATTTATAGAATGTTCGGTTTAAACAGATTTCATTTTAACAGTTTAACATCAACATGAGATTACATATATATAGTTAACGCCATTAAAAACGCAACCAAACGTTGTGCATATAGATAAAGTGACATTACAAAGACAAAAATATTCATTATTTCTCAAACATAATTTCATAAGATGAATCAATAATGAAATAAAAAATAATTGGTGCCGAGTTTAATAAAATTTTGAACATGAATTAACACACAGATAACTATAACACACTCTTGACAGTTGGTACTACAAAATGACGCCGAGTTCAAATAGTTGGGTTTCTAATGGCGTCAAGTATTATTTAAAATACAATTCAGGATTGGAATGGAAGTATACATATACTTGTAGAGCTCCTCTCCTTTCTTCTAAACTGATTCAATGATGCGATGTTTCAAATAACAAAAATGTGATGAAATCTAGATTACAATTTTTTTATATATTAACTACTATTTCACTAAAACAACACAGAATATAAGATAAACCCATAAAAATATTTACTCTGCCAGCATAAAATGGTTGCTAAGCAACAGGACTATATAATAAAATTTTGCTTATGTCACTTAGCATTGAGCAATTCACAAAAATACAATTCATCATAAAATAGGATACATATCAGGGTTCTATAATTTTTTTCAAGAACTCTTGTCCCGGACAAATGGAAATGTAAAGTTTGACTTGTTCGACATACATGAACCTAGTTGTCATAGTATTGGTCAATTTAATAAAAAATAAACATACACAATGCTCCAAACTCTGAAATTAATAATCACACAATTGTATATGTTTGTGGGATTCTAAGGTTTGACTTACAACTAAACAATTGCTGATGTTATTTAGCTTTGAAAACAGACTTGTCCTGGACTAACTGCAACTCAAATGTTGGTAGCCCCATTCAGCATCAGACTTGTCCGGGATGTCGGTCTAGTGGAATTCTAGAGCCCTGCATATCTTCATCTGTATGAGAAACAGGCAAGACAACATACCATTGACGCACACAGTCCAATAACTTGATAAAGTAACTTTAAAATACCAAATAGAAATAAATTAATAGCTTAATTCAAATGTAATTGGGCTAAAAGCAATTGCTAAAAATTTCATTGTACTACTTTACAGAAATGAACGGATTGATTTTTTATCTCTGCTGAGGTTGTTTGGATAATGAGCAAACATCAACCAACCAATGGAATTCGATGTAGCCATCACATGACTTCTAAGCTCTTGTTTTCAGCCAATCAGATATGAGATCAAAGGTTTCCTTCTTAACTGGTCCCAATTCTTTATGCAGTTGATGGAATGCTCCCTCAAATATCTGAATAAAAGTATTATGTATAATATGAACAATCAATTAATGAAATGACTGTATAATGATAAAAAATGCATTAAAGTTATGGATGTCAACGAATGGCCATTATGGTATTCGAATATTCGGTCAACCTTCAGAAGGAATATTCGAACATTCGAAAATTCGACCATCTTATTTAATCATAATAAATTTGAAACTTTTAAAGTTTAACTTTATGCTTATCAATTTTGTATTTTAAGCTGAACACTTAAGTTGTAAAAATGCCCACGATTACTTAAATTTTCAGGGCCTAAGTGTCATCACCAGAGTGTTATATCTCTCTTGCCCCCCCCCCCCCCCCTTGCAGTCAGCTTTTTATATTGAAAATACATATTTCGTCAAATGTTAAAAAGCCGAATCAGTATTCGAATATTCAGAGGTACAAACGAATATTTTAATATCCGAACATTCGTTGACATCCCTAATTAAAATTAATGACATTTGTTCAAATAATCATGAAGTGCCTGGATAAGTTATCTTGTATCTAAAAAAGAGGTTGTACTAATAAAAATGTCAAATACTGCTACTTCTAATGTTTTCTTGCAAAAGTTTTGTTTTGTTGTTTTATCCAAATTCAAAAGTGTTTGGAGGTCATTGAACCTAATCAGCTCTCTAACCAGTATAATATACTTTCACAAGCAACTGACAGTTTTCCAATATAGATAAAATGAGGAGGGTTAACAACTTAAGATGTATTTTCATGATCTTTACAGTGACAGTTCCAAGGATGGATGCAAAGTAGACAGGGGGTAAAACTCCTGATCCTTGATCCAAAGGACTGGAGTATGAGTTCAAGAACCTGTATTAAGGGTTTTGATCAAGAATTTCAAAATCCCTCAATTTGGCGTCAGTAATAGTAAGTTACCCAGGAAGCACTCATTGAGAGGGACCAGGGTCCTCCATTATTGGGGATTAATCATCAACTTATATAATTCTCCAAATACAAATACTACACTTGACAAGAAATACCTCCATTAGCATTCCAAGATGACACTTAATGGAATGAGCTTGCATTTGAATACAACAGAGAATGTAAAAAGTGACAAAAGGTAACTCAAGGAAACTACGGTCACAAGACATCTCCAACGCAAACAATTCTCAAAGACAAGAATAGATAGGGGGTATGGAAACATACTTTTATCTTCTTATCCTTGCTCCTGGCTTTCTGGTATAGTTCCTCAGCACCGGCTACTTCACACAGAGCGTCCTTGCTACCATGGAGAACAAAGAATGGCCAGTCTATATCAGACATGGCTTCTTCTATCCTTTGTAAAGCATCTATCATTGCAACACCCCATCTGTAATTCAATATCACTATCCATGAAAAATCCGACAAATTTAGTCAAGTACAGGGTTGGACAGTTTTTGCCATAGTAGGAAAAAACCATGGTAAAAACCGGCAAGGAAAAAATAGGGTGGCAAAAACTGGCAAAAACTAAAATTGGTTTGGCATAAAAATGTTATATATATATTTATTTCGGTAGTTGTGTATACAGGTACATGGATAATTAAGACATGCAATAATATTAAAATAATAATTACAACATGTGCATAATATCCATGCCATACACACCAACACCTAGGATAGCACAAAAAAGAGTAAACTCTTATTTCCATTGTGGTCCTACATGTTGAGTAACAAATTTAAGGCTAATTACTGAATTACATGTAGTACTTTTATGTCTAAAATGTTATACAGTGGAACCCCTCAAAACCTGAACCTCAGTAAACCGGAATTCCCTCTAAACCAAACAATTTGCGTGGTCCCGATTTTTTCTGTTCTATTTTCATTGTGTAAAAACCTCTGTAAACCGGAACCCTTCTATTCCGGAAACCGAACAAGATTTCCATTATTTCAACAGTAATTTACCCCTCTAAACCAAACAGCAATTTATGACAATAAATGTGTTAACAAGGCGTTTTCACACCTTATCTGTTATGGCTTCAATCCGCAGTAGCTACACGTTTGTTAACTTTATGACGGTGCGCAGGTAAATAGGTATAATCGCAATTATTAACCGAGTAACGACAAAAGAAAGTGACAGTTTGCAAACATCATTAACAACTTTTAATTGCCGACCATACACATCAATCGATGTTTTCAATAATTTATTTAATGATGAATGCTACAGTAGGTGAGTGTTTAATTGATCTTTTGTTAAAAGAATCAAATTATCATTCTAGTTAATGAGCGTATTAGCAGAGTAAAGACGAGTGCAGGTATTGTTGTTTAAACTAACAATAATGTGGAACGATTTTGTTGTTTTATCAATCAGTTTCTGTCAAATTGATTTTATCATTCACACAATCAACATGTCTGCGCCTCCTTCTAAACGTCGAAGAATAGAATTGTCACTTGATGACAAAATTAAATTGATCAAAGAGTCAGAATCTGTTCCGAAACCGACAATCATGGTACTGAGTGCAAAGTTTGGAATTGGCAAATCAACTGTTTCTGACATGTGCATGCATAAAGTAACAGTGTTATAATATAGTATAAGTACTACATATATAGCGCATGTATAAGGAATTAATAAAATACACCAAGTCATTTATTATGTTGTTGTTTAATGCATTTCCTAAAACCCCTCTAAACCGGAAACCCCTCTAAACCAAACTTTTTATCCGGTCCGGACGAGGTTCGGTTAAGAGGGGTTCCACTGTATATTGATCAAGATAATGCATAATGATTATGTATATATGATAGGACAGTTCTTAAATGAAAGCATGTCAGAAATGTTGCCCCCTTAAAAGTTGCATTGAAATTGGGCAAATGTCAGCATGTGCAATATCATAAAGGGGCAAATGTCCGCCTTTGCAATATCATAAAGGGGCAAATGTCCGCCTTTGCAATATCATAAAGGGGCAAATGTCCGCCTTTGCAATATCATAAAGGGGCAAATGTCCGCCTTTGCAATATCATAAAGGGGCAAATGTCCGCCTTTGCAATATCATAAAGGGGCAAATGTCCGCCTTTGCAATATCATAAAGGGGCAAATGTCCGCCTTTGCAATATCATAAAGGGGCAAATGTCCGCCTTTGCAATATCATAAAGGGGCAAATGTCCGCCTTTGCAATATCATAAAGGGGCAAATGTCCGCCTTTGCAATATCATAAAGGGGCAAATGTCCGCCTTTGCAATATCATAAAGGGGCAAATGTCCGCCTTTGCAATATCATAAAGGGGCAAATGTCCGCCTTTGCAATATCATAAAGGGGCAAATGTCCGCCTTTGCAATATCATAAAGGGGCAAATGTCCGCCTTTGCAAATTTGGGCATAGGGGCTAATGTCCTAGGGGCTAATGTCCGTCTACCATCTATGACTGATGCCATCATGGGGGCCTGTCAAGGTACAACTTTATGTCCAAATTCACACATTTGTTAGCCACTCTTTAAAATGGCCCGAGTTAACTCTACAAAGTTTTCATTTGCATATCTATACACTGAAATTACTGAAATCTCAAAAACAGCCTAAAGATGTCTAGAAGAGACGGAAGAAACAAAGAATGCTTTCAAACTTCAGTTACATTCAGTTCAAGCTTATGTTTGTTTCATTGGGTTTATATACGGCAACCGGTTCACCTAACCAGTTTTTCCTGGATTGAAATCTAACCAGTACTAACTTACCCTTCCACAAGGAGCTGGCAACTTCTCCACATGAGGAGGAAAATCAACATTTTTATCAAATTTTCATGGAAGGGTATGACCTGCCGCGACCGGGAATCGAACCCGGATCGCCGGGTTACAAGTCCAGCGCACTAACCACGGCTCCAGTTCAAGCTTAGGAACCGGCTAAGTATAGAAAAAGATGCCCGCATTAATCAGTAATTTGATGATATTTTTCTTATAGTGCCGAGATGCTCTCAGCATTAAATAATGTATAGTAACCTAGTTATTTTGCATAATGTTCAACATATATATGATTTGTTATATGTAATAAGTGTTTATTTATACTTAATAACTTTGTCATCTAGTGGAGGTGTTTTTTCCAGTTTTTGTCGGTTATTACCTGTTTTTGCCACTGGCAAGGAAAAAACTTATTTTTGCCAGCAAAAAACCCAACCCTGGTCAAGTAAATAGTAATTATAGATTTACTATCCATTGTTTTCCTAAGCAAAAGACTTGTTAGTTGCTTAGTGAGTTTAACATTTTTACCGTGGGTGGATTTTGAATCAAAAGCAGCGAGGGCAAGTGATTTGAAGTCAGCGGCCAAAACCTCTTGACCACTGAAGCCCCAATGGACTCATGTATAATAATAGCAACATGCCAACAAACAGTTAAGTAAGTGACATAATAATCATCACCTGAAGCATAGTCTGGTTATATGGTTAATGGCCCTTTTTCTAGAGCAATTACATATTCAACATGAGAATGGCTGCTAGAATCTCCAGTGGCCATTGTTTGCAGTTCAACGGCCTAAGGAGAAGCTCAATGGTGGCCATTAGCTCAGATTGAATTACATATTTAAAAAAATAGAACATTACCTGCATTTGACGCCACCATGGTAAACAAGAGGATCGTCCACATATCTTTTGACCTACAGTATTCACAAATAAATTGACAAATAAATTGACAAATAAAAATGCAAACATACTATATGGCAGTTTTTGAAAAAATAACTTTTCTAGCGGAGACAGTTAAATATTAATGAAGGGTATACGTATACACTATAAGTCACTCAAATCGGAGGAAATAACAAATACATCAAGCCCTAGTTGGGTCACCATCACAACTCCTCTATGGTAGAAAGGGGATGTAACAGTGAAACAAATAACAATAAAAATTCACTATTAAAGAGGACCAATTGTGGGGTCATTATCACCCCTCCTTTAGGACATTAGTACTAGGACTACCAGAGACTGGTTTGGATAATGATTCCAATTTCATCTGCAAACTAATAATAGTTTTGTAGTGAACATCTTGACCAAAAATAAAAATCCATATTTAAACTGTGATGGCTGCCTTCCAATGTCACACAATCCATTTACTACTCAACTAAAATGTCTGAAATTTTCATCAAATTTTTGGTATGAAATACTCATTATTTTACTTACCATCTCCTCATCTCTTGATATGTTTTCTGGATTTAATTTAGCAATGTGCATATGTGGCAGAACCTTCGCTGCCATCTTGCCAACAGCAATCTTAAATGACAAACATAAAATATGAACTGTAGCATGATCAACTTTTGTTTATTCAATTCCTTTGAGGACTGGAACAGAAATCAACATCTGACCCAATCATATCTTTACACAATTCCACATATGACTAAAACACCAACAAGTCAACACTTTACCTATCAGAATCCGTTTCTGAAATAATTTTAAGTAACTATGAAACACTACTGTGAAATAAACTTGAGTTGATATGAGGCATATCGAAATTTGATCCATCTGGCAAGTGGGTAAAAACAAAAGTTAACTAAAGAAAGAGAGAAAAAAAGTTGCTACAGGGAACACAGCCTAATTCACAATTCTGAAGACTGGGGAAGAAGCATTTCCATAGCTGAGTTTAAACCCATAACTTACAGATGAAGAGTCCAGTGCTCTACCCCTGACATTTTAAGTCAGCGCTAATGATCATACATGCAAAAATTGTCAGTAAACTAGTCACCCATTAATGTTTACAAGGTATGTCCGGTGGTTAGTCTCATTTTGAATGCTGGTACATCTTAAATCTATCAAAGAGAAAAGGTCATAATATTGCTTTGTGTTTCATGGATTTATTGTTGTTCTTCAGCTGTTATTTACAGTGGTCAGTTGACCTGACCAGCATTCCTGGGTTACCAACCAGTACAATACAACTTTCCCACTTAAATCAGAGGTGGAGGACGTATGACTTTATGTGATGAACATAAGTCTCATCTGAGTTCATATCAATGACCTCTAAATCGGATGTCAAGTACTCTACTGACTGAGCTAAACATGGCGAGCTTACAGTCATAGTGGTGCCATTTTACCTTAAATGGAGTGGCTGTTTTTCTGTCAGCAATCACAAGAGGTCCAATCAGAATAATTCCGGCAAAATATGAAGGTCTTTGTATCCCTGCCAACACTGATATAGCTCCACCCTGGAAAATTATAAATTCAATCTGTATAATTAACAATGACACGGAACTATTGGACACAGGTGTCCCAAACTTTACTGTATCAGCCTATTGAGGACTTTGAATTCAGTATTGGAAGATATCGTGTTTGAGCGTTCAAGTAAAGCACTGGAAGATATTGTGTTTGAGCGTTCAAGTAAAGCACTGGAAGATATTGTGTTTGAGTGTTCAAGTAAAGCACTGGAAGATATCGTGTTTGAGCGTTAAGTAAAGCAATGTTAACAAACCACTATCATTTATCGTGTTTGAGCGTTCAAGTAAAGCACTGGAAGATATTGTGTTTGAGCGTTCAAGTAAAGCACTGGAAGATATTGTGTTTGAGCGTTCAAGTAAAGCACTGGAAGATATCGTGTTTGAGCGTTCAAGTAAAGCAATGTTAACAAACCACTATCATTGATCTTGTTTGAGCGTTCAAGTAAAGCACTGGAAGATATTGTGTTTGAGCGTTCAAGTAAAGCACTGGAAGATATTGTGTTTGAGCGTTCAAGTAAAGCACTGGAAGATATTGTGTTTGAGCGTTCAAGTAAAGCACTGGAAGATATTGTGTTTGAGCGTTCAAGTAAAGCACTGGAAGATATTGTGTTTGAGCGTTCAAGTAAAGCACTGGAAGATATTGTGTTTGAGCGTTCAAGTAAAGCACTGGAAGATATTGTGTTTGAGCGTTCAAGTAAAGCACTGGAAGATATTGTGTTTGAGCGTTCAAGTAAAGCAATGGTAACAAACCACTATCCACTATCATTGATTTGATGTCAAAACACCAGGAACACAATTCACATTCTGACAAATATTCCATTGAAGTCTCATCACTCTAGGTGATACAATTGTTGTGATAAGCTTGATGCAAACTATTGGTGTAACAACAGCCTTTACTTAGTCAAGGGACATAACTCATCTCTTACATTCCACATTCTCAGGCATTCACAGAACACAGCTTAACAGAAGTAGACACTCTATACTAACCATGGAATGACCAATGAGGAAAACTTTTTTATTTGGAAACTTTTCTTTTATGGAATCTATGTGGAAGAACAAATCTTCAGTGTATTCATCAAAGTTAGAAATGTGAGCACGATCTCCATCACTCTGTCCATGACCGACTGAAAAACAATAACAATTATCACACTGCAAGAAATGTGTAACACTTGACTGACCTTAATCTTGGAATTTAGACTAAGATATGACTAATGATGCTATAACTCTGGCAGGGAAACATAAAAAAAATCTGTATTACTTGAGCATTAACCAAATTTGTGTAATTTCATTACATAACATTGCAATGTCTTCAATTTCTCCCATTTACAACCAAATTGTAGTAAGTTACATCTATGGTTTCCATGTCAAGTCTTCAATTCAAACTATGATGACAATACCAATAAAAGTATTTATAAGTTATTAACTGCAAAATTACACATTGACATTAAATTGTTTAGTTCAAATTCAATGTAATTCATCACGAAGATTAAGGAAGAATTTTCTTTTCACGGGACAAAATATATATTAATGACCTGTTGAGAAGTTCACCTCAATCTCAATGTGTTACTTACTATGATCATGAGAAAAGACATAATGGCCCTGATTCACCAGGCTCTCAGCTAGTTCCGTATAAAACAAACAATGCTCACAATATCCATGAACGATGAATACTAAAGCTCTGAAAAACAAGAAATTATAAGCTGTTATGGGGTGTGTTAGCTTATTCTATAGAAATTGCATAGAATGGATCTCGGCTAGTATGTTCCGTAACTAAATGGCCCACAATCCTCCATTTTGGGGCCGAATATCAAGCTCATTCCTGCCATCGAAATAGTACATTTTTACCCCCTATTCAAATTCAATCTCCCCCACTCAGAGCCAAAAATAAATTAAATAGGAAAAAATATTATTTTTACGAGAAGTTTTTTCTGACAAGCAGACATAATATCTGATACATTTTCTTGATATGTGCAACTAAATGAGGGTTATTGTATGTCTACACTGGTTTGACCTTGACCAGAAGGAAGTCAAAAAATTTCAACAGTTTGCTTGAAATCCCCCCACCACTGACTGTGACCCCCTTTCCCCTAAGCACAGTGAGGCCTCTGAACTAATACTGCCTAATTAGGCAACATGGCTAGCATCACTGTAAGTGGAGAGAAACCTAAATCTGTAAAAGACCAGGCCTTTTTCTGTCCATTTTGGGAAAAAGACCCTAGATAAATGGAAAATTTGCGAGTGTAGGACAAAACCCCCTTCATGAATTTTACAAGTAGGACAAAATCCCCTTCATGAATTTTACAAGGTGGACAAAATCCCCTTCATGAATTTTACAAGTAGGACAAAATCCCCTTCATGAATTTTACAAGGTGGACATGCTGTTATTTTACTTTCACTTTGCATGTAGTCTAAACGGGCCCTATGCAATGTGATGTAGCATTTTCGAATATTTTCGAGTCCGCGAATTATATCATTAATTGTAATGTAGAATTTTGTTTTGTACTAACAAATTAATGAAAATCACCTTTAAACACTCAATTTTCGATAATTGTTCATCTTGTAATCTTACATAGTCCTACAAATTGTCCACAACATGTTAGCAAAATAATATATTATACGAAATCAATGTGGACGCATGGACAAAATGATTTTCGCACGTTTGTTATTTATCCCGCTTCAAATGATGCCAGGTTCCAGAATCCAGATTTTTCAATATATTAAAAAATTTTGTCTAATTTTCGATTTGTATATTGACCGTGTTAATTAACTGGGTACGTTGCGCAGCCTTTACACCGAATCTCTGTAAAATCTGGACTAGATGGAAACAATTGCCCATCTTTATACAATTAGCGCCTGGCATTTGGATTTCTGGACTTTATCCGGCATAGAAAGCATCAATTGCGCAATTGGAAATGTATTTTCCCTGCTGGTCTTGTTCGATAGTTCAAAATTAGTGGAAAGAGTGACACAAAATCATGTCGGAAAGTGCTACATGACATTGATAGGAAGCTGATAAGACCCTACATAACCGGAAAATGTCAAAATGTGAAATAAGTAATGTAGGGTCTTATTTATCGGTACGTTACGTTACCGAAATCCATTTTCCATTACCGAAATCCACTTCAAATACAACATCTGCAATATATAATGCTATTTTTTTAACATAATATTAAATAATTGGATAATTCAAATACAAAGAAGAAAAATATTGCATATTAAGAACCATATCTGGACGATTATGTCTACCGAAATCCAATTGCCACTACTGACTTACGATCGTCGCCATTTACCATTACCGAAATCCACCGGTTTAGCAACTAATTTGTTTAACCATAAATTGTTAGTAATTTGATTTATATGCAGATTTCGGTACTGCCGAATGGATTTCGGTACCGCCGAATGGATTTCGGTAGACATAATCGTCTATATTGTTCTTAATATGCAATATTTTTCTTTGATTTTTTGTCTGTACATTTAAACCAATCTAATATTTAATATTACAACAATAAATTAGCAATATATAGTGCAGATGTCGTATTACAGGTGGATTTCAGTAATGGAAAATGGCGACGATTGTAGCTCAGCAGGCACACAACGTTGTTTCAACGTTGAAATATACTTGAATATTGGTCACGACGTCGAACAACAATATTTTGAACATTGAAACAACGTTGAAGTTGCAACGTTGAAGAACGGTCGACTTTTCGACGTTGTATCAACGTCGAAATACGGTTGATGACCTCAACGTTGAAAATGGTTCAAAAATAGTTGCCATTTTGATGTTGTCATGACGTTGAAATATTGATGCTGTTCTGTTTGTTACAATTTCCATATTCAATTTTGCTTAACTAGTAGTCTTCTTTTTTTGAGACTGAAATATTATCCAACATGTATTATGCCAAAAATAGCTTTTAGTTCGGAAACGGAAACTTTCATCGCGCATGCATATAATGCGACCGCTGTTATTCGAACGATTACATCTAAGAGAAAGGTAATCACTATTTTTTTATTATTTTACTGGTGTTTACAACCTCTTTATGTCAAATAATTATGTTTTATTGTTAAGGATTTGACTTAAAGAAATGAAACAAATCTATAAAATCATTTGTTGACCAAGTTAATTCCGTTTTATAAAGATTTTATTCTCACCAAAATTGGCGCATTTTCGCGATTTTGGGTTTAGTCTTGAAATGTGTTTTGTTTTCTTCATTTTGTCACTATTAATGAGATTTAAATAAAATGTATGCACTATAAATACAACAGTTTTATGCAAATCCCTGTAACATTTAAAGTTGTACCGCATGTATCGCTGTATTGATTCCGTTTCGTACTGGTTAAGAGGTCGTTTCACCCCCTAGCTGTTTCGCCCCCATTTTGTATCTGTCTGTATCTGTATCTTATAGTCCATTACTTGCACATGATAAGGCGTTTATAACTTAAACGTGTTGCTTTTTAAATTTAACTTGATGACATTAAGCCAAATCATTGAGTTTGAAGTGAGCATTTTAAACATTATATTTCTTTATTTGAAGAATTTAAAATATATGCCATTTGATGTTTAATTTAAATACTGACAAATATAGATAAATAATGTGTCTTTGGTATATGTACAGTAACTTCAACATTTATAGCACAATAATTGGTGAGATTGTCCTCACTTTTTAAATTTATAAGATAAAATTTATTGAATTTAGTTTTAAATTTCATTCACATTAAGGTTGCTGATGTAAAATTGAAAAATCAATTGTAACTTCTAATAATGAACCTAATCAGACAGAGTATGAAGAACAAGGTAACACTCGTGGAAGTATTTGAAGAGTGTTGCATTTGCAAAAATTGTTTCCTTAATGTAAGTATTTTTTAAATTATTTTTTCAGGAAGCATTCAGACAGCCTTTACCGATGTGAGGGAAACCAAAACAAGAGGTTATATGGCCCGTCACCTAAAGTACGCCCCAGGAAGGACCGGAGGAGTACGCAGAGCAAAACAGGAGATTGTTGACATTAATATCTCTGAACATTCTGATTGAACATTGTTAAATATGGATCTGGGACGGAATTCATTATTACATATTGATGCATGTGTGTAGTGACAGTGTTACTGCATCAGTCTAGGCTTCTTATTTTTTTAAAAGACGTGTTCATTTATACAAAAATTTGGTTCAAACATTTGTTTACTTCCTCAAAATGGACATCCTAGATTATGACCCCGGATTTATCTCTACTTTTATTGAAAAATATTCTTTATAAGTATTGGGGAGATACCATTCTCGTTCATGTGTAAACTATTGTCAAAATATCAAATAGCTTTGTTGGACTCATTTTGAGCTCGTTTCCAATATAACAATATATAACTTATTGTTTATGCTCTTTCAAATAAAATTAACTCTTTTTATTAAATAACTATTAATTATTAGCCCTTAAACACAGCATTTGCCTCGTCCAATAATACAAAGGCCTCCTCTATAACAGGGCCAATATCAATATCACTTTTCGGCCCGGGGCCGTTAACTGATATTGATATTGGCCCGCATTTTAAAGAATTTGATTGGCTAATTAAACAGGGCCAAAAAATGATATAGATTCGCAGCTGGAAATTCGGAAACGGCAGCCATTATATTTTAAAGTCAGTATTTAAACGTTCGTCGACAGTTTTTAGCACGGAACTAATTCATAGTTTTAGCGTATACAGAAAAAAAACACGATTTAGTGGTATGTAACCGCTGTGTACGTAAAATTTACAAGCGTTTATATTCACTCGGATCAATGCGGAAGAATGTCGTCTGGCGAGGAAATGTTAGAGCTGCTAGCTAATGAAGTTATTTAATAAAATTGTCAATAAATAAGTGATTTGACATTGGCCCTGTTATTTGTCCTCGGGACAGTCGTATTGGCCCTCGGCCTTCGGCCTCGTGCCAATACGACTGCCCTCGGACAAATAACAGGGCCAATATCAAATCACTTATTTATTAACATATATGTATGACTTATTGTAAAATTTAAACTTATTTTACCATTTACATGTACATATATATACACGTTGACATTATATATGTACAGATGTATATTTTACTGACGATGTACCTTGTACAAGCCTAAATAAAGTTACTGTTCTGTTCTTAATATATAATATACAGTGTATACTGATCTGATAAAAGGCTACACAAACCATATATGTGACTCTTCATAGTCATACATGTAACCACAAGACTGTGCCTTATTGTTGCCTACAGTTTAAATCCCTCGTACATTGTATCATTTAGATCCTATATAACATTAATAACATTTATTTGAATATTATCTTTCAAGCTCAAATATATGCCAAAATGTATTTTAATTCGTATGACGTCATTTCGATGTAATTTCATATTTTTTTCACCTGATGAAGGCCAAATGGCTGAACTGTTGATAAATAAATAAAATAAATAAATGTAATCCAAAGAAAACTGTGTTCTTTATAGAGTTTCCATCGTGACGTTTCAACGTTGAAACCGCAACGTTGTTTCAACCTAGTTTCAACGTTGAAACCGTAACGTTGTTTCAATGTTGAAATCACAACGTCAATACAACTTTCAAATACAATCATTTTTCAACGTTGTCTAAAGGTAGAAGTATGACCGTTGTTTCAAAGTTGCTACAACGTTATTGTGCCTGCTGGGAGGTTGGTAGTGGCGATTGGATTTCGGTAGACATAAACTTCTATATTGTTCTTAATATGCAATATTTTTCTTTGACTTGTGGCTGTGCCTGTGCATTTGAATTATCCAATTATTTAATATTATGTTAAAAAATATAATTATATATTGCAGATGTTGGCTTTGAAGTGGATTTCAGTAAAATTTCGGTATTCTAACGTACCCCTTATTTATAGGACTGGTGCCCGATATGAAATGAAATAATAAATTGAATCCATCCATCCTTTCACACCTTATTTATAGGACTGGTGCCCGATATGAAATAATAAATTGAATCCATCCATCCTTTCACACCTTATTTATAGGACTGGTGCCCGATATGAAATAATAAATTGAATCCATCCATCCTTTCACACCTTATTTATAGGACTGGTGCCCGATATGAAATGAAATAATAAATTGAATCCATCCATCCTTTCACACCTTATTTATAGGACTAGTGCCCGAAATGAAATAATAAATTGAATCCATCCATCCTTTCACGAGTTATTGATTAGATATCATCAACACGTATGGATGTACAGACAACTAACACTTCTTGCATTGCCCCTTCAACATTCTTCGAATGGCTGTGACAAAATTATAAAGTAGGCTAACTTAATAAGCTTTAAAAGATTTTACTATCCAAATGGAATATATCCGAATTTCAAGGATATCTGGATCAACATACTTCACATTTTCATTTTTCTCCTCGTCTTCATTCCAATATCGAGCGTAAAGTTGTCGACCTTTTGCGTTCGTTATTTTCGTTTCTGACATTATTTGAAAAGCTGCACTCTCTCGAAAAGGGAAAACAATATTCTTTCTTCCAAACTTTGCGAAACTTTTCACAACTCTCTACAAGCGTCCCACTAACCATGATCAAGTCTCGATAGCTTCTCCATAAAGCTGACGCATTTGGCTTAACATATCTATCAACATCCATCGAGAACGAGATTATGTGTGAATAAAGTTGGTTCTGTCTTTTAAACAACAGAAGCAATGCTTTATTTAGTACTAAATGGCCCCTTGTTGTTGTGCAAACACACAGACTAACAGTTATATTAATATTAACATGATTAATGCCCATGATTTGTCTCTATAATCACCGAAATATAAATCATTATATGTCCGTGATATAATCGTTGAAGTTAATTATGATTTAAATAATCATCAAATGTCATGATTACTGATTTATGATGATTATATTTATTGGAAACTATAAATTGATTAATAATCATTATGATTACTGTTTCTTTATCTTTTTGTCTGTCCTGTTATTCATTCCAGTTTAGATAGTATATATGTGTCTGTGGTGAAATTAATATAAATATCGAATCTAAGCACTGATTTGCTTCTCGTTTTTGTGCAAAAAAAGTTCGGAAAATCATATGATTAAAATACAATTTACGATCTATTTCTTTTATAGGCAGAATTATATTACTATAGAATTATACATATTTCCTTGGAAATCTTTCAACATGCTTTGCATTTTGTTCTATCCCAAATGTTCACCAGATGAGACACCTGTCGACAGTCAATGATATCCCTTTCCAGACAACATTATCATGATATTCATACTCACTTTCAGATATTTGTTGGAACATTCTTACTATCAAACAAAATGAGTGCCCTCGTCTCTTTGTGCTCGACACCATATAGATATCATAAAATTAAGTACTATAGATATAGCAATTTTATGACATCCATTCTCAACGCATTGCCTGAAACAAACTTTACTGCACATACTTAGTCAATTTATGTGTATATGTTGGAAATCAATGACCATATAGCGATTGAGTGTGAGCTTGGCTAGCCTTTATATCGATTTTTACTGACAGTTCCAAGGCTGTCAATAACTGTATGGTTATTATTTCTTTTCGTATTTTTTAAAATGTATGTTATATTTCCCTCCCCCCTGTGTAATTATTTCACTTTACATAGTATTCATGTTATTTTCTGACCAGTGTCGGCCTATTGTTGCCTTGACTTGTCCTGTGATCTTTTCCATCCATTAACCCCACCCTACTGTTTGTCATCTTTGATTCTTCTAGTTATTCCTTATGGTCGGCAAGGCCATTCCTTGCACCTCTGTTCCCTTACGTATGTACCATTGAGCCTCTTCAAGAGCCTTATGTTTTATGGATTGTTGTTTCCCCGGATGTCTGTGTGGGGAGACACTGTCTTATACATGTATGTATATGGCGTTCTCTGTAGCAACTTATTCTCTCTCTTTTACATTTCGGAACGGTCCGGAACATTCATTTTGATATTATGATAATAATGTAAGCTTGAAATACTATATTAGATCTAAATAATGCCAATATAGATGTGTTTTAGTTTATGATTGTGAATATTTGATAAGTTCTAGATTAAAAAGTCTAGCAAAGTCAAGCAAGGTCTAATAAAATTATGAAGTTTAGCAAGTTCAAGCCATGTATAGCAAAGTCAGTATTTATTTTAAGTTCTAGCTGGTTTAAGCATTTACTGAACTTTTTAAATTTATAATTACAAACGTCTAGGAAAGTCAAATAAAATGTTACTGTTATTGATAGAGCATTCAGTTACCGTTGAGCAAACAGAAAGTGAAACGTACATAATATTTCATTTTGAAGCATCTATTAAAGCATATGTAATACTGAACTTTATTTGATCCCACCAGTTGTTTGTTTGATCAACGGTATCCAGGCCACATCACGTGGAGGCGCTCTTGTCATGGCCATTGTTTTGTTTGTTTGCAGTTTTTAACAATGCATATACATATACATGTATTTACAGGAACTGTCAGCTGCGCGATGTAACTTGGTTGACCCTTTTTTAAAGTGGTCTTCAGTTAAGAATACCTTTAGTACCCATTATCAGCTCCACATCCTGCAAATTACATGTAACTCTCAAGATGCCTCTAATATGAGAGAAAATCGAAAGTAATTTTACTCTCTACTGTCCGAGTGTAGCAGTAAGGGGCCTAGAAATATTGTCGACTCACCCGTGCCTTTTCTTGTGACTTTGTAAGATTTGTAGACCGTAGAACTTGAGACAAAACACTTAACGAGAGAAAATGTCCGATAAACACCAACAAAACATTCTCCTGAGGACATGAAATACTTGAAATTTGAGACTTGGGCATCTGTGTAGCATATCACTGATGACAGTGGATTGTTACGCGAGTGGATTTCTTCTGTGACGAAGGGATGATTTTCACTGACCATCTGAAAAAACATTCATCAATACCACGGACCTATATATGGTATATAGGTCCGTGTCAATACTCGTCTGCGATGCTGTTGCTTGGTCGGTCTTTGTTTTTCAGCCTTTTGCAGTGCTTTGATGCGCTGACATTTTTTCATATACCGCCGAGTAGTTACGATTGGGAGTTTGGGAGTTTTGTGTTTAGAAGGTCCGGAACGTTTCTCTTTACCCAGTCCGATAATCAGAATCATATAGGCGCTTGAGCACATGAAAGTGTGGGTAACTTTTTCTGAAAAATGTTCTTGCCGGCTCCAGAAGACGACGAAGTAAGCGGAATATCGGCAAAATTGTCAGGTCAGTTGAGGATCTAGAATCTTTTTTTCAACACGGCTCCTCCTTACATGGATCTCGGTGTTATTGGACTGACATGACTGAAGACTCGTGGTACTGCCGGTTGTCAGACGTTTCACCCCCAAGTCGTTTCCTCCCAAGACATTTCACCCCCAAAACTAGTCCAAAATATTAGACGTAAACATACCCATTTAACCATTAACATTCATTATTTTGTTATTTTACTTTCACTTTGTATGTAACGTCTAAACGGGCCCTATGCCATGTCATGTATCATTTTCGAATCCGCGAATTATATCATTAATAATTTAATTGACGTAGAAACAGTTTAATGCACTGTAGAATTTCGTTTTATACTAACAAATAAAATGAAAATCAGCTTTAAACGCTTAATTTTCGATAAAATGTTCATCATGTTGGCAAAATAATATAAAATAATTTTCGCACATGTGTCATTTATCCCGCTTCAAATGATGCCGGGTTCCGGAATCCGGCTTTTTCACTATTCAAAAATTTCATCTAATTTTCGATTCGTATATTGACTGTGTTTATTAACCGGATACGTTGGGCAGCCATTACGATGAATCTCCATGAAATCTGCACTAGATGGAAACAAATGCGCATCTTTATACAATTAGCGCATGGCATTTTGGAATTCTTGAAATTATCCGGCTTAGAAAGCATAGCATCAATTGCGCGATTGGAAATGTATTTTCCCTGCTTGTGTTGTTTGATGGTTCAAAATTAGTGGAAAAAGAGCGACACAAAATCGTGTCGGAAAGTGCTAAGTGACACTAAGAGGAGGCCGATAAGACCCTACGTACCCGGAAAATGTCAAAATGTGAAATAAGGTATGTAGGGTCTTATTTATAGGACTCGGGGCCTCCGCTGCCGTTCGCCAATGTTGCCATTTGCGAAAGATTTGCGAATTTGGCGACAATAAAATGCATTTGGCGAAAGTGATTGGCAAATGTTTTTTTTCCAATAAATTTCAACGATATAAGCGGTTTTAAGTGTTTCTGTAATAGATGTGATTCCACAACATCAAGGGTAATTATTTATACTATTTCAGTTTATGATAATTGAATTGCTTCAATGTTTTTGTTCTGTGTTTCTGTAATAGATGTGATTCCACAACATCAAGGGTAATTATTTATACTATTTCAGTTTATGATAATTGAATTGCTTCAATGTTTTTGTTCTGTGTTTCTGTAATAGATGTGATTCCACAACATCAAGGGTAATTATTTATACTATTTCAGTTTATGATAATTGAATTGCTTCAATGTTTTTGTTCTGTGTTTCTGTAATAGATGTGATTTATTGTTTATCATTCAGCTGTCAATAGCAAAACTAAAGTAATGTTCATTGAAATTTACAAAATTGTATGTTTGATAAATATTTTTGATAACATTATTTTAATTGCATTATATGCATGCTTTTCACATGGGCTGCATCATGTCGCCATTTTTGTTGTTTATGATAAAATAGAATGTGGTAACAAATGTAATATATCGTTTACTGTATATTTTCAGACGACAAGGATGCTGCTGATGTTGCCAGAGTTTATACATACAAGTATGTCGAGAGGATGCCTTGGTGGATGCCTTGGTGGAGAATAAACTGGCCATTTACCGATTGTCAACAGAAATAGAATTTGAAAATGATATGTATTGTTTTAACGTCATGAATGAAATAAAAGTGCTGTTTTACATTATACATGTATTTACATTTCTGTCTTATTTGACCTCTTTAAATCATAAATGAACGGTTCTGGCTCTGGTGGCTCAAAGTGGCTCCAACTCTTTTCAATTGGCTAAAGTCGTGGCTACATGTATAAAAAAGCCAGGGGAGGCCCTGGGACTACCTCAAAATGGGAGTGAAACGTCTAAGTAATTTATCTGATGGTTTCCAGCGAATAACTTGAGTCCCGTTCGTCGTATTGACATCAAACTTGGTGTATAGTAAAAACATGTGAAGAGCTCGCTTGGGATTGCTTTTGGGTTTGGTCCACCAAAGGTCAAGGTCACTGTTACTTAAAATAGAAATTTGGTTTCCGGCCAATTACTTGAGTTTCGTTGATCATATTGTTATCAAACTTGGTGTATAGTAAGAACATGTGGAGAGCTCGCTTGGGATTGCTTTTGGAATAGTTCCGTCAAAGGTCAAGGTCACCGTTTCTAAACTTAGCAATTTGGTTTCCGGCAAATAACTGAAGTTTCGTTGATCATATTGACATCAAACTTAGTTTATAGTAAGAACATGTCAAGAACTCCCATGGGATTGCTTTTGGGTTCGTTCCGTCCAAGGTCACGGTCTCTTAAACTCAGTTTCCACTTAATATCTTCGCTATGCGCGGGTGTATTGACATCAAACTTGGTGTATAGTTGTTGCATATATATATAATATATCTAAGTGTGAGTGTGTATATGCATGTATCACCTAAGGCACCTTTGCGGCATTGATGATCATCATGTATTCATTATACAAATTGAGCCTTGGTTACAAATAACTATGTACTAAACCTGGTTTGGGGGCATTGCCCATTTCTTGTTGTTATCATTTATTACAGTCTAATCTTAAGTCGTTGTACATACAACAGTCTAATATTGCATGAGGTTCGTCTTCCAAAATATTACAAGCGTCACATTTACAATCTTCAAGTTTTATATTTGTATACCTCCCAGTCTCAATTTTGATCGGTGCTACACCACAGCGAAATTTACAAAATGCAGAACGGTGACGCAAAGGTAAAATAATTTGACAATACTTTTCTTTGACAAATTCATTTTTAAACAAACAATAAGTATGAAGTTTATTGTGGCCGTGCCCCGATACGAGATAGTGTTTCGACAAGGAGAATACGTCTAAGGTTCAAGGAAATTGAGTTAAGACTAAGAGTGCGAGAGTTCTGGACGGCATATTTAGACAATGAAATGAGCACAAGTGAACTATTAAAATTAATGTGCAAAAGTGTACAGTCCTCAATGTGAGGGTAATGACATGATAAATGAAGAAACCCTGCTGACTAGACTATAAAATTTGTATGTGTAATGAATATTACAGCTAGTTTAAGTCTGGGTTGTTGTTAGGAATGAAGTTAGCTTTGAGTTAGCATTGAGTATATATATACATGTAGCCTCCATTTCTCTTTGAGATCCAATCTGTATCATATTTATTGTTTGACTTGACATATATATCATTTCAAGTATTACATTAGCTTCTGATTTGATGGGACATAGGTGTTAGGAATGAAGTAAGCATTGAGTTAGCATTGAGTATATATACATGTAGCCTCCATCTCTTTGAGATTCAATCTGTATCATATTTATTATGTGTATGGGTGGGTGTATGTGTGTATATATATATATATATATATGAGTATGGGTGGGTGTATGTGTGTGTATATATATATATGAGTATGGGTGGGTGTATGTGTGTGTATATATATATATGAGTATGGGTGGGTGTATGTGTGTGTATATATATATATGAGTATGGGTGGGTGTATGTGTGTGTATATATATATATGAGTATGGGTGGGTGTATGTGTGTGTATATATATATATGAGTATGGGTGGGTGTATGTGTGTGTATATATATATATGAGTATGGGTGGGTGTATGTGTGTATATATATATATATATATATGAGTATGGGTGGGTGTATGTGTGTATATATATATATATGAGTATGGGTGGGTGTATATGTGTATATATATATATATGAGCATGTGTGTGTATGGGTGGGTGTATGGTGGATGTATGTATACATTTGAGTGTGCATGTGTGTGTATGTATATATGTTTATGAGTGGGTGTATGTATATATATATATATATGTGGCAAATTTGGAGTTAAAAGAACCATCGGATCTACAGGATCATGTGGATTTATCTTCACATTGGGATCAAGCTGTATTTAAGGATTAGTTGGACTCTTTACACAGTATATAAGGCATTGTCATTATGAAGTAAGGAGTCACTCAGTCTGTTAGACCGTTATTGCGTGTTGGATATATCATTGAATACTGTGGGATTAAACATTGTGGAGCGAACCTCGTGTTACTTAGTTATTTTTCCCCCGTAGAACTTGGGAGTTGTTACATATATATATATTGTAGTGTTTCATCATGTGCATCATAGAATGACAATATCAACCAAAATTATCAATAAAATATAATGTGTTATATGTTGTTTACTGTTTTTACTTGCATTTTTTCTTAATGTTAAAGTAATATGTGTCAAATGACTGCCGCAGCATTCTTACAAGTTCAAAAGGTGTTGATTAAATCACGGGTCGGTCTAATCACCCCAGGACTACCCCAGGACTGCCACAGGATACACCAGGACTACCCAGGACTCTTATAATTTGACTAGAATGTGATTTTAAAACATTTTATACAGTTATTTAGACATAATGGAGTAATAAAGGATAATTTGCGATCAATATAACATGCATAAGGGAAGTAACTCTGAGCATGACACACCAGGACACACAAGGACTGCCACAGGATTCCCCAGGACTACGAAGGAATCTTTTAATTGGACTGAAATGTGATTTTAAAACATTTAATACAGTTAAGAATAGTATTTAGATATAATGGAGTATTCATGGATAATGTGCAATGAATATTATAACGTTCCTAAGGGAAGTAACTCAGAGCGTGACACACCAGGACACCCCAGGACTCTTTTAATTGAACTGAAATGTGTAAAACAATTGAATTATTTCAGAATATTATTTAGATAATGGCTTAATAATGGGAAATATGTCATATAAGAACAGTATTTCGACAAAAAAAGAGAGCATTCCGTTATAGCCGTACATCTGCTGACAAAATAATAAATTAGTTTCAAATTACAGAATGTTACGTTTTAGTGCTATGTTACAAAAATGAATGCACAACATTATTACCACATTATTTGTGTAATAATGGTTGTTTTGAAAGAACATGTCTCAAAGCATGATTTTCATATCCAATGCGTATCATGACGTAGCCATACCGTAACAAGAGTTACTTACTTTGTATAATGTGAAATATCAGACACAACAAATTTCACTTTATTACTCTATTACATGGACATATTAACAGCGAAATGTCCTACATTGCTTATAAAGATACATTCAAGTGCAAATATCGGAGTCCTGGTGTATACTGGGACAGTCCTGATGTGTCCTGGGGTGTCATGCTCAGAGTTACTTCCCTTATGCACGTTATATTCATTGCAAATTATCCATTATTACTCCATTATGTCTAAATAACTGTATAACATGTTTTAAAATCACATTCTAGTCCAATTATAAGAGTCCTGGGTAGTCCTGGTGTATCATGTGGCAGTCCTGGGGTAGTCCTGGAGTGTCCTGGGGTGTTTAGACCGACCGTTAAATCACACCTTCTAACAAAGTCAAAAGGTGTTGATTAAATCACACATTCTGACAAAGTCAAAATTAAATGATTGATCAGCTAAAGGGTTTTTAAACTATAAATTAACAATTTAATCTTAAAATAAACACCAAATTAATATGTAAGCACACAAATATAATTATATTAAAAAGTGGGAGTGAAACGTCTAGGGTCTATTAAAATTGGGGATGAAACGTCTTGGGAGGAAATGACTTGGGGGTGAAACGTCTGGAATTCGTACTGCCTGTACTGTTCTCTGTAGTGATCTGTTGGTGCTAGAGAGTAGAGTCTAGTATACTATACATACATTGGCAGTGTCCGGTGATAGTCCCACCTGATGTTAAAGTGTGCTTTTTATGAAATGAAAACGATTGATTTATTATTATCTTTCTGTCAATTTATTAAATTAGATATAATTGAAGAATGTATAAGTGTATACTCATTTAAAATAAATAAATTATTTTCATTCAGTAAAATGCACATTTTATCATCAGGTGGGACTATGACTGGACATTGCCCATATATCTAGTAGACAGACAGCCTAGTCAGCTCAGTTGAATAGCGCTTTGTTACTGTGTTATGGATTGAAAATGTTCTAAAGGTGGCCATTGTGAAGTTCAAGCCCACAACCCCTCAACCATGCATTGCTTGTAAGCTGTATGTGCTCCATTCACCAGCGCTATTATAAATTTGGTGGTGGTTAAACCCAAAATGGCTGTACTTCTCCCATTTCTAGCATTTTGGGGTCAAAAATCAAGGGCAATCAACTCAAACACTGCCATCCTTAAACATTTAAAGTATATCAAGGGCTTAAGAGAGATCCATGATGCAGAGAAAAAGAACTGTCACTTACAAAATATATGCTATAATTGCGGATGGATTTTATTTTTTCTGTACTTTATAACAAAATGATTTCACAAGAAATAAAAATTTGACTGTTTGGCAAGGCACCCGGGAATTTCTTCCAAAAATGTACCTGTTCCGTGCATCAGGCAAGACAGTTATTTGAAATCTGTTTAAAAATGTTGCATTTCATACATTACAGCATGTTCCAAGCTAGAAGTAGAGCCTGTTGGTCGTTGGTTTGAAGCCCTGTGTTTACGCAGACGACATAAACATTCACTCTCGCAGCATTCTCTGTCAAGTTCTAGCTCATCTGAAAGTGAAGATAACGATGATGATGTTGTTGAAGATGATTCGCTGCTTCTCAGTTTAGATCCAAAAGAATGGAAGGTATATATTCTAAAGGCATCTAGCTAAGGTTTCATCTGTATTCATATGTATATAATAATCATACAATTAGTATTAAATCACAAAGCATAAAGAATCTGAATTACCAAAATTCTTAAGTCAGATTCAGCTTGCTAGCTTCCAAATTTTGAGAAAATATGTTTAGTTGCAGACTTGTAATTCACAATGTTGAACTTAAGTAAGGTATTTCTTGTCTAGTTTTGACATTTTATTGCCTTTTTAATGACCTGACCTCCATGGACTAGACTGGTGCGAGTGTTCAAAGGTTGGTAGACCGAGTAATTCACTTTAACTTAGGCAATTTTATTATAAAAATGACTATTTTGAAAAATGCTGGCACGTCTTCGTAGCTAGATGAGAGTTTTTATAGGCAATGGCTATTTGTCTAGCTACTAGTGCTTCACTAAATGTATGGATATTCCAAAATTCTGGTTAATTATTGGATTATCTGTAGACATATTGTAATTTCTACCTAGTGTCATTTTATAAGTGACATAATCACCTAGATTTCATATTAGACATTGATGTACTTTATGCTTCAGAAACAAGATCATTATGCTGTTCTTGGGCTGGACAAGCTTCGTTTCAAGGCAACAGACGCACAAATTAAGAAAGCCTGTATGTTTAGTTTATTATAGTAAAGTATAGTTTATACTCCCTGAAGGAGGAGCATTTAGCGGCTGCTTTGTCTGTCTGTCTGTAGTAGTACTTGCATTTGTATCTGTGCTGTTTCTCAGCAATCACCGACTGGAATTCAATGAAACTTAATGAGATGCTTCACTATGTAGGGTTATTGATCCACTGTTGTTATTCAAATTCATTCCCCCCTCAGAGCCAAAAAAACACCGGAAAAATACTATTTTCACTAGAACAATATGATTTTCTGACAAGCAGATCTTATAACTGATACATTTTCATGTTTTGTTTACCAATATGTACTACAATAATACATGAGAATTATTGCATGTCTATGCCATTTTGAACTTGACCAGAAAGATGTCAAAACAATTCCCCAGGTTGCTTGAAATTCCCACTACCAAGGGCTGCAACCCTCTTCTCCAAAGTAGAATGAGGCCCCTGCTACCAAGGGCTGCAACCCCAAAGTAGAGTGAGGCCCCTGCTACCAAGGGCTGCAACCCCAAAGTAGAGTGAGGCCCCTGCTACCAAGGGCTGCAACCCCAAAGTAGAGTGAGGCCCCTGCTACCAAGGGCTGCAACCCCAAAGTAGAGTGAGGCCCCTGCTACCAAGGGCTGCAACCCCAAAGTAGAGTGAGGCCCCTGCTACCAAGAGTGAGCATATTGTCAGCATATTCCAGTCTGATGATTTTTCACAGCCATCAGTTCTATTGATAATCTCTTGTTGAAGTTTCTATTATAACTTATGAGTTGTGTCCTGTCCTGAAGATGTCTCCTACTTATAGTATTTTAATGCAAAGTCCTATAGAAGGTTAGAGTTTCTTGCAGAGAATGCTTCTACTTACTTTTCAGTTTCAAATCAAATTGATAGTGCACTAGAACAAAGAGTTTTTATACAAATATAAATGTAGTATTAATATTCACAGCATAATGACTGATTTTGTATGAATCATTTGCTTATATGATTCGTGTTGATTGAAATTGAATGGACACTGCTTATATTGTTATGATTTCACTGTATTTCATCTGACACAAAATGTACCATGTTTTTTACACTCTTTTTGTCTAATTTTTCTAAACAGATAAACGTAAAGTGTTACATCATCACCCAGATAAGAGACGTGCCCGAGGGCTTCAAGTCAAAGATGGAGAAGATGACTATTTCACTTGCATTACACGAGGTCAGTGTAGGAAATTTCTGTATTGCACTTGTGTTTTTTAGCTCAGGGATTTCTCTGACGCAGAAATCTTGAGTCCCTGACTCCCTTTTCTTTCTAGGAACCCCCATTTTCAACTTGCTATGCATCCAAGGACCCCCAGCTGAAAAATCCCTAAGGAAAACCCTGTTGAGCTCCAGGAAACTTTTAAGATGCAGTACCATGCTTTAGAGTATGTCTGTATGAAGGCATTAACAGGCCATTTTCTCAACATTATTACTTAGCATGTTTTGATAGAGAGTATTAACCTTTACAACTAGTATGCCTTAGAAATGAAGCATGCTTGCTATTCACTTATGTATAATCATCTGTGCTATATTGGTCTATTTTAAGCTTGGGAAACATTGGGGAGTCCTGTGAAGAGAAAATCGTACGACAGTATTGATCATCTGTTTGACGACAACGTTCCATCAGCGAACAACAATGCAAAAGAAAAGTTCTTTGAAGTCTTCAGACCAGTATTCGCTGAAAATTCAAGGTGAATTATGTTGTCCATATTACAAATGTTTGTTCGAAGTATATTGCACAATGGTCCGATTTTGATGGCCATTTTTCTCAGTTTGTTTAATCTATCAGGGATACCACTAGATGCTGAATCTTGGGGGTCATTTTGACTAGATTTTACCATTTTATAGCCAAAATACCTGAGGGTCAAATTGTGACTTTTTGGAAATTCCAGGGGTCAACTCGAGGGTCAAATTGAACCCCTGTCTATCCAGATCTAGTTGTATGGGAAAGTTTCCTTTTTATACGCCCGTTTGAAAAACGGGACGTATTATTGGAACACCCGTGGCGGGCGGCGTCCACATGGTTTCCGCTCTCTAAGTCAAAGAGTTTTTATCTGATTTTTACCAACCTTGGTGAAAATGTTTGTGGGCATACTATCTCGGCCAAGTTCAATAACCAGCCACATCGCCTCGTTTCATAAAAACAATAACAAATAAGCACTCATGTAAGATCCTCTATTTATATCTTACATAGGTGGTCCAATAAGAAGCGTGTACCTGATATAGGAGATGAAAGCTCCAGTTTTGAGGAAGTGAATCGTTTCTATGGATTCTGGTATGTATATATATATCATCATTTAAAATATTACTGTCTAACCTCAAATTTTTGTTAAATGCACTTATACTGGTGATCAGTAAAACAGTTAGTACTACAACAATGCACTTATACTGGTGATCAGTAAAACAATTAGTACTACAACTTTTTGTGCTAATATTGTTTTACTTACTTCTATCCTGTACTTCAATAAATATTTTAATACTGCAACATCTACAAAGTGGATTAAGTCACATTGACTTCTGTGCCAGGTCATAGGGGTGAGAGTTTGAGCCCCTTTGGCATCCCTAATCGCTTCTTTTAATTTACTACATTGTAGTTGGTATAGTTTAAAGTATTTTGTGGAATAAGTATACAAGTATGAAGATTGAGATACGAATCAATACCTCTTATATGATGATTTTTCGCTTATTATGAAATCGTCTTGCAAGAACAGTTGGTCCACTGCATTCTTGGACACAAAATAAATGTTGTAACTAGTGATAGCCTATGTGGTGCACTAACGTTATCTGTATACAACTTGTAATGTTTGTTCTGTGTTATAGGTATGAATTTGATTCTTGGAGAGAATTTTCATATTTGGATGAAGAAGAAAAAGAAAAGGGTGAAAAGTAAGTACTAAAGCTTGTTACAATGGCATCTTTGCACATAGGAGCTAAAGAAACAATTTAATAGAATTTTGTTTGTCACACAACTTTTCCTTGGAATTGTTCTGACCTGTCTAGAATTCCAGGTGTTAGCTTGTCTGGACAGGTCCAAATGTTTAATGAAAGTTCTAGGGGGACTGGCTGAAATAGTCAGGAGAGGGAGCCTTGAGGGGTAATGATACAGTCAGGAGAGGGAGCCTTGAGGGGTAATGATACAGTGAGGAGAGGGAGCCTTGAGGGGTAATGATACAGGGAGATGGGTCGAGGAACAGGAGAGGGAGCCTTGAGGGGTAATGATACAGTCAGGAGAGGGAGCCTTGAGGGGTAATGATACAGTCAGGAGAGGGATCCTTGAGGGGTAATGATACAGGGAGATGGGTCGAGGAACAGGAGAGGGAGCCTTGAGGGGTAATGATACAGTCAGGAGAGGGAGCCTTGAGGGGTAATGATACAGTCAGGAGAGGGAGCCTTGAGGGGTAATGATACAGTCAGGAGAGGGAGCCTTGAGGGGTAATACAGGGAGATGGGTCAAGGAACAGGAGAGGGAGCCTTGAGGGGTAATACAGGGAGATGGGTCAAGGAACAGAGAGGGAGCCTTGAGGGGTAATACAGGGAGATGGGTCGAGGAACAGGAGAGGGAGCCTTGAGGGGTAATACAGGGAGATGGGTCAAGGAACAGGAGAGGGAGCCTTGAGGGGTAATACAGGGAGATGGGTCGAGGAACAGGAGAGGGAGCCTTGAGGGGTAATACAGGGAGATGGGTTGAGGAACAGGAGAGGGAGCCTTGAGGGGTAATGATACAGGGAGATGGGTCGAGGAACAGGAGAGGGAACCTTGAGGGGTAATGATACAGGCAGGAGAGGGAGCCTTGAGGGGTAATGATACAGGGAGATGGGTTGAGGAACAGGAGAGGGAGCCTTGAGGGGTAATGATACAGTCAGGAGAGGGAGCATTGAGGGGTAATGATACAGTCAGGAGAGGGAGCCTAGAGGGGTAATGATACAGTCAGAAGAGGGAGCCTTGAGGGGTAATGATACAGTCAGGAGAGGGAGCATTGAGGGGTAATGATACAGTCAGGAGAGGGAGCCTTGAGGGGTAATGATACAGTCAGGAGAGGGAGCCTTGAGGGGTAATGATACAGTCAGGAGAGGGAGCCTTGAGGGGTAATACAGGGAGATGGGTCAAGGAACAGGAGAGGGAGCCTTGAGGGGTAATACAGGGAGATGGGTCAAGGAACAGGAGAGGGAGCCTTGAGGGGTAATACAGGGAGATGGGTCAAGGAACAGGAGAGGGAGCCTTGAGGGGTAATACAGGGAGATGGGTCGAGGAACAGGAGAGGGAGCCTTAAGGGGTAATGATACAGGGAGATGGGTCGAGGAAGACTGGTTCAGTAGACATTGCTCGAGCGACCACCTGTAATAAGCGACTTTTCTATTAAACGACCACTTAAATTCCCGCCCGAGCATTTTTACTATATAAATTGTATCTATTAAACGACTTTTCTATTACGCGACCAGCGACCGCATTAAACCAGTCCCGACAGGTAAAAAAGATAGTTAAATAATCCATTAAACGACCGCATGCACTTAATCCCATTGTGCATTTCACACCTTATTCACAACTGCATTCGCGCATTGTCCTTTAAACAATTTAATAAACAATTAGGCGTGATAAATGCGACCAGGTTATTACTCGGCGACACAGTTATAAAACGTCATGTAAAAAATGTGTCATATATGTGTCCGTTTAAGCGCGAGTCTCGAATGTAAATGGATTACACAGCATAAACGCTCATAATTTCTACAAGAACCAAGTTCATGTAACGTCGTTGCTAAGCGACTAACGTTGCTTGATGTCGCAGACTTTTTACATTACGATGTCCCGAGAAGAAATATGCGAGATGTAATTTGTGTACCGTCTCGCCCGCTTTTATCTTTACTTGAAAGACCGTCGTACCGACAAACTTCTTATTTTCACTGAGAGAATAAAAATGTCAGACAAAAACACATCGCATAATTTAAGTCTGGGTTTAAATGTGTAAACACTCACTTTGTTTAGTATGTAATCCATTTTAAAGACCCCGTAAAATCATTGCCTTATGGAAAAACCGTTTATTTATACTATCAGCCTGCCTTAATACGCATGTGGAATAAAGTTTTAGAATTATTCCAGTTAATATAGCTGTCAAAACTACGTCACTGAATTCATGACGTCACACCATGCGCAGATTCGTGTTACTGTGATGAGTACACTGTACAGTTATTTATTTATAGACTGAACATTATTATGTACCCGTGTAAATGTGTGTGTGTCTGTGTTTCGTCTTTTACTTTTGCGTTAGTTAGAAAATTTCGCGCGTGTGATAAGAACATTCTTGAATTTTAAGCACGAGACCACTACACTATTCCACGTACATGAAGCCTGTCATATTGGATAACTTACGTGGAATTTAAGAATTAGGCACTTGTAAAGTGTTCTATTGCCTAGTGAGCTGATAGAGTTGTTTAAATTTACGAGCTTTGTTTCACACCATAGATACATATGAATGGAAAGAGGATGGTATTTATACGTTTTGATTGTTCAGTACGACATTCATTTGTACTTTAACTTTCGTTAAAAATTTTGATATCTATTAAGAGACCACTTTATTAAGCGACCACTTTTTGGCCGTCCCTTGGGTGGTCTCTTAATACAATGTCTACTGTATATGGAACTTTATATTCTGTCAAATTAGTAAACCAAAGACGTCTCAGTTCCAGGGTATCCTGATAGACTAAAGTTCTATAATTTCTGTTTACTATTATGTTTATGGTAATATTTTAGTCGTGATGAAAGAAGATGGATAGAGAAACAAAATAAAGCAGCAAGACAGAAAAGAAAGAAAGAAGAAATGACTCGAATAAGACAACTTGTTGGTAAGTTGTGCGTATAAATCAATTTCTGCGACTTATGTAGGCTTTTTGTTGTTTTGGCATTATAGGAGTAGTTAAGGCAATTTTTGCCAAAATAAAATCATGTGCTTTCCACCATTTCCATTTAAATTTCTACTCACAAAAATAGAACCAAAATTATTATATTTATTCGGCCAAATTTCTAAACTTATCAAGACATTGGTCAGAAAAGTACTGTATATTTGTCAATATTGCTATATAAATGGTTTTAGGGGTAAAAATATGATAATATAAATTTGGCTTAAAATTCATCTTTTATTTTCTTAAAGACACAAATTTTCCCCATTTGTGGGTATTTATATCAGTCCCTAAAAGCTGTCTAGCAGTCCGGCATGGTATCATAGTGTAGCAGCGCTGTATCTGCTAAAGTAAACACCAACCCCATATGAATGAAGAATTGTTGACTTGACATAAAACACAACTCAAACTTGCATTAGAACAGTTTTCTTGGTAAATCTAGGAACAGATTATGTATGAGTTCATATGGCTGGTTTTGAAACTAGAATCTTAATTCCCTACTGTATTTGTTTCTATGATAGGTAATCCTGATGTCCACTGAATTTCATTCTAAATTGTGATTTAAACAAATTTATTGAATAGACTGCTTCCACTGCTTATCACTGATTTTGTTTGTATCACAGATAATGCATATGCCTGTGATCCTAGAATACAAAAGTTCAAAGATGAGGAGAAAGAGAAGAAAATGGCACAAAAGAAAGCGAAACAAGAAGCAGCAAAACAAAGACAAGAAGAAGAAGATAAGGTAGATAACATACAGATTTATTCACAGGTTTTCCCTTGTATTTGTCCAATTTGGGGTCCCTGATAAATTTTAGGTGTCCCAAGATTTAATTTGTGGTGGTATCATTTTTTCATCAGCCATTGTAATCATGTATTACTGAGACGCCTGCAATGTGCAAGCACTGAGGTGATATTGGGTGACAGTAAGTAACACAAAGACGTTAAAATAACGAAAAACGCCCTTTGCAGAAATGGGTTTATCGAATGCTTGCTGTCGGCCTGAAAATTGCATCAGAGTCGCAGAAAACTCGCTTACTGGAAACACCTGTTTATATATATTTACCTTGTGGGTCTGAGATAAAATTGGGAGGGTTTTTGTTTGCTTAGTGTTATTGGACAGAAATAGTTTTGCATATTGTATATGTGAACTACAGTATATTCAAGGTAATATTCTGTTCTACTCCATATGATGTATTTTAAATGTCTATCAAGACTGTGCTATAATACTTTTCATTTGATTAGTCAATGACTTGTTTTGGTATATTAAGAAATATTTATGAAAACATCTGAATATTGTGGTATGCTTTTTGGTTTTAGAAACGGAAAGATGCAGAAGATGAGGAGAGAAAGATTCGAGAAGCAGAAGAAGAAAAAACTCGACTAGCAGTAAGTATTGTAATTCTATACTCAGTACCTTTAAAATGCAAATTGTAAGATTTCTCAAATTTCATGAACTTACCTAGGGATGCAAGATAAGAACTTAACATGATAGTATTTCAATGATGAACACTAAATTTTCTTTCTATCAAAGGGTATTTTCATATCAAAATGAGCTTTAAACACACTAAAATGACATTTGAAAGACATATCACAGGTACAAAAATGTTTACAATATTGAATTTAATCTTGTGTTTTATGGGGGAGTTTTATGATTTTATACACCATCAAACTTTTCTGCATTATGGCAATTGATATAATGAATTTTGTTATATGACTTTATACAAACAACAAATTTAATGTTGTGATTTGATTTTTATTCCAGCCATTCGAAGATTTGTTGCCCCTGTCTGTCTGTGCATCCGTCAGTGTGAAAAATTGGTTTCAGATCCATAACTCTTGAAAAAAGATAGATGAGTTCAACTCGTATTGTACATATAAGCATCTGATCAGTAAAAACCTGATCAGTTCGATTTCGGTTACAATCCACCAAATTTTGGAAGAGTTATTGCCCTTTTTTCACTTAAATATTTGTTTTTGATCATTAACCCTCAAATAAATTTTACCTTGTATCTTTTCCAGGCTGCTGCAGTAAAGAAGGAAAAAGAAGCTCAGAAAAAAATGATGAAGAAAGAAAGAAAAACATTACGTACTACTGTAAAGGTACCAGACATTTTCTCTAAACTCGTACTACTGTAGAGGTACCAGACATTTTCTCTAACCTCGTACTACTGTAAAGGTACCAGACATTTTCTCTAAACGCATACTACTGTAGAGGTACCAGACATTTTCTCTAAACTCGTACTACTGTAGAGGTACCAGACATTTTCTCTAAACTCGTACTACTGTAGAGGTACCAGACATTTTCTCTAAACTCGTACTACTGTAGAGGTACCAGACATTTTCTCTAAACTCGTACTACTGTAGAGGTACCAGACATTTTCTCTAACCTCGTACTACTGTAAAGGTACCAGACATTTTCTCTAACCTCGTACTACTGTAAAGGTACCAGACATTTTCTCTAAACTCGTACTACTGTAAAGGTACCAGACATTTTCTCTAAACTCGTACTACTGTAGAGGTACCAGACATTTTCTCTAACCTCGTACTACTGTAAAGGTACCAGACATTTTCTCTAAACTCGTACTACTGTAGAGGTACCAGACATTTTCTCTAAACTCGTACTACTGTAAAGGTACCAGACATTTTCTCTAACCTCGTACTACTGTAAAGGTACCAGACATTTTCTCTAAACTCGTACTACTGTAAAGGTACCAGACATTTTCTCTAAACGCATACTACTGTAAAGGTACCAGACATTTTCTCTAAACTCGTACTACTGTAGAGGTACCAGACATTTTCTCTAAACTCGTACTACTGTAGAGGTACCAGACATTTTCTCTAAACTCGTACTACTGTAAAGGTACCAGACATTTTCTCTAAACGCATACTACTGTAGAGGTACCAGACATTTTCTCTAAACTCGTACTACTGTAAAGGTACCAGACATTTTCTCTAAACTCGTACTACTGTAGAGGTACCAGACATTTTCTCTAAACTCGTACTACTGTAGAGGTACCAGACATTTTCTCTAACCTCGTACTACTGTAGAGGTACCAGACATTTTCTCTAAACTCGTACTACTGTAGAGGTACCAGACATTTTCTCTAAACTCGTACTACTGTAGAGGTACCAGACATTTTCTCTAAACTCGTACTACTTTATTGTATAAGATGTTTAAGAAACTTGACAGAATTTGATACGGAACCAGATGGTCAATTACTGATAAACTATGATGTTTACTGCTTACTTGCCTGACATCTGGTACATATAGTTTGCAGTAAATCATCAATGATCATCGCTATCTGATGAATTAGGCTTGTGAAGTGAGTATCATGTTAGTGATGATGGTATCAAAGTTCTGTTCTATCACCTGTAAAACATATATAATTTCTTTTGACCTATTATTTAACAAGAAATACCTTGAAATAAGATGGTTGGGTGCAATTTAAAAGTTAAGATTTGTTGTGCACCATAAAAGAATTGACGAGATGTTACGATTGCTGGTCACTCCAGATCCAAAAATGGATTTGATAGATTCACCGAAATTCAGTGGATTTCAGTAAGGTAACGTACCCTTTATCGTAAGGTTAACCAATCCCCGTCAAGGTTACAGACGTTCGGTTGAAGAGAAGTAAAAAGAGTAAAAGAAAACTGTTGGTTTAGTGGTTAACGTAAGATTTGATGGGTTTACACAACACTGATATGCAAATAAGAGCAATGTTAGTACGGCTGTGCCAAAACATTACACTGTGGTTGTATTGTTGTCGAGGTAAAAACTCCTCAAGATCAACATTTGTATGTAAGCTATCTTGAAATACATATAAGCAAGGTAGTTTGTCTGTGACTTTTACTGATTGATGGAAAAATAAGATACTTGCTGTTTTTACCTAATTTTCTGTATGATATGTTTGTATTTTAGGAGTACAACTTTTTTACTGATGATGAAACAGAAAGAGTGAAACACTTGGCAGAGATGGATAAACTGGCTGAATTATTAGAGCTTACTAAGTAAAACTATTTCTTAATCTATTGTTATTTCTATTTATTGAACTATTCGTACTGTTTAATTACTTAACATGTAAAATTACTTAGATTAGGCCTAAATTAAAATTTAGTTTGTTTGCTCGAGATTTGGCCGCTGACTCAAAAAAATTTATTGCAAAATTCGTAATTTTTGGATTTTTTTTTTTGGTTATAAACCCGAGCGTCTAATAAAGACAGATTATATGCCTATAATCAAGCCTGGATGATCTTGGTTAATCATAGTTAATTATTGATTTTCTAGACGACTGTACACCATTATGTCACACTACGATGTGTGCAGTTTGTTCTTCTTAGTTATCAAAAGGCAAAACAATGACTGTTTTTGTTTCATTATGTTTGCTTTATGATAACTTCCTCTCGCTAGAAAGACTTTGGAACCCAAAGTTAGAAAAAAGTATGACACAAAAATGGTCATAGTTGCCCTTATAATATTTTCATCAACAATTATTGAAGCCTCGTGCTCATACTCACTAAAACAGTCGGGCTATATAAAGTATTAAAAAAAAATCCACATAAAGGTGTCAATTTTGCTTTCATTAATTTTTTCTGAATTGATCCGAGCTTATGTTAACCATGTTTTTGACAACCACATGTCATTTAACCGTATCTTTTTTAATATTTACAATAATTTTACTGTACCGCCCACCCAATGTACCATGTGCCGAAATTACCACGCACGAACAATACATTTCAACTAAAACATATTAAAATTTCCACAATAAAATAAAATATTTTTCCTACCTACCTACCCACCCCTAAAATCTAGGGTCGGTAAAGGGCAAACAAAGACTTTTTTAATTTTGGCCTCATAAGAAAACATGTGGCACTTGTATACAATTTGGAGTAGACAGGTATGTTGTAAATGTTTTTGGCCATTTGTCAGAATTTTATGAATTAATTTACTTAGCTACAATTACATAATGTGTAATGTTAACAATCACAATTTTCGTTTTTTTATGGAGCTTTTCTGAACCAGACTCATAACATTGTATTTTTATTTCCCAATTATTGTTTTAAATAATGTCTGTGGCAAATACTTGTTTTAAATAATGTCTGTGGCAAATACTTGTTTTAAATAATGTCTGTGGCAAATACTTGTTTTAAATAATGTCTGTGGCAAATACTTGTTTTAAATAATGTCTGTGGCAAATACTTGTTTTAAATAATGTCTGTGGCAAATACTTGTTTTAAATAATGTCTGTGGCAAATACTTGTTTTAAATAATGTCTGTGGCAAATACTTGTTTTAAATAATGTCTGTGGCAAATACTTGTTTTAAATAATGTCTGTGGCAAATACTTGTTTTAAATAATGTCTGTGGCAAATACTTGTTTTAAATAATGTCTGTGGCAAATACTTGTTTTAAATAATGTCTGTGGCAAATACTTGTTTTAAATAATGTCTGTGGCAAATACTTGTTTTAAATAATGTCTGTGGCAAATACTTGTTTTAAATAATGTCTGTGGCAAATACTTGTTTTAAAGCTGTAAAAAGAATTTGGGATTTGGTAAAAAATGCAGGTAGGTCAGGTTACTGGAAAAGATACTTTTTAGGTATTTGAAACAGATCATTTTAAACACAACATGCATTTTGGTATCCATTATTGTTTTTGTTGCTGTTTGTTAATGAATAAAGCTTCTGTTATGGATATGTCCTGATATATTATTACCAGAAGAATGGTTGGGATGTTATACATTCAATTAGATACAAAATATCATTTTCGTCTGTGGGATCATGACCAAATATGGCTATAAAAACAGCTGTATAAATGGAAGAGTTTGTCTGATGTAGTAAATGAGGTGAATGAAGCATTTACTGCATACACAAACTTTGTTTTATTAATTACAGATTACAAAGTTTAAATGAAGCCTTAACATCAGGAGATAAAGAAAAAGCTAAATCAGCATTTCTCACGCAGGTAGGTGAAGATAGATAAATGTTCATTAAAATAAATCAGAAGTTTATCAAGTCTCATTTAAATTATTATTGAAAAGCAGACAGAAGTTTTGAACATTTTAAGTTGTGTAATTTGTATATAATTTATATGTATCGGGCTAAATTTGACAGAAATATTATTTTCTCAAACAATTATGTACATTATGTTTGTTAGTCATTCTACTGTGTTGATTTATTTGACCCCAAAGATTTGATGATACAGAAGAAATTCATGGTTTTTGACTATTTTGGGAAGGAATTTGGAGAACTTAGAAATTGGGGAAATAGTATAGAAATTAGAGCAAAATTTTGGAATAAAAGTAAGGATGTAATGATTAGTTTAAATCAACAATTGCTATTAATTAAACTGCCTGTGAGAGAAAAGCCTCTAACTTCCTAAATTTTTGGCTAAATTGAACCAAAACTTTTCTTCAACATTTTGGGAATATTTACAGTCATATTAGGAAAAATATACACTTTTTGGCATTAAGAATATAGCTGAATAATGGCTATAAACAGCTGAAAAACACCCAATTGCCTGAAGAAGTATTAAAATAATACGAAACATGTAAAAAAAGGAAACAATTTTAGTTTCGTCTTCTCTTTTCCATATTGTGATAAGAAATTCATGAAATACCTGCTGACAGTGAAATGTATATTTTCCTGGTGGGTGGGGGGGTTTACAGTGGTTAATTATGGGTGATCATCTAGAGGTTTACTGTACAATCCTAGATGAGTGTGACTGTCACTGCGAGATGCCACCTAGAGGTTTACTGTACAATCCTAGATGAGTGTGACTGTCACTGCGAGATGCCACCTAGAGGTTTACTGTACAATCCTAGATGAGTGTGACTGTCACTGCGAGATGCCACCTAGAGGTTTACTGTACAATCCTAGATGAGTGTGACTGTCACTGCGAGATGCCATCTAAAGGTTTACTGTACAATCCTAGATGAGTGTGACTGTCACTGCGAGATGCCACCTAGAGGTTTACTGTACAATCCTAGATGAGTGTGACTGTCACTGCGAGATGCCACCTAGAGGTTTACTGTACAATCCTAGATGAGTGTGACTGTCACTGCGAGATGCCATCTAAAGGTTTACTGTACAATCCTAGATGAGTGTGACTGTCACTGCGAGATGCCACCTAGAGGTTTACTGTACAATCCTAGATGAGTGTGACTGTCACTGCGAGATGCCATCTAAAGGTTTACTGTACAATCCTAGATGAGTGTGACTGTCACTGCGAGATGCCATCTAGAGGTTTACTGTACAATCCTAGATGAGTGTGACTGTCACTAGGAGATGCCACCTAGAGGTTTACTGTACAATCCTAGATGAGTGTGACTGTCACTGCGAGATGCCACCTAGAGGTTTACTGTACAATCCTAGATGAGTGTGACTGTCACTGCGAGATGCCATCTAGAGGTTTACTGTACAATCCTAGATGAGTGTGACTGTCACTGCGAGATGCCACCTAGAGGTTTACTGTACAATCCTAGATGAGTGTGACTGTCACTGCAAGATGCCACCTAGAGGTTTACTGTACAATCCTAGATGAGTGTGACTGTCACTGCGAGATGCCACCTAGAGGTTTACTGTACAATCCTAGATGAGTGTGACTGTCACTGCAAGATGCCACCTAGAGGTTTACTGTACAATCCTAGATGAGTGTGACTGTCACTGCAAGATGCCACCTAGAGGTTTACTGTACAATCCTAGATGAGTGTGACTGTCACTGCAAGATGCCACCTAGAGGTTTACTGTACAATCCTAGATGAGTGTGACTGTCACTGCAAGATGCCACCTAGAGGTTTACTGTACAATCCTAGATGAGTGTGACTGTCACTGCACGATGCCACCTAGAGGTTTACTGTACAATCCTAGATGAGTGTGACTGTCACTGCAAGATGCCACCTAGAGGTTACTGTACAATCCTAGATGAGTGTGGCTGTCACGCCTCCACTAGCTATGTTATTTCTTGGATGCATGTGTGTAAATCACTAAATTATTCAAATAAGTATTAATTGTCTTCCTCTCAATTAGTCTTGAATGCAATGGTATAAACTAAATTATATTGGCAATGGTAGGCATGGAGTTTTATATGCAGGTTGCTTCTTATGTGTGATATTTCTTGTTAGATTAAAGACTTAAATGACCAATTGGAAGCTGAAACATTAAAACAACTTGAAGACATGTCAACTAAAAGCTCTGGTGAAAGATCAAACAAGGCAGGTAAACCATGGACCGATATTGAGTTACAGACCCTTATAAAGGGAGTGAATGTATTTCCAGCAGGAACAAAGGACAGGTGATAATTATATTGTTTAATGTTGTTGCTTTTAGCTGTGGTATGGTGATGATTACTATCTCTGTGCTTGATGAAAATATATTTATGAAAAACAACTATGTTACTGACAATAATTCAAGCAACATGGTATCATAGTCTGGTAGCACATTATTGCTCATTCTGGGCTCTAGAAAACCACTAGTGCGACATCCTGGCCAAGTTGCTCATTTGGGTTACCACCAGATGAGTTGAAGTTAGTTCAGGACAAGTCTGTTTTAAAGTCAATTAACATTGGACATTCTTAATATTGAACGAAAATCATCAATTACCGATGCCACGAAATTGGTGCCAATTCAAACTGTCACCAAATTTTCTTGGACAACTGGCCACGGACAAGTCAAATTTAACATGTTTATTTGTCCACGACAAGTGTATTTTTAAAATACTTCTAGAGCCATGTACTTGTACACAATATGTCCAATGTGTCTTAAAAGACCTACTTAGATATTGATCTGCCATACAGTGACATAAAAAACTTATTTCATGTTTGTTGTCATTGATTATCAATAATCAACAACATTTTATGGAGAATTTTCATGATTGGTTACCATGTTTGTTCATGTATATATTTCAACTTTGATAATATTTCAGATGGGAAGTTATATCAAACTTTATCAACCAACATGTCACTACCAGTGATAAAAATGCAAAAGATGTTCTGGCAAAAGCCAAGGATTTACAAAAGAATGGTAATCATCCGACAATATTTTTGGCTTTTGCCAACAATTCATACCTAGCTTGGTGTCGGTACCAAGTGAGATCAGCTCTGGAGTTACAGCCCTTGAAATACAGAAATCTTGCTAAATTGACTGTGTCTTATCTTTTTCTCAGAAAGCTTTTTCCAATCTGACCACTTCCACTCAATATTTATAGGCTTGAGGGCTTGTGACAGAATATGGACATTAATGTGTATTTTGTGACATTTTGGCTCCGTAGTTAGTTTTTAGATCGAAATGAATCCTTGAATGAGTTCTTTATACGAGACACACACTTTCATTTTGTGGACCTTTTATCAAGATAATAGTTGTTGTTAATTTAAATTAAATTGTTTATGGTATTGATAAATTTATTGCTAACATGAATATGATGCATAATGCATTTATATGCTTTCAACAATATTCGTGTATATATTCTGCACATGCTTATGTTACAAGCTGCAACATTAGTTATTTTGATACAGTATTATAAATGGATACAAGTTCAAAGCACTATTATTTCCTATTGAAAACAAACAATGTTTCATAATGTAAAATATTAGTTGTTACATGACAAAACTGTATTAATAGTGACAATAAATCCATTTCTTTTTCTGACAGATATATTTTTCTAGTTTTATTTAATACCAAAATTATAGACTTTTCTTTCTTTAGTGATTTCAATATCTAGAACAAAATTCCAAGAAAACCAAAAAATGATGACATCATATCAGAAATTCTTTATGTGCATTACGTTCATTTAGGTGTATAAATTAAAATAAGGCCATCGTTCTGAAAAAGCGCTTAGTTTGTGACTTCAAAACTTCATGTGGGAATGTTCAACACCATTTCCAACATCACTGATACAGATTTTGTCATGCAATAGCTCATGTAAGTTATAATCCTATGTTTTTCAGATACAAAATTGAAAAGCCAAGCAACAGAAAATGCTTTCCAAAATTTTGAGAAGGAACAGAAAAGAATAACTCAATGCAAACCCAAAGAAGGTGTTCTGAGTGAACGAGTTGAAAGTAAGTCTTTAGTCTTCATTTAGAACTTTCAAACACTTCATCTGAATTATTCTGGCTATGTTACTTTCATGTTATTGTTCAATATATATTCTTACCTTACCTTGAGTAACTATAGTTTGAAACTAATTGAAATCATTTTTTAAAAAAGAGTTGTTAATTAACTATGAAAAAGTTACTTTAATTTTGTTGTAAGATGGTCAGGTCAACTGCTTGTTTGTTTCGAGCTTTATGCTGTTTCTCAACAGTATTTCAGTTATATACAGTGGTCAGTATACCTAACCAATGCTCCTGAGTTACCAACCAGTATTTCAGTTATATACAGTGGTCAGTATACCTAACCAATGCTCCTGAGTTACCAACCAGTATTTCAGTTATATACAGTGGTCAGTATACCTAACCAATGCTCCTGAGTTACCAACCAGTATTTCAGTTATATACAGTGGTCAGTATACCTAACCAATGCTCCTGAGTTACCAACCAGTATTTCAGTTATATACAGTGGTCAGTATACCTAACCAATGCTCCTGAGTTACCAACCAGTATTTCAGTTATATACAGTGGTCAGTATACCTAACCAATGCTCCTGAGTTACCAACCAGTATTTCAGTTATATACAGTGGTCAGTATACCTAACCAATGCTCCTGAGTTACCAACCAGTACTCGCCTGCTCCTCCGCAAGTAACTGACAACTTCTCCATTAAAACAGAGTTTGGTTGACTTTGGATGGATTATACGCCTGGGTTTTGAACTTGTGACCCTCTTGATTAGCATTTGAGCTAACAAGGACGTTGGAACTTTTGTTCATCTGACCACCATATTGTTGGATTAGCACCAGAATCTACCATCTCCCTAACAAATTTATATGGAGATAGCTGGTTCTTGCACCAACACCTCAATGTCTGAATGAAATGTTATTGAAGAACATATTTGCTATGGTAGAGTTATCAACTTCTTGCAGACGAACACTACTTGTCTTTAATGTTGTGTAAAATGTATTTGACTTTGATTTTGCAGGTGTTGTTGATCAGCAGATCAGAGAACTTGGAACAAATCCTGCCCCATGGACAACAGATGAACAGAAATTGTTGGAACAAGCCTTAAAAACATACCCAGCAAGTACACCGGAGAGATGGGAAAGAATTGCTGAAGCTGTACCAACCAGAAGCAAGAAAGATTGTATGAAAAGATACAAGGTGTGGTATGACAGAATCATGTTCTGGTGTTATATGTATTATTTTACCTGTATGAAAGGCAAGTTCCAAGCTCTTATTACCAATTTCCTATGCAATTCCCCACATTTTCTGGAAAAAAGGAATTTTGGACCATTAGAAAATATCAGATACACTGTACAAGTATTTTTGAGATGCTCTCAAGAATACGGAGCCTTTGTGGTCAAATGTGTATGGTTGCTGACTTCAAATCATTTGACCATTCTTCTGCGGGTTTGAATCTTACCCAGACAGAGAATTTGTATGTGAGGCAGCTATCCGGTTGGCTTGCTGAAGGTTGGTTGTTCTATCCAGGTGTTCGCCTGTGCCCAAAATAATGCTGAAAGGGGCACCTTGGATTTTCCTCCACCCTTTTTGCTAGAAAAGTCTTTGTATGACCCTGGTTGTTTATGTGACTTTAGTCCCCAGAACCCTCTAGTGGCATGTATTCTGAGGCCTAATAAAAGATATGCATGTTTCTGATTTTCCCCACCTGCCCTATTAATAGACCTTCTATGCTGAATGTTTTATATAAAGATAAAACAAGCACAATAAAAGTCAGGATCTTGCCTTTATACAGCTTACATTGAAGCGTTTAGTGAATTAAAAAGATTGCGCAAACCAGCTTTTATATATTTTGTGATAAGGTATCGAAAACAAAACAATAATTTTTGTACGCCTTATTGTTTTCACACCAATGCTAGATGTAAATGGACAACTTACTGGAAATGAAGACAAACACAAAGCTGACAATGTAATGTTTTATTTGGTGTTAGATTTAAGCTATGTCAGGCACTTGTGACTTTGCCCCATTTGTCCCTAACTCTAGTGTTGAGCTGGACATAGTCCTGCCACAGACGTCACATCTCTATACTGTCGCTGTACATGTCCTGCTAAATCATTCACAAAAGTAAATAGAAGTTGGACACCGCCGGTCTTTCCACTGCATTTACTCTTATTTTCGTGAACAGATATATATGCTTTGCGTGCAATAAAAAACTGTACGACATACAATTGTAGCTTTTCGTTGATTTATTTGTCTTTTCGACACAATATTTTCATGGATACGACTTGTTTTGTAAAACAAATAGTGAATCAATCGCCTGTTAAATAAGAAGATGGGAGAGTTGCTATGGAGGCGGTGCGCACATAGTTATTACCCTACTAAGATCATTGTGGATATTGCTATTATTTGCTCCTTCTTGAGCCAATACTGAAAGTGATATATATTGCTACTTTGACGGGCGAAATTGGCGAGAGCGAGAGCGCGAACATACAGTTTGTAAGGTGAAGAGTTTACTTGCGCACCGTGGGCGGAGTTACGTTTGATTGACAGATATTTTAGCGACAATGTTTGCAGTCATAAACATTTGACCCCTGTCTTCTTGTCGAAGTGATTGCGAGGAACTCAGATGCGCTAGAAACTCGTGAAAGATTGCTACAGTTTTTCTGCACCCTCAAAAGTCTGTTCGCTCGATAATAAAGACGCCATAATAGTGCCGTTAAAATCATGCGGCATAATCCCAGGTTTTTACTATAGGCTTGTGCGTGGCTCTGTTACGAACGACGCATGTAAAAGTCGGAGTACAGAGACATGTATGCGGGGCTAAGCTGGACATGACTATGGTGTTCAAAATGGTAACAATATTAACATATGAAAGCTATGATTTATGTCGGTCATACCTACATAGATTTTTCCTTTGTCATTGTTTAGATTTTTCCTTTGTCATTGTTTAAGAAATGATCATTGATTTAACGTTATGTCCTATTTTTCCCTTTTCAGGAGCTGGTTGAGTTGATACGAGCCAAGAAAGCGGCACAGGAAGCAGCCAAGGCAAAGAAGTGATTAGAGTCAATGATTCCCATCTGCATAAAATGTATCAATTTCATAAGATTCAAATTTTCTTCAAAATGGAATAATTTTCATGTGAAGATACTATCTCTATTTATTGTCATAATGCTAGTTTGATGTTGAAGATCTGCTGTGATAGTTTGAACTTGATTAAACACATTTTTGCATTTGTCAATCACTCATAATTGAGAAATGGAGTTGAAAAATGATTTAATGGCTAAAATGTATCGATGCGTATCATTCATGTTTTATATACATGTATTTTACGCATCAAGTATTTGAATACCTGTAAAGTTGTAAAAGAGGGGTAACTTTTGTCTCCTTTATTCCACTGTAGGCATGCACTGTAAACATCACCAAAGTGTTGTGGAGAGAATCTTCACCTTACAGGTGCCTAAAGGATATAGACTATTGTCTCTGGTTTTCTATTAGTCCTCTGCTTGTCTACTGATGCATTTGGCATTTGGAAAATATTCTTTAATCAATTTTGAAATATGTTGGCCATAAGCCTATTTACTCACATTCACATGGGATAATTGTGCACAGTTTTTTGTAATATTTACATTTATCCTACCTTGGTTTTGTTTGCCCATATATCAGCCAGCTGTTGTGTTTATGGACATCTTTCTGTGTGCATAAAATGTGAATACTCTATAGTCTTATGTGCTAATTAAGCAAATGCATATACGTGTACATTACAGGCACAAATGTACTCACTTAAGTATGGAACTTTGTACAAAAAGACAGATTGTTTAGTAGAAATCAAGTGTTTTAATTGATGAAAAAATAAATGTGCTCAAATATAGATGTGTTTGTCCTTATTCCCATTAAATATATTACAAACGTGAAGGAGATGGTGAATTTATAATGGACAGTGTACAAAATATTGTACACAACCCATTCCTAGTCTAGAGGTACTGTGCTTATACAAAGTCATCAAAAGTGGGCAGCTTGACAAATTGTTTGTTAGTATTATTGTTCCGCATCTCGTCCATTGCGTACAACAATGGCAGGCCTCTGGAAGTGTGTGGGTGCTTGGAGGCATTCAAAAATGTACTGCTGACCAGATAATATTGGTGTCATTTGGAGGGCATTCCTTATCAATCTTGCCAATGTCCATTCACTACATAAATTCCTCTTATGTGCTGTGGTGTCTTACTATATACATAACGGAGGCAGTGGTGTCTTACTATATACATAACAGAGGCAAAGTACAAGTTTAAAGACAACATCTGTTGTACTTGGAAACCAGGGCGGCAACATGCACATTGAAAGTGTCAAAGGTGGGGCTGATATTGACAGTTCATGGATCTGATTCCACAGCCTGATAGTTAACAGGAAGAAGGATTGGCTGTACTTGTCTGGCAGACAAGGTATCCAACTTTATGGTCTCTGGTAACCTGGTATGGATATGGCATGTAGGTATTGCTATATGGGAATGTCAACGAACTGGTCACTGATGCGGTATAGCAGATACAAGTTCCCTTGTTACACTATGATCAATGTGCTGATTATTTTGGTGCAAAATACTAATGTAACCCAGATTTGGTAAAAAGGCAGTTTACAGCTGTTTAATGTCGAACCCTGGATGTATGGAGGCTATCGACATAAACTTAAGTAGGTTATGACTGTTGCTTATATGCAATATCATCATGTGCACAAACATATTATAGTCAACTTTCGTTATAATGACCATGTTTGTTCCCTGGATTTTATGTCATTGTAATGGGTATGTACGAGGGGTGTTCGAAACGTTTCGGGAACACCCCTCGTATTTATGTCGAATTTAATAATTGACCGATTGTACTGATTTGTTTTCTACAGAGTTGTGCTGTTAAACAATTATTCCGTTGTAATGAATGTCAGTATAATGAGAGTTGACTGTATCACGGACCTATATACCGTGACTGTATCTAATTATATTCTTTTTTTACAACTACAAAATTCACAGCATATTGCCACAGGCCAATGGAAGGACCCTGTGATGTTTTTCAACAGCATTTCAGTTATATGATGGTCCTTTGATCCTACTTGTGAGCCCGAGTTCTCCACCAGTACCTGTTCTGCCGCAAGCAACTGACGACTTCTCCACATTAATCGGTGTTTAGAAGAAAAAGGCAATGGATATAATTATATATTCAGTCAAATAATCATTAGTGATGGGTAAATCCAGTGCTGACTTGACTGAGCAAATGGCCGGGTAAGGAACATGTCAAACATGTCAAACATGTCCCTTCAACAAAGAGAAAGGCAACTGTTATGGACCCCACATACTGGGAAAAAACATTGTTTTCATACTTGCATCGGGCAATAAATAATTTAAAACCGACTACAAACGTATAATGAAATAATCTGTTAAATGATCATCTTGTCCACTGTTTTTCATGTTTTTCATGATCTGTTTTCTTTCCCTTTATAGGGGCTTGAACAATGGACCATTTCTAGATTCAATTCAGAGTTGTATAATAAATTCATGTTTATAACAGTTTGTTACTAAAACAGAAAAGTTCATGCAAGTATTTAAATCAAAATGGTCAGCACAAGCCAATGTCTGAGAGATACAGATATATTTCAGGAAATAAGAGATTGCTCCTATCCCACTGCTGGGACCAATTAGCCTCTTAAAAAGTGGTATACAATCTCCATTATCTAAATGATTTATAGGTCACATATCAAATAAATAAGTTGCAGAATAGATAAGTTTGTTGTTTTGTCAAAATTTTTACTGACAGTTCCAAGGCTGTAAATTCGCTGTATGGTAATATTATTATTTCTTTTTATGTTTTGAATGTATGTACGTTATATTTCCCTTTCCACGGTGCAATTCTTTCACTTTATATAGTGTTCAGGTTATTTCCTGTCCAGTTTTGACCTATTGTTGCCAGCTGTCTTGACTTAACCTCTGATCTTTTCCATTTACCATTAATTTACCCCCCCCCTTTTATGGATTGTTGCATTCACCGAGGTCTGTGTGTGGAGGCACTGTCTTATGTATGTGGCGTTTCCTGTAGCAACTTATTCTCTCTCAAAATTGTTTAACATAGTTCTTTAACAGTACATTCTGGCTAATTTATGCAATGTCTTTATTTACAATGTAATACAATGACGATTCCTTTATCATTAATTTCAATGAATTTTACTCTTCACTTTTCCCATAAAGATGAATAATATATCGTGTTAAATTCTGCTTCATTGCTCCACGGACATATAATCCATACATAGATATGGTTGTTCTGTGCAGGTAATCATAAAACAATCCGTACGGACTGGTACGGTTGTAACTGGCTGTTATCATCTATGTGAAACAGTTACTTCCCTTTTATATATTTTTTTACTTCCGGTGAATTTAGATTTAATTTTGCAACGTCTTTTAAAGCTGCTGATTTAACATATGCGTTCAGCAAACTGAGTTTAACAGGTATAATTTATTTCTTAATTTTACAAACCATTCGCTTACAATGGGAATATTAATATTCCTCTTTCTCATAATTTCTCAATAAATTTCATTAAATATTCGTGCTCCCAAAATCATTATTTTCCAGATGCAGGCTTGCTACATTTGACCTAATTACTGTCAATGTTTATTCAAAGGACCAGGTAAGCATGTAGTCCACATTTCTAGACATTCAAGGCTTGTTTTTCACATTTTGTATTATCATAGATCTGTTGTTATTTCACATTCATTTATTAATGTTGCATTGCAATTTGCAACGTGGGTTTTAAAAATATATAACAGAAAAAATAGATGGGGATATCGTGTTTGTAAACTATCCGATTCTGTGCATGCGCAGTTAACTGGTGGGCAAAAGGGTAAATGGCGGCGACAGCGTACTATACAACCAATATAGAATGAAAAACATGACGGTAGCCATTAATTTCTTTAATATTTGACATAAATACAAGTTTGGTATAAATTGAAAGGTAATACTCCGAGCTTTCCCAGGACAAAAATATTTTAAATCAGAAAATGGTTTGTTTTTTAAATTAGACTCTGAAAATGGGCATTATTTTGTGAAATAAGTTTCGAACTGTTTTGGTTCGAAAAACTCAGCAGTAGGTATTTCAATTCTCATTTTTACATATGCGCATCAAATCGATACCAGATAAACGGTTATGCTCTCAACTTTCCAAAAATAAAAAAAATATTGAAAATCGGTGAATTTTCTGCATCAGAATGAGCACATTTTACGACAAATTATTTTCAATTTGTTTAGGTTCGAAAAACATGGCGGTGGGTATTAGTATTTGTATTAATCAATTTATGTGCATAAAGTTGGTACCAAATGAAAGATAATGCACCCAGCCATCTAACAATGTAAAATATTGAAATGTGCGAGTTTTCCGAAAATAATTTTTTAATATGACTGACTTTTCTGTATGTGTATGTGCATAAATAATTTGTTATGTGTGAAATGCATCAATAGAAATTATTAACATGTACACATATCTAACAAAGACAACAACGTGATATGTTTAATTGTGCTTTTATTTACCTTATTTTACATTAATTAGCATTAAAACATATTCAGCATTTATTTGAGTGTCATTCATACACACACATTATATTAAGACATAGCGGTAGATAAATAAATACACATATATCACATGTTAAACAGTTTGTCAATCAACTTTGTCTTCGCTGGCGCTAGGTTTAAAGAGTTGGTAGTCAGATTTGAGAAACAATTAAATTGTATATGAATAAATCTTGGGAGAAATGTATTGGTTTGAATGGAGTCTAATGGATTCTTAGCTAGCGCTATCCTAGATTATTACGTAATACATAAAGCATACTATTATTGTTCGGCAGTGCACCGTCAACTTCTCTACCAATGACAATGTCTACAAAGCCAAGACTCGGTTTTAATTAGACTAAATTCCATTACAACTCGCGTGATACCACTAGTTTTAATTAGACTAAATTCCTGTACAACTCATGTGATACCACTCAATTTTGCTTGATTTGTTTTCACACATCTTACATCATTTTTAATGACATCTGGTAATTTACATGTACAGACGCATTTTATTGTTTGAGACTTATCTTCTTTACAAGACATTTTCGGCATTTTCATAACTTTTTGAAACGGTTCAAATTTGTCATTTTCTGAGATGCATCCTCATAGCGGGAATATCAAGTCTAACATCGGTGATTTCACAATTAAGTTACAATGCACAAGTTCTGTAACATATGTGATGGCAAATACACAACAATCGGATGTGTTTGTTTTTCTTTGTACATCAGGTATTATCACATTAATCGCAAGTTTTTTAGATTTGCCCACATATATTTGTGACAGCTCTATGCTGATATTTGTGTCCACAGTTCTGTTCTTTAAACTGTCTAAAACATAAACGTGTGGAGTTGAGTTTGTTTACCCTCGCCACCGGGATAACAAAAACATAACATAAACGGAGCCAGTTGAATGTTTTTATACCCATTGGTAAACTTCCTTCCACCTGCATATGATAATAATTGACACTTCTCAAATTAATTTGTATATATGTGTCTGATGGTGACAGCAAAAACTGATTGGATGCATATTGGACTCCCACTGGGCCAGACACTGAAATGCTGATTAGGGGTCTGAATAAGATTGATATCTAGATAGTGCACACAGGGACACTATTGTTTATTACATATCATTATATAAGTTGTCCAACCCAATACTGGCCTTGTTTCTGTCTCTGTTTCCGATTTTTATCATGTTATCTTATACATATAATTTCTGGAATTTGTAGAAGTATGTGTTGCATTTATTGAAGATTTCGGAAATAATCCTAATAGTGTAAATGTGTCTGTCCCTATTTTGTAATGTATGTCCCCACATTAAATTATTTGCTTTAAAGACTGTAATTGTCAATTTTAAGAAATAATTTTTATCACATGGACTTCTGACATATATTATAAAATCTTTTGGATGATTATAATAGGTCTACACAATATCATTATATTATCAAACAGATGACAAGTTTTTGCATTTTTGTTGCAGTAGTATAAAATAATTATGTCACTACGAATAAGATGCTTCACTATGAAGTTGATTTTTCTTTCTGGACAAAATAAAGGTTGTCTTTGTACATAAATATTTCCTAAACTTGATGCCTAAAATGACTTTTATTCACACTTAATAATATATACATAAGGGGGCAGTCATTACCATGGTCGGTGGGCCGTGGGGTTCCAGTTTTTCCTGTTAATGGCAGATAGCCACCGTTTCCTTCGCTCTGATTCTTCTCATTAGGAATTCTGTGCCACGAAATCTTAGAACCCTTTTCCCACCTGTTTGTACAACCAACAACTATGCAAGACTGAATCATAACTTAAAGGAATTAACAATCTAGATAGAGTGAATTAGCGTTATAAACAATATGGCGCTGTAACAGGATATCGATTTTCTGCCCACCAGCCGGTGCGCGTGACGTCACAGCGATGTCTCCTATAAAGAACTATCCTTTCCATTTATGAAAATGAAAGAATGATTGAAATGTCTTATTCCAAAGTGGGTTACGATATTTTTGTACACCCAATCCTTCACAGCGATTATCATGCACTTGTTAGTGAACTGATAGTGGTTTCCCAAATAGTTCATTGTCTATTTAACTAAATATAACCGCCTTGTTCCAAACAAACACAGTTAATGAAGTTTTACATACAAAATAATAGTACAAATTATTATTGTAAAAGGATACCAACTCTTTGGTCACTTCCCATTTATAATTAATTAATATCAATTTTGTATTAAATAAGGGGAGATCGCCCCAATCAACTTAGCATCTGTATTTATTATCAAGCTTTACTTCGCAACATTAGCCTTATTTCCTGTTAACACTGCCAGAACAATGTCAATATTTAATATTAAATATTATCAAGAGATAAAAAAAACAAAATAACAAAATACTGTTAAATTGTTTGTGATGGCAGAGGGTATCTACTTATACTTAAACACGTATGTATTCTATTACAATTTCAGATTGTTTGAATACACAGCAGTGTTGAACATGATATGAAAAATGTCAGATTCAGTGGAGAACAGAAATAATTATTGTGATCAGTGTGATAAATGGTTTCAGCAGACCTCAAGCTACAAGGTATTTTGGTTTTTGTTTAAATTTTTTATTAATATTTTCATTTAGGTTCTGTCATGTACTAATGTTATGTCCCATATAAGTCAGTTGGTCAATGATTTGCTTATTTATTTCAAGATGTATCCAACGGGTTCATATTTCGCTCTGTTAGCTAAGCAGAGTTGTAGACAAACGATCGACTAAATTCCTAATTGTATGTTTGAATTTGTTTTCCGTGATAATTGAAATTGTTGTGTTACAGGTTCACATGGAGAAACATGCTGGAAAGAGACATTACTGTGATATTTGTGACAAGTCCTACACTGCTGCTCACTCTCTGATAATACATAAAAGAACTCATTCAGACATTAAACCTTACAAATGTCAATACTGTGAGGCTAGATTCTTCCAATCTGGACATTGTCATAGACATGAAAAGTCTTGTCATTGTAAGTATAGTTGAACAAAAAGGAGTAAATTCTCATTAATATATAAATATACCATATCAATACAGGACTAAGAGGTAATATATGGCTTTCGAGATGATCGGACAGTGGGTAATGCAGATTGCTCATAAAGTTGTACTGGAATTTGTACTTTAAAGTATAAATTTCCAAAATAATTAGAAAGTCTACCAAGCTACTGTTTACAATATTTATTTTTAGAAACATTAAAATTTAAAGATTTTTGTTGGCATGCAAATTGTAATTGTATTCCTATGCACTAGTAAGAACTTAGATATAACTGATTGCCATTTTATTTTTATAGCTGAAATATCTGTTGAAAAAATCAGTGACTCAAAAGAACAAGATGACCCCAAGACAAGTAAATTCACATGCAAAGTTTGTGGGAAATTCTTCAGGAGACAGAGTTCTTATAAAGTATGTTGGGAGTTCTTTATTCGTAATGTTAACTTTAAATTAATATCTAACTTGAGAAAATAATATATTAGAGTTACCAAGTATACAGTTGTACAGTACCTATGGAATATTCTACATGTGCATGAAATTTACTTATAAATCCATGACTGTTATTAAAACGATTTGGTGTCGAATTGTATCAGAATTATAATAAACTTATCAAATAGATATATAGAAATCATCATCATTGTACTTTGCATTCAAAGAAATATAATATATTTCAATATGCATTATTTTGGTCTTTGTACTGTAAATCACTTGTAATTTGCATTACTCCTATTTTGCGAATTACCCTATTTTGAATTATTAGTGTAGTTTTAGGTTCTGGTACATTTTGTGAGAAAACTTTGCTTTTATTTGAATAAGCAAGCCAATCCAATTGTGAATTGCTGGGAAATAAAACACTCAACATTTGACTGAGAAGATAGGTTTGGACCATTGAGTCAACATTGACTGAGAAGATGGGTTTGGACCATTGAGTCATTTATAAATGTATTTTTCTTCTGCAGGTTCATTTGAAGACACATGATGATGGTGATAATAATGGAGAGTTATTTTCTGGATGTGGTGCAGCTGTTGAAGGCAAAAACAAATTGAAAACACATCAACAGGTACATAAAGGTAAGTCAGGTTTTAATATGTTATCACCTGAAGCATTGAATTGATTGAACTGTTTGATTATTTAGGTAAAGAAGCTTTACTTAAAGGCGCATATGCTCAACAAGTAACATAAGCAACATGGTTCTGTTAGGACCAACAAGGTATCCACTAACAGATACCTACCTGGGATTTTACATGGCTCTGTTAGGACCAACAAGGTATCCACTAACAGATACCTACCTGGGATTTTACATGGCTCTGTTAGGACCAACAAGGTATCCACTAACAGATACCTACCTGGGATTTTACATGGCTCTGTTAGGACCAACAAGGTATCCACTAACAGATACCTACCTGGGATTTTACATGGCTCTGTTAGGACCAACAAGGTATCCACTAACAGATACCTACCTGGGATTTTACATCTCCTGGTAGTAATCTTTATATACTGAGTGACTAGTAAAGGAGCTACCAGTACTAGATCTAGAGTTATTATTAAAAATTGTTGTAACTTTTTATAGCTTAAATTGAATAGAATTTGGACTAGGTAGTGTAATGTACTTTAAATATTGAAGTTTATATTTTCTGTAAGCATTTAAGATAGCATTGTTTAGAACTCTGTCATTTATTTTAGCAAAGAAAGGTACTAGATATGAAATGAAGTCAAAAACTAAAGCAACAAAGCCTGTGATTGTTTGTCGTGTCTGCAGACGACTGTTTAGTTGTATGAGTAGTTACCGTGTTCATGAGAAGAAACATAAAGGTATAAGGCATTACTGCACCAGGTAAGGATAACTACAAAAACTTCTGTTTTATAATAATGTTAACACTCTTAATCAAGTCAGTTTTATGAACATTTTCTTGAGACATAATGTAGTGTGTTGTAACATCAAGACCACTCATATGCACTTACATTGTAAGTTTCTGAGAATTGCAGGCAAATAGTAGACAGTAGATATAAAGCTATAACTATACATGGGATCGATGTAAATCTTCACTTAAATATAATATTTTGTCATGAAATAAAATACTTAAATGTCCATCTGTCAGCCCATCCATTCCCTCTTAGCTTGTCCAAACTTCTGCTCCAGAACCCCTGGTTGAATGTCAATGAATCTTCCCTCGAGTCATTGGGATCAACTGAATTCTGCACAACTCTGGCATATTGCATTCAGATATTATTTTTTGCTTTATGGACCCTCTAGGTAGTTAAGTTTTGGAAGATTTATCCATACTATTTGTCCACTACCCCTGATCAGAAATCTACCAAGTGGAGTTATGCATATTTTCTCCTCATTCTGAATGTATAAAAATCAAAGGGGCATTACTCTGTGAAAAATCAAGAGTCTACATAGAGATTTTTTGCTATGACTTGATCTTCAAAACCTCTCGCAAGATTTTGATAAACTTCATAAGGGCGACTTAAATGTCTCAATTTGTGCTTGAACAATTGGGGAGGCATATGTCATGTGGTTTTGTGAAAAAATCTCCTTCTAGTCTTTGATATCTCATGCAATAAGCTTCCTTAAAAATCTGATGTTATGATTCATGGATACATTTACTATTTAGATGTGCAAAGTCATTCACAACGTATGTCCAGTTAAAAGCCCACGAGAAGGACCATGACAGTGTTACAAAGTATAAATGTAATCAGTGTGACAAATCCTTCAACAGAAGATCAAACCTAGCTCGACACAAACATCTACATGAAGGTGAGTAATAACCGATCGATTTCTGTGTTATTTGGTGCAGGGGTTCCACTTTATGCTGAATTTCAAAGTTCATTTTAATACATTTTGACAGGATTTTACAATTTATAGCCAAAATATTTACAATTTGGAGAAAATTCATAAGGGATGATGGCTTTTTGGAAATTCCAGGGGTCAAAGGGTCAACTCCAAGGTCAAATGGAACCCTTGTTAGTAGGGATTATGCACAATGTGGATCAGTGTAGGTTATGGAACAAAGTGAAACAAGCATAATGTAAATGCCTTTAAATGATGTTATTAAATATTACTTATTATGTATGAAATATGACATTTTGTTCTATTGAAAATTATTGTCTTGTTAAATTTTGAGTATGATCTGTGATATAATAATTTGAACTCCTACCTGGTGGTTGAAAAATAAAAACAAAACTGATGGAACTACTTTTTGTAGTGTCAGCTTTCATTTACTACATACCGAATTACACATGCCATACATTGCTTGCACATTGGAGTTCAAGGAAGATCTGATGTTTTGACAAAATCAGCTGTTTCTGTTGTTATGTCAGTAATAGAATCTTACATTTGTGGTCATTTTAATTGAATTAATTAAACATGTCATTTAAAACCAAATTTATAAGACATGTTTAATAAATTCAGTAAAAGATGACGGCTCATATATGATCCTGTTCCATGAGAAAACCTGTATTAGTGACCAAACAATCCTGTTCCATGAGAAAACCTGTATTAGTGACCAAACAATCCTGTTCCATGAGAAAACCTGTATAAGTGACCAAACAATCCTGTTCCATGAGAAAACCTGTATTAGTGACCAAACAATCCTGTTCCATGAGAAAACCTGTATTAGTGACCAAACAATCCTGTTCCATGAGAAAACCTGTATTAGTGACCAAACAATCCTGTTCCATGAGAAAACCTGTATTAGTGACCAAACAATCCTGTTCCATGAGAAAACCTGTATTAGTGACCAAACAATCCTGTTCCATGAGAAAACCTGTATTAGTGACCAAACAATCCTGTTCCATGAGAAAACCTGTATTAGTGACCAAACAATCCTGTTCCATGAGAAAACCTGTATTAGTGACCAAACAATCCTGTTCCATGAGAAAACCTGTATTAGTGACCAAACAATCCTGTTCCATGAGAAAACCTGTATTAGTGACCAAACAATCCTGTTCCATGAGAAAACCTGTATTAGTGACCAAACAATCCATTTTCAGATTTTTACATTTTCGAACAGATATATTTTTCTAGTTTTATTTGATACCATCACGGACATCTAAAGCATGGATTCAAAACAGGCTGATATTGGTGAAACAATAAGAAGTAATAATCTCGTTTGATCTCAGAAGAAAATCTCAACACTCGCGAGAGTTCAAACAAGTCTAAATACATATGCCAGCCTGTTTCGAATCCATGCTTATATGTCCGTGATACCATATTAAAATTGGATGTCATTTTTTCTTTTTATAGCGATTCCAACATGATAAACACTTTTCCCAAATGTAAATGTATCATCCATTCTTAAAAATCTTCTGTTTTCCAAATGAAAAAACAACAACAATTTACTAAAAACTTATACAAATGTTCACCTTCATTCAATCCTAAAAATCAAAACATCAGAGCACTTCTGTAAAAGTGCTGAGTTTGTGATGTTGAAACTTTCAGTGGGAAATACTCCACATCATAATCAACACCACTTAAACTGGTTTTGTCATGGAAGCGCTCATACTATTTATAGCGATGTTATTTTATGCATCTATTATATTTCAGGTGTGCATCGATATGTGTGTCATGTTTGCGGAAAGTCATTCATCCTCCTGGAAGGATACTCGGCTCACTTGAAAGTTCACCAGAACGAACCATCGGCTTGGTGCAATATTTGCGGTGCAGCATTCAAATTCCTGTCTAGTCTGAAAGCTCACCAGAAAATGCATTCTAATAAGAAGGATTTTAAATGTGAAATATGTGATCGTGAATTTCTGCGGAAAAGAACATTAGAAGATCATATGAAAATCCACGAAAAGGGCACGGATCGCAAAGCCTTAATTTCAACTCCAGTAGCATTCTGTCTAATGTGTTCAAAAGGCTTTTCCAATACTAATGGTTTGCAAAGACATATGAGAAAACATAAATTAGGTCTTTTGAAGACTTATAACAGAATTCACACAAAAAATGTTTTCACATCATCTCAATATTTGGGATCTAATTGCTTGAAAGAGAAATGTGACAAAGTGGTTGTACAAACAGATGATATTTCAGATCATGGTCTTGGGTATCAAGCAATAGATCCTGAATATTTTATTGATACAGTCAGTGTAGACAATTTTGATGGTAGTGGTAGTATAAGTAGTGATGAAGATGGTGCAGAAACCTTAAATGATGTTGATAATCATGTTGAAGGAATCAGCCTGAACAATTTAAATGTGGACACTGCTGCTAGCAATTTGAATAATTCACATGACAAGGTTACCTGTGCTAATAAAGTCATTGATTTTAACAACAAAATACCAATTGGTAAACTAAAAGAAATGTATGCTGCTAATGATACTCTAGAAGAAGTTGAACCAATTAATAACAATGTGACTACACCAAATGTATGCATTTTTGAAAATAGGAGTGTACATGATGGGATATCTCCTCAGTTGATAAATATTACTGAAAATGAACCAGTTAGACCCTTGAACAATGGAACAATGGACACTGAAAAATGCAAAAATACTAGAATAGATCAAATGCCCACTTGTCATGATATCAGTCTAAATACTTCTAGTGATGTCTGTCAGGACATGCATTTGACAGAGTCTTCTGGAGATAATTTTCTTGAACCCTCAGTCACTAACATGGGAACAATGAACGAATTTCAAGACTCAGTTTTTGAAAGTAATTATGAAAATGAAAAAGGCTTTACAAACATGGCTGAGTCAAGTGATACAACTACTACTTCTAGTGCAAGCACTGAAAGTTTACCACATGCAAAAACTGAACCAATTGGTGCACTCAATGCTAACCAGTCTCAATATACTGATGATAGCAGTATGAACGATAAAATCGATGGAGAATTACCCTCAAGATCTTCGTCTAAAGAAAATGTTGATAAGCTTATGGAAATAAAAGACAATCAGTTTGACAATGAACAGATCAGCAGAAATCTAGGTGATGAAAAGTTGAACCATTCGAGTGGGAATGCTGAGGATAGTAATACAATTATGAGTTATCGGGAAAGTTCCAAAGAATTTGTAGACCAACTTCCATACAATAATTACTTGGCCAAGCACAAAGACGACGATTTCGAATGCCATTACTGCATGTCTAAATATGCTAATCAAAAGAGCCTGAAGATGCATCTATCTAGGTACCATCCGGATGGTGAGAACAAAATCTACAAGTGTGATAAATGTAGTAAAATGTTTGCTTCAAAATTGATCTACTTAAATCATGTAGATAATCACCGATGGAAAGGTACTAAATTAGAGAAAGAAAAAGCTTGTGATGTCTGTCGAGATGTATTCAGGTCATACTTGTCTTACAACAGACATATGAGGGTAAAACATCATAAATTCAATGAGGATAACTATGACATAACTTTAAAGGAAATTAATGGTGAAAGAAAGGAGACAGGTGGGAGTAATCAGGATGAGAAGAACTGGTTTGATAATGAGCAGGATAATGTAACGAAACGTTTGCACAAGGAAGAAATCATAATAAGTAACCAAGATACAGAAGAAGGCTCTAGAGTTAAGAAAGAAAAACTAGATGATGGAAAGAATGAATACAACATGGGTAATTCTGAGACAGATGCTAGAAATAATGAATCAAATTTAAGTGACAGTGGTAATGATGGTGTGACTGATAATACATCTATTTCTGTGAGAACTGAGTTAAGAGAAAAGTGCCAACATCCAAAACCGTCTACAAAGTTCCAACGAAAGTATAAATGTTCAAAATGTGACAAGTCTTTTTACATGTTGTCCTCAATTAAACAACATACGCTGACCCATTCAACATTTGATAAAGGACATAAAAATATATCAAGCAATAATAATGCGGCAAAGGATACTTCAACAAAATGTTCTAATGCTTCTGTTAATTGTAATAAAGGTCATATAGAAGTGTATATAGATGTAGATGTCGAAGAAGCAGCCGGTAGTCGTAATAAAAGAGTAAATCTTCAAGTTAAGGATGAAAATGACAGATCTTCTAAGCTTGAGCTTGCTAATACTTCTGTTGTGGTCCAAGACAGTGAAGAAACCACTCATCTGTTAAATGATACAGAAGAACTGAGGGATCATGCTAGGGATAGAACAACAATGTCTGTCATGGAAAAACACATTGTCGAAGACTTCAACATCAATCAAGATTTGAAAGAAAGCTTAAGTACTGATGAAGAGAGTTGTGAAAATGGTAGACCTTTGACCAATGAAAAGAAACTGCAAAGTAAGAAGATTAAACGTTCAACATCATTCAATTGTCGGGAGTGCGAAGAGCAGTTTGTCACACATAGTGAGAAATTGCAACATGTAAAAACGGTGCATGGTGACCAATTCTTGTGCGAGCATTGTCCAAAAAAGTTTTGCACCCTGACTAATTTAAAACGTCACATGGATATTCATCATGCAAGTAATGATGGCACAGTGTCAAAGAATTACATGTGCACAGAATGTGGCAAGTGTTTTACTGCCAGTGACACTTTGAGAATTCACATGTTTACTCACACAGGTGAACGCCCTTATAAATGTAAACATTGTGATGCATCATACACACAGTCCGGACATCTTCAGAGGCATGTACGTACAGCACATACGAGACAAAGTACATATGTCTGCAAGCATAAAGGATGTCAGAAAGGATTTTATGATCAATCACGTCTTTCCATGCATGAGAAAACACATTCAGATTTTAGGCAATACCAGTGTAATATGTGTCCTAAACATTTCAAAACATCTGATGTTCTAAAGAAGCACATGAAAACACACCAAGACACGAAAGACTTTGAATGTCATATTTGTTATCAAACTCTTGCTACTAAACACTGCCTGCAACGGCATTTGCAGAGACATGTTGCAACTGAAAAAATGGATCCATGCTCAGTCAAGTATGATCCTAATTTTAACGCTAAAGTGAGGCAACAAACTGTAAAGAAGATGGAAGATAAACAGTTTCAGTGTGAGTGTTGCATGAATAAGTTTACAACTACCCGTGGATTGTTATCTCATCAGAGGAAGTTTTGTAAAGGAAAACATTATGGATATCTGGTAGTTATTTCCTGAATTATTTCAACGTTTTTAAGTGTGGTGTGATAACTTGGAGATAATTATCCTTTAAACTGCTTACTGGTGTCTGATTTGTAATATCTGTCTTATCCAGAACATGAAATACACCAGTTATGATTTCATGATATTTGCGAAATGTGTTGATGTCTTCACTTAACTCACTGTGAAATACTTGTGTTGACGTTTTTTAAACAAATATAGCAACCAAGTATCTATGATTACATAGGAATATTTGTATACACCTTTACTTTGTTTTGTGATTATGTATATGTCGATGGGTGAAAACAAGTCTAGTCAATGTGCATACGAATGGCAAGCAGATTGACTTGACTTTAAACCTTGATGTCCGAACGAATGAACGTTTGAAGCAAGTCAGTTATTGTTTGGTTCTTTGCTGGGATTTTTTATCACCACATTTATTAACCACAGTTGTACTACTTTTCATCCTTATATTTTGTACAGTTTCTTAAAATCAAGACAGCATTAAGAAATAAATGAATGGAAAACGAGTGTTTTTTATGGAGCCTTTGGCTTAAATACAGTGAAAAAACCAATCGCAAACACATCAAAACTTACTACAGATACGCATTGTCATTTCCCCCAAGGATTACTATGTGTTTAAAGTCTAAACCAATATGACTCTACACATAATGATAAACAAGATTCCACTGTGAATTGTAAGTATGAAATAATCCAATAACAATTTTTTTTCGGCTAAAAGCCTTTTTCAAGAATATGAAATATTTGTATCACTTTAGTGCATAATACATTGCAGCTGCCGTATTGTTTCAGTTAAGAAGTTATCGTCGACATCATTCCGAACATGAAGTTGCGTCTACTGTGCAAGTTGAAAGCGCCGCAATATCGTTAACGTGACAACCGCATGGCCCGATATTTTTAAATATTTATCCATGTTGATTCATAAGGTTTATCGGGATCGATTCTTCCTGTCACGTTTATCTTCCTCAATGTTGTAAATAACAGGACTGCACTTGAGTGACCAGCCTTAGAAAAATTGTACTTTAATGGGCTTGTCCTTCTCTTAGCGCACATATCTTGGTTCTCTTTCATTCGTTCGTTCAACAGACGTTCTATCCTACACTACTACCACACACTTTGTGCAGCTGATAGCATACGTCACACTTTGTTGACACGTAAATAGGCTGATACATTTAAGGAGTTATGACTTTCATGGAAACGATATGGCAACCACAACCTATTAAGTAATAGTTTGAATCACTTTATTTGCCTATCCTTCGAAAAGGCAGTTAGCCGAAATATTAATACCGAGTGAACGTTTGATTGAATTAATCTTTGTTTAGCTCATAACTGTCGCTATGCAAATTGTTTACGGACAAATCCTCAAAATCCAATGAGAATACTATTCATGGCGTCCCAAACTAAGTTTGAGCTGATATTCATTTTAATTAATTCACTCAGATTGATCTGTCTCGAAATATCTTATGAGTGGATATAGTCTATACGTCACTTGAAACGTCATGATGGTACTTGAGTTGTCCTAATTCTCCTATGAATATACGTTTCCCTGCTGCACACTATTGCAAATGTGTTAACACTTCTGGAAAATAAATAAACCTATGTTGTATTTTGTAATTATACACATTTCGCCTTACTCTGATACAAAGTGTGCAACTTAAGAACATTACGTCAAGTGCCAGTTTTCGCTCTTAGGGCGAAAGCTGGGAAATTTTATTGGTGGCAAATACCTCTGTTTTGCGTGAATATGGGGAAGTTTCGCGTTCAGCTTCAGTTGGTGTCTTCTGCTTGCTCTACCGTCGTCTTGTACGGATCGTCTCGACAGTCGTCCATCTTTATCGAGAAATGTGTACATGCTGGCTCGAGTATTTACCCTCTTCTCTTTAACATCAAGGTAAGAGGCATTGGGCGTTGTGGCATCTGTTGGTATTGGTGATTCGTACTGCTGCCTTTGTTGAATTGTTTCCAGTTCGCCTGTCAAACCTTGGCGAATGCTTTTCAATTTCTTCTGCAGATTCAATATTGAAGTTGAAATTTCATCCTTGAATCTTGGTGGCATTTGTATTACTTTCTCCTGTCTTCGCCAAAATTTACTTTTCTCGCCATCCACACTGGCATATAACTGTTTGCATTGTTTCAGTTCTGTAGCAGTCGCCATTGATCGCTCTAGATCACTAAACGCTTGAGTGGTGCGTCTGATGTCCTCTCTTTGATGTTGGACCTCATCTTTCATGCTTTTCATTCTATTTATAACTTCATCAATCTCTTTCCTATAATTGACCATTCGTGTTATTGCTGTATCTAACGCATGTACAACACCGTCCGTATTTCTAAGCATCACAGTTTTGTCTGTTTCTATAACATCGCCTGCATGGCGGATCTTCCGTCCGTAGAACGCTTTGAATTCATGATCCTCAACGATTTTACAATATCTATGCTTTTCTCTCAAACAAATGCTACATATCAAAATTGTATGCTCTTCACAGAAATGTTCACACCTTTTATGTGGGTGAAATTTACAGAACACTGTTTTATCTCTATATCCATACATCTTTACATCTGATTTGAAGTCCACAAATAAATTGCAGAACAACACCAACGAATCATTTCGACCGCTGCTCCAAAATTCAGAAACAAAAGTTCATCATTAAATTATCACTTGGATCCATTTCTCATGTTTTCCTTCGTAACACTTATACCAATGACTTCAAGTACTATGAATGAATATCGCTAATTCCTCTAGCATACAGTGTATACCACTATGATATTGCGAAGCTAAATTAACTATTGTTGCATGCACGTTTTAATTGTTCAACTTGTCATCGGATTGCGATCAATTATTTTAAAGATTTGCGATGAATTGCCGATACAATATAATACAATAGCCGTTAAAGCGTTAACAAATGTTTCATGGCATTTAAACCTAGTTTTAAAACTGTATGCTTCAGTTATGGCTATTGGTAAATAAACAATGACATATTTTGTAAACAATGCAACGGATTATTTATCTAGTTTTCAGCCAAGATGATTCGTTAGTGGTTCGTATTATATTACTGTAATTATTATAAATTGGTCCAGAATACCGTATGTTCATTATATATATGTATATAGTTTCAAGATAAGGTTGAACTTTATCGTTACAGATCGACCCCTGCACCGTGTACGGTTGAAATCGGAGTTTAATTTTGATTTACTACACGTCTTATACGTTGAAGCTAAAGTTGTTAACATTATTGGGACAGACCTTATTTCTTCAAGCACGAATTTTATATTGTAGCGAACCATTCTTTATTATTGATATCGAAATTAGCTTATGACAGTCAAGGTCAACCTTTGTGGTTCCCATCACCATAATAATTTAGGATGGGGTTGCATACTGGTCGATTATTTATTTATCCTCCGTCATTGGAAAAATGGCGAAGGCACAACGTGTTACTCCTGTTCGCCCGTGCAGATAATGCTTTCTGATCAATAACTCATGAAAAGATGGATGGATTCAATAAATATTGGTCAAATAAGCGTAGGATAATAAGATACAGGTTATGTTGGATTTCGGTAATAATCCACCAATGTTTGGAGGAGCTATAGCCCCTTTTCGACTTAAACATTGGGTCCCGATCAATAAGTCGAAACGACCATAGCGGGGACATCCATGTCATGTGGGCACATCTCATTTTCTTTACACAAAAACAATTCTGCTCCGAATAGTCAAAATGCATTCGAGGCCAATATCAGTCGGTCGGGGTACAACGCAAACAAACAAATGGCTTAAAGGTTCTCAAGAATTATTATTTCAGTAGTGTTTACTAAATTGCACGTTTCCGCCACTAAACAGATTTTCCATGTCTTTAATATTCCTTAATACAGTCTCTTTTTAGAAGCATGTTTCTTTCGCTAATATAAATATCATCAAGGCCTGAGAGCTTTTTCAATTATTCCGCAAATCTTGCATCTTCCTTTTCTGTCAACAAATCTCACGGCATAATCTTTATGGTAACAACATATGAGTACATTTGTGCGATACTTTAAGTCTTTTTAATATCATTCGTAGGCCTACAGCTAAGCACGTTTTGCATTTTAAGAGCTCTCTATTTTAATGGTTTTCACATTTGTCTAAATACCATATCTGACATTTTCCTTCAATATCGTGACAGACAAGGTAATTCAGTAAACAAGATAAGAAAGTTTTATTAAGTTTTGACTGAACTAGTTAGATTAGTGTTCTAATTTGTAGATCAAGTTCATGTGTCATTCGTAAAGGGAAATACACAGATTAAGATGCTCGTATTCTTCGTTGTTGCATGTTTAGTGGCGGCAGGTTGTGATTTATATTGTTGGTTTTATTTTTAAGATATAAGTAAAGTGTTTATTTATTATAGTGTCACCCCTTTTTAACGAGCCAGCCGTTTCTGACTTATGAGACACCTTCTTTCTGAGCACATTTACTTCCCGATTCATATCCTTTAATGCCAGGTACCAGGCAGGTATGCACACGGTAACCATTATTTAACTAGCTGGCGGTTCACCAACCGGCCATATCAGAACGGACCCCAACCGGGATTCGAACCTACGATCTCCCGTTTCCAAGGCTCCCATTTGAACGTAAATTATGTGAGCGGTATTTATCTGCGAACCATTGCAATATTTGACTGTTTAAAATTGTATTTTATCATGTTACGCATGGATAAATCTTGTAAAAACCCGCTTGTTAAAAAGACTGGATGTTTATTTTTAATTTAAATATATTATAAACCGTTTTTCGACACATTCAGGGGAATATATTATGAGTGAATTCTTTGATAATGCATAATTACATATATATATTATTTATTGATGTTTTAACGATTTAACCCTGCATGCTTGTTTTGGTACAAAATGAACAAAAAATAACATTATATTACTTTGAATACATGGATGGAATGCTTGGAATCGAGTATCCGCAACAGCATCTACATGTGAAATTAGTTACGACAGTTGTTGTTCTGTAAAATATATCGAAATATGTTTATGTTGATTGGATTTTTGATTGCGGACATTTGCAAAGCATTCCTTTCAAGTTATTATATAGATGTTTATGCCAAAGAAGGGGCACATAGAGTCATCCCCTATCCTAATTGCTGGAAATGTATCTATATGTCCCTGGCTGTTTATGTGAATTAACAGTTCAACAATCAATACTTAGTGTATTCCACGACTGTTGCACCTAAGACATTTGCTAGCATAATTATGTAGTTGTGCACCTGGGGTTTTGTTTCTTGATTCTCCGAGTACTTTTTCAATAACGACCCGTTCTTTAAGAACAGTTTCAGTTAACAGAAAGTGTTCTTGTTATTATAATAACGTGTTTAAAATTTAAAAAAAAAACATTAATGACAAAATTTACTCAGCCAACGTACAAGGGAGACAACTCAAGTTAATCTAAACTAAGTCAATTGTAGTTATCTCCATCTTTGAAAATACCTTACAGAGGCTGCCAAGCCGTGTCCGGATACAATGCATTGTACGGAATTGTGTGCGGACGGTTATCATGAACAATGTATCGATTCACAATGTCAATGCCCCGCCCGTAAGTACAATATTTGATTATTGTTGTAACAATTCTGAACAATAAGTTTTGGAAGAATCACCCACAATAGTAAAAAAAGTACAGTTTAGTTTTTTCTGATCTAGTTTACTTCACGATTCATACCAAGTATTGCCTTGCAGATTGGCAAATGGTAGCCATCATTTAACCAGTGGTGTCTCACCAACCGGCCATTCTAGAAACGGGGTCCCAATGGGATTCGAACCTTCGCCATCCCGTTCCCAAGGCAGATGCCTTAACCACTCGGCCCTGCTAGTAAGAGAGACTAAGTTGTATATACAAAAGACAATGCCTCCTCACTAAGACTCCCGGGAAAACAACAGTCTACAAAACATTATGCACTGACGAAGTGCAGGAGTAAAAATGTATGGGAATTAGGGTGCAAGAAATGGTCAAGCCGACCATAAAAACAACTAAGGACAATTTAGTGGGACAACAAGAGGGAAAAGTCAAAAGGAAGGATGACATCACTGACCAAGTCAAGAAAGTCAGTAATAATAGGCCGAAGGAGAGGGGGGGGGGGGGGAGAAGCACTGGAAGTTATGGAGGAGTATAACAAAGTTTTACAGAATGTGTTTGATTACATAAAATCAGAAAATAAAAAAAGTTACTTACTTGAATTTCCGAATGCATGACACTTGAGCTGTCTGCAGTACTTAATGGAATAGACTGGAGAAGACTAAATTGTTGATTGATCTTGATGTTAGACAATCTGTGGGATTAATGTAAAAATGGTTTATCGTATTATTATGTTTTTGAATTATAGACGCCTGCAATGTTGCTTCAGCATGTCCACAGGGAAGTGGTTCAGGATGTCCACCATTCTGTAAAACAACGTGCACAGACAACAAATGTGTGTGTAACTGCCCTAATATTTAAAGCGATTCTTCATGTATTTAATGGAAATGAAAAGCATCGCTTAAATTGAAATAAAATTCTCCAAATAGAATCAGATTTATTGTTCATCATTTCTATATTAGTAACTTTGTTGTTGCTAATTTAGTTTACACGTATTTATTTCAAATCGATGTATCTGATTACCACCAAATTTCAATTAAAACATAATGAATCATGTAATTACCTATGTGTCATCTGACTTAAAAATAATTCCTGTTGTTGATGATGTTATTTTTGACATAACATTGATGAACTCTCGACGGTTGATTCATGGATTTTAGTGCCTAAGTGTGGGAGTGTGAAGAATGTGGAAATCTTTCGAGAAGGATTTGAACCCTCGACCTTCGGAATCGGAGTCCAGCATTTTTCCTCTAGATCACCATTTCATCGTTTTATTTGTGTTGTCCAGTTTGATATAAATTGAGCTTTGGATGCCAGCTAAGAAAATGTATATTCAAATTTAACATCTGAATGAAAATCTGGGATGAATTACCTTGGAAACCACTTGCTTAACAACAAAAGCGACCTGATCACACCTTCGGCGAAACATCGTGCTCAGCATTCCATTACAAAGTACAAACATTGTCAGTGGGTTATATAAAACATTATTATATACCCATAACTGTTCTGTCCAAAATACACCCAGTATTTTTTAAACAAATACGGACCGCCGGAATAAAAATTCCGTATCACGTCAGTGTGGTTTTCAAATTCCGTATCACCCCTGTCTGACGTGTAACGTATGCCGGACTACTTTCTGTGTATTTCAATCGTGCGTCTCCGTACATTTCCGTCACGGAATATTGGAAAACCCTGCTATTTATAGAATGGGCGGTACCAAGCGCCTATAGAATCCTATACAAAACTTCTGCATGGCGGAGTTGCTCCAATTATAATTCAACAGCTATCAGGGCACAAAAACATAGGTAGCATCAACAATTGTGCTAAAGCTTCCTTGGAACAACAAGAAGAAATGTTGTCTGACATTATTTCGGATATTCCAAGCTTTCATAACAGACTGGTACCGGTGCAAAATACTTTGCATAACTTACCCGCCCGTACAAGCACCGTCACATCTTATACGGCTCCGACAACCGCCAGTTCAAACTGCCAAATCCAAAATCACAATGTCAGTGACATGTCCGAAACAATAACATCCATGTTTTCGGGGCAAATTTTGCAGAACGCTAAACTCGTAAGTTGTCAGATAACTATCAATAACTACGAACGGTCGCCAAAACAGAAGAGAAGGCGAATTCGAGTTATAGACAGCGATAGCGAGTGAGTTTCACTCGCTAAATTGTTAAAATGTTGTTGTTGTTTAAAATGGCGCTACACGATACACTCTACACATATGTTTCACGCGCTGACAAGCAAGGTCATCCTATATTTGGAAACATTGTATTCATACGCCACTGTTTACCTGTTGTTGTACGTTTGGACTATTTTGTTGTCGTTTAAAACGAATAAAATTGTTATTTCTCGTAAATGTGTATATTTTGTCGTTTGTAGGTATATAATAAAAGGAAAATTACGTTAGTGTGGTGTTCTGTGGGTTTGTATCACTTCTCGTTGCTTGTGAAAAGTCGTATCACACTAACGTAATATTCCCTATAACCTTGAACACTTTTAAACACCATTATCTCCACATTCACTGAACCATTATCCTCATTAAATGGACTATTAAAGCTTCGGTTTACAGCAAATTGCACTTTTTATAACTATTCTCCCTAGCTATTGTCTACGGTGACGAGATGGTTTTGCAATTTTAACAAAGGTAAGGGATAATAATACATCGGATGCAGTGAGAGTTATTGTGACATTTATTTGTTTGATTATCTGTACCTCAGATGGAAAAGTCTGTACTTTTCAGAATCCATTAGGAGTTCTTAATACTGGGCATACTTTCGTGTGGTGAGGTAGAATATACATTTTAGAAGTGAAAGGAACAGAACACAAAATAGCATAAGAAAACACTACATCGGTTAGAATTGGAAAGACCTTGAACATTTGAGTGGGGGCAGAGTACCAGATAACATAAGAGAACGAACGAAACAGCGGTTAGAATTGAAAAGGCGTGGAAGATTTAAAAGGGGGACATGATATCACAGAACAAAGCAGAAAAATACAGCGTTTAGAATTGTAAAGTGCGGGATATGTACGCGGGGGACTTATCATCAAAGATCATAGCAGAACAGGGCAGTAGTTAATAATGGACAAACGCCCATCATTGGGGCACATTGTGTCATATAATATTGTAGGACAACGTAGGAAGGGCAACACAGAGGAAGTGGTTAATAGCCTAGCGCAAGCATATATACATTACATGATAAGACCCTGGCACGTGTTGACATTATCATACACCAATGAATATCTTATACAACCGGCAATTAAATTATATGTACACACGTTTTTAAAGTCTTAGACAATAAATGACTTATTGCGATAACACCAGCTCATTAACTTTACGATCAGTAAAATAAAACAACGGATGCCGTGCTATTCCGTCGTTAGTATCAATGGACAGAAATATCTTTCGATATTAAACATGTTACTTCCCTGCACAAAGGAAGAATTCACATAGATGAATGATTTAACTCAAGGTAAGGCCATCCTAATGAGAATGTAAATTTTGATTCATTTGGAATACCATGGTCAATATCAATCCTTAGCCTATGTGTAAAGCCTCTTGCCTTACATGCGAAAGGTCATGGCTTCAAATTCCCGCTAGGCCCAACTATTTTTCTTTGCTTTTTCATGACATTTCTTGTTTTATTGACTTTTTTGACAAGAAAACTGATATAAAATTATAAAATATAAATTACATGTACATTGTATATCAATATGTTTCTAAAAAATGCCATATTTCTCCAAAGTTTGATAATTCTGCACGGTAAAATTTGATACATGCATATTACAAGATGTTATCAAAGCAAAACTGGACGGTAAAAGTTTTTCATTTTGTAATATTTTGTTAAAGAGGTGTTGAGGCTAAGTTTTATGTCCAGAGTACTCACTTTATTATGTATGATTACGCTACCTTGAAAATTGGTATTTCTTATTGTGACTTAAAAAAGTTCGTCATTTACAGGAGGGTGTATGCATATGAAGTACCACCTATATTTATTACAAAGCATATTATTTTCGATTTTTTGTCCTTATGATATCACAAAATAGTCATTTTAAGAATAACACAAACAAATGATAAACTAGGCTCATTTTGAACTAAAAAATAATAATTTATGCATGAAGAACATGTATTGAGTGGAATTTGTGACCTCTCAAAGCAAGTCGGTTTAATCTTAAAACTTGAAAATCTTTAAAACGGCACAGTAAAACTTTGTAATATTTTGCGTTTAGTTGTCTTATGTGATCCAGAAACTCATGGAAACAGTCTAGTTAAGATTCTTGATGATGAGTATTAGAGTGGTCTTACCTTAAACGATAATACAAAGTCTGTCATTTGTCGCCCAATGCTGGTTCCGTAGGAAAATCGTCAGTTGTCTTTGGAAGAACATTTGTTTGTCTACCCCATACGGCACTTACTGGACCTAACCATTGCGCATAGGATACCAAATAAGCATGCAACTGATAATTTTCTAACCATCTTCATAGATTTGGGACGGTACAGAGAATATGCTCCTCACTTGGGGTTGGAGAGGTCTCAACCTTTAGATTGTTAATCAAGGGATCTATCGTTTAAACTTATCGGATTTGTTTATACGCGAAGGATTAACACGTTTTCGATTGTATTAATTTATATGGATGTTACCTTGTTTTCTGTTCTGGACGTTGAAATTACTTAATCAATTACGGCGATCGCTGTAAAAAATGTTTGATATTGAGAATCGTCGTGACCGGAACGATTTCTACACCATGGGATTTAACGGCAACAATAGCTTAATTATAAAAAGTTCACATAAAAAGTGCTGTTGGGTTTCCAAAAAAAACAACGTAAGGAGATACCTTCAAGTTTTGATAAAATAGTTCACACAAACATAGATTAAGGAAAATGCGATTAGTACATTACATGTAATTGAAATTATAAATAAATGCAAAGATCGGTTGTCCGGAGATTTAGCATTATTAAAGTCGATCCGACGACAAGAGCATGCTCTATTTAAATGTTAAGTGTCAACATTTTAACAGTCCAGCTTAATTATGGAATATATGTGTCGTTGGAAACACGTACAATGTTAGACTTAAGAAATATTTACTTTGTCGAAAAGCGAAAGTTTAAATTTACGATTTCATATTATACAGACGACAAAGATTATGTGAATAGTATATTTCGTAATCATACTTGACGTGCCGTCGGTTTGATGTAAGTACAACTAGATTAGATTTTGAAAAAAACTAGTACTGTCTCGACTGACCCATAATTAAATTGTGTTTGTGTTCTGGAGACTGTATAGGTTTTACAGTGTAAGTCGGCCTTGCGCAGACATTTGAACAGTAATTTTTGTGCGAGCGCAATACTGCCTGTGTCATAATAACGTTTCTATTCGGGCACTCCTTATAGTGATGTTTTAAAAATATAAAATACAATGAAATATAAATTAACAACATTTACTATTTCTCTCTTACACGTATGGCTATGTTTTGAAATCTACAATTCACACATTAGTGTACAAAATGCTCTTAGAAAGATTTCTATCACAGTTGAAATGTCGGATGACAAATTAGAAAACATATTGTATAAATGATTTTTTTTCATGGGTGAATGGAAATTGTGACAATAAAGTATATTTCTGAGTATGCTGGTTGTTATTATTTACTGAGGGACAGTATTTAAAAATCAATATAGTTCGTCGGTATATTCGGGTATAAATTTACTCCAATTACGGAAAGCAATGATTTTAAAAAGCACTGTATACAAATATAAAGTACGAACAATATAAAATGGAGATATACAAAAAGAACATAAAAATAAAGACAAAACAAACATCATTGTGAAATAATAACATATAAATAACATACATGCATCAATGACAAACCAGATAGACGGCATAGAGAACAAATTACATGCACCGATCATTGACGACTTGAATATACATACATAAAAACTACATACATGAATCAAGGACAGAACAAACACCATAGTGCACAAAGGACGTACACCAAACGTTGAAGACATGAGTATACATACATATAAACAGCATACATGAATCAAGGACAGAACAAACATCAGAGTGAACAAAGGACGTACACCAAACGTTGAAGACATGAGTATACATACATATAAACAACATACATGAATCAAGGACAGAACAAACATCAGAGTAAACAAAGGACGTACACCAAACGTTGAAGACATGAGTATACATACATATAAACAACATACATGAATCAAGGACAGAACAAACATCGTAGTGCACGAAGGACATACACCAAACGTTGAAGACATGAGTATACATACATATAAACAACATACATGAATCAAGGACAGAACAAACATCGTAGTGCACGAAGGACGTACACCAAACGTTGAAGACATGAGTATACATACATATAAACAACATACATGAATCAAGGACAGAACAAACATCGTAGTGCACAAAGGACATACACCAAACGTTGAAGACATGAGTATACATACATACAAACAACATACATGAATCAAGGACAGAACAAACAACGTAGTGCACAAAGGACATACACCAAACGTTGAAGACATGAGTATACATACATATAAACAACATACATGAATCAAGGACAGAACAAACATCGTAGTGCACAAAGGACATACACAAAACGTTGAAGACATGAGTATACATACATATAAACATCATACATGAATCAAGGACAGAACAAACATCGTAGTGCACGAAGGACGTACACCAAACGTTGAAGACATGAGTATACATACATATAAACAACATACATGAATCAAGGACAGAACAAACATCGTAGTGCACAAAGGACATACACCAAACGTTGAAGACATGAGTATACATACATACAAACAACATACATGAATCAAGGACAGAACAAACATCGTAGTGCACAACGGACATACACAAAACGTTGAAGACATGAGTATACATACATATAAACATCATACATGAATCAAGGACAGAACAAACATCAGAGTGAACAAAGGACGAACACCAAACGTTGAAGACATGAGTATACATACATATAAACAACATACATGAAGCAAGGACAGAACAAACATCAGAGTGAACAAAGGACGTACACCAAACGTTGAAGACATGAGTATACATACATATAAACAACATACATGAATCAAGGACAGAACAAACATCAGAGTGAACAAAGGACGTACACCAAACGTTGAAGACATGAGTATACATACATATAAACAACATACATGAATCAAGGACAGAACAAACATCGTTGTGGACAAAGGACATACACCAAACGTTGAAGACATGAGTATACATACATATAAACAACATACATGAATCAAGGACAGAACAAACATCAGAGTGAACAAAGGACGTACACCAAACGTTGAAGACATGAGTATACATACATATAAACAACATACATGAATCAAGGACAGAACAAACATCAGAGTGAACAAAGGACGTACACCAAACGTTGAAGACATGAGTATACATACATATAACCAACATACATGAATCAAGGACAGAACAAACATCAGAGTAAACAAAGGACGTACACCAAACGTTGAAGACATGAGTATACATACATATAAACAACATACATGAATCAAGGACAGAACAAACATCGTAGTGCACGAAGGACATACACCAAACGTTGAAGACATGAGTATACATACATATAAACAACATACATGAATCAAGGACAGAACAAACATCGTAGTGCACGAAGGACGTACACCAAACGTTGAAGACATGAGTATACATACATATAAACAACATACATGAATCAAGGACAGAACAAACATCAGAGTGAACAAAGGACGTACACCAAACGTTGAAGACATGAGTATACATACATATAAACAACATACATGAATCAAGGACAGAACAAACATCAGAGTGAACAAAGGACGTACACCAAACGTTGAAGACATGAGTATACATACATATAAACAACATACATGAATCAAGGACAGAACAAACATCAGAGTGAACAAAGGACGTACACCAAACGTTGAAGACATGAGTATACATACATATAAACAACATACATGAATCAAGGACAGAACAAACATCGTTGTGGACAAAGGACATACACCAAACGTTGAAGACATGAGTATACATACATATAAACAACATACATGAATCAAGGACAGAACAAACATCAGAGTGAACAAAGGACGTACACCAAACGTTGAAGACATGAGTATACATACATATAAACAACATACATGAATCAAGGACAGAACAAACATCAGAGTGAACAAAGGACGTACACCAAACGTTGAAGACATGAGTATACATACATATAAACAACATACATGAATCAAGGACAGAACAAACATCAGAGTAAACAAAGGACGTACACCAAACGTTGAAGACATGAGTATACATACATATAAACAACATACATGAATCAAGGACAGAACAAACATCGTAGTGCACGAAGGACATACACCAAACGTTGAAGACATGAGTATACATACATATAAACAACATACATGAATCAAGGACAGAACAAACATCGTAGTGCACGAAGGACGTACACCAAACGTTGAAGACATGAGTATACATACATATAAACAACATACATGAATCAAGGACAGAACAAACATCGTAGTGCACAAAGGACATACACCAAACGTTGAAGACATGAGTATACATACATACAAACAACATACATGAATCAAGGACAGAACAAACATCGTAGTGCACAAAGGACATACACCAAACGTTGAAGACATGAGTATACATACATATAAACAACATACATGAATCAAGGACAGAACAAACATCGTAGTGCACAAAGGACATACACAAAACGTTGAAGACATGAGTATACATACATATAAACATCATACATGAATCAAGGACAGAACAAACATCAGAGTGAACAAAGGACGAACACCAAACGTTGAAGACATGAGTATACATACATATAAACAACATACATGAAGCAAGGACAGAACAAACATCAGAGTGAACAAAGGACGTACACCAAACGTTGAAGACATGAGTATACATACATATAAACAACATACATGAATCAAGGACAGAACAAACATCAGAGTGAACAAAGGACGTACACCAAACGTTGAAGACATGAGTATACATACATATAAACAACATACATGAATCAAGGACAGAACAAACATCGTTGTGGACAAAGGACATACACCAAACGTTGAAGACATGAGTATACATACATATAAACAACATACATGAATCAAGGACAGAACAAACATCAGAGTGAACAAAGGACGTACACCAAACGTTGAAGACATGAGTATACATACATATAAACAACATACATGAATCAAGGACAGAACAAACATCAGAGTGAACAAAGGACGTACACCAAACGTTGAAGACATGAGTATACATACATATAAACAACATACATGAATCAAGGACAGAACAAACATCGTTGTGGACAAAGGACATACACCAAACGTTGAAGACATGAGTATACATACATATAAACAACATACATGAATCAAGGACAGAACAAACATCAGAGTGAACAAAGGACGTACACCAAACGTTGAAGACATGAGTATACATACATATAAACAACATACATGAATCAAGGACAGAACAAACATCAGAGTGAACAAAGGACGTACACCAAACGTTGAAGACATGAGTATACATACATATAAACAACATACATGAATCAAGGACAGAACAAACATCAGAGTAAACAAAGGACGTACACCAAACGTTGAAGACATGAGTATACATACATATAAACAACATACATGAATCAAGGACAGAACAAACATCGTAGTGCACGAAGGACATACACCAAACGTTGAAGACATGAGTATACATACATATAAACAACATACATGAATCAAGGACAGAACAAACATCGTAGTGCACGAAGGACGTACACCAAACGTTGAAGACATGAGTATACATACATATAAACAACATACATGAATCAAGGACAGAACAAACATCGTAGTGCACGAAGGACGTACACCAAACGTTGAAGACATGAGTATACATACATATAAACAACATACATGAATCAAGGACAGAACAAACATCGTAGTGCACAAAGGACATACACCAAACGTTGAAGACATGAGTATACATACATACAAACAACATACATGAATCAAGGACAGAACAAACATCGTAGTGCACAAAGGACATACACCAAACGTTGAAGACATGAGTATACATACATATAAACAACATACATGAATCAAGGACAGAACAAACATCGTAGTGCACAAAGGACATACACAAAACGTTGAAGACATGAGTATACATACATATAAACATCATACATGAATCAAGGACAGAACAAACATCAGAGTGAACAAAGGACGAACACCAAACGTTGAAGACATGAGTATACATACATATAAACAACATACATGAAGCAAGGACAGAACAAACATCAGAGTGAACAAAGGACGTACACCAAACGTTGAAGACATGAGTATACATACATATAAACAACATACATGAATCAAGGACAGAACAAACATCGTTGTGGACAAAGGACATACACCAAACGTTGAAGACATGAGTATACATACATATAAACAACATACATGAATCAAGGACAGAACAAACATCAGAGTGAACAAAGGACGTACACCAAACGTTGAAGACATGAGTATACATACATATAAACAACATACATAAATCAAGGACAGAACAAACATCAGAGTGAACAAAGGACATACACCAAACGTTGAAGACATGAGTATACATACATATAAACAGCATACATGAATCAAGGACAGAACAAACATCAGAGTGAACAAAGGACATACACCAAACGTTGAAGACATGAGTATACATACATATAAACAACATACATGAATCAAGGACAGAACAAACATCGTAGTGCACGAAGGACGTACACCAAACGTTGAAGACATGAGTATACATACATATAAACAACATACATGAATCAAGGACAGAACAAACATCGTAGTGCACGAAGGACGTACACCAAACGTTGAAGACATGAGTATACATACATATAAACAACATACATGAATCAAGGACAGAACAAACATCGTAGTGCACAAAGGACATACACCAAACGTTGAAGACATGAGTATACATACATACAAACAACATACATGAATCAAGGACAGAACAAACATCGTAGTGCACAAAGGACATACACCAAACGTTGAAGACATGAGTATACATACATATAAACAACATACATGAATCAAGGACAGAACAAACATCGTAGTGCACAAAGGACATACACAAAACGTTGAAGACATGAGTATACATACATATAAACATCATACATGAATCAAGGACAGAACAAACATCAGAGTGAACAAAGGACGAACACCAAACGTTGAAGACATGAGTATACATACATATAAACAACATACATGAAGCAAGGACAGAACAAACATCAGAGTGAACAAAGGACGTACACCAAACGTTGAAGACATGAGTATACATACATATAAACAACATACATGAATCAAGGACAGAACAAACATCGTTGTGGACAAAGGACATACACCAAACGTTGAAGACATGAGTATACATACATATAAACAACATACATGAATCAAGGACAGAACAAACATCAGAGTGAACAAAGGACGTACACCAAACGTTGAAGACATGAGTATACATACATATAAACAACATACATAAATCAAGGACAGAACAAACATCAGAGTGAACAAAGGACATACACCAAACGTTGAAGACATGAGTATACATACATATAAACAGCATACATGAATCAAGGACAGAACAAACATCAGAGTGAACAAAGGACATACACCAAACGTTGAAGACATGAGTATACATACATATAAACAACATACATGAATCAAGGACAGAACTACGCTACCACACAGCGCTTTGATTCCACTACCGTTACATTCACACGCTGCTTTATTTCCCCAGTATATTTTGATATTTGACCTTGCGAAATCACCGTTCGTTCCTGATACTAAACGCCATTGGTCGGCACGTTCACGTGACTACTGAGTTTATGAGGTAGTTCGATCAGCAACTATAGTGTCTATGGTGACTACGTTGGATGATACAACTCAGTCTAGTTCATCTATGGTCTAGTTACTCTGGTCACTCTTCGAACTTAGAGGTTTGAACACCAAATAGAGGTGTTCCGAACATTAACTATAATTGTTCAACCACCGATTTAGTACGGTTGAACTAAAGTCGATATTCGGGACACCTCTATAGAGTTTTCAACCCTCCAAATTCTAAGAGCGACCAGAGTAACTAGAGCATAGATGAACTAGACTGAGTTTTATCACCCAACCATAGTCACTATAGTTGCTGATCGAACTACCTCTATAATAGATGGGTATTTTCATTGTTAAACCAATAAAATGTGTACACAATGTATATAGAACAAGATGCCAAGTAACGCTATGACGCATTTTAAAATATACGCAGGTTCCGCATCGACAGTTGTTTAATGACTTTAAATCACTACACATTTACAAGCATCGGAATATTGTTGGCATGCCGACGAAACGATAGTCACTTACGTTCGATTTATTTAGTTTTTCTAGCAATTTCCATAGTCACAGCGGCATATCTATGACAGTGAAAGCTGTCTACTCAATGTACACTCGCATAAGCTTTATTTACACATGTTTACGTTAGCGAGTCCGTCCTTGTAAGCGGCTCGCTGAATGGCTGTGGACGCGTGTCGACTCGCCTGTCTAAATATAGAACATATCAGTTGTACAGGAGTTATAAAGCAGAGGGTGATTATGAAGGTATCGGAATAAGCTACCGATGCTAAAGGGGAGTAGGACAGAACAAACAGAGTGAACAAAGGACATACACCAAACGTTGAAGACATGAGTATACATACATATAAACAACATACATGAATCAAGGACAGAACAAACACCAGAGTGAACAAAGGACATACACCAAACGTTGAAGACATGAGTATACATACATATAAACAACATACATGAATCAAGGACAGAACAAACATCGTAGTGCACAAAGGAAATACACCAAACGTTGAAGACATGAGTATACATACATATAAACAACATACATGAATCAAGGACAGAACAAACATCAGAGTGAACAAAGGACATACACCAAACGTTGAAGACATGAGTATACATACATATAACCAACATACATGAATCAAGGACAGAACAAACGCCAGAGTGAACAAAGGACATACACCAAACGTTGAAGACATGAGTATACATACATATAAACAGCATACATGAATCAAGGACAGAACAAACATCAGAGTGAACAAAGGACGTACACCAAACGTTGAAGACATGAGTATACATACATATAAACAACATACATGAATCAAGGACAGAACAAACATCAGAGTGAACAAAGGACATACACCAAACGTTGAAGACATGAGTATACATACATATAAATAACATACATGAATCAAGGACAGAACAAACATCGTAGTGCACAAAGGACATACACCAAACGTTGAAGACATGAGTATACATACATATAAACAACATACATGAATCAAGGACAGAACAAACACCAGAGTGAACAAAGGACGTACACCAAACGTTGAAGACATGAGTATACATACATATAAACAACATACATGAATCAAGGACAGAACAAACATCGTAGTGCACAAATGAAATACATCTAACATGTTTTGGTTGATTGACCAAGGGTCTTCTTAATTAATTCTGACATTGGTTGACGGTCATTTTTTATGCGTACGCTGCGAAATAGGGAATTTTACACTATTTCGATTCGGATAGTACCATGATTTTGCCTGTTTTTAAGGGATTTGGATAGTTAATCAATTATGCATAGAACATTATATCTAAAAATATAATAAACATCTCGAACGTCGACGGTACACCTACCCCGCGATACCGACGATACCGATAACCCCGAACGTTCCGTATAGGCGGGGGGACGAGAGTAAATAAGGCAATTTTTTCCAGGGATATTCCCGGTACTGTATCTGATTGTATACCAACTTGTGAATGACAAGATGTAAAATATATTTGTACCTGAAATTACAAAACCACTATTTCCCCAACTACCGTTATTCTGTGCCTCTATTCATACAACCAAGAAATAAAATGCGTTTATAGAAAAAACACGAAACATATTTAAAACAGAGGTTTATGCCGCAGGTTGTGATCTTGAATGATCTGTCTCCGAACTGAATTTTGAGTAAATGGTGAAATTGAAAATGATTTCAAATAATGGCATATGGGTGTCGGCAAAACACACACAATAAATCAATATTATTATGTACATACTTTTGACTTCTTTAGTTATATATGCTATATGTTGTTGCAGTGGTGGGATTTCGAAAGATGAATATTATCTTCCTCTGTGGTAATAGGACACATGTTTATCTTCAAACATTCAAAAGATCAGACACAAAAAATGTCCCAAAGCGTACAAATTCGCAATCAATGTATATTGTATTATATCTTCTAGATTTGATACCTGTATGTATACATTTTATGGAGAAAAGTTAATTTGACGTCTGCGAATCACTGTGTCTGACAAATATGAATGTTTCGTTAAAATAAGCAAATAAGTTTTGGAAATGAAGTATATTCAACTTGGTAATTTAACAGACGGATACAAAACTATTTCCCCTAATGGTTTTTTGTACAGTTCAAATATTTGTAAGACATTTCTACTCGTATAGTGTGTTCTACACAACAAAGATGCTTTTATGAACGCTATTGATTTGGCTGTTCATGTGTATTAGAACCCCATTTGAAATAGAGGCTTGCTACAATGAAGAAATCAAACAAAATCAACTCATTAATTTGCGTTCAACATACTTCTTCGTTAGAGATCTACAATACGAACTAAGACTAATCAGGAATTGCTTGAGTCAATTTGGTCATCTGTAATAAAGATTAATGTTTCACTAAAACCACTACTTGCAATGCGACCTAGTGTCTGTGAATTACTTCTGAAAAAAAGAGAGAAAGTAATAGCTTATTCGTCAGGATTACGTTACTGTTAAAGATATATATGGCGCATCTGAACATAAAATGTTTTAATTTGCTTAGTCCAGTAATGTTGTTACATTGGCTAAAACATCTCTCATAAGAACCACTGCAATGTATTATTACCGATAGTAAATATCTTTTTTCACCATATTACTAACAGACAAAACTTGAAAAATAGCCGATTCAACAAATATGGATCGATACATTATTAGTTCATTCTTTGTTAATGCATATTAATTGTTTTAACTATAGGAAATATATTTTCCATGTCTGTTTAGGTAAACAAATGAACATCAAATGAGCATAATATTACTTTAATAAAAGACTGGTACAATCACTTCAAAGTAGTGATAAAACTCAATACTGATGACATTACACTGATCCAGTGTTTCAGCTATTGTATTCCTTTTAATGCTAAATCTGGTCTAAATCAAAAGCAGAATTGTTGGCTCATTCGATTGATGATTATTTGCTTTAGCGTTTTTGTTAATACAATGCATGTTAAATAAAACAGATAATAATTGTAACAAGATGACACATTCTAGGAAAGATTATAAACATATGATTAGAAGTAAAAATATTTACATAGAAAAACCAATACTGAAAAATTCGTAAATGCTAGGTATAAAAACGCAAAATTATACTGGAAGATGCTCAAGGACTCTGTCTGCAATACTAGTCCGCCAAATATAAGTGTTGATACATTTGCTCGTTATTTTAAAGCAATTAACAATCCAGATAGTCAATTTTATCAAGCTGATGATGATGTGTTGTATTTTAATGAACGATATTTAAACGGAGATATACAAATTATGTTCAATGAATTGAACGAAGAAATTTCACTTTTAGAAATTAAGAAAGCTACTAAGCAGGTAAAATGTAATACCGCTAGCGGTCCAGATTTGTTTCTGAACGAATTTTTCTTACATGGTGCAGACCAACTAAACAGTTATTTTTATGTTTTATTCAATAGTTGTTTAAACAAAGGTTATTTCCCTGAGCAGTGGAGCCAGGGTTTTGTTGTTCCAATTCATAAGTCAGGGTCTACAAACGACCCAGCTAATTATCGTGGCATTACACTACTTAGTACTTTGGGAAAACTTTTCACCCGAATTTTAAACAACAGACTCGATAATTGGGCTGAGCAATACTCCGTTTACATTGAGGCCCAGGCAGGTTTTAGGAAAAACATGGGTACGACCGATAACATTTTTGTTCTAAATAGTCTGATAACTCATTGTTTAAACAATAATCATAAACTGTATTGTGTGTTCGTTGATTTCCAAAAAGCTTTCGATTTTGTGGTTAGAGATGTTTTATGGTTAAATTATTGCAATGCGGAGTAAGAGGTAATATATTAGACGTAATTAAATCTATGTATACTAATGTTAAATCACAAATGAAAAGTAAGAATAATTTAAGTGACTCATTTTCTTGTAATTTAGGAGTACGACAAGGCGAAAGCCTCTCACCTTTTCTTTTTAGCATAATATATTTAAACGATTTGGAACAAACTTTTATTGATAAAGGAATAAAAGGTATTGATATGGGAATGATAAAGATATGTCTTTTATTATATGCAGATGATATTATAATTTTTGCGAAAAGTGCAGATGAATTGCAACATTCTTTAAATATTTTATCAGATTACTGCAATATATGGAAACTTAGAGTTAATCCAAGTAAAACGAAAGTTATGGTTTTCAGAAAAGCTGGTAGATTGTCACATAATTTATGTTTTATGTATAATGATCACGAGTTAGAAATTGTTACAAGCTTTAAATATTTGGGTGTATTATTTACTTCAGGGGGTTCGTTTTATGAGCATGACAAGTTATTAGCTGGACAAGCTTTAAAGGCGATTTTTAAAATGAATAAATATCTGTATAAGTTCACTGATCTGTCACCTAAACATACATTAGAACTATTTGATAAATTAATCATGCCAATTTTAACCTACTCTTCAGAAGTTTGGGGCTTCCATAAGGCTCTTCAAACAGAACGGACTTATTTAAGTTTTTGTAAGAGACTATTGGGCGTTAAAGCAACCACTCAAAATGATTTTGTATATGGTGAACTAGGGAAACAAAGTATTGATTCACTCAAAAGTTTTAATATAATAAAATACTGGTTAAAAATCTGTACATGTGTAGAATCAAAATATATTAAACATGCATACTTAATGCTGCAAAACGACATTGTAAGTAGTCCAACTAAAATTAACTGGGTAGCAAATGTTAAAACAATGGCATTTCGCTGCAAAAACAAGAAGGGTAGGTTTATAGGTGCAGATACTACCAACGCACTGAAGAAACGAAAGATATTTGGTTCAAGTATTCTTTACGACTCTCTTGACAACTGTACCAGCATTTCGGACAATGTCACATCCGAATCTGACACTGAGCAGCCCACTGATAGCGATGCATTGATTTGGAGTGTTGGCAGGCGAATTGTCGAGCTGGGTCACCTTGCCAAACAGATGAATTGCTCTGATTGTCATGCTTTATTAGACTTAGAAAACACAGAGTCAGAGACACGACGTTGATTTTGATCTACTCTGTATATCATGTGTACATGTGGAATCATCAACAGTGTGACTACTAACAAGGCACATCATCTCCGCAAGAAAGGTGCTCCAGTATTTGATGTCAACACTAAGGCGGCAGTTGGTAAGTTTTTGTTTAATTATTTTATAATGAATATGTCACGGGCTTTTTCAAGTTTTGTCCTAGAATTTCAGAGAATAGAATGAAATTAAGCAATTACATGCATCAGTGACTTAATAAAAACCATACAATGCCGTGACGGTCTCATGTTGAGCATCGAATGTCACTGGATGAGAAAAATGTGCAGTCTGAAGGGGATTTGATCCCGGGACCTTTCTCTTACAGGGTGAATGCTGTATGATCTGCGCTATCCGGCCACCTAAACAAATGTCTCCCCTTTTGCCATCTATACCATGATATAAACAAAATTCAAAAACAATATTTTCTTAATTTTTCAGCTATATTCTAGTGACAACAAAGTAAGTTATTTCTTTTGGTGAAGGTGTTGTACTAATCACTGTAATAGCATGTATTTACCTTGTATATCTGTAATGCATAACTGATCAACCACAATGCTTCTTAGTTTATTTTGTATATCATAGCTGCTTTTGCTAATATTTCTCTTTTCCCTAACTTCACTCCTAATCCTACCCCTACAATATTTTCTTTCATGCTCTGATTTTTTCTCTATAATCAATTTTGTAACCTCTTACATCGCTCTAACATTCGGTCAATTACCTATGATCTCTACTATACCAGAATAATTACAGGTAGAACTGACCATGAGTAAACAGCGTGTACCATCACATAGTTTATACATTCTTTTCTCACTTACTATAACCTATAACCTATGACTAAGAGTGATTACAAGTACTGTTTCCAAGATTTTCTAAACAAATAAGGTTACATGATAAGTCTTAGTAAAACGTCAGAATCACATGCCAAAAAGTCAGGATCATTTGATATATTCTGATTGGTCAAGAACCTAAAAATGTATAATCATATAGTGCCAGCAAGCCGCTTCAGATTCAGTCTTTTCCTGCCAGGCTCCTGTGAGTCTTTCCTGACAATCTTTTACTGAATTATAGAACTTGGAAATCATCTAACGGAATCACTCTCAGTATTCAAATTGGATTTTATTTGACACTTCTAACTGTTTTCAATACGGATTAAATAAAGTAATGAAATAATCAGGGATTTTGTGATAATTTTTATTATTTAAAATATCACCCAACTATTATGATCTCTGTACAGGACAGTAGACTGATATATCACAACCAAGTCAGCTAGCAAGACTACTCTGGCGACTTCTGGTCAAGGTGATATCTAAGCATGGTGATAATGAACATTTTCATAGACTTTGGGATTTGTCAGCTAGCAGTCTGTTCTTGTGCTAATACATTTACAGATAAGACACTCCTTGAATAACAATTATAAATCTAAATTCAATTGCCATGAATTGTTTTAGAAAAATAGACTAAGAATAGCTAACTTTACCTGCATTTATTTGTGCAGACTTCATGCAAAGCCGCATGACAAAACAGTGTAATTGCAACCAACATGGATCTAGATCAGCTTCCACATCTGTGCAGTCTGATCAGGCTCCATGCTGTTCAATTTTAGTCAGCATATACCTTATTTGAGGTAATAGCAAACAGCATGGAACCTGATAATATCGCATGGATATGCAGGCTGATCTGGATCCATGGTGGCCGCAATTGCACTATGTTGATTTTGTCAGGGGACGGCTCAAACCCAAATCTTTATCTTATCTAAAAAAAATTTTATTTCAGGAATGATGCACAGTGGATCAGGTCACAGACAAATACAGAACATTTTATCCACGTTAGAAATTCCTACCATTTCTTTCAATAGTTTGAAAAAACGAGAGCTAGAGGTTGGCACCCATGTTAGCAATATAGCAGATCAGTCATGTAAAGATGCTCTACAGCTGGAGAAAAATTTAATGGTAAAACAAAGGTAAATTTACTGTTCACTATATTTGATCAGTAATGAAAGTATAGTTTTTGAGTGAAGTTGACAAGGCATTGATCTGCAATACATATCTCAATTTGTGTTCTAATAACGGCGAAACGTAAATGTTAATTTGTGTTATTAGTGGCGTAAAATCAACATAACACGCTATTTCTTGTCACGTTTTATATGACGTTTGTGTCTTCCGTGCATAAACAAACAATTAATCTTATTGTACTGCAGCAATGTGGATCTATTTTTCAACTTTTAGCGTAGGAATATGATTTGTATATGCATTTGTGTACAACTTACACGGTGGACAGCTAAGAAACGGTGGACAGCTAAGAAACAGTTTAATTCATCTGATACGGAAAATTTTATACGGGTTGTTGTATTTTACTGCACAAATACTGAAGAAAATGATAAACATTAGTAGGTATATAATAAAGTATTTTAACACATATTACAGTTTAGTGTTTGACTTTTCAGCCTTCCATCATGTACTGAGAATATTTCAAGTAGCCAGAGAGAGCAGTGCCATGAAGAGGACGTGCCATTGTGTCAAGTAAAATATGATATGGGTTGACAGAAAAGGGGTTCCGGAAGGTGTTATAATAGTTTATATGGTGTCGGAACAATGATTGGCAACCAAAGTGGTAAAATTGTAGGTTTTGATGTCCGTTCGAAAGACTGCAGAAAATGTACATATTATGCTGCCAAAGGTATTTCAACACCTGAACATGACTGCTCAAAGAACTGGACCGGAAGCGCGAAAAGTATGGAGCCTGATGTAGGTGCTTGTTTAGTGGAGAATTTAGAGAAGCAGGGTGTGACTGTTGGGACTATGATTATGGACGATGATTGTACAACTATGGCCAAAATAAGACAAGTCAGTAAAACTCCTGTTACTAAATGGTCAGATATAAATCACACAAAAAAACATCTAGGAAACAACATGTATAAATTACAGACAAAATATAAAACTCTGACAGTCAAAGTCATCCAATATTTCCAGAAGTATTTCTCCTATGCTGTGGCACAGAACAAGGACGACCCAAGTGGTTTATCCAGTGCATTAAAACAAATTGTACCCCATGGAGACCATGCGAGTTGTGACCCTACATGGTGCACATTTCATAAAGATCCAGCAGGTTATAAGCACAGTTCTCTACCTTATGGCAGAAATCTTTCAGGAGAAGAGTTAAAAAAAGACCTAACCATTGTGTTCCAAGTGTTTGTATAAAATGTCGACAAAATCGCTCCGGGTGCCAGTACCAGAGATGTAGAGTCATTCAATAGTATGGTTTCTTCGAAAGCTCCAAAACGTTGCCACTATTCTGCCTCGTCAAGTTTGAAACATCGCGTAGAATGTGCAGTTGCCCAAAAGAATTTAGGATTCAAATATGTAAATAAAGTTAATAAGTCATTGGATGTCTCACCTGGAAATGTGTATAGAAAGATGGCTATAAGGTTAGATAAAATCAAAAGGAAAAGGTTAGTTTTTGAAAGTTCAAAGGTATTCAAAACAAAGAAGCTGGAGAGGAAATTGAACAGAAAAAGAACATCAAGTCAAAAGGAATTGAGAGAGGGTGTGACATATAAAACTGCTGTAGCTACAACTTCTGTATGTGATGTCGTTGAAATTCCTTCAGCCACTGTGTGTCCTGTCAAGGAACAAATCAACAATATAGCAGACTGTAAAAAGGTTTTCTGTGATATTGAAACAACCTCTTTACATAAAGTATGTGATCTGACACAAATTGCGGCCACATGTGATAATAACAGCTTCAACAAATACATTTTGCCATCTAAACCTATATCTCCTACAGCCTCTCAAATCACAGGACTAACAGTGTGTGGTAATGTTATATACTATCATGAAAAACCAGTAGATGCTATGCCGTTGCATGAATCTCTTACTTTATTTCTGTCATGGTTGGACGAAATGAAGCCATGTATTCTTGTTGGTCACAATTTTGCAAAATTTGACTTTCCACGACTGCTCAGGGCATTTGAGTCATGTAAACTTTTGAATTGTTTTCAGGCAATAGTTACTGGAATTATAGATACTTTACCTTTGTTCAAAAAGAGTTACCCAGACCTTGAATCTTATGCACAGCAAAATATTGTCTCTAAAGTATTGAATGAAAATTATGCTGCACACAATGCCTTAGCAGATGTTGAAAGCCTAGAAAAAGTTATAAGTGCTAGTCATATTTCAGACATACTATTTGACGAATCTAGTATATCAACCAAATCATTTATGCAGTGTTACTTTCATGAGAAAATGACTGATGTAAATTTGGATACAATACATTTTTTAGCTAGACAGAAAATACTTTCTGGTATAATGGCTAAGAGAATTGCAGCAAGTGGTTTGAATCTAGGTCATTTAAAACTTGCTGTTTCTCGTGGTGGGTTGGATGGGTTAACTCAGCTCTTTGGAGAAAAACTTGTGACCGGCAAACCTAGAGTAGCTCTTTGGAGAAAAACTTGTGACCGGCAAACCTAGAGTAACGTCGCTCAAATCTATTGTTGAAAAAGTGTATAATTATTTAATTGATAACAATAATATTTGAAGGTTGCAAAACATTTAAACTTGGTTATAACGAACATTCTTAGGACTATGAAATAGCGTTCCTAATATCCAAATTTTGTTATATATATCCATACATGTATTTTGGCATTCAGAATGTGTTCTGTATATTCAAGTATAGACAAGTTATAATGAATTATGCTGTGCTACTAAGTATGAAATCTCAAATGTTTGCACTTTCATGCTATGTTTATTGTTTTATTGATAAGTGTAGAATATTTCAGCACTGTATGTTAGATTTGATTTGGTGGGTTTGACTTTCTTGATTTAGATGTTACCATGGCAACTTGCACTACTAAATTTTGGGTTTTTATTGTATTTACAGACATTTAAACACAAAGACTTTGTGGCTTTTTAGAGGAAAAGTTAGTGTAAGTTTGTGAATTAACAGTTTTGGCATAGTCTTACATTTATAGAGATGTGCTTGCTGAAAGGCAAAAAAACCCATTTTTTTTCGGGTTCTTGACCAAGTTTGATGATGTAAAGTGAAAAAAATAGCCTGGATACCCCACTTTTTTTCTTTTCATATTGTTTATTATTGTATACAGTATAAATATATGGAGTTTAAAAAAAATCTGTCCATTCAAAAAAAAAATATGGTTGTTTTTCTTCATTCATGGGTCAGATTGTCTCCCTTTTTTTCATGAATTTTGTCATAAAAACAAATATTTTTTCTAAAAGAGATAAATTCAAACAGATTTGGTGCTTTACAAATGTTTATTACTATATTCCAATTAAAATAGTGTATAGAAATACGTTAGTAATGCATCTGAACAGTTTGAACATACATTTTAAATGATATTCTCAATTAAGTAAAAATCCGCCTAAAAGGGCCGTACGGTGGGGTCACACAATGGGGTATAACCCTGGAACAAGCCTGGTGACCCATATTTTTCTTTATGCCATTTTGTTTGGAAAGGATTGATCTTGATATGTGCAAAATTTAAAAGAAATCTGTCTATTAGAACTAATTGTGATATACGCCTTTAAAGCAAAGAATAAGAGATATATGGTTGATCGATTATAACAATAGGTAAGAAGATTCCACGAGAGCTTTATTCTTTAGAACAATAGTTAGTACAAATTTTAGCAAATATCTAGATGTTATCACAATCCGTAAATACAGAATAGCATTATCACGCTTGAGAATGTCATCACATAGATTAGCCGTTGAATCTGGTAGATGGAGAAAACCTTTAAGTGTCCCGTTAAATGAACGTATATGTCCATTCTGTAACATCCTAGAGGATGAATACCATTTTGTTCTTGTATGTAACATTTTGAGAGAATTGCGCATAAAATACATAAAATCATATTATTGGAACCGTCCCAGTACTTTTAAGTTCATCGCATTAATGACGACAAAAAATGCATCAGAAATACGAAATTTAAGTGTATTTGCACATCATGGATTTATTAAGCGCCAACAACTTCATAACGAGTTGTAATAGTATTAGTAATTTGGTTTAAAAATGTTTAAATGATTACAGCAAAATTGCCGATATTGAATATACTACTGTCTGTTATATTTAAAATTGTATAATTATTATAATATAAGAAATGTATTTATATATGTGAATGTATGTAAATGTGTATGTATAATTCTTTGTTTCATATAAGTGATAACGTCGATGGAAACTACTAATATATGTACATTATATGTATATTTAATGATTGTTTCATGTACATGATCACCGTGCGATGCTTTACAATTTTGTTTCGGTAGAGCACACATGCAATTGGTGACTTTACATTTTAAAATTGCTCGATCATTATAGGTTATGCGCTCTTTGTAAGGGCCATTTCCTTGATGATCCATTTAGATGTTCTAGGAGTTACCATTGACGTTAAATTATTTTATATAATTATGTAATTGTGGATATGAAGCTTGGTACATGAATTGGATGCTTTGTTTTTAACATGTATTTATCATTTAAATTATTCTGCCTCCCCCAACAGAGATGAACCTCATATTTAACAACTATTGAATACAATGTCCGATCACGGATCCAATCATATACGTCTCAAATATACAAAAATAACATCCTATTATTATATATAACAGTATGTAAATAACTACGCATTTATTTACCATTTCATTGTATCTTCTTGTCACGTATTGCATGTATTATTTTCTATGTTATATTGATGTTTTGTCAATAACCTTTTATGGGTTTTAGTACAAATAAAAGTTCTTCTTCTTCTTCTTCTTCATGTTATTTAATTAATGTATAAGATTTATGATTGTTATTAATGAACATTCTAGATAATGCTTTGATCTAATATTGGAAGTCTCGAAGGTTGGAATGTGACATTTAGTTGGAACTGCACGGGACCAGAATGCAAGTTATCGGTTACTGTAATAATGATAATAGTTTTCGAGGTGGAAAAGTTTGCGAATGTTCAAATTCGCATTTTCATAGTCACAGAATTATGGTTTTACCTTCGAAATGTGTAGCCGACATTTTGAGTTCGATACTCCCTGGAATCACATCTGAAGCACTGCCTGGTCGGTTATACTTTGATTCCTAACTCATCGTTTTTAGATTAAAACATATATTACGAAATTGGTAATTTAGAAAAAAGGTTTTATTTTCCAACAAATATTTGCAATTAACTTTTTAACAATCTCTTTAAAACTTTGACTTCAAAAGTACACTTCAACTTCTTGTAACTAACGATGGATAGCGATTTTAAGATGTGTAGATATTACGAATAAAGCGATTTCGGCGATTCAACAAATTTCCACGCGCGAAACCTCTGGAATCGGCCATTCTCAAACTTCTTGACGCGCAATAATTATATATCATAACCATTATCTTGCTTGTATTTATATACATATATGTTGAAATTTTCATTGCACATCTTGTTGTCGTCTTTAGTTATAGATGCAACATTATGTTGCAGTGGTGGGATTTCGAAACATATGCTATCGTCTACTCTGGCCAATTGGTCACGGGATAAATGTCTATTTTCAAACAACCACAAGCCATGATCAGACAAAATTTATATATCTCTTTACAAATTAATCAGCAATAACAAATAACAGTATTAAATAACTCACCACTTCCCTCGAAATGTATCGCATGTTATTTTTACAACATGCATAACCATCTAAATATGAACATAGCCTTTGGGATATATAAATCATGTTAAAAATATCCTCATTTACTTTCATATAATTTCTTACAGAATAAGTCTCACTTCTTGTGGAATTGTCACGAAGTAGAACTGTTTTTATACAAAACATAATTATCATTATGCGTATTTGCACATGGACCTCCGCCATCATCTTCTATTACTTCCTGTCGTTCGCTCTCTTTTTGGCTCTCCCCAGGTTTAACTAGAGTCAGTGTACCCGATTTCGCACAGGACGCGGTTTCGCACACTTTCGTTATTCACGTTGAATTTAATCATATGATTACAATTTCGGTAATTTTACGTATTGTTTACTACGTGACAAGGTATTTTCATACGGATGTGACGTAAGAAGGGATTCCTCACGTGAGCCTCGTTTTGCTATGAGCAGACGATAACATAAACAAATAAAACGCGAGTCGCTAGGTCAGCCGCAAAACTTAAATTTTCTTGTACTATTGGCAGTTTTCCAAACGAAAATGCATTTCCTATATAGTTAATTGCCTATTCCAACAGAGAAGTAAGTTTTTATTTTATATTTACGACTTTTTAAATGGAATGATGACAAAGAAGCTCACCCATACACCAGAACGCTCTATTCTCCCAACTTAAAACTGTCAAACTTAGCTCAACTTGATTCTTTGTTTTTCATTTTGTGAAAAAATTTATCGAACTGTATGTTGCAATGGTGTAAGTTAACTTAAAGGACCTTTTTCTGAAATTGATATTTTGACTTCAATTTTATATTTTAGACTCTTGAAAATGCTATCCATACATTCATTGCTTCTACTAATTGCTTGTATAAATATTTGGCTTTTAGGTGTAAAACTGCTTTTACATATTTCGCCTTCAGATAAAAATGCCAAGAAATTACACCCAAGATGACTTGAACTTAGCTGTTTCAAAAGTGCAGAAAGGACTTTCACTAAGGAAAGCAGCAGCATTAACAAAAGTTCCAATTTCTACCATAAAGGATCATGCCAGAGGTAGATACAAAAATAAAACTGTAAAATGTGGTGGGAAATATGCTCTTACCAATTTAGAAGAGACATCCCTTTCTAATTATGTACAATACATGGGTGATAGGGGTTTTCCGTTGACAAGGAAGATCATTCGTAAGCTTGCCAATGACATATTGATTGAATCAGGCCGTCCTTGTTTATTCAACTCGGAGAAAGGTCCCAGCAGCAAATGGGTGCGAAACTTTCTTAAGAGACATAAAGAGCTCTCACTCAGAAAACCCCATAGTTTAGAGCGAGTCCGGTCTGAGCTAAAACCAGAGCAGATTGAAGGTTTTTACAACTTACTTGATAGAACATTAACTAGGCTAGGTATAAAAGATGACCCAACACGTATTTTTAACTTTGATGAAACTGGGTTTTCCTCAAAACTACAAGGCAGAGAGAAAATTGTTGTTATCAAAGGCACGAAACATCCATATCAACCAGTTGTTACAGTTAACGGTCATGTAACATTGCAGTTGGCTGTATCTGCTGATGGCCAAAGTTTAGCTCCTCTTCTTATATTTTCTAAGAACCTCCCTAGAAATAACTTCACTGATGGAATACCGGATCACTGGAGTTTTGACTTCACTGATAGCGGTTTCATAAATAGTGAAATATTTCTTTCCTGGTTTCAGAAATGTTTTTCTAAACAATGTGGTAGGTCTCGTCCTATTTTGGTTATTATGGACAATCATATAACACACCTGAGTAAGAAGGTGATTGATTTTGCTCAAGAAGACCAGATTGAACTACTCTGCTTACCTGCCCACTCCACCCACTTACTGCAACCCCTTGATGTTGGGTATTACCATCTTTTGAAAGAGCAGTTCACCAACCTTAGTGTTGCATTAGGATATACTGGTATGAAAAGTTTACCAAGAGCAAAATTTCCAAAATTATTGCATCTAGCAATGAATAAGATATCTGGCTCTTCTATATCATCATCATTTTCTGGCATAGGAATCTGTCCATTTGATCCAAATAAGACCAGACCTACACTTTCAGGGAGTACTAAGTTTGTTAGTAATGCCATTATTAAAAATCAGTCTGCAAAATGTGTTGAATGTGGTCATGTAAGTGCAAAAAATACTCTTGTAAAATTAGGACTTATATCCGAAGAGCTAAAAAATATCCTTGTCGAACCACCAACACAGAATGAAAAGGGAAAAACATCCAAAAGAAGATTATTAACTGCACGAGTACTTACCTGTGTTGAAATTAAAAAATGTAGGGTGTATGATAGTGAGAAGGATGGCTCAAAAACCATAATGAATGATGGAATGCATGAAGTAGATGAAGTAGTTTGTGAGGTGTGTATGACAGGAAGTGATAATTTGACTTGGATTGGATGTGACAATTGTGAGAGGTGGGTACATTATGAATGTGTTGGGAATGAACAGCAGAAATTAATTGATGAAAGTCTTAAGAGAAAAACAAAATGGCTTTGCAATACATGTGTACACGAAGAATGAGACTGGTGTAGTACTGATGAAAATTATGATAAACAGGTTATGTAGTATATTGTGTGCTGAAACTAAAATAGATACTTAGTTTGTTAAATATGTTGTCATATTGTTATGATGTAATTTTGTAAAACTGTTTTAGTTTGTTAAATATGTTGTCATATTGTTATGATGTAAAACTGTTTTAGTTTGTTAAATATGTTGTCATATTGTTATGATGTAAAACTGTTTTAGTTTGTTAAATATGTTGTCATATTGTTATGCTGTAAAACTGTTTTTGTTTGTTTAAATATGTTGTCATATTATTGTGCTGTCAGGCTGTTGCATTATTATGTTACTATAGGTAGTTCATCTTCAACTATCTATGTATACTTGCAAGTTATATAATTCTAAATAGAATTTTATCTAGTGTTATAAAGGTGTTATGTTTTATTTGATGGTACATGCTTAATTTAGATGTTTGCAAGTGACTGCATGAAATAATTTGGCGTTCAAGAGTTAATTGTCGAGTACTTGGGTAAGTATTTATCAAATCATCACAAATTTAGAATAATTACCATTTTTTAATCCAAACACATGGTGTGCGAAACCGGGTCCCCGATACGAAGAACATGTTCTCCATAAGGTGTTTGTATTCAAGCGCACCTTCCTTCATGATGTCCAAAAATTTGACCGGCATGAAAACATTTTTTAAGACGGAAGGTTTGCTTCTTTAATTTGACATAATGAAGCCATTGACTTTGTATGTTTTAATTAAGAAATATACTTGAATATTGTAAATGTGTGCGAAATCGGGTACACTGACTCTAGTAGCCTACTACACAACTCGTTAGCTAAACTAGAAAAACAATGAACACGAAATATTTGATTTCGTTTTAGTGAGACAAAGTCCATTTTGCACATAATACAAGTTTGATGTCATTCACAGACATTTTTTTTCAAAATCTTGAAAATCGCAGCACATTACAAAAATTATGATAAATCACCAATATTATTTCTGTGAAAACAAGCTAAAATTGCAAAACAAATCAACAAACGAATGTATATGGGGTTTCTGGCCTTCAAATGTGACAATGACTTCTTTTGATGTATGTGGCGTGCCCTGTATGAACTTAACCTCTCATTCTTCTTGAACATCTAGCCTGGATTACCTGCCCTTGCCATTACATAATAGGGCCTGGCACATGCTGGTAATGGCCGCGTACAGCGTATAGTTAATCTTATAGGAAGAAACTTATACTGTGGACCAAGTTTCTATAACTCTGTAAGTATTTACCTTTTTATTGATTTATTGATTCCTATCGTCCAAAATTGTTGGGTCGGTTTGGTTTGTATGAACATTGGATGTATTCGTAGTTGTATAGTTTTCGGACAATGAACGGAATATAGGTAATTCGGATACTGTAGTATGGAAAAAAACAAACACATCAATAACTCAAATATAGACCTGTCAACGTGCTAATACTTAATATATAACAAATTGTAAGTTTTCTGAACTGTGATATATATACATTTTGTATATATATAAATATATATGACATTTAAAATGTGATAACTGTTTGTAAATAGTGCAGTAACAAAACATTTGGCTTTAAGTATAATATAGAGTTGAATTCAAGTGTCGAGTTAGTAAAATTAATGCAAAGTAAGCAAAATGTTTGTTTTATCATGATAATTAAATACATATACTAGTCAGCGCTCTTGAGTTCTGAGTAAATTTATAATACAAATATTCATTAAACAGGGATGAATGGATCACACATATCAGAGGGTGGATCCAGATGAACGTCTTCCGAAATTTGTCAGAGAATGAGAGATGGTAGTGACCATTCATATGCAAAGTATGTTAAACACTCGAGCAAACACCCACGTCCAAACGGAAATGTGAGAGCAGCACACCACTAGACAGATCTCCTGTTCAGATTCCAAACACACATCTGTGTGTGATGTAAGCTCATGATTTTGTATATTTTGATAATGGTATAGATTTTAATGCTAATATTTACTTAAGATCGCTATACTGGTGAAACCTAAGCAAACTATGATGTTACAATGAGAAGGTGTAACAAAAATTCAGTACTTACTTTGTAGTCTAGATGTTCATTCATTCAAATTTAAAAAAAAGTGATTTTGAAATGTACTTCTCAGTTATGAGGACGAAGATGACCTGATGAAAACGATTAACTAGTATTAATGAGGTAGTTATGTGGAATATAAATATGCATGTTATTTAATTTTATAATGTTTGAATTCTTTATCTTATAACACATTACAGGATAGTGACACAAGTGTGGTTAGACATTGACCTTGGTCAATTGAAGAGAAGCAGTACATGCATTAGTACGTTAGTATTAATGTGAAACACGAAACAGAGACATATACCATGTGCTGAAGTTGTGAATGACAAATTTCCTGAGAACATAGGACAGGTAATATGAACTTTTCAGTAGTTTAAGAGACATTGTCTGATATTTTGTTTCAAGCTGAAACAAATAAAACCTGTTTTTACATGATATGTACACGATATTTTCTGATTTGCTTCCACATTGACATCTAAACTTTTGAAAGTGTGTAATTCATCATGATACAGACAGTCCACATTTACTACAGCATTTTAATGCTCTTGACCATGTTATAAAAACATTTAATTATACAACTCCAAATAATGTAGATTCCTGGTAATAAATGGTAACCTTATATAATACAAATATTATAAACATAATTTCATCTAATTTCCAATATTTGCACTTACGTGTATTTGTAAATATTTGTAAATGAAAGTTAATTTTCTTTACAGGACATTCCTGCAAAAAGGCATACAATAGACTGGGCATCTCTGAACAGATCCCAATTACCTAAACCATCAGCCGTACAATGAACTCGGACTGATATTGTATTGCCCATATCTTCCAGGTAAATTAAACTAGAGAATGTTAGTAATCCATAATCAAATAGATAACCAAACCATATATGCAATGGACACAAGTGAACGGTTCACAGCATGCGAATAACTATTGCTGCTCATTAAGTGAACTAATGTATCAAGCAATTTTCGAACAAATAGGTCCTCCATATGCTCAAAACAACATTAAGACAATGGTTTATGTAAATCACGAATATAAGGGACATCATGCATGGAATGGTCAACAAAGTTATTGTGGAGATTAGACCAGTTAAAGCATAGTAAACCTAATGCTTACCCCAATGTTGTTCACTTCAAACATAGAGAAGACAGTACATATAAAAGTAACCTCTAAGGCTTGACAAAGCTTAACTACACTCTGTATTGACTTAAGAACAGGCTATTAAAAGCAATATTTTATTTATACAAAAGTTAGCCTAATGAGCCAGGATCAGATAAAACAATACTCAAGTGAATGTGTTAAATTATCACATACTCATTCTATGTATATCTTCAGTTTCAGTTCAAGTCATTGTCAGGAAGGTAAATGGATATTTATGGAGCCAAAAAAAATAACAAGGTATATACTGCTAGTCCTCTTGATTAATATGTCCAAAGAAGACTTGTGTCAAAATATGTTGATTGAATAAACATTGACAATATACATATGAAGACATGTTTAAGCGGTAGAAATTCGAAAATGCAAATTCAATTCAATTCAAATTTATTGCGCAAAGAGGCCTCTGGCCCATACACAAATACAATCGCAATACATTGACATCAATATACAGTGTAGGTGTTATATCTGACCCGACATTTTGCAATCGTTAAAAAAACAACAATTAATAATGAACAAGTACATCATTCTTTGGCTTAACATGTTAACTATACATTATTAAGTATTTTTCCCTATGTTGCAATGCATGACAAATAAACATTGAAAGATTACGAACAGCATTTACATTTTTTGACGACATGATATCAGTAAAAGTATATATAGACATATTATACTCATGTACATGAGGTAAATATCTAGAACGCAAATCTGCATACAGAGGACAGACTAAAAGAAAGTGTATCTCATCCTCCACACAAACTTCACAATAAGGGCATGTGCGATAGTCATGGCTTAAACCATAATGCCTTCCCTTTTCAATCATTAAAGAATGAGCAGAACTTCTGAAGTTTGCCATACATCTCCGGAACTTATCAATATCTAAAATAGTTACATAACTTGCTACATCATATGTTAATTTATAATTACTGTAATGAAATAATTTACTAGATTCAACACACTTACTCTGCCACATTTGCAAATACTCATCCTTCAGCCTCTGCTCTTATTGCAGTAAAAACAATTTATGGTTAAAATCTCCTTGTGCTTCCCATATATAGCCAAAACCATTTTGATACAAATTCATTCTTATATCAGCAACCCAGTTCTTGTATCCAATGTTATCATAATACAGTAGTATTTGGTAACACAGTCTCACATATCTATGCCTTGATGTATTCAGAATGCGAAACCAGTACTTGATACACCTTTTAGCTGTATATATATACACAGGGTACCTCCCTAAATCACCCAAAATTGCATCATTACATGAACTTGTGTGTACGTTTAAAAAACGTTTACATGCATATACATGTACATTTTCAACACAAGTAACATTTTTTAAACCCCATAATTCAGACCCATATAGCATAATAGGAACAATTTGGGCATCAAATAACTTGAAAAATGTATGATAAGGCAAACAGGAAAGTTGGTGTAAGGAATTAAATAAACATATGGAGAGCCTTTTTAGCTTTAACACACATGGCATCTGTCATTTTATACATACATAATCTATTCGTAAAAAACATACCTATGTAAAGCCATTTGTTACCTATATGATATTGTTGCTATATGTCCATTTTTCAAAACGAGATAAAGCACCACCTCGTTTAAAGACCATTATTTTAGTTTTACCAACATTAACGACTAATCTGTATCTTTCACAAAAGTCATGTAAAATATTCATTTGTCTTTGTAGACCTGAAACTGTGTCTAAAATCATGGCAATATCATCAGCAAACATGAGTAAAAATATTTCAGTCAAGTCTGGAAATAATTGTATCCCTCTAACATTACTGCTATCTAACAATGTATGTAATTCATCAATGAATAATGCAAATAAAATAGGACTTAAAACTACATTCTTGTCTAAGACCAATGGGACAGGTGAATGTGGAAGTATAACCATTACTAGTCCTCACACAACCTTTAACAGATGTATAAATAGACTGTATTGCCTTAAACAAATTTCCCTTAATACATTTTCTGTGTAAAACATCATAAAGTATACCACGGTCAACAGAATCAAAAACTTTTTGGAAGTCTACAAAAGCGACATAAATTGTCTTTCCTTTCATATTTAAGTACTTGTTAACACTTGAATACAATATAAACCCATTGTCAGTCGTGGAATAACCCTCTCGGAAGCCACATTGACACTCACATATTTTGTTGAAAGCTTGAGTATAAAAAGTCAGTCTCTTCGTTAGAATCGAAATGTACACTTTACTCAATATATCAATGAGGGCAATTCCTCTGTAATTGTCAGCGTTATTCTTACTACCCTTTTTATGTAACGGAATAATGATGATCTTTGTCCATTGCTCAGGAAATTCACCTCTTGAAAATAATCTGTTAAAGAGTTTTCGAATAAAAGGTAACAATACACGAATACCATATATCAACTGTTCTGGTATAAGATTACCACCAGCAGACTTCTTCACATTGATAGATTTGATACATTCTATTATCTCATCATCACTGATTGGAGAATTAAACACTAGTTCTTGAATGTCTTCTAGATTATCATTCGACACCTCACTCCGGACATCTTCAATATTGTCATCACGCGTCGAGTTAAAAAGACTGCTAAAGTGGTTGTACCATTCATCCAAGGAGATGTTTGGGTCAGTTCTAGGCTTAGCTGTCATCTTCTTCATTTCCCGCCAAAATAGTTTTGAATTACTTACAGATGATTCCAGCTTTTTTAACTTATTACTATTATATTTACAGCGTTTATTTTTACATATATTTTTATATTTATGTTTATATATGTATTTAAGTCCGGTACCGATCGGCTGGTCCGAAACTGTCTTAAGCACCTTTTTGTTTTTTGTTTAGCTAGCTTGCACTCCCGGTCAAACCATGGCTTGTTTTGAAACTGCATAATAGAACGTTTGACTCTCTTGAATGTTTCACTGCCCTGTAGTACAATATTTTCGAACTTATCAACTATAGTGCCAACATTAGTGTTGTCATCGTTTAACATATTGTCTAATTGCTCAAGAGAACCTTCCAATATGCATTCTGATAAGCATTGTAAATACGAGTCACAGTTAGTTTGATCTATTTTATATACAAATGTTTGTTCACTGTTGGCAGCAGTTCTAGTATCTTGTTGTCCTACTTGTTCAGTATGTAACACTATAGGGTTACAAGTAAAAAATTGCTGCCTGATGCAGCAAAGGTGGGTGCACGGCGTAAACAAAATGAAATAGAACAACTGCAATTTGAACTAACAGTATGTGTTTATTATGCTTTAATGTGTAACTATATATTAATGTATAAAAAGTACATTTGTAGTTTTAGTAGTAGGAATTTATTAAGGAACAGACTAGTTTTTGTATGGACAGTTAAACAGAAATAGAAATTGATAGTGCGGAAAACTTTCATGATAATGAACATCATGCATGTAAATTAAGACAACATTATACATCTCAAAATGCAAAACATTGATTGAAACATATTAACATAAATCACAATCATTATCACGGTAGAAATAAATAAAGAAATACCGACAAATTTACATAATTAGTATTTACTAAAAATTAAAAAGAAGAACAATAATCACTAAATGATATTGCATATCATGTCAAAATGTGAGAGCACTACAGTTTAATTAACAACATGTCAGTGGACAAACAGACATCCAGCATCACACACTGAATTCATCAAGCAATGTGTGAATGCAAAATGAGTTTAGACATTTTGAAAGTTAGAAAAATAGTGTAATTTAAATGATAGCTAAAAAGTGACACATGAGAGAACTATAAAATGCTACCTGAATGAACAAGTGGTAGGAAGTGAAAGCAGGCCGTAGTTTATGAATGACTATTATAATAAGGCAAAGAACATAGCTAAGAGAAATAAAACCGTATTTACTTATATCTCAAACATATTTACAGTGGAAAGAAATAATGCAAAAGTGACCAAAATGCAACACAATAACTCAATACAAAAACATTAATCACTAAATGATATAGCACCTTGTCAAAATATGATATCACTTCAGTATGTAACAACCGCATGCTAGAATCACACACTGGATAAGTTATCAAGCAGTGTGAATGTATAATGAGTATAAACTTTGTGGAGGACTGGATAATGGTGAAATTGTATATGTAAATGAAAACTGTAAATGATACCTGAATCTACAAAAGTGATAGGAGGTGTACACAGACGGATTTAGCAGACTTAGTATATGAATGACTAGAGAAGTAAACAAAAAGAACATAGCAAAGAGAAATATAAACGTATTTACATATATCACATACATATTAACAGTAGAAAGAAATAATGCAATAATGACCAAAAAGCAAAAACGATTACTCAATACAATCAAAGCAAACAAATGGGGTGTGGGACAGTACCACTTGTCTATGTAGCCAAGCTGGCAACTCGTTGCATATAAGTTTCTGTTTTGTAACTATAGTCAAACCTGTGTTAAAGACCACCTGCGAACAAAGACCACTATTGCAAAACCTGTCTGCAAAGACCATCAATTTTATCTCCCATCAGACCATTTTAAATGATATTTAATATGTTAATAGAGACCACCTGTAAACAAAGACCACATTTTGCTGTTCCCATGGGTGGTCTTTACAGACAGGTTTGACTGTAAACAGTTTTATAATATCAAAGTTTGTGTAACTAGGTAAGAAGGTTTGCATGGAATATGGAATAAAACAAAAACATAAGACATAAATGTGAAAAGAATAAAAAATTATTGAAGAAAGAATAAACATTTTTTCCAAGAGATCTTCAATCCGACTTGTTCTAGAAATGCTAGATTTTCAATCCAAAATAAAGAAAAATGGTCAGTAATAATGGTAGAACCTTAAGACTGTAAAACAAGTGAAATGTTTGTCACGATTGTAAATAAATGAAATACAAAGATATTAGACCCTTTATGTAACGTTTGTGAATATTTAATTATGAAATGACATATTAAATTCTATCCTCGCTAAATTAGAGTAAAATCAGTATGGCCAGGCATAAAGTTATGATAACACTAGCTTGCTATAGGTTATGAGTTATCTTGTTGCAGTGGGGTATTTTCCAATTAATTTTCAAAGCACAACTTTGATGAAAATGTAACAGGTTTTTTTAGAGATGAACAGCAGACAAGGTTTTCAAGTTTCAGACACCTGTGACCTTGACTTTTAACATTATGACCCCAAATTACAATATGAACTACTAGACTTCATACTGATACTTCCCAGCAAGTTGATGAAAATCTATTACTGGATTTTGCAGACAAAGGGAGAACAAGGCAGACTGGACAGACAAACATACAACATGTGGAGACATAATAAATACAAGATGATGAACACATATGTACAAGCAATAACAAAGTTTATATAATTATACATTGTAGTTGAATATTAGTACTAAACTGTTTACTTCATATGCAGCTTAATTGCAAAAACATCATCTTTTATAAAGTTTATACATGAATCCAGGTCAAATCATCCAAGCTTTGTTTTAAAGGAAACTACTTTGAGCTTAGTCAGTAACAAAAAGTATGTTAGACCAGTTGTATCAAAAGTTGAAAGTAGACTGCAGACACAGCATAGGGCTATTCAATGAACATTTTTACCCGGTTTGGTTTAAACTGCTCTAGCGGCTTTAGATATAATATCCAAAATATGTCAGCGAATCAGATGTTGGATGTAATTTTGGTACAGTACAATCATGTGCCATGTTCATAGCAAATCAGCCAAAGGGTAAATAGATTTTTTTAGAAAAAATGTCTGGCAATCAGAAGCCCAAGTGGCTATTTTGGAATTCGAGTGGGGCTGAGTGGGGCTGTGTGACACAATATTTGAGGACAATCATGCAATGAACAAATCTCGAATGAGTTAAATAATTAAAAAATATCAAAGTGAAACAAACAGCAATAAAACACCTGAAGACTGAGGCAAGACATGAATATTGCAAAAGCACATTAATGTAAGAACTGTTACAAGTATCAAAGACAAGCAAAGTCAACTATCAAAACACAGTACAATATATTCAAATAAGAGGCCCAAGCAAAAATTAAATCAAAATAAGGGAGGGCTTGGTTTTTTTAAAACTTTTGAGTGCTGACTGGGGTTTTTTACATGTGGTTTTTTGACATACTTAACTTTTGCCATACAGTAAAAAGGTATGTATGTATAGTATTACTGTGTTTATGAGGTCGCCCGTCGCCGCGCACATTTTATAATGCACATTATGGTAATTTGGTCGACCCGGAATGTCTGTCGCACACCATAAATATACTTTTTTGATGCCAGTAGAGAAGTATAGGTCAAACAGACAATTTTTGAAGCCAAATACGGTCACTGCATAGTGCCAATGAGACCCATCGTACAGTTACCATTTTCCTGGCATCTAACCAGTACTTTCCTGGAATCTACCCAGTACTTTCCTGGTTACATGCCAAGGCGTATGCACAAATATTATAAATATTGTCCCTGAAGTAAATTTCATTGCACTAACAAGCTGATTCTATACATTTAAGAATAAAGGGCCAGAAAATACTGCACTCCACAGGATGCAATATATTAACCCCATTACCTACAGAAATAAAGTTACTGCTAATGGTAAATTTCAATTTTTAAAAGCAACCAATGAAGAAAATAATAAAGTGGTGTGTTAGAGGTTGTTGAGGGGAGTTTTTTTTTCTCTCTGAAACAGTCGTAAATCAAGAATAAAATCCACATTTTTTGTTTCTAGGGTTCCCCCCGTCATTCGCCAATAACATCAAATGTGAAAAAGACAATAATTGGCAACAGGTTTTCAATTTTGGCAACAAAAATATTCCAAAAGAAATTATACTTGTAAGCAATTGCATAATTTTTCATGCTTTTTATCAAAATTGGTGTGTACTTTGAATATGCCACAGGGAATCATGTCTTCAAATTAAAAAAAATTAGCACCTTCAATACCGGGATATGAATAAATACCGAATGATATCAGAAATGGAAGTATCTAGTTTTTCGCATAACTTTGATTGCAGTCTCAGTTGTTCTGAATAGATAAGGGATCACTGTCCTTGTAAGTGCAAGTGACACTTATGTAAGGTTTACACAAATCAACAATATGAAGCTCTAATGTTCATCTTGCATATCTGGGAACATCTGCTTCACCATTCCTACAGGTACCACAACTACTTTGTTATCTATTGTTAAGAAGGAGAACTCATCTTCTTCCTGACAAACACTATCCACCTCATCAATTACGTCTTCTACTGGAAATTCTGTTTTCTGTTAAAATACAATAGTATAGGTATATTGTAAGGGTATTAATGAAACATATTTAAGAAATATCTGAACAATTTTTGCTATATTTAGGTGTTGAACCTTTCGCCTAGTGTTAAAGCTCTTTTTGATGGAGTGTGAGGATAAGTGACCCAATCGTGTTTATGATAAAAAAATGTATTACTTTGATCTTGCTGCTGCATATAATCTTTGACGGTTTGTTGTTCTTTAATTGTGTATTTCTTTACTTTTCTGCTTTAACAATGGATTTAGTTACATGTTTATTATAACCATGACATATTAATGTCTCCATGTAAAATTTAATAGTATTAAAAAGCATTAGCCAATAACAATATATTTCAAAAGTATCAGTTGACAGCTGCTAAAATTATTAAACTAAAACTATCTGAATGGACAAAAAAAACTTTATGCCTTTTTGATGATATAACTACTGTACTAAAGTACATTCAGAATTTTTTTGCAATATCTTATTTTAGCTTAAGGTAACAGGCGACAGGATTGCAATAATTTGAACTTGCTATTTAAATTTGTATAGCAGAATATCAATGTATCATTTCCTATAATTGCAATAATTAACCTCACAATTTGTCTGTTGTTCAAGACACAACACAAATCAGATTTCCCACCCTTCCCAAAAAAAATTCAAGGACTCTTCAAAGGGTATTTTCACAAAATTCAAGGACCAAAACAGCATTTGTACTGCTATTTTATTCATTCAACATGTCTTTCAAATTAACTTTTTCCATGAACATATAAGTATTAAACTTCAAATTATGAACTTATATACAAGGAAATGTTACACGCACTTCAACGCAAGTTTTCCAAGGCTTTCAAAGTCACTATTTTTTATCTGTTTAAAGTGAGTTTATTATACAGTAGGAGAACCATGTGACATACCGTGACTAAGGTCTGGGATGTTGTTGAAAGGGAAATTTCATTTCTGTAGGTATTTGTAACACTGTCTGTTATGACAAGTCTCCAGGTTGAAAGGTTTCATTCACACATTTGCCCCATAAGGCCACCTAACATTTGTTTGTTGCATCTTCAAAATGTATGTTCTTTATTTTGACATTCTCAGTACTTCACATACAGCTTCTCCCTGCAATAAAAGGTAAATCAATAAAATACTGCATTAGACTTTCCAATGGATAATAATGCATTTTGCCTTTCATCTCAAATAATGTTTTAGAACAGCCATTCATTTGCTGATCGTGTATCTGAAGACATCAATTTAAAGATGTCATCAGACAATTATCTTAATTGAGATTCTCCATCTATCATTGGCAGTGTTTTCCGTGGACTTTTAAAATTGAAAGTCATTGCAGGGTCATTTCCAAGTATTGGAGGTCATACATAATATGCTAAATCGAGTCGACGCTTATGTACTTAGACACATTCAGTCTGCATGTAATAATGAAATTGAAAGTTGAAACTGAAAGTACATTTTCGGAAAATCGCTGTAAGGTTAGAACATGTGATCAGTGTATTTAATACAACCTGCGAGTTTTAACGTTTACATGTTAATTATCACGCATGTTTGAACGATACATGACTTATGATTGAGGGAAAATACTGCAAAATATTAAACAGAGCACAGAGACGAATGCTGGCTGCATCATAACAATTACAAATAAAATGTAGGTCAACCACGCGATGGGTCAACCACAATGTTGAAACGATAAAATTCAATAATTATACAGTTGAAAATATTAGTTAATGACATCAATCATAATATACAACAAAATCACATACCTTAATTTAGCTTTTGTAGCATACAAAATCAATAATGACGTTACAACGTACAATCGTTCGCTTCCCAACATATATTCCCGCCGGTCTGAGCAGGCGCACAATAGGCTCTGGGGTGGGACTGAAACCCGTTATCCGGGATCCGTGATTCTCCGGGATCGATTTTTAAAAATTGTTCGAGTGGAACATATGTTAACTGAAGGGTGTGAACGAAAGTTCCTCTATCCGTTATTGACCGTTGATACCTACGATATAGTCCAAAATATCGATCCAGGATTTTCCCACCAAAGTCCCGGATTTTTTTAAAGTCCCGGATTTTTTTAAAGTCCCGGATTTTAGTCCCACCCTAGGCTCTGTTCGATTTTTCCCAAAGTTTTGTTCTTAACCGAGTCCATTGCAAAACGACGCTAACAGAACTCAATATGCACGGCGTTGACACGCCGTGCAATGACAGCTTTCCACATTTAGCAGAAGTTGAAAGTCAACTGTAATGTCAAGTATTGGCTTTGTCACAACAAAATAGTCAATTGTGCTACACCCATTCTGGTTGATGCAAGAGATAATATATCCTTTAAGACTTTATGTACCTTTAATTGAATGTGATAATGGATACCTAAATTCAGGTGGCCATGTATAAGACCCATTATTGTAGCCAAACAAGATAACAATTAAAATGATAAAATCATTCTTGAATTGTTTTTCAATATTATGTGACATTTGTTAAATACTTGTTAGCCCTTAACCTACTATGTAAATACATATTTCTTCTTAAGATTTTGGTTTAACCCATCTTTCACAGGGGTATTTTTGCTGACACTATTGACCAAGTAGCTTTCAGTCTTCCCACAGCTTATTAGAATATAAGTAGTCTTGTTTGGTCTAAACTGTTTGCAATAACAATCAAACTCAGTTCCCACAGTAAACGGGTTAATCAATTTTTATTTCATTCCAGAAAGAAGCTATCAGTTTGTTCACAAAGCTCCATTCAGGCAGCTTTGACACTATGCAAATCTAAAGTAGAATTTGCTGTGGAAAGTGCCCACACTGCAGTCAAGAGAGAGTGCAACAAAGAGTAGCGTGTTAGTCAAAAACAATGTAACAATTTAGCAAACTTCAGTTGGGATAACTGTACAGCTGAAATGATGAACAAACAAAATTTTCTTGGTGAAATTTTATTTGTCATCGCCATTCCAACCAAATTCAGTCGCTGCAGTGCAGAGTCTGTTGTCCTAGTGCTAGGTACAGTTTACCGCATGTTGATGAAAGACAGGTTTCATGAACTTTAGATTGTCAAAAGGTTTTTGCAGTTATACTGGTGATTTGTTGCATTTCATGTAAGATTTAAATATATACTTGACTGTAACAACTCCATACTGTGTTTATTGTTATATCCGATATTTTATAATCCAGTAAAAAATATTGACATTGAAATTTATGTCGCTAATGGACCTACTTGATGGATTATATTTTCATAATGGTAACAGTGTGGAGTTATCAAAGTTGTCTAGCATACATCAATAGATGAAACAAAAAACCAAGACAGAAATCTTTTTTTATAGAATTATTCACTTGATGAATTCATTAACATCATAAATGTACACTATGACATTTGACAAATCAATACTAATAATTTACCCGTCTATAATAGACAAACATGATGCAGACGGCAAAAAAAGCATATAACATCATAGACATGTTTCATTTTGTATTTATGAACAACGGAATATAAGTCAAAAGTGATTCAGCTTTTGTATTGTAATGATTTTAGCAATGAACATAGAATATAGCACATCTGGTATAAAACTCATTTCAGTATAACAATATATGACATGACCTAAACAACACTACATAGCACACTTTCACTATATAATTGTTCATCTTTACAGCGACCGAATTTCATTATGACATGAGCTAAAGATTTACACTGTACACTTTTGGACAAAGCGCATGAAATTATTTAAAATCATCGTCACCATGGTCCTCAACAGTTGCCAGAATGGGTCTGATCCCAAACAAATTGCTGGCTTTCCCTCAACAATTTTGACATTGTATATGTATCGTCTTCATATATGTACTACAAATAATGTGTAAAATCATATTTGTATTCAATACGGTTGACAAATTCAATTTTATTGCTGACATCATCTGATATTTTGGTCAGCGTCAACATTCATGGGAATTGGTAATTGTAGCGTCTTTGTTTCAGATATGTTGATGCTAATGTCGGTAGTGGTTGCGTTATATCCATAGCCCGGTTACAACATTCTTCACAAGCCAATTCCAAGTTAATCAAATTTCTCTTGTCTGTACCGAGTATGGGTAATACCTAAAAACACACAAATAGAAATATATAAAAAAACAGTCAATTGGTTGAATACAATAATATTACAGGGATTTCCCTGATGCAGAAATCACGATTCCCTGACTCACTTTTCTTTCTAGGGACTCCAATTTTCCACTTACTAGAAAGAAAAGGTAGTCAGGGACTCAAGATTTCTGTGTCAGGGAAATCCCAGCACTGAATCAAACGACAGGTTTTATTTTGATGTTTCCCTATTTATGTTATATGGGGTACGATTCGTCCTGGTACGCATCGGTAAAGGTACGCTTCGTCCAACATCACTGTATCCGAAATTGGCTTTGCCTTCGCACTATCCGAATACTATGACAGTTACTAAAATTCAATTCGGTGAAGAATCATCAAATCTATGACAAAAATCTGATGTGCTGCAGTAAGAGGCATATACAATAATTGTTATTTCGTAATTACAGCCCAATGGTCCATACATTCATAATTTCCCTATACGTTATACTTACAATGCAAGTCGCCATTTTTGGTTCAAGCCAGACGTACTCTTATGTGCATAGTACGCTGGGTACCAGACTACTTGAACATCTTGAAACCTTCCATTAATCTAAAAAAGATGAACATCGTATTGCTCCAAATACCAGATACATCTGGCATGCCCTATACTATATTTACTACCCGGAAATAAAAGATGTATTCCGTAGTCAAAGTTCAGTGACAATGACATTGATTATGCTCAAATCTATTCCGGTCTTTATTTTACGATCAGACACATACATGGCAACATATTTTTAATTAAACCATAGTATTGACTGTAAACCAAAATGTCGGAATATTCTTCCCATACATTCACTAATGTTCATTGTAACAATGAATAACCTATGTTTATTTCTTTGGTGTCAAATAAACATATTATGTTGATTGGAATTTCCCTATTCTGTGTACGTAATGGCAATCCCATCAAATTGGTTCATTAACCTCTTTGATAAGACATTTGTCAAGATAAAAATTGTCATCATTAGTCTTGATTATGGTCTTAGAGGATATCGTTGATGTAATAAATGTCGTTGATCCATGGGGAGCGTCAAACGCACAATAACAAAGCTCAATGGTCAATTTTTATGCCAAACTATTCCTTATTTTGAAATATCATGAAAAAAGGAAATGTGTACTTCCAAGAATAATTGTCCTCCGTAATTTAAATCCGTAGATAAAGATGACATCAAATATCTAAACAAATGCTAGTACAAAACTAATACCCAGTTAACTACAGTCCCATCATAATAGAGAAAGTGTGGATTATTAATGGTATGTGATGTACATGGTTAACGTATCCGACAGCTATTCAAAGCTAGAGGTAATATATTTTCCTGATCTAAACCGAATTTTGTGACGCCTAGTTTTCTCGTACAATGTAAAATAAGCTGAATTTGTTTTGTTGAAATGACCGAAATATGAGTAGTCGCTTACTTGGTTTGTGGCCTTTAAAATTCCCGACCGTTTATAAATGAGCCTTTGGAGGACTTTTTAATAACAAATATGTTGTCTAAATGAATTAATTTCTTCATTACAGCTATACCTGTGAATTGTTTAAAATGTCATCTTTGTGATTGAGCAAAATCCCCACTCAACTTAATAAAAGCAAATGGGACATTTTCAAGTCTCCTGTTTTGATACTCGATCTCAAAATAATAATAAACAAGAGGGCCATGAGTTACTCACATTGGCGCCTGAAAGTATGGTATTGTGGTTCCCTGTCACTGGAGAAGAACATTTTGAAGTAAGTATTCTCGCAAGTTAAGAGTAAGCACTACAATTATAATGTATATATCAGGAAAGTGACCGGACCCCGGGTAACCATGTTTTTTAATGAATCACACAATCTGAACAATCTTGCTAGAGGGTCAGAAAATCATCGTTTGCATGAAATTATTTTGGCCTGTAGTTTTCACAATAATATTACGTATGTGTTAGGAAGGATGGCACATTTCCCTAGGCGGCCATGTTTATCAAGGAATCCAAATAATTTGTAAAATAATAATGTTTGACATTTTAACAGACATGTTTAACCATGGATGCAATATAATATGTAAACTGGCATCCAGTGTCTCACAGACGTCGGACAAAACGTTATATGGTGGAAATACTCAACCTGAAATGCCTAACAACCTGTTGTTGACTTCGGCTCTGTAATAGAAGCGCTATTGTCTTACCCTTCTGAACTTCCACCAACCGATGCGTTATTGAAAGAAATCAGTATTCATTGGATGTGACTTTGTCAAGAGCAACAAATGATGTGACAATTGAATGTATTAAACCTGCTTAAAAACTATGCCCAACATTTCATTACAAAGTACACGGTTCTCAATAGATATAAACGAGACATCGGAAACCATTAAACAACACGATCTCCACATTTGCTGCACCATTATCCTCGTTTAACGTCTATTAGAGTGTCGGTTCTTACCATAGCACACGTTATCATCACTATGTCGTTTACTGTGACGAGGTGGTTTTGCTATTAGAACAAATGCAAATGATAATTATACATCAGGTGCAGTGACAGTTTTGTTTTGTTTCATTTATATGTTTAATTATCTTTGCCTCAAATGGAAACTGCACTTTTCAGAGTTCATTATCATTCTTATCATTGAACCACAGAATGCACTTGAAGAACTGGGAATACTTGATGTGTGGTCTAGAAGAATAAACATTTTAAATGGGGGCGGACCTGTACACTCATGATCAGTAGTTAACAAGAATGCGGTAAGAAACAGAGATCGAGGAACGTTAAATTGGAACAATGCATCAAAGAAGAAGACAGCAGTTTTAGGAAATGGAAAGGCGCGGGGCATTCAAGCACCAGGACATCATAGAACATTAAAAAGACAGCAGTTGAAATGGAAATGCCCGGACGACTTAAACGGGGAACCGAGCATCACAGAGCACAACAGAAGAAGATGGCGGTAAGAAAGGGAAAGGCATTGAGTATTTTAGTTGGGAACAGTACATCACAGTGCAAAACAGAACCTTGAAGAATGACAAAACAATACTGAAACTTTATACGGGCGCATACATGTTACGAAATGAGTCTCAAGCAAATGTTGAAAACGATTATTGAACTTTTTTCCATAATAAAGATTTTGATTGTCTACAGACATACACTGTTCCGATTAATGAAAAAAAATAGGTTTGATAATATAAATTATTTCATTTTGACGCCCATTACTGGGTCTTTTGACCTAACCAGTGCTATAAGGAAACAACGACGCATGCAACTGACACATTTAAATGAAACAACGGTTGGAGGAATTGCTGCAATATTCAAACGAAAATGTACTCCTCGTCTATGGTTCTACAGGTCACAACTTCTAGATTGTCAGACGAGTTGTTTCTCAGTGATGGATTGATACGTTTGGTTCTATTTTGGTTTCTGAGCATGAATTACCACTTGAGAATTTACGGCGGTCACTTTGATTGATTGTTCACACTCTCATTAGATAAAGGTGTCACAATAACAGTACTAATCTATTAACAATCTTTGTGAATGGAATCCATTATGTCAACGAAAATCGTAACGTCTGAACAATGTCCTCACAATTGGGTTTCATGGCAACATTTCTTCACTTCTAAAAGATTAACTTACCGGTGCTACTAGGTTTCAAAGAACATAAGCGAATAACGTCCAGTCTTGAGTGGTGAGGTTGGCTAGCCGTTCAATCGATTCAAACCCCCAGTATTTTTACTGACAGTTCCAAGGCTGTAATTCGCTGTATGTCTTTTATTTATTTTTTGAGTTTTAAATGTTTGTTATATTTCCCTTCCCCCTGTGGAGTACATGCACTTTATATAGTGTTCATGTTATTTTAAGCCCAGTTTCTGCCTATTATTGCCAGCTGTCTTGACTTATACTGTGATATTTTCCATCCATTAATTCCCCCTTCACTATTTGTCCTATTTGATTCTCCTAGTTATTCCTTATGGTCGGCGATACCATTCATTGCGCCCATGTTCCCTTACGTATGTACCCTTGAACCTTCTCAAATGCATTATGCTTTATGGATTGTTGTTTTTCCGGAGGTCTGTGTGGGGAGGCACTGCCATACGTTTGTGGCGTTCCACGTAGCAACTTATTCTCTCTCTGTTGAAACAAGAAATATTTAAAAAAAAAGATAAACGGCGTAGATAGAATGATGTCATCCGGTGTGTTAAATGAAATAATGTTTTTGCAACATGTACGTGATTTATGTATACTATGATCATGGACCTGTCTTATCAGGGTCATTTTAAATGTATGTTTTTTCTCGTAGATTCGTGCCCCTAAGCAGAAAAGTCATTGCAAGTTCATTCAGTACACAGTTTACTTACATAGTTTTCATTTTAAGCTAAATACATTAATGTAAACCATTTAAAAGTCTGAAGCAACATTTGTCTATGTTTTGCAATGAAACGTGTGCTTAAAACAGAAGGTCAGTGATCTGGATCATCAGGAAGATTTCTCATTAGATTCGTGCCCCTGGGAAATTTGCCTCTTTCTGATTTGTAAACAATTCAACTGATAATGTTCGCACATCTTACAAAAAGCCTGTTTGGTGCCTCTTGGGTGAAAATATGATTGGTCAGATTTTAAAAAGCCCGCTTTGAGGACAACATTTGGTTGGTCAAAAATGTAGGTCAAAATCAATGTTATACAGCCACGCCGAAAAAATGAGAAACAATATCATGCAATACAGACTAACGCATTAAGAAAATGTGATTTGTACATTGATTGAAATGAGTGACACGATTCTTAAATGTAAAATGTCAACATTTTATCAGTCTGACTAGCATCTTTGAGACACGTAAAACGTTCACTTTCAGAAATATATACAATTATAGACGAAAGTGAAAATCTAATTTTATGATTAGACAGTTTGCAGACGACAACAATGGCCAAAGGTTCGGTACGACCTTTTGAAATAAATGAAGAATTTAGGTCCGTAGGAAATCTTCTTTTGGTGAATGAAATGAACTGTGTTTTGGTGATGCAGTATTTACAGTGTATAATGACATTGCGAAGACAATTGCGTGGTACATTTTGTGCACGTGCGATACTTCCTGTGTAATAATGGTCTGATTGATTGTTCTTTCAAATGTTGCCAATATGCTGGAAGATGTTTACTTATAACTACAAACGCTTTTCTAATTTGTGACAATTTAAGTGTAATATTTTTCAAAATGCAATGCAATATTGGTTTATGTCATTCCTACCCAGAGCTCAGTATTTACCGTACAACTGTTTACAAATATTCTTATAAAGAATTCTATCGAATTTAAGTTACCGCAGCAACGTAGAGTGACCAATTAGTAAAATGTTTTAGTGTATCGATTTGATCACTTTAAGCATAAATGGAAATTGTGACAATGGAAGTAGATTTCTAATCGCATATTCATCTAAAATTCTCTTTGCAGAGGGACAGTCTTGAAAACCAAGATCACTGATCAGTATATACAGGACCTCTTATGCACCGGTGAGCACAGTACACTATTGAGGTCACCATAAACGAAAAGTTAAATCACAGAAAATTTTGTAAATATATTGCGATATGGTAGTATTTCAAACACCAATAAGTAACATACCTGTATCCACCCCGTACAACCAGCTGTATCGATGGCTGTTCTGTAGAATGATGGCTGTACTATGTGCAATGCGCGATATTTACGAAGGTTAAGTATTTGTTATTGTTGTTGCGTTTTTTGTCGATTTTAAGAGTAACCACTTATAGGTATCGTTTAAGCAAAGAACAAGCAATTTCTACATACCGTTTGTGTGCGAGTGAGTGCCATATTTACCGAGAACAGGTAATATGTACGCCTTGTTTGTGAAAAGTTCGACGTTTTCTTATTTGACATTGAATTCTCGGCTTAATTCATGAAATCGAACAAGTTTGAATAGCTGGGAATAAACTTGAATCATTCTCCTGTAGTCCTACCAAGTGACGCTGTGCAATTTCTTATTTTGATGGAGATACAGAGTTTTAAAATTGACGAGGTATAATGTTTTGGCTAACGCTAAGGGCAGTTCCGATTTCACATGGCTAACGGCTTCAGACAGTTCCCAAATATTTTATGCTAACAGCCATGACAGTTCATCGTGAAAATCGCGAGGGAGTTTTAATCCCAATGGATTGGTTGTGGGTTACTTGTGCGTTATAATGGTAAATTAAACTGATTTTCCTGTATTACTGACAATAATAAAATAAGAAATCGTAGATATAAATAACCGCACAACAATGTAATTGTCCGAGTACACGTAGAGCAATGTCGGGTATATCAGAATGTCGGTACACGTAGAGCAATGTCGGGTATATCAGAATGTCGGTACACGTAGAGCAATGTCGGGTATATCAGAATGTCGGTACACGTAGAGCAATGTCGGGTATATCAGAATGTCGGTACACGTAGAGCAATGTCGGGTATATCAGAATGTCGGTACACGTAGAGCAATGTCGGGTATATCAGAATGTCGGTACACGTAGAGCAATGTCGGGTATATCAGAATGTCGGTACTAGTTTGCTGACACCATCATGTTAATTCCTATTTAATAGTTTTGCTACGAAAGTGTACGTATTATTAAATGTCTACCAGCTGGTTCGGATAATTGATTGCAATGCATGTTTACTCGCATACCCGCTCGAAATAAGAATGATGAAATATTTATAAACGAATTACGATAAGAACATAAATCTGTATACGGTGCATGTAATACGTCAATGAGTCACATACGTACCAGCCCGACTGACTGTTTTATGGATGTACTGTAGACAGGACGTCTTTGAAGTATTTATTTCTTTATACAGTAGACATTGCTCGAGCGTACACCTGTATTAAGCGACTTTTTATTTAAAAACCACTTAAATTCCCGCCCTAGCGTTTTAACTATATAAATTGTATCTATTAAACGAGTTTTCTATAACGCGACCAGCGACCGCATTTACCTAGTCAAGACAGGTAAAAATGATATTTAAATAATCCAATAATCGACCGCATGCACTTAATCCCATTTCACACCTTATTCACAACTGCATTCGCGCATTGTCCTTTAAACAATTGAATAAACAATTAGGCGTGATAAATGCGACCAGGTAATAACTCGGCGATGCCGTTATAAAACGACATGTAAAATTCGTTGCATATATGTGTCCGCTTGAGCGCAAGTCTTTAAATGTAAATGGATTACACAGCATAACGATTATAATTTCTACAAGAAACTTACGTTGCTTGATGTCAACGAATTTTACATTACGATGTCCCGAGAAGAAATATGCGAGATGTAATGTTTGTGCCGACTAGCCCGCTTTTATCTTTACTTGAAAGATCGTCGTGCCGACAAACTTCTTTATACTCGCTGAGAGAAATAAAATGTCAGACAAAAACACATCGCATAATTTAACTCTGCGTTAAAATGTGTAATAAATCACTTTGTTTAGTATGAAATCATTTTGCCTTATGGATAGCTGTCATAACTTTGTCATCACTGAATTCATGACGGGAAGCCATTCGCAGATTCGTGTTACTGTGATGAGTACACTATACAGTTATTTATTTATAGACTGAAAACTATGTACTCGTGTAAATGAGTGTGTCCGTGTTTCGACTTTTATTTTCGCGTTAGCAAGAAAAATTCGCGAGTGTGAAAAGAAAATTCTTTAATTTTAAGCGCGAGGCAACTACACTATTCAAAGTACATGAACCTTGTCACATTGGATAACTTACGTGGAATTTAAGAATTAGGCACTTGTATATACTTAATGTTCTATTGCCTAGTGAGCTGATAGAATGGTTTAAATTTACGAGCTTTGTTTCACAACTTAACTACTTTTGAATGGAAAGAGGATGGTATTTATACGTTTTGATTGTTCAGTTGGACATTCATTTGTACTTAACGTTCGTTAAATTTGTTGATATTTATTAAGCGACCACCTTTTGGCTGTCCCTTGGGTGGTCACTTAATACAATGTCTACTGTATATAGAATTATGGAACAGAATATGATTGGGACATATGGAAAGGAATGCTTTTGCGACCAGTCCACCAACACCTTACACTTGAGGCCGAAAATAAACCACTGAAAAAGCTCTTTTCGAATCGATCACGCTACGTTCCCTTGTTTAGAACTTATGTTAAAGATATTAGTCGATATTTTTCAACATTTAAGTGTGATTTCAGGATTATAAAGTCTGAATGAAGTAAATATTATATATTTTCATTATTGTGCATTTATTTTGCAAAATACAATTCGTGACAATATATAAAGTGAAAATTAGAAATATTTGAGTGAACATCAATTTTTCAATGGCAAGATGTAAAATATAGTTGTACATAATATAACAAAACCATATTATTCCCCCAAATACCAAACGTTTGTGCCCATATTCATACAGCAGCCAATAAATAAATGCGTTTATATATATTCCATCTACTTAGTTCATTTACAATAGTAACATGCTTATCAAGTCTTATTGTCTAGACACAAATGGTCATCATTTGTCTTGATTATGGTATTAAGAGGACAATTGTGATGTAATGAATGTCAAACGCACTATAACAAAGTTCAATGGTCAGTATAATACGCCTATTCATTCTTAAATATTATGAATTAAGGAATTGTGGCACATCTATCATTGGGATTTCTCCAGGCTTCTTGCTTTATATGGACCTCATTTAATACACGACTTGGACAGGTTCTCGCTGTTTTCTCCAGGCTTCTTGCTTTATATGGACCTCATTTAATACACGACTTGGACAGGTTCTCGCTCTTTTCTCCAGGCTTCTTGCTTTATATGGACCTCATTTAATACATGACTTGGACAGGTTCTCGCTCTTTTCTCCAGGCTTCTTGCTTTATATGGACCTCATTTAATACATGACTTGGACAGGTTCTCGCTGTTTTCTCCAGGCTTCTTCCTTTATATGGACCTCATTTGATACACGACTTGGACAGGTTCTCGCTGTTTTCTCCAGGCTTCTTCCTTTATATGGACCTCATTTGATACATGACTTGGACAGGTTCTCGCTGTTTTCTCCAGGCTTCTTGCTTTATATGGACCTCATTTAATACATGACTTGGACAGGTTCTCGCTCTCCAGGCTTCTTGCTTTATATGGACCTCATTTAATACATGACGTGGACAGGTTCTCGCTCTCCAGGCTTCTTCCTTTATATGGACCTCATTTGATACATGACTTGGACAGGTTCTCGCTGTTTTCTCCAGGCTTCTTCCTTTATATGGACCTCATTTAATACATGACTTGGGCAGGTTCTCGCTCTTTTCTCCAGGCTTCTTGCTTTATATGGACCTCATTTAATACACGACTTGGACAGGTTCTCGCTCTTTCTCCAGGCTTCTTCCTTTATATGGACCTCATTTAATACATGACTTGGACAGGTTCTCGCTGTTTTCTCCAGGCTTCTTGCTTTATATGGACCTCATTTAATACATGACTTGGACAGGTTCTCGCTCTCCAGGCTTCTTGCTTTATATGGACCTCATTTGATACACGACTTGGACAGGTTCTCGCTGTTTTCTCCAGGCTTCTTGCTTTATATGGACCTCATTTAATACACGACTTGGACAGGTTCTCGCTCTTTTCTCCAGGCTTCTTGCTTTATATGGACCTCATTTAATACATGACTTGGACAGGTTCTCGCTGTTTTCTCCAGGCTTCTTCCTTTATATGGACCTCATTTAATACATGACTTGGACAGGTTCTCGCTGTTTTCTCCAGGCTTCTACCTTTATATGGACCTCATTTAATACATGACTTGGACAGGTTCTCGCTGTTTTCTCCAGGCTTCTTGCTTTATATGGACCTCATTTAATACATGACTTGGACAGGTTCTCGCTGTTTTCTCCAGGCTTCTTGCTTTATATGGACCTCATTTAATACACGACTTGGACAGGTTCTCGCTGTTTTCTCCAGGCTTCTTCCTTTATATGTACCTCATTTAATACACGACTTGGACAGGTTCTCGCTGTTTTCTCCAGGCTTCATCCTTTATATGGACCTCATTTAATACATGACTTGGACAGGTTCTCTCTGTTTTCTCCAGGCTTCTTCCTTTATATGGACCTCATTTAATACATGACTTGGACAGGTTCTCGCTGTTTTCTCCAGGCTTCTTCCTTTATATGGACCTCATTTAATACATGACTTGGACAGTTTCTCGCTCTTTTTCTCCAGGCTTCTTCCTTTATATGGACCTCATTTAATACATGACTTGGACAGGTTCTCGCTCTTTTCTCCAGGCTTCTTCCTTTATATGGACCTCATTTGATACATGACTTGGACAGGTTCTCGCTCTTTTCTCCAGGCTTCTTGCTTTATATGGACCTCATTTAATACACGACTTGGACAGGTTCTCGCTGTTTTCTCCAGGCTTCTTCCTTTATATGGACCTCATTTAATACATGACTTGGACAGGTTCTCGCTGTTTTCTCCAGGCTTCTTGCTTTATATGGACCTCATTTAATACATTACTTGGACAGGTTCTCGCTCTCCAGGCTTCTTGCTTTATATGGACCTCATTTGATACACGACTTGGACAGGTTCTCGCTGTTTTCTCTGGGCTTCTTGCTTTATATGGACCTCATTTAATACACGACTTGGACAGGTTCTCGCTGTTTTCTCCAGGCTTCTTGCTTTATATGGACCTCATTTGATACACGACTTGGACAGGTTCTCGCTCTTTTCTCCAGGCTTCTTCCTTTATATGGACCTCATTTAATACACGACTTGGACAGGTTCTAGCTGTTTTCTCCAGGCTTCTTGCTTTATATGGACCTCATTTAATACACGACTTGGACAGGTTCTCGCTGTTTTCTCCAGGCTTCTTGCTTTATATGGACCTCATTTAATACATGACTTGGACAGGTTCTCGCTGTTTTCTCCAGGCTTCTTCCTTTATATGGACCTCATTTAATACATGACTTGGACAGGTTCTCGCTGTTTTCTCCAGGCTTCTTCCTTTATATGGACCTCATTTAATACATGACTTGGACAGGTTCTCGCTGTTTTCTCCAGGCTTCTTGCTTTATATGGACCTCATTTAATACATGACTTGGACAGGTTCTCGCTCTGTTCTCCAGGCTTCTTGCTTTATATGGACCTCATTTAATACACGACTTGGACAGGTTCTCGCTGTTTTCTCCAGGCTTCTTCCTTTATATGGACCTCATTTAATACACGACTTGGACAGGTTCTCGCTCTTTTCTCCAGGCTTCTTCCTTTATATGGACCTCATTTAATACACGACTTGGACAGGTTCTCGCTGTTTTCTCCAGGCTTCTTCCTTTATATGGACCTCATTTAATACATGACTTGGACAGGTTCTCGCTCTTTCCTCCAGGCTTCTTCCTTTATATGGACCTCATTTAATACATGACTTGGACAGGTTCTCGCTGTTTTCTCCAGGCTTCTTGCTTTATATGGACCTCATTTAATACATGACTTGGACAGGTTCTCGCTCTCCAGGCTTCTTGCTTTATATGGACCTCATTTGATACACGACTTGGACAGGTTCTCGCTGTTTTCTCCAGGCTTCTTGCTTTATATGGACCTCATTTAATACACGACTTGGACAGGTTCTCGCTGTTTTCTCCAGGCTTCTTGCTTTATATGGACCTCATTTAATACATGACTTGGACAGGTTCTCGCTGTTTTCTCCAGGCTTCTTCCTTTATATGGACCTCATTTAATACATGACTTGGACAGGTTCTCGCTGTTTTCTCCAGGCTTCTACCTTTATATGGACCTCATTTAATACATGACTTGGACAGGTTCTCGCTGTTTTCTCCAGGCTTCTTGCTTTATATGGACCTCATTTGATACACGACTTGGACAGGTTCTCGCTCTTTTCTCCAGGCTTCTTCCTTTATATAGACCTCATTTAATACATGACTTGGACAGGTTCTCGCTGTTTTCTCCAGGCTTCTTCCTTTATATGGACCTCATTTAATACACGACTTGGACAGGTTCTCGCTGTTTTCTCCAGGCTTCTTCCTTTATATGGACCTCATTTAATACATGACTTGGACAGGTTCTCGCTCTTTTCTCCAGGCTTCTTCCTTTATATGGACCTCATTTAATACATGACTTGGACAGGTTTTCGCTGTTTTCTCCAGGCTTCTTCCTTTATATGGACCTCATTTAATACACGACTTGGACAGGTTCTCGCTGTTTTCTCCAGGCTTCTTCCTTTATATGGACCTCATTTAATACATGACTTGGACAGGTTCTCGCTGTTTTCTCCAGGCTTCTTCCTTTATATGGACCTCATTTAATACACGACTTGGACAGGTTCTCGCTGTTTTCTCCAGGCTTCTTCCTTTATATGGACCTCATTTAATACATGACTTGGACAGGTTCTCGCTCTTTTCTCCAGGCTTCTTCCTTTATATGGACCTCATTTAATACATGACTTGGACAGTTTCTCGCTCTTTTTCTCCAGGCTTCTTCCTTTATATGGACCTCATTTAATACATGACTTGGACAGGTTCTCGCTCTTTTCTCCAGGCTTCTTCCTTTATATGGACCTCATTTGATACAAGACTTGGACAGGTTCTCGCTCTTTTCTCCAGGCTTCTTGCTTTATATGGACCTCATTTAATACACGACTTGGACAGGTTCTCGCTGTTTTCTCCAGGCTTCTTCCTTTATATGGACCTCATTTAATACATGACTTGGACAGGTTCTCGCTGTTTTCTCCAGGCTTCTTGCTTTATATGGACCTCATTTAATACATTACTTGGACAGGTTCTCGCTCTCCAGGCTTCTTGCTTTATATGGACCTCATTTAATACACGACTTGGACAGGTTCTCGCTGTTTTCTCTGGGCTTCTTGCTTTATATGGACCTCATTTAATACACGACTTGGACAGGTTCTCGCTGTTTTCTCCAGGCTTCTTGCTTTATATGGACCTCATTTGATACACGACTTGGACAGGTTCTCGCTCTTTTCTCCAGGCTTCTTCCTTTATATGGACCTCATTTAATACACGACTTGGACAGGTTCTAGCTGTTTTCTCCAGGCTTCTTGCTTTATATGGACCTCATTTAATACACGACTTGGACAGGTTCTCGCTGTTTTCTCCAGGCTTCTTGCTTTATATGGACCTCATTTAATACATGACTTGGACAGGTTCTCGCTGTTTTCTCCAGGCTTCTTCCTTTATATGGACCTCATTTAATACATGACTTGGACAGGTTCTCGCTGTTTTCTCCAGGCTTCTTCCTTTATATGGACCTCATTTAATACATGACTTGGACAGGTTCTCGCTGTTTTCTCCAGGCTTCTTGCTTTATATGGACCTCATTTAATACATGACTTGGACAGGTTCTCGCTCTGTTCTCCAGGCTTCTTGCTTTATATGGACCTCATTTAATACACGACTTGGACAGGTTCTCGCTGTTTTCTCCAGGCTTCTTGCTTTATATGGACCTCATTTAATACACGACTTGGACAGGTTCTCGCTGTTTTCTCCAGGCTTCTTGCTTTATATGGACCTCATTTAATACATGACTTGGACAGGTTCTCGCTGTTTTCTCCAGGCTTCTTGCTTTATATGGACCTCATTTAATACATGACTTGGACAGGTTCTCGCTCTTTTCTCCAGGCTTCTTGCTTTATATGGACCTCATTTAATACATGACTTGGACAGGTTCTCGCTGTTTTCTCCAGGCTTCTTCCTTTATATGGACCTCATTTGATACACGACTTGGACAGGTTCTCGCTGTTTTCTCCAGGCTTCTTCCTTTATATGGACCTCATTTGATACATGACTTGGACAGGTTCTCGCTGTTTTCTCCAGGCTTCTTGCTTTATATGGACCTCATTTAATACATGACTTGGACAGGTTCTCGCTCTCCAGGCTTCTTGCTTTATATGGACCTCATTTAATACATGACTTGGACAGGTTCTCGCTCTCCAGGCTTCTTCCTTTATATGGACCTCATTTGATACATGACTTGGACAGGTTCTCGCTGTTTTCTCCAGGCTTCTTCCTTTATATGGACCTCATTTAATACATGACTTGGACAGGTTCTCGCTCTTTTCTCCAGGCTTCTTGCTTTATATGGACCTCATTTAATACACGACTTGGACAGGTTCTCGCTCTTTCTCCAGGCTTCTTCCTTTATATGGACCTCATTTAATACATGACTTGGACAGGTTCTCGCTGTTTTCTCCAGGCTTCTTGCTTTATATGGACCTCATTTAATACATGACTTGGACAGGTTCTCGCTCTCCAGGCTTCTTGCTTTATATGGACCTCATTTGATACACGACTTGGACAGGTTCTCGCTGTTTTCTCCAGGCTTCTTGCTTTATATGGACCTCATTTAATACACGACTTGGACAGGTTCTCGCTCTTTTCTCCAGGCTTCTTGCTTTATATGGACCTCATTTAATACATGACTTGGACAGGTTCTCGCTGTTTTCTCCAGGCTTCTTCCTTTATATGGACCTCATTTAATACATGACTTGGACAGGTTCTCGCTGTTTTCTCCAGGCTTCTACCTTTATATGGACCTCATTTAATACATGACTTGGACAGGTTCTCGCTGTTTTCTCCAGGCTTCTTGCTTTATATGGACCTCATTTAATACATGACTTGGACAGGTTCTCGCTGTTTTCTCCAGGCTTCTTGCTTTATATGGACCTCATTTAATACACGACTTGGACAGGTTCTCGCTGTTTTCTCCAGGCTTCTTCCTTTATATGTACCTCATTTAATACACGACTTGGACAGGTTCTCGCTGTTTTCTCCAGGCTTCATCCTTTATATGGACCTCATTTAATACATGACTTGGACAGGTTCTCTCTGTTTTCTCCAGGCTTCTTCCTTTATATGGACCTCATTTAATACATGACTTGGACAGGTTCTCGCTGTTTTCTCCAGGCTTCTTCCTTTATATGGACCTCATTTAATACATGACTTGGACAGTTTCTCGCTCTTTTTCTCCAGGCTTCTTCCTTTATATGGACCTCATTTAATACATGACTTGGACAGGTTCTCGCTCTTTTCTCCAGGCTTCTTCCTTTATATGGACCTCATTTGATACATGACTTGGACAGGTTCTCGCTCTTTTCTCCAGGCTTCTTGCTTTATATGGACCTCATTTAATACACGACTTGGACAGGTTCTCGCTGTTTTCTCCAGGCTTCTTCCTTTATATGGACCTCATTTAATACATGACTTGGACAGGTTCTCGCTGTTTTCTCCAGGCTTCTTGCTTTATATGGACCTCATTTAATACATTACTTGGACAGGTTCTCGCTCTCCAGGCTTCTTGCTTTATATGGACCTCATTTGATACACGACTTGGACAGGTTCTCGCTGTTTTCTCTGGGCTTCTTGCTTTATATGGACCTCATTTAATACACGACTTGGACAGGTTCTCGCTGTTTTCTCCAGGCTTCTTGCTTTATATGGACCTCATTTGATACACGACTTGGACAGGTTCTCGCTCTTTTCTCCAGGCTTCTTCCTTTATATGGACCTCATTTAATACACGACTTGGACAGGTTCTAGCTGTTTTCTCCAGGCTTCTTGCTTTATATGGACCTCATTTAATACACGACTTGGACAGGTTCTCGCTGTTTTCTCCAGGCTTCTTGCTTTATATGGACCTCATTTAATACATGACTTGGACAGGTTCTCGCTGTTTTCTCCAGGCTTCTTCCTTTATATGGACCTCATTTAATACACGACTTGGACAGGTTCTCGCTGTTTTCTCCAGGCTTCTTCCTTTATATGGACCTCATTTAATACATGACTTGGACAGGTTCTCGCTCTTTTCTCCAGGCTTCTTCCTTTATATGGACCTCATTTAATACATGACTTGGACAGTTTCTCGCTCTTTTTCTCCAGGCTTCTTCCTTTATATGGACCTCATTTAATACATGACTTGGACAGGTTCTCGCTCTTTTCTCCAGGCTTCTTCCTTTATATGGACCTCATTTGATACAAGACTTGGACAGGTTCTCGCTCTTTTCTCCAGGCTTCTTGCTTTATATGGACCTCATTTAATACACGACTTGGACAGGTTCTCGCTGTTTTCTCCAGGCTTCTTCCTTTATATGGACCTCATTTAATACATGACTTGGACAGGTTCTCGCTGTTTTCTCCAGGCTTCTTGCTTTATATGGACCTCATTTAATACATTACTTGGACAGGTTCTCGCTCTCCAGGCTTCTTGCTTTATATGGACCTCATTTGATACACGACTTGGACAGGTTCTCGCTGTTTTCTCTGGGCTTCTTGCTTTATATGGACCTCATTTAATACACGACTTGGACAGGTTCTCGCTGTTTTCTCCAGGCTTCTTGCTTTATATGGACCTCATTTGATACACGACTTGGACAGGTTCTCGCTCTTTTCTCCAGGCTTCTTCCTTTATATGGACCTCATTTAATACACGACTTGGACAGGTTCTAGCTGTTTTCTCCAGGCTTCTTGCTTTATATGGACCTCATTTAATACACGACTTGGACAGGTTCTCGCTGTTTTCTCCAGGCTTCTTGCTTTATATGGACCTCATTTAATACATGACTTGGACAGGTTCTCGCTGTTTTCTCCAGGCTTCTTCCTTTATATGGACCTCATTTAATACATGACTTGGACAGGTTCTCGCTGTTTTCTCCAGGCTTCTTCCTTTATATGGACCTCATTTAATACATGACTTGGACAGGTTCTCGCTGTTTTCTCCAGGCTTCTTGCTTTATATGGACCTCATTTAATACATGACTTGGACAGGTTCTCGCTCTGTTCTCCAGGCTTCTTGCTTTATATGGACCTCATTTAATACACGACTTGGACAGGTTCTCGCTGTTTTCTCCAGGCTTCTTCCTTTATATGGACCTCATTTAATACACGACTTGGACAGGTTCTCGCTCTTTTCTCCAGGCTTCTTCCTTTATATGGACCTCATTTAATACACGACTTGGACAGGTTCTCGCTGTTTTCTCCAGGCTTCTTCCTTTATATGGACCTCATTTAATACATGACTTGGACAGGTTCTCGCTCTTTCCTCCAGGCTTCTTCCTTTATATGGACCTCATTTAATACATGACTTGGACAGGTTCTCGCTGTTTTCTCCAGGCTTCTTGCTTTATATGGACCTCATTTAATACATGACTTGGACAGGTTCTCGCTCTCCAGGCTTCTTGCTTTATATGGACCTCATTTGATACACGACTTGGACAGGTTCTCGCTGTTTTCTCCAGGCTTCTTGCTTTATATGGACCTCATTTAATACACGACTTGGACAGGTTCTCGCTGTTTTCTCCAGGCTTCTTGCTTTATATGGACCTCATTTAATACATGACTTGGACAGGTTCTCGCTGTTTTCTCCAGGCTTCTTCCTTTATATGGACCTCATTTAATACATGACTTGGACAGGTTCTCGCTGTTTTCTCCAGGCTTCTACCTTTATATGGACCTCATTTAATACATGACTTGGACAGGTTCTCGCTGTTTTCTCCAGGCTTCTTGCTTTATATGGACCTCATTTGATACACGACTTGGACAGGTTCTCGCTCTTTTCTCCAGGCTTCTTCCTTTATATAGACCTCATTTAATACATGACTTGGACAGGTTCTCGCTGTTTTCTCCAGGCTTCTTCCTTTATATGGACCTCATTTAATACACGACTTGGACAGGTTCTCGCTGTTTTCTCCAGGCTTCTTCCTTTATATGGACCTCATTTAATACATGACTTGGACAGGTTCTCGCTCTTTTCTCCAGGCTTCTTCCTTTATATGGACCTCATTTAATACATGACTTGGACAGGTTTTCGCTGTTTTCTCCAGGCTTCTTCCTTTATATGGACCTCATTTAATACACGACTTGGACAGGTTCTCGCTGTTTTCTCCAGGCTTCTTCCTTTATATGGACCTCATTTAATACATGACTTGGACAGGTTCTCGCTGTTTTCTCCAGGCTTCTTCCTTTATATGGACCTCATTTAATACACGACTTGGACAGGTTCTCGCTGTTTTCTCCAGGCTTCTTCCTTTATATGGACCTCATTTAATACATGACTTGGACAGGTTCTCGCTCTTTTCTCCAGGCTTCTTCCTTTATATGGACCTCATTTAATACATGACTTGGACAGGTTCTCGCTGTTTTCTCCAGGCTTCTTGCTTTATATGGACCTCATTTAATACATGACTTGGACAGGTTCTCGCTCTCCAGGCTTCTTGCTTTATATGGACCTCATTTGATACACGACTTGGACAGGTTCTCGCTGTTTTCTCCAGGCTTCTTGCTTTATATGGACCTCATTTAATACACGACTTGGACAGGTTCTCGCTGTTTTCTCCAGGCTTCTTGCTTTATATGGACCTCATTTAATACATGACTTGGACAGGTTCTCGCTGTTTTCTCCAGGCTTCTTCCTTTATATGGACCTCATTTAATACATGACTTGGACAGGTTCTCGCTGTTTTCTCCAGGCTTCTACCTTTATATGGACCTCATTTAATACATGACTTGGACAGGTTCTCGCTGTTTTCTCCAGGCTTCTTGCTTTATATGGACCTCATTTGATACACGACTTGGACAGGTTCTCGCTCTTTTCTCCAGGCTTCTTCCTTTATATGGACCTCATTTAATACATGACTTGGACAGGTTCTCGCTGTTTTCTCCAGGCTTCTTGCTTTATATGGACCTCATTTAATACACGACTTGGACAGGTTCTCGCTGTTTTCTCCAGGCTTCTTCCTTTATATGGACCTCATTTAATACACGACTTGGACAGGTTCTCGCTGTTTTCTCCAGGCTTCTTGCTTTATATGGACCTCATTTAATACATGACTTGGACAGGTTCTCGCTGTTTTCTCCAGGCTTCTACCTTTATATGGACCTCATTTAATACATGACTTGGACAGGTTCTCGCTGTTTTCTCCAGGCTTCTTGCTTTATATGGACCTCATTTGATACACGACTTGGACAGGTTCTCGCTCTTTTCTCCAGGCTTCTTCCTTTATATGGACCTCATTTAATACATGACTTGGACAGGTTCTCGCTGTTTTCTCCAGGCTTCTTGCTTTATATGGACCTCATTTAATACACGACTTGGACAGGTTCTCGCTGTTTTCTCCAGGCTTCTTCCTTTATATGGACCTCATTTAATACACGACTTGGACAGGTTCTCGCTGTTTTCTCCAGGCTTCTTCCTTTATATGGACCTCATTTAATACACGACTTGGACAGGTTCTCGCTGTTTTCTCCAGGCTTCTTGCTTTATATGGACCTCATTTAATACATGACTTGGACAGGTTCTCGCTCTTTTCTCCAGGCTTCTTCCTTTATATGGACCTCATTTAATACAGGACTTGGACAGGTTTTCGCTGTTTTCTCCAGGCTTCTTACTTTATATGGACCTCATTTAATACACGACTTGGACAGGTTCTCGCTGTTTTCTCCAGGCTTCTTCCTTTATATGGACCTCATTTAATACATGACTTGGAAAGGTTCTCGCTGTTTTCTCCAGGCTTCTTGCTTTATATGGACCTCATTTAATACATGACTTGGACAGGTTCTCGCTGTTTTCTCCAGGCTTCTTCCTTTATATGGACCTCATTTAATACATGACTTGGACAGGTTCTCGCTGTTTTCTCCAGGCTTCTTCCTTTATATGGACCTCATTTAATACATGACTTGGACAGGTTCTCGCTGTTTTCTCCAGGCTTCTTCCTTTATATGGACCTCATTTAATACACGACTTGGACAGGTTCTCGCTCTTTTCTCCAGGCTTCTTCCTTTATATGGTCCTCATTTAATACATGACTTGGACAGGTTCTCGCTGTTTTCTCCAGGCTTCTTGCTTTATATGGACCTCATTTAATACACGACTTGGACAGGTTCTCGCTGTTTTCTCCAGGTTTCTTCCTTTATATGGACCTCATTTAATACATGACTTGGACAGGTTCTCGCTGTTTTCTCCAGGCTTCTTCCTTTATATGGACCTCATTTAATACATGACTTGGACAGGTTCTCGCTCTGTTCTCCAGGCTTCTTGCTTTATATGGACCTCATTTAATACACGACTTGGACAGGTTCTCGCTGTTTTCTCCAGGCTTCTTCCTTTATATGGACCTCATTTAATACACGACTTGGACAGGTTCTCGCTGTTTTCTCCAGGCTTCTTGCTTTATATGGACCTCATTTAATACATGACTTGGACAGGTTCTCGCTCTCCAGGCTTCTTGCTTTATATGGACCTCATTTAATACATGACTTGGACAGGTTCTCGCTCTCCAGGCTTCTTGCTTTATATGGACCTCATTTAATACATGACTTGGACAGGTTCTCGCTCTCCAGGCTTCTTGCTTTATATGGACCTCATTTAATACATGACTTGGACAGGTTCTCGCTGTTTTCTCCAGGCTTCTTGCTTTATATGGACCTCATTTAATACATGACTTGGACAGGTTCTCGCTGTTTTCTCCAGGCTTCTTCCTTTATATGGACCTCATTTAATACATGACTTGGACAGGTTCTCGCTGTTTTCTCCAGGCTTCTTCCTTTATATGGACCTCATTTAATACATGACTTGGACAGGTTCTCGCTGTTTTCTCCAGGCTTCTTCCTTTATATGGACCTCATTTAATACATGACTTGGACAGGTTCTCGCTGTTTTCTCCAGGCTTCTTCCTTTATATGGACCTCATTTAATACATGACTTGGACAGGTTCTCGCTGTTTTCTCCAGGCTTCTTCCTTTATATGGACTTCATTTAATACATGACTTGGACAGGTTCTCGCTCTTTTCTCCAGGCTTCTTCCTTTATATGTACTTCATTTAATACATGACTTGGACAGGTTCTCGCTCTTTTGCTGTTTTGTAACACAACTTTTCATTCCTTAGTGAAGTCGTAAATGTGTTTCGTTTTCTCAAAACATATCGTTTGTATGTGTTATTTTTGTTTGTCTTAATTTATAATTCCCTTTCACTGTCACTAGTACTTAAACTTATGTGTAATTAATGACTAAAAGTTTCCGGTTGCCTTGAAATGGGGTTTAAAATTTTCTTGCGATTATGTGGTTATTTCGCATTGTAGGTGAATTTTCATGCATCTAAATAACTTGATGCATTCCATCTATTGAACCCCCTTTGTTGTCCTCCTAAATTATTCTTATATGTTTTTTTACGGTCGGCCTTTGGCTTTCCATGGGGGTCAGGTTTGGAATTGTGTACTTCAAAGAAAACTTGTCCTCCAACATTTAACTTCAATGATTACACTGACACCAAACACCTGTCCCTACCATTAAATGGTTTGGCCTCACACTGGTAGAATTTCATCATCTAAGCGAAAAAGTCGGCTTGCTGAACGTCAATCGTTCCAACAAATGCTAGAACTAAAATATTGACCCAGTCAACTACATTCTTCAGCAGATTATAATTTCGTCTTACACAGTCTGGATAAGTTACTTTTATAATCAAATGTCCCCATCATGTACACCCCGTTTGTTCCTGAACAGATAATTGATGGTCCTGGCGTAAATGATTTTAGAAAATTAACATTAAATCCGTGCGGAGAATGACACATACAAAATGCACAGCCAGCCCGAAAGCAATACATACGTACCTTTTAACAATTTATAAGTCAATCTGGACACAAACATAAATGATGGAGTAGGAGAAGCGTCTTTGAACGCTCAGTAGTAAAAACAGCAGTTGGTCTTTTTAGGGTGCACCAAACAACCCATACTCGATTTAAGCCATTAAGATGTAACTATGCAAATACCCAAGCCAATTGGAAATTACTTCATTGTCGAAATAGTTCAACATGTGTCTTAAACATTACATAACAGAAACGAATAGAACACGGTTGAATATTTACATTTCGTGCCGTTTGTATACACTGAAATAATATAGATATTAATAATTAACACAATAAATACAATTGATTACGATTCCGCGTGTGCGTTAAGTCTTATGCATGTGACGGTCTCTGTAGCAACTTATTCTCTCTCTTTTAACATAGTGTTTCGGCTGGAAGGAAGTTTAATAAGTCATGACATTCATCGCAATTAATATAGAATTGCAAGTGCCAAACTAAAAAGATAAAAGAGTCAGGCCAAATACATTCGCTGCATAATTACACATGAAAAGAACAGAATGACGAAAATGGAACACCAAATTTCAATGAAATCAACATTATCACACATTGCCCATAGTTGATTGATAAGAACACGAATGGGATAATACAGTGAGAATAAATGGTATAAAACGTCAAACACCAGCAATTATGTTACGTGAAAAACGACAGGTTATAATTATATTGGAAAGTGGAATTGGCTTCGAAACTAATGGAAGGCTAGAAAATAACACACATACTTCTACCTCAATATAGCAATTTTCTCCTAAGAGCATTGTTAATTGACGATAGACGATGCTATCCATTATAGTTTAAAAGTGTAGTAATTATTAGCGCGTTTCTCATTTCATGGTCCATAAGAAAAGCCTTTAATAATTTAACGTGTAATAATGTTTAATTTAACATTCTCTTTGAACGAATACATTTCTAGTCACTTTTCAAGCACTTAATGTATTAGATTAGGGAAGAATACCTAATGTTGAAACCATTGAAAATAATTCAATACTACACCCACGGTTTTCATCTCTGTGGCGAGTCAATGATGGTGCTTACCAAGAGCTTGTGTTCCGCACGATTAACATTTCGTTTGATTCTTTCAGAAGCCTTTGTGATCCCACAATGAGTGTACTGCGCTGCTCTAATATGTACTATAAATTGACCACACAAACATAACTTTTAATTGTGTAATGGCTTTATATACACAACGTCAGCTTTGAACTAGACATAGATTAAAATGACAACAATCAATATTCACGCTATATGATAATACAAGGTCAATAATATATCTATATTTCGCTATCCGGTATTCGCCTCTATACCGATTGCGCCACACGCTCTACGGTGTTATATTAATTCTCGGCACACATTTTGATAATTCACTCACTCCTTTCAGCTTAAGAAATTATTGATCAAAAATATATTCGTTTTATCTCCGATAAATTACTCTAGCAATAAGTTGTTTAACAACAAAAGCTAACGTATTACGCCTTCTTAGAAAATGGTACCCAGCATTTCAGTACAAAGTGCAAAACATTGGAAACATTTAAGCAACATTATCTCTGCGTTTACGGAACCATTATCGTTATCTCTGCGTTTACGGAACCATTATCGTTATTAAACGACTATTATAGCATATTACACTTTTATCGTCCCATAGTTCTGCAGGCAAATGCGCCTTCCATTAACTCTGGACTTGTGACGCTACTTGTGGCGCGTATAGATGGGAAAATTGAGACATCCATTCTATTCCACCTGTTTCGATTTATTTTCAAAATTAAGCATGCCCTTTAGTGGAGTTCGTTTTAATGACATAAACTTTTTAATAGGTGTTTTTGTCACACAGATTTGGTGAATAAACATTAGTTGCTTAGCAACGGGAAGAACCGCGTTGCCGAGATGATGGAATGCTGTTGTCGAACGCTGTTGATTTTAATTACCATTCAAAAGCGTCAATATTTTCAGAATTTCTTATAAACTAAGTGAATTGATCAGTACATACACTTTATTCACACGAAAAACCACCTTGTTCACGAACTTCTGGATCAGCCCTCGTATCTGTAGGTAATGTTTTATTCTGGCCAATTGACGAAAACTAAGTATGTAGTGTTATCTTGATGAAGACCGCAGTATCCACACTGTAAGAGAGATTGCTACATGGAACGCCTAATACACAAGACAATGCCTCCACCACAGACACCCGGGATAGACATTAGTCTACACAACATCAGACACTGAGGAGGTGCAAGGGTAAAAACACACAGGAGCAGGGGCACAAGGATGGCCTGGTCGGACATATAAACACACAGGAGCAGGGGCACAAGGATGGCCTGGTCGGACATATAAACACACAGGAGCAGGGGCGCAAGGATGGCCTGGTCGGACATATAAACACACAGGAGCAGGGGCGCAAGGATGGCCTGGTCGGACATATAAACACACAGGAGCAGGTGCGCAAGGATGGCCTGGTCGGACATATAAACACACAGGAGCAGGTGCGCAAGGATGGCCTGGTCGGACATATAAACACACAGGAGCAGGTGCGCAAGGATGGCCTGGTCGGACATATAAACACACAGGAGCAGGTGCGCAAGGATGGCCTGGTCGGACATATAAACACACAGGAGCAGGTGCGCAAGGATGGCCTGGTCGGACATATAAACACACATGAGCAGGTGCGCAAGGATGGCCTGGTCGAACATATAAACACACAGGAGCAGGGGCGCAAGGATGGCCTGGTCGGACATATAAACACACAGGAGCAGGTGCGCAAGGATGACCTGGTCGGACATATAAACACACAGGAGCAGGGGCGCAAGGATGGCCTGATCGGACATATAAACACACAGGAGCAGGGGCGCAAGGATGGCCTGATCGGACATATAAACACACATGACAGGGGCGCAATGATGGCCTGGTCGGACATATAAACACACAGGAGCAGGTGCGCAAGGATGGCCTGGTCGGACATATAAACACACAGGAGCAGGGGCGCAAGGATGGCCTGGTCGGACATATAAACACACAGGAGCAGGGGCGCAAGGATGGCCTGGTCGGACATATAAACACACAGGAGCAGGGGCGCAAGGATGGCCTGGTCGGACATATAAACACACAGGAGCAGGGGCGCAAGGATGGCCTGGTCGGACATATAAACACACAGGAGCAGGTGTGCAAGGATGGCCTGGTCGGACATATAAACACACAGGAGCAGGGGCGCAAGGATGGCCTGGTCGGACATATAAACACACATGAGCAGGGGCGCAATGATGGCCTGGTCGGACATATAAACACACAGGAGCAGGGGCGCAAGGATGGCCTGGTCGGACATATAAACACACATGAGCAGGGGCGCAATGATGGCCTGGTCGGACATATAAACACACAGGAGCAGGGGCGCAAGGATGGCCGGTCGGACATATAAACACACATGAGCAGGGGCGCAAGGATGGCCTGGTCGGACATATAAAAACACAGGAGCAGGGGCGCAAGGATGGCCTGGTCGGACATATAAACACACAGGAGCAGGGGCGCAAGGATGGCCTGATCGGACATATAAACACACAGGAGCAGGGGCGCAAGGATGGCCTGGTCGGACATATAAACACACAGGAGCAGGGGCGCAAGGATGGCCTGGTCGGACATATAAACACACAGGAGCAGGGGCGCAAGGATGGCCTGGTCGGACATATAAACACACATGAGCAGGGGCGCAAGGATGGCCTGGTCGGACATATAAACACACATGAGCAGGGGCGCAATGATGGCCTGGTCGGACATATAAACACACAGGAGCAGGGGCGCAAGGATGGCCTGGTCGGACATATAAACACACAGGAGCAGGGGCGCAAGGATGGCCTGGTCGGACATTTAAACACACAGGAGCAGGGGCGCAAGGATGGCCTGGTCGGACATATAAACACACAGGAGCAGGGGCGCAAGGATGGCCTGGTCGGACATATAAACACACAGGAGCAGGTGCGCAAGGATGACCTGGTCGGACATATAAACACACAGGAGCAGGGGCGCAAGGATGGCCTGATCGGACATATAAACACACCGGAGCAGGGGCGCAAGGATGGCCTGATCGGACATATAAACACACATGACAGGGGCGCAATGATGGCCTGGTCGGACATATAAACACACAGGAGCAGGTGCGCAAGGATGGCCTGGTCGGACATATAAACACACAGGAGCAGGGGCGCAAGGATGGCCTGGTCGGACATATAAACACACAGGAGCAGGGGCGCAAGGATGGCCTGGTCGGACATATAAACACACAGGAGCAGGGGCGCAAGGATGGCCTGGTCGGACATATAAACACACAGGAGCAGGGGCGCAAGGATGGCCTGGTCGGACATATAAACACACAGGAGCAGGGGCGCAAGGATGGCCTGGTCGGACATATAAACACACAGGAGCAGGTGTGCAAGGATGGCCTGGTCGGACATATAAACACACAGGAGCAGGGGCGCAAGGATGGCCTGGTCGGACATATAAACACACATGAGCAGGGGCGCAATGATGGCCTGGTCGGACATATAAACACACAGGAGCAGGGGCGCAAGGATGGCCTGGTCGGACATATAAACACACAGGAGCAGGTGCGCAAGGATGGCCTGGTCGGACATATAAACACACAGGAGCAGGGGCGCAAGGATGGCCTGGTCGGACATATAAACACACATGAGCAGGGGCGCAAGGATGGCCTGGTCGGACATATAAACACACAGGAGCAGGGGCGCAAGGATGGCCTGGTCGGACATATAAACACACAGGAGCAGGTGCGCAAGGATGGCCTGGTCGGACATATAAACACACAGGAGCAGGTGTGCAAGGATGGCCTGGTCGGACATATAAACACACAGGAGCAGGGGCGCAAGGATGGCCTGGTCGGACATATAAACACACATGAGCAGGGGCGCAATGATGGCCTGGTCGGACATATAAACACACAGGAGCAGGGGCGCAAGGATGGCCTGGTCGGACATATAAACACACATGAGCAGGGGCGCAAGGATGGCCTGGTCGGACATATAAACACACAGGAGCAGGGGCGCAAGGATGGCCTGGTCGGACATATAAACACACATGAGCAGGGGCGCAAGGATGGCCTGGTCGGACATATAAAAACACAGGAGCAGGGGCGCAAGGATGGCCTAGTCGGACATATAAACACACAGGAGCAGGGGCGCAAGGATGGCCTGATCGGACATATAAACACACAGGAGCAGGGGCGCAAGGATGGCCTGGTCGGACATATAAACACACAGGAGCAGGGGCGCAAGGATGGCCTGGTCGGACATATAAACACACAGGAGCAGGGGCGCAAGGATGGCCTGGTCGGACATATAAACACACATGAGCAGGGGCGCAAGGATGGCCTGGTCGGACATATAAACACACATGAGCAGGGGCGCAATGATGGCCTGGTCGGACATATAAACACACAGGAGCAGGGGCGCAAGGATGGCCTGGTCGGACATATAAACACACAGGAGCAGGGGCGCAAGGATGGCCTGGTCGGACATTTAAACACACAGGAGCAGGGGCGCAAGGATGGCCTGGTCGGACATATAAACACACAGGAGCAGGGGCGCAAGGATGGCCTGGTCGGACATATAAACACACAGGAGCAGGTGCGCAAGGATGACCTGGTCGGACATATAAACACACAGGAGCAGGGGCGCAAGGATGGCCTGATCGGACATATAAACACACAGGAGCAGGGGCGCAAGGATGGCCTGATCGGACATATAAACACACATGACAGGGGCGCAATGATGGCCTGGTCGGACATATAAACACACAGGAGCAGGTGCGCAAGGATGGCCTGGTCGGACATATAAACACACAGGAGCAGGGGCGCAAGGATGGCCTGGTCGGACATATAAACACACAGGAGCAGGGGCGCAAGGATGGCCTGGTCGGACATATAAACACACAGGAGCAGGGGCGCAAGGATGGCCTGGTCGGACATATAAACACACAGGAGCAGGGGCGCAAGGATGGCCTGGTCGGACATATAAACACACAGGAGCAGGTGTGCAAGGATGGCCTGGTCGGACATATAAACACACAGGAGCAGGGGCGCAAGGATGGCCTGGTCGGACATATAAACACACATGAGCAGGGGCGCAATGATGGCCTGGTCGGACATATAAACACACAGGAGCAGGGGCGCAAGGATGGCCTGGTCGGACATATAAACACACATGAGCAGGGGCGCAATGATGGCCTGGTCGGACATATAAACACACAGGAGCAGGGGCGCAAGGATGGCCTGGTCGGACATATAAACACACATGAGCAGGGGCGCAAGGATGGCCTGGTCGGACATATAAAAACACAGGAGCAGGGGCGCAAGGATGGCCTGGTCGGACATATAAACACACAGGAGCAGGGGTGCAAGGATGGCCTGATCGGACATATAAACACACAGGAGCAGGGGCGCAAGGATGGCCTGGTCGGACATATAAACACACAGGAGCAGGGGCGCAAGGATGGCCTGGTCGGACATATAAACACACAGGAGCAGGGGCGCAAGGATGGCCTGGTCGGACATATAAACACACATGAGCAGGGGCGCAAGGATGGCCTGGTCGGACATATAAACACACATGAGCAGGGGCGCAATGATGGCCTGGTCGGACATATAAACACACAGGAGCAGGGGCGCAAGGATGGCCTGGTCGGACATATAAACACACAGGAGCAGGGGCGCAAGGATGGCCTGGTCGGACATATAAACACACAGGAGCAGGGGCGCAAGGATGGCCTGATCGGACATATAAACACACAGGAGCAGGGGCGCAAGGATGGCCTGGTCGGACATATAAACACACAGGAGCAGGGGCGCAAGGATGGCCTGGTCGGACATTTAAACACACAGGAGCAGGGGCGCAAGGATGGCCTGGTCGGACATATAAACACACAGGAGCAGGGGCGCAAGGATGGCCTGGTCGGACATATAAACACACAGGAGCAGGGGCGCAAGGATGGCCTGGTCGGACATATAAACACACAGGAGCAGGGGCGCAAAGATGGCCTGGTCGGACATATAAACACACAGGAGCAGGGGCGCAAGGATGGCCTGGTCGGACATATAAACACACAGGAGCAGGGGCGCAAGGATGGCCTGGTCGGACATATAAACACACAGGAGCAGGGGCGCAAGGATGGCCTGGTCGGACATATAAACACACATGAGCAGGGGCGCAAGGATGGCCTGGTCGGACATATAAACACACATGAGCAGGGGCGCAATGATGGCCTGGTCGGACATATAAACACACAGGAGCAGGGGCGCAAGGATGGCCTGGTCGGACATATAAACACACAGGAGCAGGGGCGCAAGGATGGCCTGGTCGGACATATAAACACACAGGAGCAGGGGCGCAAGGATGGCCTGATCGGACATATAAACACACAGGAGCAGGGGCGCAAGGATGGCCTGGTCGGACATATAAACACACAGGAGCAGGGGCGCAAGGATGGCCTGGTCGGACATTTAAACACACAGGAGCAGGGGCGCAAGGATGGCCTGGTCGGACATATAAACACACAGGAGCAGGGGCGCAAGGATGGCCTGGTCGGACATATAAACACACAGGAGCAGGGGCGCAAGGATGGCCTGGTCGGACATATAAAAACACAGGAGCAGGGGCGCAAAGATGGCCTGGTCGGACATATAAACACACAGGAGCAGGGGCGCAAGGATGGCCTGGTCGGACATATAAACACACAGGAGTAGGGGTGCAATGATGGCCTGGTCGGACATATAAACACACAGGAGCAGGGGTGCAAGGATGGCCTGGTCGGACATATAAACACACAGGAGCAGGGGCGCAAGGATGACCTGGTCGGGCATATAAAGAACCACTAAGGAGAATTAAGGAGGACACAACTTGTTAAAACTCTTTATAGAGGCTGTCAAGACGAACAACAATGTTGCCACATTTTATAGCCGAATTAAGAACATAAGATTACGAGCATTAATCTTTGTATTGTAACTTGCTTTACACATATAGCACATGTAATATATCAATGAGTCAACAATGTGCCAGAAAGTCTGATTGTTTTATGAATTTACTGCTAACATTTGAAGTGTTTACTTCTTTAAATAGAGAATGATGGATCACGAAATAGGAAGGAAGGGAATGGACAATGGAACAAACACTTATGCGACCAGACACCCAACGCTGCAACTTGCAGTTGAATATATATTACGGAATATCATTATATATTATACGCTATGTACTGGATAATCAACGTACAATGTATTTAATATATAAGAAAGAAATAGAGCGATATACTATCATCCGACAGACGCGGTTCGATTCCCGGGCAGGGCAGGTTATGTTCTAAGTGACATTGGCTACGGTCATGCCCTCCACATGCGGAGAGTTGCTAGTTGTTTGCTGGAGAGCAGATTAGTTTTGGTTGATAAATTTATATCAGGAAAACTGAGAAGTATCTTGGCCTTTCACCTCATCAGCTCCTAAATGTTTCGTATGTTGACGTATTTCTGGGATCAGTGAGAGGAGACATTATCTTGTGAATATGTTGTTCCCTGTTACAACTTTATCCGTTCTAAAGACTTCGTTCGAAATGGTTGGAATTCGATGATTATTTGCTTCAGTGTTTTTGTTCATACACTATTCACATCGATGAATAATAATTAATCTGTAAGATTTAGAATCGCAATTCATGACAATTCTATATTGTTTTGATTTAATTTTAAAACGCTCGCAATGTTGAAATAAGACACTGGAGCAATCAGTCTACTTTTCAATTAGAATTGCATTATATACCAAAATCTCGTTTGTAGATTATAGATTATAACTATTATCAAGATGAAATAATTAAGAAGTAATGTTCGTGGAAAACCATGCCATTTCTTGAGCATCGAAAAATTGTTGCTCACCTCATACAGAATCGTTCAAGGGGGACATACGTCTCTTCATTTGTAGTCCTCGTCCGTTCAGTAAGTGTAACCAATAACAAGAGGGCCATGATGGCCTTATATCGCTCACCTGAGTACACTGCCATACTGACTGAATTAGACTTATGTAAATAACTATAGCTTCAGTAAATATCCATTCAGTAGTTTAGGTGGAGATTTCGTCGATATTTCCCACTATATTTATATAAGCATCAAAGCAGTGCCCCCTGGCGGCCATGTGTTTTTACGGAACTTAATAAGTTATGCAATCTTGTAAAATGACCACTAGACAATGCTACACACCAAATGACCATATGGTTTCGGACAAGAAAATTTACACTTTTAAATATATTTTAGCTCATGTGACGAAGGAGGGCAACCTAATGATCATTCCTGTGAAGTTTGGTCAAAATCCATTCAGTGGTATAGGAGGAGATGTTGTTTAAAAGAAAATGTTGACGGACGACTGACGACGCACACCGCACGAAGACGGACGACGGACATCCATCGATCCTATAAGCTCACCATAGGCCAACCATCTAGTTCGTTAGTTTAAAATACATTGCTTGCTTTCTATCCCATGACTATTTTAAAATTCTTTAGAATACGTATGTGTTGTTCAAAATCGCTGGCCTTACTTTTTTGCAATTACAATGCACGCTTGAGTTAATAAAATTACAAACTACTTTAGGACCCGGAGCTTTTTCCGATATCTTCATAATCACCAACTGCTTTATAGCTCTCGCACAACTGATATCTTCATAATCACCAACTGCTTTATAGCTCTCGCACAACTGATATCTTCATAATCACCAACTGCTTTATAGCTCTCGCACAACTGACATCTTCATAAATACCAACTGCTTTATAGCTCTCGCACAACTGATATCTTCATAAATACCAACTGCTTTATAGCTCTCGCACAACTGATATCTTCATAATCACTAGATGCTTTATAGCTCTCGCACAACTGATATCTTCATAATCACCAACTGCTTTATAGCTCTCGCACAGCTGATATCTTCATAATCACCAACTGCTTTATAGCTCTCGCACAACTGATATCTTCATAATCACCAACTGCTTTATAGCTCTCGCACAACTGACATCTTCATAATCACCAACTGCTTTATAGCTCTCGCACAACTGATATATTTTATTCTTTGACAAGTCAAATGGCATGCACCTATAGCCAATCACTGAGGCGCTTGCAACGACTAGCTTGTCTCCAATAATTATAACAGTCAACATGCATGTGAATAAATTTATTCGAATACGTACTGAGTAGAGAGGTCTTACAGCCATAGAAAGTAATGCTGTAGGAATGTTTATTGGAAGAGAACAACATGAATCATGCTTAAGTGAATAATGTTACATTGGCATGCGTAAATTATATCCGATGCTTATTTATATGAATTAATTTAAAGCCATTTCCATAAACGTAGCTTTTGTTGCTGCGGAATTTGTGTATTTTAATATGCGTTATCCCTTCGTAGCCTTCGGAGGTTCTTGAACAAGACGCAGCAGTATTTTTAATGCGTATCGCTACAATCCTCGATGACAGACCAAACACTGCCTTCTGTAAAGGCTTTAGTGACGAGAAATTAAATCGATTATCAATACTGTCAACATTTTCCTCAACACGCGAAGCCAGTCGTTTGGTTCTAATGCGGGAAAATACGAGTTTGTTTTAAACTCAGTCGTCTCATAATCGTAGTGACGAAAGAAAGAGAATATCACAGAAAACAGTGAGTCTGCTTAGTGCTGCTACATGAATACCATTGGCTATATCAGGAAAGTTTAAAAGGTCAAATATCAAAATACTTCGTGTTATAAAGCAGCGTTTGAATGTTACGGCAATGCAATCAAAGCGCGAAGTGTATGGGCGTTGAAACAAACCAGAGCTGAAATTATAATATTTTATCGAATGTCTGTATTAATAGTTAGGAAAACTAACATTCTTCCAACATTGTGGCATTGTGTACTCCAATAACCTGTTCGAACCTTTATTTCACTATCTGACATAAAGTTGACAAAATGTCTTACTGTAAACTAGGAATAGCATGTAAACTAAAGTGTCGCAAGCATGCATCTTCTTTAGCACGCCAATTTAATTGGTGCCTTTTGATCCCTTAATACACTTTGGTAGAGTGAGTGGATTTCTTTTCCTCCTGTCAGGTGTACTCAATCGTAATTCCGACTACTTGATTTATTTAAGCCCTAGATAAGAAATCTTTCAAGATGCAAATGTTCATTATTTGTCTTGATTATGGTCTTAGGAGACATTGTTGATATAATAAATGTCGTCGTCCTCAACGAGCATCAAACGCTCTATAATATAGGTCGATAGCGTATTTCATTTTGTTTCTTAGTCAGAAACATAATGCAAAGAGGAATTGTGTCCTTTCAAGAAACGCTGACTTTTTTCGTGATTATTTGGTAGATGACCCTGACATTACACGTCTTCGTTATTTAAACTGTTTCGTGCATATGATTATATTTTATTGAGATCATGCAGGGATTTTTAAATGCAATTTGAAATCGACAATGAGTTATTATTTTGTTTGAACCTGCCACAATAATTGGGAACATAATATTGTCGAATATATCTATATTACGAGATGAGACAAAACTATGACGGAACAGACTACGACATATGTTTTAACTTGTGCATCATGTGCATAGTGAAGTTATGTACACCATTAATAAAATTGATAACGACTGCGTTCAAATACATACTCAAAATATGTAGCAAAAAGATAAGGCAAGATACTTCAATAACAGTACCTATGCATTGACTTATTTTATCACTAATACATTTACCAAATTAAACAGTCCGGTGTATTTCTTTATTTATATTTCGGTCATTTAGTAAATCAATGCGACTTACATTATATTCGTTGTGGAAGTGCTAGTTCCGAATCTGTAAGATGGAACTAAATTCACTACATAATTCGTCAAAGGAGAGAACAAAACAAGGACAAGCCACAGATATCGCAATACAATTAAACAACCCGTCGTTATCACATATTATGCATGGTCGATAAAACATTTAAAATATAATTTAAACCACATTGCATTTGTATATCTTTGTTTCTATCGCTGTGGGATTGACTGTAAATTAAACAGTGTATAATAAAATATGAGCAGTCATTAAGTCGCACATGTTATCTTGAAAATCGCCACTGGGCGTGTATTTTACTTTTGGAAGTCATTAATTTCTTCATCACAGTTATGTCAGTAAATAGTTTAGAATCTTATTTTTGTAACTGAACAAAAACGCCAGTCAACGTACCTAAAGCATATGTGATCTCCAGTTACTCCTGTTTCGAGTGTCGATCATAAAATGAAAAAAATAGTGTAATGCAATTACAAAATGGATATTTATGTTATGTTCTTGCAAGACAGACGCTCATAAACACTGACCTGTGATATTGAATGTTGTATTTTTGTTGTATTGTGGTGAATGCAAACAATTCCCGCATCTTACTGCAGTGTTTTCAATCTAGAATATCATCTAAAGCATGAGTGTAATGGTGAAACACTGTGTGCCTCTAAGACCACGCGGTAATGTCCGAATAGGCAATTAATATAATTATTTTCATAATTATCAAATTTAGTGTTTGACTTTTTAACCGGCAGACATTACCAATTATCAGAGTTATTAAAGAACATATAGATTATTATTACTGCCAAATTTCTAAAAAATTGATAATCCAGAACTGTGTTTATTTTCCATTCTCCCAATTTCGAGTTTTTAAAGCCCCTGTGTGTACATGGTACACACATACGTATAGGTACACATTTTCGCCTAAATATATTAAACACATTCAAGACGATGGTTATGTCCGAATAATAACGGTTCATGTTACTAGTGAATCTAGTGACCTTATTACATTCTGTGAAGGACACACATTCTCCATTATTGGCTCTAAGTTTAATTTAACTAAGAGTGCGTTAAGCTACTACTCAAACGATAAACTGATGTATTTGCGTCATGGGCTTGGTTGACATCTATTCAATTATGCTTCTATAATCATTCCTAGTGAATCTAGCGATATTTTTATATTCTACGAAGGACACACAATTCTCCATTATTGGCTCGAATTTAAGTTCAGACTCATCTAACTATGAGTGCGTTTAAGTATTACTTAAAATGTAATTGACTTATTTGCGTCGTGGACTTGATGGAAATTCAATAACTTAGTGACTGGAATTCTGCTATAGGCATTATGTTGTTGACATGTTACAGTAAGTGACATGCACGTCATATACTATCATTGTTTGTCAGGCCATAGTGTATGTTGGTTTGTTTCGTCCCATTAACACTTTGACAGTCCTATGGAGATGAGGACGATGTCTACTTGTAGCAAACTTCGTGAAGAAAGGGATAAACTAGTACCAGTTGAAAAAGCTTAGAAAACGCAAATCCCCGCACTACCACTGAATCACTTAACCGGCTCGACTAGACAAAGTCCTGCAAATAGATTGCATATTTCGAAAAAACACACAATTTAAGGTTGATGAATACAAAATTGGGGATATCAACTTACATACATGAACAGATTTGGTCCCCATAATTTATATCGTCAGGATAGGACTTCGCTCTGAAGTGGTTATGAGCTCTGATTTGTTGAGGATTTTTCACATTCGTGATAACACCGAATCACCACAAAACGAAAATAACAAAAGTTCATTGATAGTGAGCACTTATTATTTATAACGTCCCTCCCATACTCCGTAAAAAAACATTATAAGGAGTAGTTTTCAACAATAATCTTTCACTAGCTATGGATCTTATAGCACAACCCTTTTACAGCAAACATGTCTTGAATAAATATTAGGACCAATTAGTACACGAGATATCTCCCATCTACATTACACGACTTTGAAGAATGATATTGCATATAACCGTAGATGTATTCTTTTTACACAACAGAGAACCTATATAAAATCTAGCTATCACTGCAGGTTTTACACAACAGAGAACCTATATAAAATCTAGCTATCACTGCAGTTTTTACACAACAGAGAACCTATATAAAATCTAGCTTTCACTGCAGTTTTAACACAACAGAGAACCTATATAAAATCTAGCTATCACTGCAGTTTTTACACAACAGAGAACCTAAGTATATAAAATCTAGCTTTCACTGCAGTTTTTACACAACAGAGAACCTATATAAAATCTAGCTTTCACTGCAGTTTTTACACAACAGAGAACCTATATAAAATCTAGCTATCACTGCAGTTTTTACACAACAGAGAACCTATATAAAATCTAGCTTTCACTGCAGTTTTTTTCATACATAATATGTAAATGAAAAGAATGACACATGCAAGAAGTGAAATACAAGGTTATTACATATTCTGTCATTTGATGTAATGTTCATGCTATTTTCTTCCTCCTTTCGGCGTATTGTTGCTAGCTCCGCGATGTATTCCATCCATTAAACCCCCCTCTGTTTGTCCTCCATAATTCTCCTTAGTTGTCATTGCGCCCCTGTTCTCTTGCGTATTTATCCTTGCACCTCCTAAATGCCCGATGTTTTGTGGGTTGTTGTTTTCCCGGAGGTCTTCGAGGGAAAACATAGTCTTGTTAAGTCGATTTAAACCCCCAGTGTTTTTGCTGACATTTCCAAGGCTGTAATTCGCTATATGGTTGTTGTTTGTTTGTGTTTTGAATGTGTTTTGTATTTCCCTTGCCCCTGTGCAATTCTGTCACTTTATATAGTGTTCAGGTTGTCACTGTATATAGTGTTCAGGTTGATTCCTGCCCAGTTTCGGTCTATTGCGGCCAGTTGTCTTGACTTGTCCTGTGATCTTTTCCATCCATTAATCCCCCTCCCCCTTCCTTTACTGTCCACTTTGATTCTCCTAGTTATTCCTTGTGGTCTGCCGGGCCATTCCTTGTGCCTCTGTACCTTAACATGTGTACCATTTGACCTCCTTAAGCGCCTTATGTTTTGTGGATTGTTGTTTTCCCGGAGGTCTGCGTCGGGAGGCACTGTCTTGTGTATGTGGCGTTCCCTGTAATTACGTATTCTCTCTCCTTTGTGTATGTGGCGTCCCTGTAGCAACCTATTCTCCCTAGTACAATGTTTCTTGAATGTTTATGTTTTGAAAGTGTAAAAAATAGTGAGTTTCTTATATCATGGTCCATAAGAAAGCCTTTTGTCATTTTCATTTAGTGTATACTCGTACATATCTAGTCAATTTTCAACAATGTTCCAAAGGTATTAGATTAGGTAAGAAAGCTTTTGAAAGAAAATCAATGCTATACTTGTATATACATTTTTCAAATCATCTCTGTGACGAGTCCATAATGTGATATTTTATGCGCTCGTGTTCCGCACTGTTAATACATGTACTACGTTTTATTCTTCCAGAAGCCCAGTATTTTTACTGACAGTTCCAAGACTGTGAATCGCTATATGGTTTTTAGTTTTTTTGTTTTTAAATGTATGTTAAATTTCCCTTTCCTCCTGTCCAATTCTGTCACTTTATATAGTTTCATGTTATTTTATCCCTAGTGTCGGCCTATTGTTGCCAGCTGTCTTGACTCGTCCTGTGATATTTTCCATCCATTAATCCCTCTCCCTCAGTTTGTCCTCTTTGATTCTCCTAGTTATCCCTTATGTCGGCCAGGTCATTCCTTGCGTACGTATGCACCATTGAGCCTCCTCACATGCATTATGTATTATGCATTGTTGTTTTCCCGCATCTCTGTGTGGACTGTCTTATATATATCGCTCCCTGATCAGTAATCGATTACTTCATGATTACTGCATAATTTGCAAGTAATCGATTAATCATGATTATTTTCAATGAAAGTGATCATGATTGATGATTACTTCCTTTTGTAAATGACAGGTTGAAACACAGATCCGTGAATCTTATATATCATTTCAACAACTGTACAATGAATAAACTAATAACATTATTTTTAATTCTCTATGCCACAGTGTCAGGTTTTGTGTTGCACTGAACTGATAAATAATACATAGTTCATAAAAATTAAACTTTCAAACTTTTCTATTCTTTCAGTGATAGAAAATTTATCAATTATGCATGAATATCAATTTTTTTTGGTCATTCTATTAATAAATATTTCATAAATCTATAAAATCAAAAAGAAAGTATAATCTATTTACACATATAAACCAATGAAAAAAATAAAGGTTTTTGCACTGAGGAAGGGTATAATGATTAATTTATGGACCCTATGAACAACTTGCGGATGAAAACATGTGAAAATACTTTTGAGGATGAATTGACAGAGCAAGTTCATACTAAAATATACATGACAGTAATAAACAGGTGCATATACAAGAATTCTGAACTAGATTTCAAAGGATTGAGCAATACTAACATTATTTTATCTGAAAAGCAGTTTATTCTATTAAGTCAATGTATATAGTTTTACCCCATATTAACTGTTCTGTTGTGCCATAGACCATAGTTAAACCCTAGGGCTACAGCATGACAGCTTTAACAATGAATATGTGAGAAATAAGTGTATAATTGGTTTTTAAACGATGAAAAGTGTCAACCAATGTTTTATACCTATAACTATTTAGTTATGTATCCAATTATTTAAATGTCTTCTTGGTAGAAAACGGAATAAAACACAAAGTAATCTTAAAATAAAAAAATACTTTCAACATAATTTCAATGTTAAGAAAATATCTGCATTTAACCTCGACGGGTGTATTTATTTCATTCTATATTTGGTTTCTGTAACATATTGTCTTTGTAAATGATTTTGTGACACGTTTTTGTTTATGATAGCAGTCATCGTAGACCAATAATTATAGAATTTGTTTTATTTGAATGCATATGCGACGATTGTTTTCCATACTAATTTAATTTACAATTACATGTATTCTTTAGCGTTTGAAACTATTGAACCAACGTAAATTACTTAAGAAAATGATTTAAGAATCACCATTTATTGGCTAGATATTTGCTTGGTTAAACATACTGTCACAGCATGTTTTAAACAGTATGTTGCGCATTAAATGAAAACTATTTAATCTCAAAGGAATCATGTAAATACTCCGAACCCGTGAACTCTTGTACATTATCGAATTTCAATCCGGTATTTTCGTCTATACCGATTGCGCAGCAGACTCTAAAGATTTGTAAATTACATTCAAATGTCGCCTAACATATTGGTACTTTCAATTACTACTAGCGATAATAAGTGTCTCCATTGAATGTAGTTGAGAAACTATTGAGCACAGCTAAATATTCGAACTATCTGAATTTCCTTGGAAACCAATTGCTAAGCAACTAAAGCTAACTTATAACATCTTCTTAGAAGCTGATGCCCAGTATTTCATATTATCAGTTTTTTAAAACAAGGCACTGACACCTTTAACTAACACTATCTCCGCATTTACTGAACCATTATCCTCATTGAACAGACTATTAAAGTGACAGTTTATAGCATATTGCTCTTTTTTCGTAACTTTTCTTCCTGTTGTTAACTGTGACAAACAAATGTTCGGGATAATTATGCATCAGGTGCAGTGACAATTTTGTGTCATTTAGAGCTTAGATTATATGTGCCTAAGATGCAAAGTCTGTACTTTTAAGATTCTAATTGGATTTCGTAATTTTTAAACACCAAATGCACTCGGAGAACTGGGTATGTGTGGTCAGGAAGAGTACACGACGGAGTATAGGAGAACAAGACGTCGACCGTTCACAATGGTAAGGCACGCATCAGTTATAAAAGAGACAAGAGAATCATAGAACATACTAGAAAACGTCAATGGTTTGAAACGGAAGTGCATGGAACTTTGAAGTGGGGATCAGAGCATCATAGCGGAAGTCAATGGCGGTATAAACAGAAAGGCATTTAACATTTTGGCGGGGAACAGTGTATCACAGTACACGATCAAGATAACGGGTAGAATGGAACATCGTAGAATAATATAAACAGAAAGGAAATGATGAACAGTCTGTCGCGGAGCATGCACATTACGACATCAAAGACACTAACACCCTGACACGTGTTTACACCATCATACGCCAATAAACATCGTATTCAGCCTTAATAAATGTTCGCAGGTACTGGTATCTTTATAGAATAATTGAAAGCAATCTCAATAACTCAAAGATCAGAAAATAATAAAACAAAGGCTGTCGTGTTGTACCATCGTTAATACAATTAATAGACAGAAGTATTACCTGCAACGAGTTAACCGAAGATATCATTTGCATTTATTAATTAGTATGTCCATAATAAAGATCATGCTTGGCAGCCAACAAAAACATTTCGATTTATGAAAATAAATGCTTTTGGTTTGACTGAGAATATTAGATGTAATGTCTCTTTGTCGCACAATTCTGATTCTTCGGAGAAATTGACAGCTTCCTTTCGTGAAATATAAACGTCTGTCAAATAGCGTAAGACACAATCATACATGCAAACTACAATTTGCTCTCATGAGTCAAAGGGTAGGGACGAATACTGTATCATATTTAGTACACATATCGTTTGCCCGGGGCTCAACTAGGTTGACATTCAAGTTTTCTAGTAGAGCTTGTTTCTAGGTGATGGATTGATACAGTGGTGCACGCTTATAACAATTTCTGGGGACCTAGAGATTTACTTCGTTATATCCAAATTTTGTTAAATCTATTCAACGAACTTTCGTTATAAATGTATGTAAATAACAAATTTCGTTACAGCATCCATTACTGTTGACTTGTTTCTTGTTTATGTGTGTGTGTAGTGATCCAGAACATGTATTGTATATAGTTTATTGATGGATCAAATAAATAATGAAATTGCTGAGGTTGCATTAACATGTTATATATAAAACATATTGAAACAGTGACACTAAACAGACAAAACAGTTCCTTTTCACTTGTCCAATTCAAATTAAACGAGGTGGTCGATTAATGCGTTGTGTCTGCCGCGATAAATTATCACATTCGTTCACACCTGTTTTCACACCCATAACAAACGAAATTGTTCATTACGCTATAACCGAGTAAGGTTGCGTTAAAATAAGCCTTTTGGGACCCAGGTATTATTACGTTATATCCAAAATTACGCTATATCCAAATTCAGTATTACCGTGTAATTAAAAGCTCTGTCGGGGAACACAATTACTACTTACTTTCCGATTGTTCGTTATAACCGAACACGTTATAAGCGTGTAGCGCTGTACGTGTACTCTATTGTATTAATGTTATTCTTCTCTCTGTTATGTGTATTAAGATTAAATTAGACTTTACTCCAGTCGCTGTCAATACACTAATGAGATGAAAGGCGCCACATTTACAATTCTAATCTATGACAATTCTTGATGAATGGAATATTTTTTATGTTAATGAAAATCGTTTTTAACGGAACAATATCCACACAATGGGATTTCACCGCAACATTTTTTTTAGTTACAAAAGTTCACATAAAAGTACTCCTGTGTTTCCAAGAAACACTAGAGCGTGTCTTCCACATAGTAAAACATAGTACATATAATGAAGATATGATGATCCAGAAGTTGATGGACTCTGGTGAGTACAATATGAATAAAGCAACAATGCCATGTACATTACACGTGCGTTTTTATTGGTGATTGAGCTTTCATCATGCGATTTATAAGCTAATTCATTGAATACTTATTACACTGACCCGCCGAACGACCAACCCAACCATACAACCACCTAATTTCTACATGGTCATTTTTAACAGACTATTGCATGCTACCCGGCTCCTTGTATCAAGATGGTTGTATAAACGCTTATGATCCTTGCTGCTCATGTGACATAATATTTCATAACACATAAGCACTTAATGCAATGTATTAATAAAAGCAAAAAGTAAATAACTCGTCACCATATTTAATTTGAATTGAACTTTATTTCTTGCCCTTCGTTCATACAATATTCATGTCAATAAATAATAATTGAGCTGTAAGATTTAATATCGCAATTCATGACAATTCCAGATTTGTTTTGATTTAATTTTAGAACACTCGCAATTTTGAAATAAGACACTGAAGCAATCAGTCTACTTCTCGACTAAAATTGCATTGTATACCAGACTCTCTCGGTTATAGAGTATAATCATTATCAAGACAAATCATTAAGATTTTAGTTTCGTGGAAAACCTGGTCATTTCTTTGCTTTGATTCAAAATCGCAAATCGTTCAAGCGGACATACTTTTGTAAACGTCCGTCAATTGTTGTCTTCTTCCGTTGGACTAGAGTAACCAATAACAATCCAGTTCATCGCGTTCGTTCTAAATATATCGCATGCTTTCCAAAACCATGACAATATGTACAATACAATGAAATACATTTCCCTTGTTCAAAACTGATACCCTTACAATTGCCTTGTAATTGATTACGGAGTGATTTCTGAGAACTTAAATATATTTGCATGATTCAGAAATTATATAAATATGTAGTAAAACAAGTGAGCTGACAATAATACTATAACACACCTGTCGCCGCCACTGTCAGGTTTACTCTCACTCTGGGCAAATTGTATCAATGGAGCGATCCATCCCACGTGTTGAATATCACTGCTAAATGCTTGAAGGCACTCGTGTATAAGTGGTTGTCAGGTGCAGGTGTTGTCTGGATTATTTACTACAGCGGATAGTCATGTGATATCACCCCAAAACAACGGGATGAAAGTACAATTTCGCTGCGACACACGGATGTAAAAGAGCTACAAATGAAGGTAAAACGTGAACGGTACAGATGTTTGGAGTCATATTTTCAGGACTAAAGATAATGACAGTAACTCAACTTGAGCCTTCCCACCATGACAGGGGAAAAGTACAATTTAAGAGTGATAAAACGACATCTGTAAACATATTCAGCATAAATGTATTTTGCTGTAAAGAATTGCGTTGGAAATATTATATTTGATTCAAAATCTTCAAGATTGCATCTTACTGAGTCATAATGAATCAAATGTTTTCGTCATATTCACTCTGCCTGTTGTTGCGTGTATAAATGTCATGGTGGAGTTTAAGAATTGCGTTTTAGAATTGACAAGTATGTCAGTATGAAGTCATTATGGAGTTTGATGGGGGATTATTTGTCTGTCTCATTCGGAATAGTGTCTCTATTACAGACAGAGATACAACTATTACAGAACAGAATGCGACAGAAATTGATGCGTTCAACCATTAGAAAATAGAATGAGACAAGTTACTTCAATGATATTGATAATGATTGACAATATTTTACGACTAAAAATTTACGCAATACAACAGTCCTAAGTATTTATATAGTCACATTTCGGTAATTTAGTTAGTCTATACACGAATACCTTGCAATTGTTTTCGAAGAGTGCTATTACCACAGGGCAACTACATTCACCATATGATTCCTCTAAAGATCGAAAACTAGGAAAAGACACTGACCTTCAAATAAATCACTTCATGCAGCTCGTCGTTATCACACATTAATGAAATCCTTCCTAAAACTTAGACAACATGTCCAATTATATAAGGGTAATTATAAATTAAATCACATTGCTTTAATGATTCTGCTATAATCGCTCTTGGATTGGCTGTAAACTAAAACAGAATGATTCTATGTAAGACAGAAATATAAGCAGCCGTTAACTCGCACATGTTACTTTGAAGATCGCCACTAGACGTTTTTTTTGCTTTTTAGAAGAACATTTCGTGGACATTTTTTGTAGGAATATCGTCCCTAAAGACTAACAGATCTTCATCATGCTTATGCTAGAAATATTGTTTTAAATATCGCTTTTGTAATTAAACAAAGTTCAATTTAATAAGCAAAGTTAATAAGTTTTTTCTTTAGTTCCATTATTTTGAGTTCCTAAAATGTAAACAATAGTGTTATTTAATAACAGAAAGACTATTTGTCTTTTCTAGGTCAAGACACTACGAGTATTATGTTTTTGCAAGAGATATCCTCATATGTCCTGGTCTGTGACACTGAAATTATTAATTATTCAACGTTGTGAAAAACATTACCCGCAACTTAATTCCGTGTTTTAATAACTTATCGCTTTCGAAACATTGAGTCCATTTTAATTGACTTAAATATAGAATATCATCCACAGAAATAGCGCGATGGTGTCGCATATGATGCTCCCAAAGGCACGCTCATTGAATTATAGTCATATTAACAAAGCTTATAGTTCGAATGTAAACATAATCCATGGATGCAATCAAATGGATCGCTTCTACAAGAAAACAGTCGTTTGTCCTATTTGATATCACAGTTGAACAACATATGGGATTTTTTCTCCACCTATAATACGTATGAGGAACTATATTCATACCCTTGATCATATTAATACTTATGAGACCCAGAAGCCACGGATTAAGCCAAACACTCATTTTATGCAGCTTAACAAATGTATAGATATTGTTAAATCAGAAAAGAACCTGACCCTGAAGAATTATACAAAATGTCACGAACATGTTGGATATTATGAATGGAGATATTCTGTATACTTCTGTCAAAAATAAATGTTTTCACGTATAACGAGATTAAAGCTCATTAGTAAATCCAGTAGTCAAGTTCTCCCTCAAATTCCTGATGTCATGTTTCCTTTAATTAAACACATATTTCGTGGGTATGTTTAAAATAGCGTCATTATGGTAACACCTTCTAGTAGATAAATCAGGCATTTTATACGCATGTGTCTTATAAGTGACGAGGGTCGTCGGCTGCCAGAACAGTTACATTTAATTGGTACTGTTAAAACATGTCCAAACGTTAATGAGCACACCATCATCAACTAAGACCGAGAACCGATTTTTTTAAAAGTATAATTTTTATCGTCATTACCTTCGTCCCCAGGCGGAGCAGGTTCGGCTTCGACTGAGGGAAAGTTGTCAGGTGCGTTGATGAAGGCCGAGTTAGTTCTGGTTGATAACTGATTCCAGGACAACTGGTTAGGTCAACTGACTGTCATATATCAGTTTGAAAAGGTTGAAATTGGCGTTAAATCCATTCAAGAAACATAACAAAATAGTGGCATTTTTATTCAATGAAATATGTGAAAACAAATCTTAAACAAAGTCTATTTCTGAAAACAATGTGAGCAGTGAACTATGGATTAATCGCCACAAAAGCAGCAAAACCGGCGTCATGAAATGGTGACAGACTTCAGTATGACAGTGTTAGTAATTTTGCTGATAAATCAAAACAAATAGTGAATAGTGCAACATGCGTACGTGTTGTTGGAAGATCGTGTATTTAAAAAATGTAATAAACAATATTAAGACGATGTTTACAAAAACAAATGATTTATGTGTCTAAGAAGGTGGAAAGTAATCCATTACTGGCACATAGTCTGTGAATGTCAAAAATCACAATTATAAAGCTAAGAGTGCATTTAAGTACATATTCAAATTGAATTATTTCTGTCGTATAGTTAATGTTTTTCTATGCTTTTCTAGGCATTATTTGGTTAATATGGAAGTGAAATATTTTTTCAGTCGTGCGGAGATGACTATACTGTCTTCTTATACCACGCCGTGACACCCAGAAGAAAACCACAACCAGTCACATTAACCAGACCCAGGCGAACACGTCCTAGCACGCCTCTAATAATGTCCAACACTGAGACACAGGACGGGGTCGACTGGACGAAACCATCATAACAATACATGTAGATTTTGAAATACGTTTTGTATTAAATACATCTAATGACATTAAGAAATATATTAATCCAGAATATCAACTACCTTTGATGACCTGGTTTAAGTTCCAATAATTTAATACCGTCAGTTGATGTGGTTATGCAACCAGTTTTGTTTCAGGCGCTACTGTTAAATACGTTAAATACTTCATAAAGCGGTTATAATTCCCCGATGTACCAATCTAGATCTCAGCTGTGAAACCGACTGATACAAGAAGCATTGCAAATATATGTGGGCTACGTGACAAGAAAAACATATTTCTCTGCTATGTCCCTATCAGTAACATTGCCTTTTGATCATACATACAATCCTGACCAAATTCAATTTGCCAAGGTTATTGCTATGAGAATGAATTCATGTCTCATACCAGGTACACCGACAAATATCATCTTGGATACATCACGTTATCTGGGTGATATCCTTAATGCAGAAAAGCATTTCTTTGCTTCTATAGTACCATCATGAACTTCAGTTTAATAAAGATGCAGACGTTTCCACAGCTTTTCATGATTAAAACCTGTCTGTGATCAATGATACAGTAACTTCCAGTCTGTGGTAAAAGAGGTTTTTCGTTCTTAACATATTATTTTCAATAAGACGGTGATGTGCCCTGAGCCACATCTTTCGGGGTTTTCATTGATGGACCTATTCGCTTTGAAAGAGCTTGTCATGCACATTCCCTGCATGACTTTAATGATTGCAATCATTGTATTTATAACCTAAGAGTCCTACAACCTGGGCTACATATACAAGAATGATAAACTTTCGAAATTCTTGCATAGACAACCGGATAGTTCATTTCAAATCAGTATCTATACTTCTACATAGAAAATAATTTTGCAGATATACGCTATTTATAATATTAATACAGTATACATTAACCCCGTCGCAAACATTTGAGCATTGTTTTCGTAAATGCACATACTATTATATATAAATGTAAAATACTACTTACACTCATATATACATCTGTTACAGAGCAACTAAGGTTGAAGAACCTTTTATGCAACCAGACGGATTAGGTAACAACAGTAACAGCAGCAACAACAGCAGCATCAGCTTCTGCAACTGAAAAGTAACTTAAATTATATTGCAAAGTAGTGTATAAATGGAAGCTTTCAGTATCCTAAAAGTAACAACAAAATACATGTATGCGCATCAACAATTACGACTAGAACATAGCAGCAGTGACAACAACACCAGTACAAAATTCTACTTTAGCACTATCGCGAGTCTGTTAATGCATGTAACTAAACTAACACGTATTTCAATATTGATAGCTAAAAGACACTGAATCGTCTTCAACATTGAGCAGTCCGGATATTACTGATGTTTCATGTACTAATGCCAAACTAATCACGGTAATTTCGACGTTTGTGTACTTTTGTTTGCGAAGAAACTTACAATGTAATTAATTTCAGTGATTGTATGACATAGAGCGGTATCGTTTTGTTGTTGAATTTATTGAGTTTAGACATTATAATAATTTAACAAGTTATATTTGAAATCTTAGCAGGTACTTGCGGGTTTGCTTCGTCATATAGAGCTGGTAGTTGATCTTTGAATATTCATATTCAATAAACAAATATTTAAGATTTTCAAACCCCTTGCTCCACTTGTATCCACTTTAACTAGTGGATTAGCCCTTTCAAATAATACTGTCGTGTTTGACTTACACAGTATAAATGTTGGATTAGCCCTATTAAATAGAACTGTCGTGTTGGACTTACACAGTATAAATGTTGGATTAGCCCTATTAAATTGAACTGTCGTGTTTGACTTACACAGTATAAATGTTGGATTAGCCCTTTTAAATAGAACTGTCGTGTTGGACTTACACAGTATAAATGTTGGATTAGCCCTATTAAATTGGACTTACACAGTATGAATGTTGAATTAGCCCTATAAAAGAGTACCGTCATGTTGGACTTACACAGTATCAATGTTGGATTAGCCCTATAAAATAGTACTGTCGTGTTGGACTTACACAGTATCAATGTTGGATTAGCCCTATAAAATGATAATGTCATGTTGAACTTACACAGTATCAATGTTGAATTAGCCCTATAAAATGATACTGTCGTGTTGGACTTACACAGTATCAATGTTGGATTAGCCCTATAAAATAGTACTGTCGTGTTAGACTTACACAGTATCAATGTTGGATTAGCCCTATAAAATGATAATGTCATGTTGGACTTACACAGTATCAATGTTGGATTAGCCCTATAAAATGATACTGTCGTGTTGGACTTACACAGTATCAATGTTGGATTAGCCCTATAAAATAGTACTGTCATGTTGGACTTACACAGTATCAATGTTGGATTAGCCCTATAAAATGATACTGTCGTGTTGGACTTACACAGTATCAATGTTTGATTAGCCCTATAAAATAGTACTGTCGTGTTGGACTTACACAGTATCAATGTTGGGTTAGACCTATAAAATAGTACTGTCGTGTTGGACTTACACAGTATCAATGTTGGATTAGCCCTATAAAATAGTACTGTCGTGTTGGACTTACACAGTATCAATGTTGGATTAGCCCTATAAAATAGTACTGTCATGTTGGACTTACACAGTATCAATGTTGGATTAGCCCTATAAAATAGTACTGTCGTGTTGGACTTACACAGTATCAATGTTGGATTAGCCCTATTAAATAGTACTGTCGTGTTGGACTTACACAGTATCAATGTTGGATTAGCCCTATAAAATAGTACTGTCGTGTTGGACTTACACAGTATCAATGTTGGATTAGCCCTATTAAATAGTACTGTCATGTTGGACTTACACAGTATTAATATTTTTGTTTTTTCCCCCTCTATTCTTCTCTTTTTGACAGGTACATAAATAATCATGTACAATTGAATCATTTAACATTATACACAGAATATTAATAACATATTATAGTGATACAAGTTTCTTATTGTTAAACGTTAGTGCTTTTTCTTAGTACCTATAAGCAAGCGGATTCATGCAACTTAGAGTTTTGAAAAAAAACTATAAAAAAAGATGAATAAAAAGGCACAATGTCACAATTGGAGTAGTATATTTTTTGTTGAATTACTACCAGTCTTAGGTTCACACTCAGGAATTCATAATTTACTTACAAAAGGCGGGGGGGGGGGCAGTTTTGGGCAGACTAGGTCTCTGTATATAGCTGTAGAATATTAATCTTTAGTTTGTCATCAACGGTGAATATTTTCTCCATTCATTGTCAAATTTAAGCATTTTGTTATCTTTTTTTTGCAATATTATTATGCAGTCTTTAGGCAGTATGTTAACTTGATTTTTAAATGAATTAATAGTTGGAGCTACATTTTGTAACTTGCAGTGGTATAAGTTATATTTGGCCAAGATAATTATATTCATTGTTGCCATGTCAAATTTTTCATTACCTAAAATAATATCTGTAATTGTCCATTTCGGAGTAGTCTCGGGGCATTTCAGGTTGATCCATATTTTGACGTCCTCCCAGTAAGAGAAAGAATATTGACACTCCAAGAGGAGATGTTTCATAGTTTCACTTTGTCTGTTGCAAAACGAACATAAATTGACAGTTTTAATTCCCATTTTGTGTAATAAGTGATTAGTTCCAAGAATTATGTGGTTAATTTTAAACTGGAACCATTGTAGTCTTGATTTTTTTGTTTCTGTAAATGGTGATCTGTATGTATATTTCCAGTTGAAGCCAACATTTAAGTTTAATTCATCGTTCCATTTTATTCTAGCATTGGGAACAGTATTAGCTTTGTTTAAAAAATCATAAATGTATCTGCAACCTTTACTTTGATTTGTGATGATTTCCTTACTAAATGGCTGCAACGGACTTTCTTCTTTTATTCCTAAGTGGGGAAAAGACATAAGAGCTAAGAACCTTCTGATAGACCCTATGATGTTTTGGTATTGTAGAAAATTTGTATTGATATTGTATTTATTAAAAAAATCGTTAAATGAGAGCAAATTTCCATTTCCGTCTAAGAAGTCATTGTCTAAAATCACACCCGCATTAACAAATCTGGTGTAGCAAACACTGCTTCCACCAACTTTAAACATGGAATTATGCCATACAGGCAGTGAGCAAAAATCACTCCATTTTTGTGGATATTGCCTCATAAGGATTAAAAGACATTCAAGAACATTTTTCCAAAATTGGTTTCTTATAGTAGGGATTTTGGTTTTCAAGAAATCGTCACCAAATTTACTAAACTTTGTAAGAAAAGGATACATACTTGAAACTAAATTGAAGTATTTTGTATTATAGGACAGTAATTTCCTGACCCAAGTCATTTTAAGGAAGTCGTAAATAAATCCATATTGACCATTCTAATTCCACCACACTCCTAAGTTTGAGTAATAATATTTCGTTTTACTTTATCCGGTCCAGAATTCCAAAGAAATTTAAAAAAGGAGTTTTGTATGGATTTAATGATAGTAGCATTTGGGTTCGGTAGACTTAATATGAGGTGATTTATTTTTGATAGTGCTAATGTTTTGATGACAACCTTTTTTCCAATGGGAGAAATTATTCTTTTTGACCAATGAGTGAATAGTGATTTGTTTCCTCCGGTTTATGAATTATAATTCGCATCTAGTATATAAAGTAAATTGGTGGTAAAATTAACTCCAAGAAGCTTAAAACATTCAGATGCCCATGAAAGATCATATTCTGGACAAAATCTAAGATTACATCCTTTCATGTATCCTATCCATATTACTTTTGTTTTTTCTGTATTGATGTTTAGGCCTGAAAGTTTAGCATACAATTCTAAAGTTTGCATGTTATTTTGAAGAGATTTTTCAGTTTCATGATAGTGGTATCATCTGCATATTGAGATAGAAGAAATTGTATATTATTCAACATAATTCCTTTGATATTAATGTTATTCTTCATAAGAAGTGCAAGAATTTCTGCACACAAAATGAAATTGTAAGGGGGTAGGGAATCACCTTGGCGGCAGCCTCGTTCAATATTAAACCTGTCGGATAGATGTCCATTATAGTAATACATGATTGGATGTTCGTATAAAATAGTTTTACCCATTTTGTGAAGTTTTCTGCTAGATTAAAAATTCAAAAACTTTGTACATGAAAGACCATGAAACTGAGTCAAAAGCTGTTGCAAAATCAATTAACAGAAGCATTCCTGGTATATTTTGTTCTTCCGTATAGTTCATAATGTCATAAACTATGTCATATCACCTATGTATCTTCTTGATAAAAAACCGGTTTGATCTTCACTGATCAATTTAGTCAAAACTGTTTTAAGACGTTGGGCAATACATGCTGAAGCTATTTTGTAAGAGACATTAAGCAAAGAAATAGGTCGCCAGTTTTTTATGTAGTGCTTGTCTTTTTCGCCTTTAGGTATACAAGTTATAACCCCCTGTTTAAGAGTATAAGATAATTCACCTGTGTCAAAGGCATAATTAATTGATCTCATGAGAAAATGACCTAAATCATTCCAAAAGAATTTAAAGAAGGCTGCTGTAAAACCACTACTGCCTGGTGAAGAATCATTTGACATATGTTTGAGACTTGAGAGCATTTCACTGTAGGATAAATTATTTCCTAAGGTTTGTCTTTCATCTTCACTCAGTTTTGGGATTTCAGTATTACATTGTATTGAATACATTTTTGGGATCTAAGTTTTCCATGTCTCTAAAAGAATATATTTTTTTATAGTGATTAACAACTTCGCTCAATATATCTTGTTGGTTTGTAAGTAATGTACATGAAGAATAGTATAAAGAATTCATTAGTTTGGAAATATAGTTTCTGTTTTCTAAATTACAAAAATATTTAGATGTTTTTTCTGAAACCCATTTTGCTCTGGATCTAATAAAAACACCCTGCATCTTCTTATTTCTAATTTCATACAATTCTTGTTTTGTGGTTTCTAACAGATGATAATCAATATTTATTTGTTTTTCAAGAGAGCTTATTTGAGCTATCAAATTATCTTGCCTTTTGTCTTCTTGTTTTTTTTGTATGATGAGTACCATATAGTTTTTCCTCGCCATCATCATTGTCTCAAAAAACAATTTGTGATCTAAATCGAATTTTATTAATTCGTTTCTGTTTTCTTATGGTTCTGTATCGTTAAATTTCCAGTATGAATGACCTTTTAATAATAATTTAATAATTCAATTTGGTAAATATATAAAAGGCTTTTATATATTTACCAAATTGAATTCATAATAAAATTAGTGAATTATCAGTTCTGTAGCCTGTCTCAATTTCAGAGTTACTCAGTTCTGTAAACAGATTATTCGAGATTAAGAAAAAGTTCAGTCTAGCCTTTTTGATAGGATTTTTGTTTAAACCAGGTATATTGTTTTTCTTCCATATCTTGCTCTCTCCAGCAGTCAATTAAGTTACATTCAACAATCATTTCAATGACTTTTTCTTGTGCCTTTGGATTGTTAATATTCATATAATTAAAACAGTCGCTACTTTGATCTAGGATTAAATTAAAGTCACCTACTACAATGCATGGAGTATCAGCAGATATAATTTTTTCTTTAATAGTTTTATAGAAATCAGGATCATCTTTATTAGGGCCATATAGGCAAATTAATGTGATGTCCTTATTGACAATGTTTGCCTGTAAAATAAGTAAATTACAATTTTGGTCTGTGTTACAACTTATGAGTTTAAAATTAAAGTTATTGTTTATAAATATAGCTACGCCTCTAGACTGGCTACTATAGTTACTAAAGAAAGATTCATATCCCCATTGAGAACGTATATATTTTATTTTTTTATTGGTAAAATGAGTGTCTTGATAAAAATAGATATTATGTTGCTTACTTTTCAGGTAATTAAGGACATCTTTCCTTTTTCGACTATTCCCTAGCCCCTGCACATTCATTGAAACAAAGGTTACATTTTCAGTCATTCATAATTGCAAAGTTTCATTTCTATTATCATGGCAATGAAGTAAAATAACTATGAATATAATTTATAACAATTCAGTCCATTGAGACCTAATCTTAAATCCACTATTTATGAGCTGAGTATTTTAACTGTGAAGTGTTGATGTTGCCTTTGACTTTTCATGTTGATATTCATGTTTTTTTGTTTGTATCGTCTTTCCCCTGTTTAAGGGTTTTGTAATTCCAGAATTTCATGCTATTAAATACCTAACAATCTGTGTGGGAAGCGTCCTGATTTGTGCATGTAGCTTTTCTTGTTTTTGTTTACCCTCTTTTACTTTAACATTGTGTTTAATACTTCCTCAAGCCTTTATGGTCCCTTGGGTACGTATTGGCGAACGCTGCAATACAAGAAGTGCTGTAAATATTTCTGAACTATGCTATAGAAATAATGTGGGCTGCGTGACAAGACAAACATATCTCTGACTCGGTTACATGTATATCTCCTCTAATTACAGCATTACCCTTGGACCAGACAGGCAGTCCTAATCAAATTCATTATGCCAAGGCTATGCGAGTATGGTAGATGCGTTTTTGTCAAAGTAAACAAAACAAGAGGATAAGTTTCAATAGATTCGACATTCAAATATATTACATGAAGCAGACACGTAAAGAAGGATATTAAGAAAACATTCTGCACTTAATCTTGATGGATGTATTTATACACTTGAAAGAGTATTGGCTTATATTTTCAGACCAATTTTATATGACAAAGCGTTTCTTTGCATGCATTGGGTAATTATGATACCGCATTGTGCTTTTAATACTAGTCGTCATAACACAATACTTAAACCATTCCGTTTTATATAACTGACGTTTATTGAATTAAAAGTCATATTATAATCGCTTTAAGTACACATTAGTTTCTTCTGGTCCATCAAGACTTTAAAGCTGAAATTAACTGTATGGTATGACTTTTAACAGAATACGTTATTATTCGCCGCGTCGCCACCTGGGTTTGGTAAATAACATAGTACCCTTGCCATTTGGAGAAAGTTTTTTCATCAGTCAAAACGACTGAGTATCAAAGAAAGTCTAGAATGTCAATTCACACTCAACCAACCAGAAACGTAGATGATGTAATATTCTAAAATGGAATTGCATTGCTATTGTAGCCATCTCTCGACATCGTAATTGGATATATTCTATCGTATTTATGTAATTAAACAATTGAATTAGTCACATGAATGAGATTTTCGGTCTGTTAAAATGTGCTATTCAGAACGAAATATAATGCTTGTAGGAGACTCCGGTGACAACATTTGAAAATTATTTGATGGTCGTAAAACAATTCGATAAACCTCAATCATTTTATTCACTAGTAGTTCTGAATAAAGAAATACTTAAATAGAAATTTCGATTGTTCTTTTCAAATCAGCCTCCTTATGTCTGTATTTTGTAAACAAATAATGGTACTTTACTTTATACAATCAATACAATATACATTAAACTCGTCGAAAACATTTGTTTCGACAATGCGCATATACTGTAAAATACTTTTTATACGAATGCCTTCACCTGTTGCAAAGCATTAAATGTTTAAGAAAATGCAACTACAAGACATAAATAACAACAACAATTACCACAGCAGCATCAATGATAGAAAACATATAATAAGGGAGCTTTTATGACACAGAAATAATACCAACAATTACCACAGCAGCATCAGGGACAGAACAAATATAATAAGGGAGCTTTTATAACACAGAAATAATACCAACAATTACCACAGCAGCATCAGGGACAGAACAAATATAATAAGGGAGCTTTTATAACACAGAAATAATAACAACAATTACCACAGCAGCATCAGGGACAGAACAAATATAATAAGGGAGCTTTTATAACACAGAAATAACAACAACAATTACCACAGCAGCATCAGTGATAGAACAAATATAATAAGGGAGCTTTTATAACACAGAAATAACAACAACAATTACCACAGCAGCATCAGGGACAGAACAAATATAATAAGGGAGCTTTTATAACACAGAAATAACCACAACAATTACCACAGCAGCATCAGTGATAGAAAACATATAATAAGGGAGCTTTTATAACACAGAAATAATACCAACAATTACCACAGCAGCATCAGGGACAGAACACATATTATAAGGGAGCTTTTATAACACAGAAATAATACCAACAATTACCACAGCAGCATCAGTGACAGAACACATATAATAAGGGAGCTTTTATAACACAGAAATAACAACAACAATTACCACAGCAGCATCAGGGACAGAACAAATATAATAAGGGAGCTTTTATAACACAGAAATAATACCAACAATTACCACAGCAGCATCAGGGACAGAACAAATATAATAAGGGAGCTTTTATAACACAGAAATAACAACAACAATTACCACAGCAGCATCAGTGATAGAAAACATATAATAAGGGAGCTTTTATAACACAGAAATAATACCAACAATTACCACAGCAGCATCAGGGACAGAACAAATATAATAAGGGAGCTTTTATAACACAGAAATAACAACAACAATTACCACAGCAGCATCAGGGACAGAACAAATATAATAAGGGAGCTTTTATAACACAGAAATAATACCAACAATTACCACAGCAGCATCAGGGACAGAACAAATATAACAAGGGAGCTTTTATAACACAGAAATAACAACAACAATTACCACAGCAGCATCAGGGACAGAACAAATATAATAAGGGAGCTATTATAACACAGAAATAACAACAACAATTACCACAGCAGCATCAGGGACAGAACAAATATAACAAGGGAGCTTTTATAACACAGAAATAATACCAACAATTACCACAGCAGCATCAGTGATAGAAAACATATAATAAGGGAGCTTTTATAACACAGAAATAATACCAACAATTACCACAGCAGCATCAGTGACAGAACAAATATAATAAGGGAGCTTTTATAACACAGAAATAACCACAACAATTACCACAGCAGCATCAGGGACAGAACAAATATAATAAGGGAGCTTTTATAACACAGAAATAATACCAACAATTACCACAGCAGCATCAGTGACAGAACAAATATAATAAGGGAGCTTTTATAACACAGAAATAACAACAACAATTACCACAGCAGCATCAGGGACAGAACAAATATAACAAGGGAGCTTTTATAACACAGAAATAATAACAACAATTACCACAGCAGCATCAGGGACAGAACCAATATAATAAGGGAGCTTTTATAACACAGAAATAACAACAACAATTACCACAGCAGCATCAGGGACAGAACAAATATAACAAGGGAGCTTTTATAACACAGAAATAACAACAACAATTACCACAGCAGCATCAGGGACAGAACAAATATAATAAGGGAGCTTTTATAACACAGAAATAACAACAACAATTACCACAGCAGCATCAGGGACAGAACAAATATAACAAGGGAGCTTTTATAACACAGAAATAACAACAACAATATACCTTATTAGAGCTGTAACGATACACTTCTTCTGCGATACGATACGCGATACCAAGGGACGATACGATCTTTTTCGATATGATACGATAGGCCTACAGTTAATAAACAACAAAAGATGTAATCAAGTAAATATATTGAAAACAAAAGAACATAAAAACATTTGAATTTGTAAGAAACAGTTTCAGAAAAATGAGGTCTGCTTGGAATGTTGTATCTAGGTTCTGCTACGTGCATAAGGTGTTGAAACCCAAAGTTTTCAACCACACAGTATGGTCTCATATCAAATGCAATGAAATAACCAATTGCAGTTGTCAAGGCTTTAGACTTTGGATGTGTTGGACTTAATACAGGATGGCGAAAACTTTCACATATTTTAGGTTGTCCATCACTGTTTCGCTTCGTAAGAATACGTACCCCTCTCTACTGTTGACGTAGTGGACCTACGACGTTTTTCTTCGTACGAAATCGAATGATGTCATTTTAAGTGAGATGCCATGTTTGATGTGTTACCGGCTTTATAACTTACATCTGCGTAGCAAATCTTGCAGGTCGTCCGAATAACACTTTCTTGGCCATATCGAAAGCCAAAATGTTGCTACACAGGCGATTTAAACTTCGATGGTGGTTTTTTTTAACTTAATGTGCGACTACAACGCGTCTGACTCAGCCGTGTTTGTTGTGCTCACCGACTGCATTTTAAAAGAGACGTTTTGATTGGCTTATTTAGTCTCATTCAGCCGATCAATGTTTCGCTTTGAAAATGCATGAGTTATACTTAAATACCGTACCGAACCGTACTTTGCTTCCGTCGTATCGTTAACCGAACCGAGGACAGAAACTGCGGTGAATTGTGGACCGCGATTAATCGTTACAGCTCTATACCTTATGCACATCAACAACTTCGACTAGCAACTTATTCCTTCTTTTTGAAAATAGCAACAGCAGCAGCAGGAACAACAACAATACAACAACAACACAAACTTCTACTTTAGTTGTACTGGAAGTATGTAACTAAAATAACACGTCTGTCAATATTGGTAAATGAAAACACTTTGCTACAATACTGATAAGAATCTTCAACATTGAGCAATCCGGATATTATTCAAATTTAAGATTGTTTTGGCCTTGAATAATATGTTTATTAGGCATCAGTCTAAATATTAATTAAAGAGTTTCGCGTACTAATGTCAAACTAATCAATGTAACTACTAAATAATGTGGGATTGATTTACAAGAATAAAACAACTCTGAAAAGAACGGCGTGAGGTATTTGCTTTTGTGTCATTTCGACTTGTATGCTTGCGAAGAAACTTGAATTGTTATCGAGATAACATACAATGTAAAAGTTTCAGTGATCGAATAACATAAAGCGGTATCATTTTGTTGCCACCCTATCATGCCAACTAAATTGTTGCAGACGTTATTGGTGCGTTAGCGCATTGTAATTTAAATAGTTGTGTTTGGAATCTTAGCGGATTTGTTTTGTCGTATAGAACAGGTAGTTGTTCTAAGAATATTAATAACGAATCCCTGCTCCACTTTAACTACTGGATTACCCTATCAAGAAATACATTGATCTTTGTTTTACTTACTATTAATGTAAGATTAGACCTAGACCTAGACTTAGATGAAATAGTAATGACGGGGTAAGTTATTAATACCTCACTTACGAGTGACTTCTATAAAGTCGCACTAGAGGGTTAGCCTTATTAAAGATATACATGTATAGTCTCATTTTCTATCAAAATATGCTAAGTAATTATTTTGAGAAAATGGCATATTATTGCCTTCCTAAAAGAAAGTCTAGTTTACTATAACTACAAAACAAGACAATATACAATAATACAATAAGTTTATTGATGACTTAGGCCTCCGGCCCATAACATAATATATTACAATTTATATGTTATGTTTCAATTGTGCGTACACAGGTAAGTAGTGTGACAAGAACAAAGGTTGTAAATGCAATGTGTATAACATTATTGTACAATTGCAATGTACATATAAACATTTTGATAACATAAACATAATGACAGTCCTTATAGTATGAGCTTTACAATCGTATCTACTACAGGTAAGTATAGTAGAGACAAAACAGTTTTAATTATAATTGCAGTATCATCTTTTTACGCAATGAAGCAAAGTGAATATAAAAAGCCACATTTTTAATAAGACTCTCATTTCTGCTTGATAGCAATATATGTAGCTTATGACATGACGTATTAACAAAACGCGAGTCCGATTCATGTATTTCATATGCTAGTGCTATGTCGGCGCCTATGTCAGGAAAGAAAATGCCTGTATCAGACTCGTGTATTTGTGGTTTGGAAAACATGCAAGAAAAGAGATATGCACTGTTGTTGAGTACATCTGTATGAAGGCACTTACAACTAATATTCTCATATTTACGACTAAGCATGTCTTGACAAAAATTAGACTCTGTAAATATAAACAGTGGTTTAGTACTGTTAAAAGCTGTAAGCTGTAAGAATAATTACAATGTCGAAGTGGAGCAAAATATTCCATGTGCCAAAGTGTTTATTAGTATGTGTACCATTTTTATGACCAGGATTTGACTTCCCACTCTTCCACTGAGTCACCAGACTAGTTCGACTGGACAAAACCATGAACAAAGATTCCGTATTTCGAGGACTCTTCGTGTATACGTTACGACATATAATGTTTATTCCAACCAATCTGAGGTGAAGTATTGCTTCTAATTCAACGACTATACCCATTTCAGCCCGTCTGGAGGTACCAACAATGTGTTCGCTGGTCTAGCAATGGTGGAAATGTTTAAAGGAACATCTTTTAAGAATCGTCCACATGCTGATGGTATCCATCCTACGAGAAAACGAGTAGGAATGCTTGAGAGCGACAGCAACTCACAGTGACATATATTCAACCAGCGACAGCAACTAATAGTGACATATATTCAACCAGCGACAGCAACTCACAGTGACATATATTCAACCAGCGACAGCAACTCACAGTGACATATATTCAACCAGCGACAGCAACTCACAGTGACATATATTCAACCAGCGACAGCAACTCACAGTGCCATATATTCAACCAGCGACAGCAACTCACAGTGCCATATATTCAACCAGCGACAGCAACTCACAGTGACATATATTCAACCAGCGACAGCAACTCACAGTGACATATATTCAACCAGCGACAGCAACTCACAGTGCCATATATTCAACCAGCGACAGCAACTCACAGTTATATATATTCAACCAGCGACAGCAACTCACAGTTATATATATTCAACCAGCGACAGCAACTCACAGTTATATATATTCAACCAGCGACAGCAACTCACAGTGACATATATTCAACCAGCGACAGCAACTCACAGTTATATATATTCAACCAGCGACAGCAACTCACAGTGCCATATATTCAACCAGCGACAGCAACTCACAGTGCCATATATTCAACCAGCGACAGCAACTCACAGTGACATATATTCAACCGGCGACAGCAACTCACAGTGACATATATTCAACCGGCGACAGCAACTCACAGTGACATATATTCAACCAGCGACAGCAACTCACAGTGACATATATTCAACCAGCGACAGCAACTCACAGTGCCATATATTCAACCAGCGACAGCAACTCACAGTGACATATATTCAACCAGCGTCAGCAACTCACAGTGACATATATTCAACCAGCGACAGCAACTCACAGTGACATATATTCAACCGGCGACAGCAACTCACAGTGCCATATATTCAACCAGCGACAGCAACTCACAGTGACATATATTCAACCAGCGACAGCAACTCACAGTGACATATATTCAACCAGCGACAGCAACTCACAGTGACATATATTCAGCCGTGTCAACGATACATGTGTTAATTTACGTTCAGTCATGTTCCTCCGATGATTTAACTTTATATTTGACTTTATGTCGTCTCAGCATCGCTGAACTGAGGCTTTAAACTGGTCGTAGGCTGTATAGTGTTGATGTTGCTTATTACTTTAGTATGGTTATTTTGACAATTTTAGTGCTCTATAGAAGAAATATATGATCCCATTTAATGCATTTATTCTGTATATTAATCCCATTAAAGTGGAATGTTTTGGAACACAAAATATGTTTTTCTACAGCATAACGACTCTTGTCTTAACAATTAAACCAATAACCACTTTTCTTCTTTCAAAGGCAAAGTAAAAAAACACATTTGTAGCTCGTCTTAAATAATGTATTGTCTTTCCTTTTAAATCAGTTTTATTATTTGTAACCAAACACCTTGTTAAATTGTATTTGTTTAGCTTTTACATCCATTATTCCTGTCAGATATAACTTATTGTTTTATTGTTTCATCGTTTTATCTATTTGTTTATAAACATGTAACACGATGTCTTGACTGTGATCACTGTATTTATAACTTATAATTCTTCCTATGTCACACAATACTATATATTATGGACCTCAATAGAAATAAGAGTTTTTACTTGTACTCTTTTTTGTGTTATCCTTAACATATAATGTTGATTGATATGGCTTTGTATGTCTTAATTTTATATTGCCATGTAAATTGTACATTTTATTTTGAAATAAATCTATCGTACCACGTCGGACTATTGGGCTTTCACACAAATTCTCTGTAGGCGTCCTGAATGTCATCATAATAACTACGTCAATGATGTATGTTGCGAATATTAATGCTTTAATGTGTCTGAGAACAAGATCATTCGCAACAGTGTCTTCTTTATTAACCATTGTGGCTGGATATGAAGTAAATAAACGAGACGGATCGGATTGGTATATGTGGTGTTCCCTGTAGTTACGTATTCTCTCTCTTTTAGATTGGTAGTAATATGTCTATATACGTAAAAGACGCTACATTGGCTTCTTCTAAAATAAAAACAAACAACGGTTTGCATATATTATGGATGGGAATTAACCGGAATAAAGAGATAAATGGAAACATGAATCAATGTTTTTATATAAACGAACCCATTGGCTCAAACCATATCACTTTTCGGACCGAACAAAAACTTTTCAAAGAATAATGTCTGTTTCTCTTGACTCCAACGTGGGAAGATTTTGGCAAAAACTATTGCAAAAAGTGAATAAAGAAATCGAACAATTATTGCCACATGCAAAGCGCACAACCAACCCCAAAAAAACCAAAGAGGCATGCAAATAATACTCTCGTATACATGCTTGTAACGATTACAAGAGCATAATTGACTCAAGTCACAAACATACATAAAAGGTGAATTGTTCAGCACTTGAACGGTCTGTGGCAGAAACGAGACAGATTTTGTATCGAAGCTGTTTGTTGGTTTTGCGCCAAACCCTCGATATTGATATGTTACAAGAAGGAAATGGACTGCATTTCTATATTTGCATTTACATGTGTACGTATTTCAAACGTTTAACACATAATGCAGAACTGAGCATGAATTTCAATTGAAATATTAGCGCATCATCAGCGTCCACTTCTACAATGCTTAGGTGCCTCAACTTACAAGTGTAATTGTTCACAAGTTTATCTATTAGCGCATCATCAGCGTCCACTTTACAATGCTTAGGTGCCTGAACTTACAAGTGTAATTGTTCACAAGTTTATCTATTAGCGCATCATCAGGGTCCACTTCTACAATGCTTAGGTGCCTCAACTTACAAGTGTAATTGTTCACAAGTTTATCTATTAGCGCATCATCAGGGTCCACTTTTACAATGCTTAGGTGCCTGAACTTACAAGTGTAATTGTTCACAAGTTTATCTATTAGCGCATCATCAGCGTCCACTTCTACAATGCTAAGGTGCCTGAACTTACAAGTGTAATTGTTCACAAGTTTATCTATTAGCGCATCATCAGGGTCCACTTCTACAATGCTTAGGTGCCTCAACTTACAAGTGTAATTGTTCACAAGTTTATCTATTAGCGCATCATCAGGGTCCACTTCTACAATGCTTAGGTGCCTGAACTTACAAGTGTAATTGTTCACAAGTTTATCTATTAGCGCATCATCAGGGTCCACTTCTACAATGCTTAGGTGCCTGAACTTACAAGTGTAATTGTTCACAAGTTTATCTATTAGCGCATCATCAGGGTCCACTTCTACAATGCTTAGGTGCCTGAACTTACAAGTGCAACTGTCCACAAGTTTATCTATTAGCGCATCATCAGGGTCCACTTCTACAATGCTTAGGTGCCTGAACTTACAAGTGTAATTGTTCACAAGTTTATCTATTAGCGCATCATCAGGGTCCACTTCTACAATGCTTAGGTGCCTGAACTTACAAGTGTAATTGTTCACAAGTTTATCTATTAGCGCATCATCAGGGTCCACTTCTACAATGCTTAGGTGCCTGAACTTACAAGTGTAATTGTTCACAAGTTTATCTATTAGCGCATCATCAGGGTCCACTTCTACAATGCTTAGGTGCCTGAACTTACAAGTGCAACTGTCCACAAGTTTATCTATTAGCGCATCATCAGGGTCCACTTCTACAATGCTTAGGTGCCTCAACTTACAAGTGTAATTGTTCACAAGTTTATCTATTAGCGCATCATCAGCGTCCACTTCTACAATGCTTAGGTGCCTCAACTTACAAGTGTAATTGTTCACAAGTTTATCTATATAAACGCGCGTAGTTTATGTCCATGTTTTTATTCAATGGGAATTATTAGTTATAACAAATATGATAATCAGGCTGTTGCCATTGCACACGAAACTATTAATCTATAATTCAGTTGTCTTTGGCTCACATTACATCGCTTGCAGCCTCATCCTATAAATTACTATGTGTGGCTTATAGAAGATGAGACACACTCACTTTATTCTCAATCATAATTTGTCTGCCGCAGCTGGTGGCTTCAATTAATCAATGTAAGAGTACATTAGGGTATACTATTGTGGAACTGTTTCCCGTGTAGTTTTGTGTCTATTAGAAGCCGTTTGGGTTTTCGGGATACGTATGACGTTGAAGTAAAATATCAATGATACTAAAATGTATCTGGATTGAATTCAGAATAGCGACACCTTTTATGACTGATATGATTGCACATGGTGATAAGTCTTGCGAGAATCAGGTCCGCTGTATGGAATATCATATCTCTTTTGTTCTACATTGGGTTTAATTCCGAGAATATTCTATGAGATAGTATCTAATCACAATATATATCAATTACACTTTTATCGCATCGGCACAAGTACAAGGAATGGATTGTGTTCTGTTATACATCCAGTCAGAGCTTGAACATTCAAATAAAATAAATACTCTATGATCGCTGTTGATGTTTGATTAAGGAACTGGGATACAAATCTAAACATATATAATCCCACATTCGCAACGCATCATTTGATGAAAAATCTTTCTATTCATTCATTACTTAATCTAATCATACAAAACATACATATTTTCTGAAAGCTTAAACAGCTTGTATTCAGTCAACAATGAAGATAATTCCTTCAATGCTCAAAATTTAATACTTTGTATCCATCTTATAAGGCGATAAGCATAACCAAAGCATCAACACCTTTAAATGTTATCTCCGTATAGATCGAAGAGACATTGGCAACTTTATATATTTGACATATCTCGACCTGGATACAGAACGATAGATATAAAGTCATGTTTTGAGGAACACGAACAATCGGTCAATGGCGCTACCGGGAGTCGATAGATGAAAATTTAAAATAAATGAAAAAAAGTTGTTATCTTGTTCTCAAAAAGAAGTAGACATATTTGTACTATAACATTTATCCGTCCTTAAATCTCTCCAAAGGAACACTAAATCTCTTCGGTACCAACAAGTTATCTAAACCATCCCGATAAACGAACGAATGTCATAAACAAGTCCAGATAATATGGCTTAAGCCTAAGCTGACGATTCTCTACGACATTTTCGCCAAACACAAATCATCATAAAAGGAATGCCACCAATCCCCAACACCAGACGCTGTTGTTGTTAGAGTGGCTGCATGAAAGATCACTTTGCCTCATTACATAAAGTGCAATTTGAACATTAATGCCAAGATACACTCTTGTAGCGGTCATCTAAGACACTTACTTGTAATAAGTTTTAATTATTTCTTGTCACGAATTACGAAGAGAAATCTTCTACAAAAAATGTGGTAATTACCAATGACTGCTCGACGTTCCAGTGCAAACATTCAATACAGATGATGAGTTTTATGTAAAAGACAACTTAAGATGTTTATTGGTGTTAAGTTGTTGATAATTGATGAAGCCCTGAATATTCCATTTGCTGGAAGTATTCATCACACGTCAATATCATTAGCTGTGTATTAAACAGAATATTTTAATCCATTTGTATTAAGGCAGATACGTAATACCCCAGTACAAATTCAACAATACTTGCACAATGAAAATAATAAGTTATCTTTAGGTGTGTTCTATTAGTGTTTTCTTTCTTTCATATTAGTCGATTGGGGAAACAGAACTGAACTTTAATTGGAGTCCATCTCCCAATAATTCAAGTGATAGTTCTACGGCAGTCGGTTGCACTTTTATAATTTGCCCTATTTCCGTTAAAATACATTCCTTCATTTACTGTTAAAGGTTTTGGGACTTGCTTTGCTGATTTTAAATTAAACTCCGAGAAATTGCATTACTGTTACATATTAGGCTGGCATTTTTATTGACAAAATGAGGGAAATGCTTCGTATTTGTGGTATGTCTCTATTTGCAGCTATTTTTGTTACCACCGCAATGAAGAATAAGTTTATTCGTGTTAATGGATCATACCCAACTATGCAATGGACATCTAAGTTACACTGTGACAATCAAAATCACTTATTATTATTTCCTTTAAGTTATGTCAATGTAACTTGACAAAATTAATGTAAATCTGTTAATTGGTAAATGTTATGTACATATATTTCTGTCTCCATCAACTAATAATGGTCGTGGGGAACGGTGTAAGCATACTACTAATCATGTTACGGTGATAACTATGCAATAAAATACAATTAGGATTATGACAAAATTCTTGCTATTCTCAACTAGTTACTTTCGTTACAAGTTAACAAGATAAATGCTCTAAATCATACGACTATAGATTCATTGATTGTCACTGTTAACTCGAAATATAGCAGCGTTATACTATCACTTAAAAAGTTAAAATATATACGAAACAACATATTCACTTCAATGACAAGCAGGTCCATCTATCCTATTTTTGTCTCACAAGTGTACATAATAAAAACAAACATTATGATCTGATTAATGCGCTAGACTCTAGATTGCTCGTTGTAAACGAATGTACGGTGTTCCGTTAGCGCCATCGTGGCATCGCCCCATTGCGCACTGGGCGATGGCACGATGAGACGATGCGATGTCACGATGCGATGATACGATAACACGATGCGATGAGACGATGAGACGATGGCACGATGCGATAGCACGATGAGACGATGCGATGGCACGATGAGACGATGCGATGGCACGATGAGACAATGCGATGGCACGATGCGATAAACCATCGTGCCATCGCATCGTGTCATCGTGTCATCGCATCGTGTCATCGTGCCATCGCATCGTGCCATTGTGCCATCGCATCGTCTCATCGTGCCATCGCCCGTGAGCGATGGGGCGATGCCACGATGGCCCTTACGGAACACCGTACGAATGATATGCTTGTTTACTCGCTTAATATGCTTATAACAGAAACAAGTATTTACACACAGATAACTGGTCACATGAATTGAATATAAATGTAGCATGTCATATCAAAATGTTAATACCAAACAGTTTCATAATTTAATTACTTATGAATGGTCTGACTTAAATTTTACGTTGATAATTTCTTACCATTCTATTGGTGATCGCTTTGATTGAAATCGGGGACCTAGGCATTTCGAATTGTATGAATCGTATTGACGTAATAGTCGTATATAGTTTCGAAAAACAAAAGGGAATGCATGACATAATGACGTGAGTCAGTAAATATAGTTTCTATTTCATATCTAAGATTGGCAAGACACATCATAACACTGCATAAAATATCTGCATGTTCCAGGAATAAAATATATATTTATCAGTTTACCCTTGCAAGGCGACTTGTAAACGACTGATTTCCACTGTATACCTGAATATTAAGTCACTCATTTGTAGAGAATTAGACGTCTTTAATTTTCCAACATGAATTTATTGCATGCTTTCAAATGTCCACAAACGAAAATTATTTTACCCATGTATAAGTATCCGCCAGGGTGTCATCATACGGCACACTCTGTTGTCTATAAAGACAATTTAAACTAAATGCGCTGTGCATGTTTAATCTTAAACGATTGTTTTCTTTAAAATGTCAAGTCTCTCAGTTTTCGCAAATTAATGCATTGTACCTGCCTTAACGTCTGTGACCGCCATTGTTTGTTGTATACGAGTCAATATTTTTTTTTGCAACATTTCTACTAATAAAAAAAATGAAAATAAATTGTTTTAGTTTATGCAGTTCTCGTGTTCTAATGATGTACTAATGTGTTTCCAATATTTATTTTGACCTAATCACCCAAACACAACTCAATATTTTGTGGTATAGAACTTTTTTTCAGGACAATGTATGTGTTATGTCCTTCCTGTAACACATATGTATGCATCATTTTCTTAACAAAACATTCTAATAAACAGAAAAGGCTATTTGCATTTGAAGAGAAGTGGTTTCCTTTTTTCCAAAATATGGTTGGACTTTGTACCAATGACATACTGAAAAAATAATCTCAATATTAGGGACATATTGCGAAAAGACTCAATTTAATAGTCATTATACTATTGATCTTTTCTATAATTTTGAATTTTGTTCAAAAAAAGTCATTGATGTGTAAATCGCATACTATTGGGATGTATATAATAACTTCTAATAATCCATATTATTTGAACAATTGCAAAAAAACAATAAAACATATGATGTTACATCAAGGACATGTAGGTTACAGGAAGGACATACTTTGTTATGGGAGTGACAAATGACAGAGTATTTTATTTTTTTGAACTTTTAATTGAACATAAAACAGAAACGCAACATTTAAATAATATAAAATTGAGTGTTTACTCAGTCGTAAGGGTGTCTCATATATACACCCCAAAAAAACAACTAGTTTCAGCAAAACTATAAATGAACTGTTACAGGAAAGAATAGTAGTATAACAGTAGTGACATTTGCTCCAAAATTGCGTGACAACTTCTAAAAAAACAAACAAACAAGTAAAATGTAACAACATTTTCAAAATACAGTACTTGCGGATGCGTAAAACATATAACTCAAAATGTATAAAAGCATTAAAGAACATGTAGCAAGGGAAAGTGTTACAGTAGGGACAACTATGCATGAATACAAGTGTCAATGTGTACACATTAAACGCTAACAATTTGAATTACACAGGTCAATTGTGTATATATGTAAAAATACTGGTTATATACTTCGTGGAGTATACTACCCTTTAAGTATTTATCAACACAGTATTAACATGTACTAGTATATAAGATTGCGTTTATCCCAATGTTTTTGAAAGATAAATCCAGATTGGATCATCTATTTTGAAATGCGACTTCCTGTCAAGACTAATAGGTCTGGGAATGATACCAATGACATACTCTAGGGGGTACCAACTTCTATCTTGTACTCTCTGTGGCCATGTATAACAGTTATCATATTTTCTGCCAGCTCTTTTCATACAATTTACAAAGAGAGATGTGTCATTTACATCTTCAACTAGACCTGGGTATGGTCTGTCATTATATTCAATAACAACATATTTTCCAAGGCATTCATGAGGTTCTGTAATACAAGTATCTAACCCATCTGGAATATCTAACATGTGTTCCTTTGGTTCACCGGGTGTATATAGGTTCGCTTCGTCCAATACATCCCTTACATTACTTTCTTCTGGTTTACCCTGTGTGTCTTTAATAGGTTCTTCTGTTTCAACCAATGTGTCTTTGTTCAAATCCTTTGATACATCGTGTGTGTCTATGTTAGGTTGTACTAGTTCATTCAGTATGACTATGCTAGGGTTTTCATCCGATTGGTCTTCACTTGTTTCTTTGTGTACTACAGGGGTGTTTATTATGAGCTCAGTTTCTTCTCGTTCATCTAGTTTGTCTGTATAAATATGTTCGGGTTGATCAAATTTACGTGTGTTAGACTCTTCTGGTGTATCCGGTAGCATTGCATGTTGAACTTCTGATTCACCTGATTTGTCCGTACTAGGTTTATCAAGATTCTTAAGTTCGTCTGACTTTGTTTCTTCTGATATTGAATAATCGTGTCTGTCTTTGTCAGCCTCTGTATATCCTTCTGTGGTTAATGATTCAACTTTACACTTTCTGTCCTTTATTTCTGAATCATCAGTTATCATTTCCTCCGGGTGTTTGTTAGACTCTTCGGATATTACTGTACCGTCAGGCTTGTAGCATTGGTCCTCATGTACATTACTGGTCGCATGCAATGTACCTTTGTTGATTAAGTCAGCGATCGGTATACCATCAGATATAGAGTCCACTTCATCTGGGGAACGATCATACACATAAACGTGTATGACATTGTCATTCTCGTCTCTATTCGGACTCTTGTCTTCATTACCATTCACAAAGAAAGCCGTTTCACTGTTGTCTTCTGAGTCAATAGAACTATCAGCAGGTGAATCTACATCATTGAGAAAAGGCAACAAAGGGACAAAATGATTTGGCACCCAGTGTTCATATGTCATGTCTTCCCTATTTGATGTCCATAAAATGTAAACAGGTTGTTTATCTGTATCAGTAACGGGCAATATAAGTCTATTGAGATCGTCTCTGACAGATTTGTTCCCTAACTTAGGATATACTGAAAATATAGGTGTTTGAAGAACTGTTGCCAATGCATGCAGCTGCCAGATTCCCATGAATGACTTGTCTTTCCTTACTGACATAACTTCCTTTCTGAACACTTGTTGGACCAGTTTTTTGTTCAATTTAGTTCCAGGAATGAAGGATTCTGAGTATTGGGCATATCTCATTGAATGACTAGATTTATGTATTTTCTTGTCTGTTACCCTAACTGCATCTCTTTCAATTAAGAAATTGTCGTCCAGATATTTTTGTTCATTCTTTATCAGTTCAACAACAATCCTTACTCGTATTTCTTCAACTTGATCTATCGCCCCAAACGCCAACACACTACCACAAGACGGCAGACAATTACCATCTGCACGAACCTCACAAGGGAAAACATCCTGAACAGAAGGAATATCATCAGGCATATTTTCAACAGAATCAAAATCAGATTCGAGATTGTTTGTACAAATACCTATATCCATGGTGCTTATGTACAAACCCTCAACACTTTTATCTATTGTTTCACACGTCTTTTTCAACTTAGCATATGTTTCACATGCACTTATTTTTTGTAAAAATGTTTTAAATAACTTCTTTCTTTCATGCACTACACTTGTTTCTTCTTCGGTATCCACTTTATTATCATCTAGTGTTTTTACGTCTGATTTATCTTTATCCTTCTTAACCTTTTTGAATTGGTTTTTAGCATGATCATTTTCTCCTTTTCGCTTTCTATTTGAACACTTCTCATTTTCAATAAGGTTTGCAGGTTTTAATGCTTCTCTACAAACTTCACAACTGTCTATACAAGTACAGCTTAACTGTCTAGTAGACACCACACCTTGTGAATTAACAACAACTTGATGTAATTTCATTGTTCCTTGTACAGGTTTAAGGTTGCTGCTGTCAAGTTTGTGCTTTTCAGTCAGTATGTCATCATGTGTCAAAATCACTAATTGCGGTTTACAATCTTTTAATAACTGAACAAACACTTCAGCCGAGGTAATGTCGTGTCCGTGTCGGACTTTTCTGTCGGCTTCTCGCTTTATTGCACCCCCAACAGCATCTGGGATACCTTTCCCGTGACCTGCTTCAAAGAAGGACCATTTAGCGGTGGTAAATCCGAGGCGATATGGTTCAGTTGATAGCAAAAAGAAGTTTCCCTTCTGGCGATATTGACTGGTTGGTCCGTCACTAAAGAATTCAACACTTTTAACACTAGGGTAGGTATTTCTTACATCAGTCAGCAATTTATTTAGATGTGCCCAAATAGCACTGGGGCCATGTTCCAATGAATTGGAAACTGCACAAAATGTTTGTCCTTTCCTTTGACCAACGAACAAGACACCAGTATGCAAAGACAGCTGCTTTTTGGACGCACCAAAGTGCATACTTTGGATTTCTTGGGACATTTTACAAACATAATTTTCAGAGAAATCAACATGTACTAAACACTCATTCTCTGATAAATTGTTTCGCCTCTCTTTAAAATAACCGTATTGAGACCAACGATTGAAGATATGTCGCATGTAAACTTTAAACGCCACAGTAAATTTAGTTAATAACTCACTGGCAATAGAGTTCATCTCTTCTTTTACAGTTATCTGAACTTCCTTCTGCTTGCTTTCCTTACCAGTTTGTATTGTTCTCAACTCTTTCTTAGTTCTCCATTGTAACCAAGAAACTTCTTGTGTGCTATTCAAATTTGATTTGCAGGTTACTGTATTGTCTTTACAAACGTTGCATTTACCATACATGCATTCATAATGCTTAACATTACATGTCATTTGGTCCAGCATGTCTTCAGGCTTGTTTGACACAATTAAATTTGCTTTGTACAGAGATGTCGTCATTAACATAATGTTATCACATGTTTTACACAAACAGGTACTTCTATCGGTCTCAGTTGCAAAAATGACCCAGAAAGGTCTTAGTTTACAAAACAGTGTATAGCTCAATTGTGTCTTTCCCTCTGATAGAAATTTCTTGTGGAGATTCAATAAACTATCACACAGTATTCTTCTCTGTTTCTTTTTCTTTCCTCGTGTTATTGTCTTTTTAACACCTGCAATGATCCTGGTGTTGTCATCTCTTAGGTAAAATCGCTTTACCTTTTCGCAAATTCGCTTTGTCAAATTATTTGTGTCCTTAGTATGTCTTCTTGAAACATTAATCCCAAGTATTCGGAAGGTAGATGACTGCAGTTTATATTTTTTCATACCGGACACAAATTGGGTAAATCTTGTTTTTTCCCCTTTGTGAAGTTCAGTATACTTCTTTTTAAGATGTTCAACTAAAACATTATACTGAAAGAGTCTCTTTCTGGCATTTGTCGGTGAAAAATGCCTTAGCAGCTTGTTTGTTTTAGTCCTTGGAGTATCTACTGTATCCGTTTTAAGTTTCTCCCTTGTCCATCGCTTTTTATACATCATTATCTTTTTTTTCAGATTGTTAAGTTCTTTGTCCTTAGAATGAAGGTCTCTGTAACATTTGGAGACTTTCCTTCTACTTCTTTTGTCGATTCTTCTTGACCCATTTGGCTCATTGTCTTGGTTAGTTTCAGGTGATTCAGGTGGAGTTATTATATTATCGTGTATGTTCTGTGCATCTTTCTCTTGCTGTCTGCATTTTCTCTTACGTATACGCCATTGCTTTCTTGCATGTCTTCTCTCACGTTCTGTCATTTCTTTAACATTCTTTTTCTTCCCGTCTTGTTTATCATCTATATATTTAGTTTTGCATTTTTCTAGGTAATGCTGTCGACGAAGTGGATCTGCATCTCTTAGCAGCCTAAACTTCCGTTGACGTTCAGCATTGGACATACCCATGATCTGCAATGGATACATATCATCATGTAACACATATAAAACAACCGGACAACACTCAAAATTCGGAGCTTTCACTAAGGGAGATGATAAACCTTGATACCGATCAATACAAATGTGTCAGTCTTGTAAAACATTAATTCAAATCCCACTAATGCCAAAGACAAGAGCGAACACATTTTGTTTACAGACAGATGGTCGAATCCTCAAACTATAGTCAATTATTCATTTGCACTGTAATGTTTATCCAAATACCAATTATTACTTGTGAGATGTTCCAATGGTTTAAAAAGGGAAAACACCCTGGATATTATTTCTAATTCCTTACTGTAACGGTTAAATACTTTGTGACTAAAATACGTGTGTTAATTATTAAAACATTGGTGACAGAACTTAAATGAATTTCAAACTGAGTAATACATAATAATTTATTTTATAAATCAGCAAAACTAAGCAATATTTAATATTTATGCAGTATTTTCCTTCCTGTAACGTATCTAAGTCTTTCATGTAACATAGAACTATAAAAATGCATTGATATATTTTGTTTGTAAAACTAGTATAATGAATCGACTGTAGTTAAGACTATTCTCGAATAAATTTCACAGTTATCCACAAAAGCTTTCTTAAATATTACAGCATTAAAAGATATTTTATTGTTAACAAGAATATGTCTCTACTGTAACAAAATATAGTCACTCATGTAACAGGCAAACACGAGTCAAGACATATTTATAACTATACACGCACAAATGTCATTTGTTGAACACTTCTTTTGTAGTTGACATAAAACTTCACTCATACCTGCTAATGACAGTGCATATGATAATAATATAATTAAGTATTCAGTATTTAAACATACATATGTCTTTCCTATAACAATGTTTGTCTTTCATGTAACAAAACAATCCGCTACAGGAGTGACTGTTACATGAGTGAATTATTCTTAGTATTACTACGATAATAAGCATACCGTATTCCTGTGGGGTGGAACACGTGCGTTTTTGTTTACAATACAGCCTTAAGCGTACATTGTCTGCCAAACATTTTATAAATTTTGCTTGTAACAAATAAAACACTCCCGTTATAGTAAAGACGATTTAGAAAATACGCATCTACTTACCAACCTTCGATATTAGTTTTATACTGTTTTTCAACTCTGTTTTACGACGCCACGCATGACGTTTCTTTCCGGAAATCCTACTCTTCAAAAAGAAGGCGAATGCTTTTCCCCAAACCGCAGGAAGATGTGATTATTTTTTATATTTGTGCAATTGTTACATGAAAGACGACGAAGTGGGGTACAAACTTTAAACACGATTACTTTAAAAAAAACAGTAAGGAATGGCCACTTTTTGTATTTAATCAGGCTTCAGAAATGTGCATTTGATGTTTGTTAAGAATTTTCTTCATACATTATATCCAAATAGGTGTGTATGAGTCTGTAAATATAAAAGTTATGGACGAGAGACAAGCAAAAACAGCCTTATTTACTACTTTAAGAATATGGAAATGCTATTTCTGAATGAATTATTGCTAAATAAACTACCTGAAGTTGTAAAACTAACTTAGTACTACCAATCAAAATGACATACAATGGCATTCTTATTACGATGTAAGCAATATTTCACTAGGACAAGAAATGTTGCAAAAAAAAATAATGACTCATATAACGTA